>CM046874.1:170725627-171943233 GCA_025667525.1 Glebionis coronaria
AAGCTCTTTTGTGACATATGTAGCAGAAGTAGGAGTCACAACAGCTTCTTTGGGAGGAGGAGTTTGTTCTTCAGCTGGTGTGGGCACAGTTGTGGCTTTGGGAGATGACATAGAAGGTTGTTCATCTTCTTCTTCATCCTCCTCCTCAATCATCTCCTCAGGGAGAATTTCATCATCTGGCATAGATTTAGGCTCAGATAAGCTTTCAATGAAGGCAAGCACATCATCTTCAACATCTGGCATGGGCTCATCTTCTTTGGGCTGATCCTGAATCACATTATCAGCTCCTTCAGCTGTAGCTAGAGAGTCTACATTTGGCTGTGCAACATCAGCCTGCAATTGGTGTAAGTTAGTAACAAGGAAATAGATAAGGGGAATGGTCGACAGTTCACTGTCCCAGAGAGGCTGAGGATGATTATTCAGCCACTCCAAAGGATAAATCTTTGGGATTCTTTTAAGTGTGAAAAAATGAGGTTAATGGTCGCCATTCGCTGCCCCTAGGAAAGCTGAGTGTGATTATTCAGCCCCCCAAAAGGATAAATCCTTTGGGACTCTTTTATCTGTGAATTATATATGAGTTAAGATCGCCTGTTACGCTGCCCCTAGGAAAGCTGAGGGTGATGATTCTGCTCCCCCTAAAAGGATAAGTCCTTTGGGATTCTTTTATTTGTGAAAAAGATGTAGTTAAAGATCGTCATATTACATTGTCCCTAGGAAAGCTGATGGTGATGATTTAGCTCCCCCAAAAAGTTAAACTTTTGGGATTCTTTTTCCGAGGGAACCTAGAGGCTGTGTGAAGTACAGCTACTCTAGGTCGAGACATATATGTATTCATGTTGTTGTTTGCTTGAATACTGTCTAGAGGGTGCAGGGTCATCGGGGTGCTTTATAAACACAAATGAATATGTTGGAAATACGTTTTTAACGTATATTAGAAGCATCGGTCACTCCAACAATATTATTAAATGTAATTAGCTTGTAGTTAGTTCAATGTATAAAAGTAATTAACAAACCAACCCATGGGCTTGTCCATGGGTTGAAGGCCCAAGCCCACATAGGCTTGGGTATATAAACCCCTTTCCTACATGGAAATGGGTGTTGGTTGTTCATTTGTTTCACTTAATAAACATAGTTTTCTCTCATCTTTCTCTCTCTAGTTTCTCTCTCTAGAAACAACAACCCTCTTGATAGGATCATATATTATCATCATTCTACAATTGGTATCAAGAGCCATGGGGTGAAATAAGGTTTTTTGTTGTGTTAGTTTTGGTTTTATGCTTTTTTAATCAAGATATATTCGTGGTTTAATTTTTTTTTCGTGTTTTTCACCAAAAAACTTTCTTGCGAATGGCCTACATAGTTGTCGTAGGGATTTGTGATATTCATATTGGTGATTTTCATGTAAAAATTGGTAGTTTTCGCTTGATTATTGGGTAAAATTACAAGTTAAAAATTCTCTCATAATTCGGGATAAGGGTTTGATAAGTCGGAATACAAGGGTTTATAATATTCCGACTTGTGTGTTTATTAGTGGTATTCCGAATTAATACTTGTTTTTCCGAATTAGCTAAGTATCATATTCCAGATTAGCATATTAGTGGTATTCCGGATTAATACTTGTTTTTCCAAATTAGCTAAGTATCATATTCCGGATTATCATATTAAGTGATATTCCGAATTATCATTGAGAATTGGATTCCGGATTAGGTCTTTCACTTATATTCCGAATTATAGATTTATTCCGGATTAGGTCTTTTACTCATATTCCGAATTATAGATTTATTCCGGATTAGGCCTTTCACTTATATTCCGACTTATAGATTTATTCCGGATTAGGTATTTCGCTTATATTCTGAATTATAGATTTATTCCGGATTAGAAACTTGTTCAGATTCTGAATTATAGATTTATTCCGAATTAAATACTTGTTCAGATTCCGAATTGATTGAAGTTCATATATTCCGAATTGTGCATTGGTTTTATTCAAGATTTGGACTTGTAATTTTTTGAAGAATTCTACATCAACACACAACAAATTTCACAACTTTATTTCATTGGACGATCAAAAGATAATCTTTTTCCTTCAAGTGATCAAAAATGAATCCTCATTCATTTATGCCGATAATGACATCGCTTACCGATCTTTCTATCATCTCGGGTACAGATACCCTTCCATCGTTTCTTATCAAAGAGCTATTTGAAGCATGGCAAGGTCGCATGATGTCCTATATTATGGGTAGACCCAGTGGAAGACTTATGGTTCAATCCATTGAGCAAGTTCCACTCGATTGGGGTGAAGTTACTATAGACAGTGTGTCTCGACCAAGGCTATTTCATGAATTAACGGCTGCCAATCAAATCATTGCTGATGCAGATGACAAGGCCGTTCAGACCATACTTCAAGCTCTTCCACCCGATATTTATCGTATGGTAAGCAAACACAAGGTAGCAAATGAGCTTTGGGATCGCTTAACGGTTTTTTTACAAGGGACTTCACTTTCCAAGCAGGAACGAGAGTGTCAACTCTATGACTTGTTCGATAGGTTCTCATACATTCTAGGGGAAACACTTCATGACTACTATTGGCGCTTCACTACATTGATGAATGATTTGAATGTGTATAATCTCACGATTGCTCAGTTTCAACTCAACACCAAGTTCTTGAACACGTTACCCCTAGAGTGGAGCCAATATGTCACTGATGTTAAATTGATTCGAGATTTGCACAAATCAAATTTAGATCAACTCTATGCTTTCTTGCAGCAACACGAGAAGCATGTGCTCTAGAAACGCATGTCTCAAGGATCTTATTCCGAACCATTGGCGTTAATGGAAAATCATCCAACTTTGTCATATAACAACACTCCATATGCTATGGGACAACAATCTTCATATCAGCCCTTATATCAAACTCCAAGCTTTCCTCAGTATTCGATTCTACCACAACCACCTACATCATATCAGCAACAATATCAGCAACCAGCATTATCATCACAACGTGCACAACAACCATACTCTCCTTATCAACCACCAACAAATCCTGCTATCACATACTAGCAACATGGAGTTCCTCAACCCCACTGTTCACAACATGTCAATACTCCTTCAAGTGTGTATGTCGCTCCACCAGCACCAGTTTTCTACTACGATGATGAGGTTCCAGTTCCTGAGTTCAGACAAGGGGATAATCCTACTAATATACTAGCACAAATGTCTGCCTACATAACTCAACCGTTGAACAAAAGAGGTTATAGAGGACCATCTCCAACAAACAATCAGTTGAGAACTTCTTCTAGCTCTCGTCAACAAGCAAAAATCCAAGATGGTAGAGTTACTGTGCAACCACTTCAGGGGAGACCAAGTTCATCCAATATTGGTGCATGCCCATTTAACACTGCTCCAAGGGGAAACAACACTGGTAAAGTGAAGATGATCGTCTGCTATAACTGCAAAGGGGAAGGACATATGGCTCGGGAGTGTAAGCAAACAAATAGGAAGAGAGATGGTACATGGTTTCAAGAAAACATTTACTTGGTTAATGCTCAAGCACAAGGTCGAGAGCTCAATGAGGAGGAGTTAACATTTCTAGCAGATGCAGGAGTTGCGGATACTGAAGGACTCACAGCACCTCTAACAAACAATGCAACATATCAATGCGATGATCTTGATGCATATGATTTCGACTGTGATGACCTCAACACCGCCAAGGCAGCTCTTATGGTAAATCTTTCTCTCTATGGGTCTGATCGCATTGCTGAGGTACCAAATACTGCCAATGATACTAGTATTGTACCTTATCAAGTTAAGCAAGCGTCTCCGTATCCAGAACAGCCTCCGGTGGTTAGTAATTCAAACGAGGAGACAAACAATGATAATGATATCAATGTAAGTCCCAGACTTTGAGTGAAACACAACCGGGAGCTATGACGTCTACGAATTCGTCTGGTCAACAAGATTTGGTTATGGTGTCGACATCTATGCTTGGCCAAATGAATACTGCGGTCCTTAAAACCCTTAGTGTTAATCAGACATTATCTGCCGAGCTTGCTTTGTGTAAGGAAAAAGGTTCAAACCTTGGAATTAACTCCATTGACCAATACCTTAACCAATCCAGAGTTTGATAGGTTTAGGAAAGTCCAAATGGATAACTTGCTAGAAATTGAAAGTTTATGAGAAAATCTTTCAAAAGAACTTAAAGAAAAAGAGTTAGTCGTTACTAATTTTCAAAAACTGCAAACGGATTTCGAAATTCTCGAGTCACAAAGGGTAGAAACGGAAATTAAGGAGTCTGAGAAAATTAAAAAGACTAAAGTTTTGCTTTAAAAAAATACTCCGCTTCATATCTAGTATACTTGTTTCATTCATCTTTTAAAGAATTTACTCTATCGCGTTTAATAGACCTGCCACATAACCCGGGTTATGCAAAGCAAGCTAATAACCACAACCCGCGACTTTATGATGCAACAAAGCTAGGTTTGGTCTTAGACCCGATTGGTAATTCGAATGATTCTGAGTGTATATCACTAATTGACGAGAATCGGTCAAAAATGCTTTTGGAATATCCTAAGTTTGATTATGACAAACATAATCAAGAGTATGCAAAAACGGATTTTAGAACTCGCTTTAACATACAAAGGGAATTTATCCATACACAAAATTACATGTCTACTAGAGAAAACCTTAGTATATTTCCTACACCTGTCAACCCGAATGAACCTAAGGAAATTCCAAAGGGTCTTCCACCGGTAAGTACAGTATTGCTAAGCTTGAAAGAGATTAGAGGATACTTTACCGGATTTGACAAGGTCATTAAGGAATGTACGACTTCAACGACTCAAACCGCTGGAGAATGGACTTTCGAACACATGAAATCGGTGTTTGAGAAAGAGATCGTTCCGTTTGTAAACTATCTTAAAGAGGGTTTTCTAGATCTCGGGGATAATCTTAATTCGAAATGGCTGAAGTTCAAAATGTTTTCCATGAAATGTGTAACACCCCATTTTGATAAATGGAATGTCACGCGTGATTATGGCGTGTCATCAAAGCATACAAGGATAAATGTCTAAACATTACATGTCCATAAAGGAAATACCGGAATCAAACATCGGTATCCCAAAGTAGAACTCATCACACACAAACATAAGTACTATAAATGAAAGGACTAAACAATGTCCATGGAAATGTGTATCAAAGTATAAAGAAATGCATAAAGTAAAGAAGGCTAAGAAGCTTCCAATCCATATGCACGTACGCTTAAAGTCTACGAGCGTCCCTAAGTACCTGCCGTTTTGGGAACATGGAAAGGAAAACGGCTGAGCATAACGCTCAGTGCACGGATATACAAGTAAAACATGAATAATATAAGCATATAAGCATGAAGCAGCGGAAAAGACTAAGTCCTGGATAACCTTGTTATATCTTAGTAAAACTGGTTTTATAGTTTGAAAAGCTATGTTTATCTTGTAAAAACTGTTTAACATATTTACCATTAGCAAATATAGGTCATGAATTATCCACATACATGAATACTTGGAGGGGTGACCTCCTCATGCAAATTAGAGGGGCTGCCTCTAATTTAATAGACTGGTTTTGGGTAGGAGGGATCAGCACCTTGTGAAGGATGCAAGGCACACACCACATTCACACTAAATAATCTGCTGAAAACGTATAAACTAGGATGCACCCATACGCCCCACCTGATAATAGTAATATGGCCAAAAGCAGAAAGGGACGCCACGAGCTATCACTCCGTCGTGGTGAAGTCATAGCACTGGTACCTCCAGTGTTATGGTTATGGTACCTCCATAACTAGGTGAAACTGGTCATGCATGTATATGGCTTTAGGTATTCTAATTAAACATAAGCAATTCAAAAACATATAAAACATATACTGGGGAAAACAGTTGGCTGCATACGGGAAATCCTAATAAGGAAGAATGTCCATATTGAAAGGACGGAGAATCCGTACCTTGTGTCCAGTGAACGAAGAAGACGAACGGAAGAGAGTCCTACTTCGGTACCACTAATGCTACATAAATACATACGTGTATAAGTATCTGATTACTGAGTACGTAACTGGTTTTATATCTTCTTTTAGCTTGTTTCATATGTTCATGTCATGTTTTACTGATTTAAGCTTTATACTGTGTTTATCTTGTATTCTGTCTATTCTGATTAAGTATTACTTGTATTTCATATATTATTATACTTGTTGTGTAATAATAAGTAACTTTCTAAAAATAGCAGGTTTCCTAGAATAGAAAGTTTCCAAAAATAGAAAGTTTCAAAAAATAGAAAGTTTCCAAAAATAGAAGGTTTCCAAAAATAGATTTACTGCTTAAAATAGATAAGTTTATAAAAATAGAAAGTATCCATAAATAGATTAGCTGTCTTAACTAAATAAGTTTCTAAAAATAGAAAGTTTTCATAAATAGAAATAAGCTGGATTATTAAGCTAATTATATAAGCTTAAGTGTTTACTGATTAATATACTAAGTCATGTGATTAAAAAGTATAGTTTATTAATTATTTCATGTGAATTGAATAAACTATAGGTTAAAGTATTTATTAAATATAACATGGTTTAATTAAACAAAGGTAAAAATACTTAGGTTAAAACATGTATTATTATCTATTAATAATATAACCTAAGTCATGTAAATTAATTAATTATAAGTCATGATTTTAATAATTATTTAATTATATAGCCTAATTCAATGATAAATACTTAGGTTAAAATTCATGTATTAATAATCATATTAATAACCTAAGTCATGTAAATTAAATTAATCATGTGCATGTTTTAATTAAATTAATTTAAGTCTTGTAAAAATAAACTTGTACATATAATTAATCTTGTAAAAAGTAACCCATGAATCGAACCGTGTTTAAATCTAAACATGTGTGAACCGGACCGGTATAACCCGTGAACCGGACCCAACGCACCCTTGGTCAAAACCTATCCGCCGGCTAGCATGGGTTCCCACCGGCTAGCCGGTGTTCCCCCTGCTGCCGTGGCCTTCGGTTCCCCCTGCTTTCCTTAATTAGCCACCGACTTAAGCCGGTGGTGGTTTTAGTTCTTAGCGGAGACCCACCCGAGCTAAGATATACCCTGACCTAGGTCAGGGTCTCCTTTCTTTCTGCTGCCGAGACACGAGACCACCACACCGAGACCTTGAGGTCTCGGTGATGCGAATCAAAAACAAACCGAGACCCCCTTGGGGCTCGGTTCATGCGTCGACCACAAAACAAACACCCCTTAACCATTAATTAATTTACCCCCATGTCTAATTACATGATTATAACTTGTTTTTAATTTGTTATTAAAAACATTCATGATTTTATGTGATTTATAAATCAAAACATAAAAAGAAAAGAGGCTTAGGGTTTATACCGATCACGTGAATCAAAGAAGGATGAACACAAAACGATCCTTGCATTAAATCGAACACCAAAATCAACCAAACACACCTTGTGTGTGGTGTATACCCGGCAGCCAAGGAGAGGAAGGAAGAAGGAGAAAAAAAATTTAGGGTTTTAATTATTTTCGTAATTCTTGAATTATGAAAATAACTTTCTCCTTTTTCTTGTTTAGTAAAAAAACAATGGGCTTGGCCCTTGGGCTTGATGTAGCCGCGGGTAGGCGCCCACATGGGGGAACCTGTACTTTTCTCGTGACTAATATTTAGTGTGTTCTCGTGTTCGTGTTTTACGTGATTTAATGAGTTATTGTTCGTGTCTTATTATATTTATTTGTGATCGTAATAAATATACATACATACGTAATACTAAGCTCGTGATTAATTTATGTTCATGATTTCATGTTTGTATGTTCGTGATTATAATTATTATTGAAATAATTATTGTGTATTAATACGTAATAAATACTTATCGTGTTATAACACGTACGTAATACTTGTAATTCTTGTTCGTGAAACATAAACGTGCTATAAAAGGAAAGTTCTAATCATGTACGTTCGATCGTAAGGGTACTATTCATGGTAAAAGCATGCGGTTTTTACAACTCTTTCCCCCTAAAAAGAATAATTCGTCCCCGAATTATAGATAAAGTAAACTCGAAAAAGAAGAACGTACCCGAATTCAAAATATGAAATGAGGGTAAGAAGCCCGGATAGACTCCTCTGTTTCCCAAGTGGCTTCCCGCTCGGTATGATCCCTCCAAAGGATTTTGACGAATGGAATCGTCTTCCTTCTCATGACTCGTTCTTGTCTGTCAAGAACTCGTTCGGGTTCTTCTATGAAAGTGAGATCTTCACGAATATGTTCCGGTGGATACTGAACCATGTGAAGGGGATGATACTGGTACCCTCTGAGTAAGGACACATGGAAAACATTGTGAACATGAGAAAGCTGCGGAGGTAACGCTAAACGGTAAGATACTTCACCGACTCGTTCAATGACATCAAACGGTCCGATAAATCGAGGACTGAGCTTCCCTTTTATTCCAAAACATCTAACACCACGTGCCGGCGAAACCTTAAGGAAAACGTGATCTCCTACGTTAAAATGTAAGTCCCTACGATGCTTGTCTGCATAACTCTTCTGAAGTGACCGTGCTTCTTGCAGTTTCTTCTTAGCTACTGCGACCTTCTCATTAGTCAGCTCTATTATTTCTGGTCCTTCAAGTGTTCGCTCACCAACCTGATCCCAGCAGATTGGGGCGCGACACTTTCTGCCATACAACATCTCAAAAGGAGCACACTTGATACTTGTAATAAGTGTGAAAACACTTATCCTTTTACCACTTATTTCCAATAATAACAAGACCAAAACGTGTATTTTATGTCGTAAAAGTCGGAATTATGCGTGGTTTGTGTTTTTATTATGTTTTAGGACCCAAAAGATGAAAAAGGAAGAAAACACGGGCTTTCACGGACTTTTATCGAAGAAAACGAGAAAATATGAAGTCAAAAGATCAAGAGTGCAAAAAGAACGGAAGTCCAAGTCCTATTCTGAAGATTTATCGAAGAAAAAGTCTAAAGACGGAAGTTTAATGAAGTCGAAGAACTCAAGTCTAATAGAAGAAGAAAATTACAAGACTAGTTCAATATACATCGACAAATCCCGAGACGACGTCGAGAAAAGACAAATAATTAAATCGAGTCGAGAAGACGTGAAGAAAGAAAGAAAGAAGAAGCAACACATGCACTCCTTCCCATTTTCCCTATAAATACCCTCCTAATACACATTAGGAGGGTTGGTTAGTTTTTAGTAGTTAGTTTCATTTTTCAATTTTCTTTTCTAGTTTAAGAGAGAGAAAGTTCTCAACTTTCTCTCACTAAGTTTTCATCTTTCTTTCTTTTAATCTTTCAAGATTAAGCCTTTTGTATTTGGATTTCATTAATCAAGTTCAAGTTAAGCTTTTAATCTTTCATCTCTTTCTACCTTTCTTTGATTTTAGTTTACTTTTGGTGCGAATTACATTTGATCCGTGTTGTTCTTAATGTTTTCGTGCTTAAAAGTTAATCTTTTTATTCCTATTTAAGTTTTCATACGAATAAGCTTTAAGATCTTTGTGCTTATTGGCTTATTTATATGTTTAGCTTATTTACTTTTTAAAAGTTTTCTTAAAAAGTTCATCTTTTTATAGTTTGATTTAAAAGATTGCTTATTTTAAGTTGGATAAGTTGTTATTTGTGCTTATTTAGTCCATTTCACTTTAGATTCGTTCAAGTTTTGGTGATAGCTTATCAAAATAGCTTATAACCTTTGCTTATTTTCGAATCCCATATAAATCGGAAAAGGTTTAAACCCTTTTCCGATCGCTACATTCCGACTACACCACCCCTTATTCCGATCACCCTGATCGGATTAGGGTTATAACTTTCCGATTGGCACTCTGTATTCCGATCACCTTGGATCGGAATGCGGTTTTATTATTCCGACTGTGGGTTTGTTAAACATTCCGATTGGATTCGTTTTGTGACATTCCGATTTGACTTGTTTGTTAGTTATTCCGATTAGAGCTGTTTTCCATATATTCCGATTGCACCAGTTTACATTATTCCGATCTGATTCCTTTTCAAGCATTCCGACGAGGGTGTTGTTTGTTATTCCGATCAGCCTATTCCGATCAGCACATTCCGACGGGATTCCGACCAAGGATTCCGGCAGACTTAATTTCTTGTTTTTGCAAAGTTTTCAAGTGTTAGTTTCATTAAGTTTTCAAGTATTTTTCTAATCTTTTCTTTAAGTTTTCAATCATTTACTTTTAACTCGTTACTTTAGTTTATTCTTTAAAGCTTTTATTTACTCAACGACATTTACATATTAATAGTTTAAAATAGATAATCAACCAAACTATTTTTATTTCCACCAAGAACAATTGAGTCGCACTTTGAACCAATAGTCAATTCGAAGAGATCGATTTTGATACTTGGGGTGAAATCCTAGTATTAAATGGCGCCGCTGCCGGCTCTTTTCGTTAAGATTAATGGATTTTAGTGAGAGACGCGTTGGATTTTGGGATCCGTTCATCGTTGAACGTTATTTTCCTTGCTTTAAATTTTCAAAAATCCTAAAAAATATAAAATCTTCAAAAATACGAAAAAATTGAAAAACCATAAAAACCAAAAATATTTCCTTTCTATTTTTCTAATCCTTTTGTAGGTGTGCATGCGTACTCGTGCTCGTAAGAAGAGAGTAGCTCAAGCCGAAGTCATTACTCAACCAATTGTCACCATGGACAATCAACCAATGATCGAGCTTTTGCAATCGCACGTAGAAGGCAACACCGATGCAATTGTCATCCCTGAGATTGGTGCCAACAACTTTGAACTCAAATCTGGCTTTATACAAATGGTCTCTGCACAACCCTTCTTGGGCCGCTCACTTGATGATCCTCATGACCACATTAAAATGTTTCTTCAGCTTACCAATACGGTTAAATACAATGGGGTATCACAAGAAGTGATTCGCTTGCAACTTTTTCCTTTCTCTTTAGAGGGACAAGCCTGGAATTGGCTTGAAAGGAACCGCCACAAAGTATTCTTACGTGGACGGATTTAGAGACCAAGTTTATCAACTACTTTTTCCCACCCTCACGTACTACCGCTTTGCGGAATGAAATTATTACCTTTGAACAAAAGTACGATGAGTCTTTTAGTGAATCTTGGGACCGTTTTAAGGAACTTTTAAGAAAGTGTCCACAACATGGTTTAACAAAAGTACATCAAATCAATACTTTTTACAATGGTTTAAGCATGAATGACCAAGATTCACTAAACAGTGCCTCGGGGGGTAATATTTTGGTTAAGTCTTCTAATGCTTCTTGGGATATTATTGAGAACAAATCTAGAGTACAAACCAAGAGTGTTAGAACTAATGTAGCAAGTGCTAGTACTAGTGATGCCGACAAAAGAATTGATAAGCTTACTTCGCTTGTCGAATCGCTTGCTTTACAAACTGCCAACAATGCCAAACAATTCAATGCCCAAGCTAATGTTTTGAGCCAATCATGTGATATATGCGGGGGATCTCACTCATACACCGATTGTCCTTCGACTCATGACAATCTGGAAAATGTGTATGCCGCCAACGGTACCTATGCTACAGGAAGCTATCAAGCACGTCCTCAAGGTGACCGCAACCTGCTCAGCTATCGCTCAAACAACTTTCTTTCACCTCCCGGTTTTCCCCCACAAAACCCAAACAACCTCAATCGCAACAATCAAAACCAACCGCGTGCTCCAACTCCATATCCAAACCAAAGAAACCCATATCCACCTCAAAGAAACAACCAAGTTTACCAACAACCTGCTTATCAACCACCCGCCTACCATGCTCCTCCTCTCAACCAACCCACAACCTTACACCAAGATGTTGAAACCTACATGAGGACGAATGATGTGATCGTGCAAAATCTTCAGCGGGAAATGGCCAACATGAAAGCAGATATGGTTAAGCAAGGGAATGATCTTCGGGCTGATATGCGAAACACTTTGGCAAGTCAAACGAATGACTTGAGAAATATGATGGCTAGTTTCTTCCCTAGTAATCAAGCCTCTGGATCGGATTCTCTTCCGAGTAACACCGTTGCTAATCCAAGAGGGGAGGTGAAAGCAATCACCACTCGTAGTGGAAAAGGTTTAAAGGAACCCGAGCTTCCTACACCTACACCGGTGATTGTGACAAAGGAAAACGAGTCTCCTTCCCCGAATCCTCCATCTTCTATTCCTCCAACTTCTACTTCTACCCCTCCACCACCCAAGGATGTGAGTGCGAATTCTATCCCAAAGTCTTCATCTCAACCCAGTATACCTTATCCTTCGAGGTTGAGGAAAGAGAAACTGAAGAACAAGGATTATATTCAGGTTTCGAACTTTCTTAAAATGTTCAAACAACTGAATTTCAATATCTCCTTTGCTGAGGCTCTCGCTTACATGCCCAAATACGCTAAAATGTTTAAAGATCTTCTCAGTGATAAGGAGAAACTTCTCGACATTGCTCAGACCCAACTTAATGAGAACTGCTCCGCAGTGCTCTTAAGGAAATTGCCCACCAAACTTGGTGATCCGGGTCGTTTCTTGATTCCTTGCAACTTCCCGGGAGTAGAGAATTGCATGGCCCTAGCCGATCTAGGTGCCAGTATTAACTTAATGCCATTAAGTGTTTGGAAGCAATTATCTCTCATCGAGCTAGTCCCCACACGAATGACTTTGGAATTAGCTAACCGTACGGTTTCTTATCCAGTGGGGATAGCCGAAGACGTCTTCGTTGGTGTCGACAAATTCACCTTCCCGACGGATTTTGTTGTCGTTGACTACGAGATGGACCCCCGTGTTCCATTAATCGTTGGACGTCCATTCCTGAGGACCGGTCGCACTCTCATTGATGTAGCCGCTGGCGAATTAATCATGAGAGTTGGTGACGATAAAATCGTCTTCAACATGGGTAAACTTTCTAAGCAGCCTTTGGAAAACGAGAGTGTTAATTTCATTGATGTTCTTGATGAGGCTTGTGAAGAACATTTTAAAGACGCTTGTAAAAGTGGTTCTTCTTCTCTACCCAATGTTGAGACCGTTGCCTCAATTGCTCCGTCATTGACTCATTTTGGAGAAAGTGACTTAGATGATTTTGAAGCTAGCTTGGGTCCTATCGATCTTAAGTATGATAATTCTCCCACCGATTGGGATGAAGACATTCGTACCATTGAGAAACTTCTCAATGAGGACCAAACTTCTCCACCATCTCCTAAGGATATCTCTACCGATGATCCGAAGTTGACTACGCCGTCCATCGAAAATCCTCCGGATTTAGAGCTTAAGGATCTTCCGTCTCATCTCGAGTACGTTTTCCTTGAAGACAACAAGACGTTACCGGTCATCATCGCTAAAGACTTGAAAGAAGAAGAAAAATCCCGACTTATCGCCGTGCTGAAGAATCACAAGAAAGCGATTGCTTGGAAGATCTCCGATATTCGTGGAATTGATCCTCACTTCTGCACACACAAAATTCTCATGGAGGACGACTTTAAACCCACTATTCAAAGTCAAAGAAGGGTGAATCCTAAGATCCATGACGTAATCAAAAAAGAGGTTATCAAACTTCTTGATGCGGGAATGATCTATCCTATATCGGATTCACCATGGGTTAGTCCCGTCCATTGTGTGCCTAAGAAAGGCGGAATCACCGTTGTTCCCAACGAAAACAACGAGTTGATTCCTACTCGTCTCGTTACAGGGTGGAGAGTTTGTATAGACTACCGCAAACTCAATGATGCTACGAGAAAGGATCATTTTCCCCTTCCTTTCATGGACCAAATGCTTGAACGTCTAGAGGGTAATGACTATTACTGCTTTTTAGACGGTTTCTCTGGGTATTTTCAAATTCCCATCGATCCCAAAGACCAAGAGAAAACCACATTCACTTGTCCTTATGGAACATTTGCCTACAAAAGAATGCCTTTCGGCTTATGCAATGCTCCTGGGACATTTCAAAGGTATATGATGGCTATCTTCCATGACATGGTTGAAGAAACTATGGAAGTCTTCATGGATGATTTCTCGGTTTATGGTGATTCTTTCTCTGCTTGCCTTGCCAATTTAGAACGTATGCTTAAGCGGTGTGAAGACACTCGCCTTGTTCTAAATTGGGAAAAATGCCATTTCATGGTAAAAGAGGGCATCGTGCTAGGACACAAAATCTCCAAAGCCGGTCTGGAAGTGGACCGTGCTAAAGTCGATGTTATTGCTAAATTGCCTCCACCTTCAATTGTGAAGGGTGTGAGAAGTTGCCTCGGTCATGCGGGCTTCTATCGTCGTTTCATTCAGGATTTTCTAAAATCGCTCGCCCGATGACCCACCTCTTGGAAAAAGATACTACTTTTATCTTTTCCAAAGAGTGTCTTGAATCCTTCAATCTTCTTAAGGATAAGCTAACTAAGGTACTGGTCTTGGTTACCCCTAATTGGGAACTACCTTTTGAGTTGATGTGTGATGCTAGCGACTTTGCTATTGGAGCGGTTTTGGGCCAAAGAGTGAACAAACACTTCCAACCAATCCATTATGCTAGCAAGGCAATTACGGGGGCTCAATTGCATTATACCACTACCGAAAAAGAGCTTTTAGCTGTAGTGTATGCTTTTGAAAAGTTCCGCCCCTATCTTGTCCTTTCTACCACCATTGTGTATACCGATCATTACGCGTTGAAGTACTTGATGACTAAGCAAGATTCTAAGCCAAGACTTCTTCTTTGGGTTTTGCTCCTTCAAGAATTCAATATTGAAATTCATGACAAAAAGGGAGCTGAAAACCTAGCCGCGGATCATCTCAGTAGACTTGAGGATCCTTATCAAGGGGATCATCCGAACAAAGAGATCAATGACTATTTTCCCCTTGAGGCCTTAATGTCTATCAACTCCATTCTTGATGACACCCGTGGTTTGCGGACATTGCAAACTACTTAGCAGGTGGGATTCTCAAGGAAGGGCTCACGTCCCAACAAAAGAAAAAGTTCTTTAAAGATATTGAACATTATTTCTGGGACGACCCTTACCTTTTCAAACAATGTGCTGATCTGATTATTCGTTGATGTGTTGATGGGCCGACAGCGGTATAAATCCTTGACGCTTGCCATAAAGGACCCACCGGTGGTCACTTTGGTCCCAATTACACCGCGAAGAAAGTATTCGACTCTGGATTCTATTGGCCCACCATTTATCGTGACGCTCACGATATGGTTAAACATTGTGATGCTTGCCAAAGACAGGCAAGATCACACATAAAGATGAGATGCCTCAAAATTTCATACAAGAATGTGAAATCTTTGATGTTTGGGGTATCGACTTTATGGGGCCATTTTCATCATCTAAAGGGAAAAAGTACATCCTCGTAGTCGTTGACTACGTTTCTAAATGGGTTGAAGCCAAGGCTCTCCCTACGAACGATGCGAGGGTGGTTGTGAACTTTTTGAAGCAGCTTTTTGCTCGATTCGGCGTTCCTCGTGCTATTATCAGTGACCGCGGGACTCATTTTTGAAATGATCAATTTGCAAGAGTCATGGCTAAGTATGGTGTTAATCATCATCTTCCCACCGCTTATCATCCCCAAATCAATGGTCAGGACGAGATATCCAACCGTGGATTTAAGCGAATTTTGGAGCGTACTGTGGGAGAGAATCGCGCCGCGTGGGCCGATAAGTTAGATGATGCTTTGTGGGCTTTCCGTACCGCCTATAAGACGCCGATCGGTTGTACACCTTATCGTCTTGTGTACGGGAAAGCATGCCACCTCCTTATCGAGCTGGAACACAAGGCGTACTAGGCCTTGAAGTGGACTAAATTTGACATCAACAAAGCCGGTGATCTTCGGAAGATTCAACTCAATGAGCTAAATGAACTAAGGAATGAAGCTTATGAGAACTCGCTGATCTACAAGGAGAAGACCAAGATCATCCACGATGCTAGAATTAAGAACTGAGAGTTCCACATTGGTGATCAAGTCTTACTTTTTAACTCTCGGTTGAAGATCTTCTCAGGCAAGTTGAAGAGCCGCTGGTCTGGTCCATTCACCGTCGCTAAAGTCTTTCCATATGACATCATTGAGCTTTCTCAGCCAAATGGGCCAAATTTCAAGGTGAATGGCCAGCGTTTGAAGCTGTACTTTGGTGAGGACATCTCTTATGAGATGATTCCATCCCTCACCACGTTTCCCATGAACTAAATTTGGGTCGAGTCAGGCTCGTGACTCGGTTATAAAAAACAAGCGCTTCTCGGGAGGCAACCCGTGATCTATCCTTTACTGCTTTTATAATAAGTGTAGGGGGAGCCCCGTATGTGTTTGTTGTCTTGTTTCTTGTGTTGTGTAGGGATTAATGCTTCAAAGATCCACCCTTGATGACTTTTGACGAACCGTGATCCCGTGTTCCCATCTTCCGGTTCTATCCTAAACTGTCGTGATTCAATATTTCATATTTTATATGTTCACATTGAAATCACTTTAGTTGTCCTTTCCTTAGCAAGATTTAAACAAAGTGCATAATGTCCTAAGTGTAGGGGAGTTTACTCCCACATGCTTAAACATTGAGGACAATGTTTATATCAAGTGTAGGGGCGACTTCTATCGAAGTAAGTGGTCTTTTCCATGAATGTGCCCTCATTTTAACCGGAAAATTTGATTTTTCGACATTTTTCAAAATTTTTAATCTATTTTGGCCTAGTTGTATAGTTTTATTTTCCTTTGTTATGATTATTTTCTTTTCTTGTTAGAATAAATTTTCAATAAAGTGGTTTTAAATTTTTTCTTAGTCGTGAACATTTTGACTCAACCCGAGTTTACTTATCTAAGTTTACTCTAGCTAGTATCCTTAACGTGTTTAAGTCAAGTTTTGCTAGGCTTTTATATAGGGAGCTATAAAACGCGAAAGTCTTAACTCTCACGGGTTAAGAACAAGAACTTTTCGCAAGTTCCTATAATTGATCCTAGAGAGTTGTTTATCAAGGGAACTTTAAAATGCGATTTCTAAACTTGAAAAAAAGTCTAAGAATTTGCAAGATCCTATAGATGACTCGAAAACCCAAAACTTTGACTTAATAGGCTAAGCATCCACGAGTCTCATTCCTTGAGGTTTTAAACTGTGGAGGACGAGAGATGATAGAGTCAATTATAAGTTTGGTATTCTTTCGTGAGTTTATGTGAGTTAATTATGAGCCTATTCTCCCATCGCTTGTTAATAATTTTATCTGCAATAAATAAGGTTGTACGATTTGAAAAGTTACTTAGCTTCTAGCCCAAGATCGTTTAAAAGTTGCTCGGTATGGATTAGAGTTCATAGCCAAGGCATAACTTATTGAAGCGGGATGCGAAGATTGGCGAGTCCAAAAAGGCCCTAACAAGGCATGAGGGCTACAGTTTATTGCTAAAGATCCAAAAGTGATGTGAAGAATCATTTATCGAAAATCAATATGAAGGATCGAGACACACGATGAAAAGAAAAAACTCTCCAAAAGATCATGGAGAAGTCTATCCAAAAAGGCCCTAACAAGGTATGAGGATAAATAGATCCAAGTCCTAAAAGGAGGCGGATCATTGTATATCAAAGTCCAAAATAAAGATTGGAGAAAAATGAAGAAGTCGTGGTCCAAAGATGAAGAATCTCTCAAAACTTCAAGTGAAGAAATTCCTATTATGAAGAGAAGACCATAATTTCAAGAACGTCTCTCAAAGATTCGAAGTATGAAGTCGCTGCCAAATATCGGTCCGAGAAAGGTCTCAAATCGTGAAGCGAGTTATGCCAAGATATGAACTTTATGAGGTCTCGAGAAGCAGTTTTAAAAGATTTTGTCCTTTAGCTAACTATTGATTAAATCGTTCACTTTATTTTCGGCCTAAACAACTATCGAAATAAGTCAAACAATGCATCCTCGTGATCATTCAAGACAAAAATAAAATTTAAGAGATACACCTAGAAATAAGGGAGTCTAAGTAAATAATTGGCCCACATAAATTCGTGTTAGTTTGCTAACTTATAATAAAAATGATCTCGTTTTTAAGCTTGGTATGGGGAACGTGAAACTTGAGTATGATAAACGTTCATGGCAGCCAAAACCCAATGTAAGTCTTTGATTTCTTTACTTATTTCTATCTTTTTATATTTAGTATTTAATAAAGGCCAAGGTGGGTTATTTATGATGGAAAATGTAAACCATGCTTTAAATTAATGCATTGCATGAGGGCATTGCGATGGTCAAGTGTAGGGGATTTAATAACTGTGAAAACACTTATCCTTTTACCACTTATTTCCAATAATAACAAGACCAAAACGTGTATTTTATGTCGTAAAAGTCGGAATTATGCGTGGTTTGTGTTTTTATTGTGTTTTAGGACCCAAAAGATGAAAAAGGAAGAAGACACGGGCTTTCACGGACTTTTATCGAAGAAAACGAGAAAAGACGAAGTCAAAAGATCAAGAGTGCAAAAAGAACGGAAGTCCAAGGCCTATTCTGAAGATTTATCGAAGAAAAAGTCTAAAGACGGAAGTTTAATGAAGTCGAAGAACTCAAGTCTAATAGAAGAAGAAAATTACAAGACTAGTTCAATATACATCGACAAATCCCGAGACAACGTCGAGAAAAGACAAAGAATTAAATCGAGTCGAGAAGACGTGAAGAAAGAAAGAAAGAAGAAGCAACACATGCACTCCTTCCCATTTTCCCTATAAATACCCTCCTAATACACATTAGGAGGGTTGGTTAGTTTTTAGTAGTTAGTTTCATTTTTCAATTTTCTTTTCTAGTTTTAGAGAGAGAAAGTTCTCAACTTTCTCTCACTAAGTTTTCATCTTTCTTTCTTTTAATCTTTCAAGATTAAGCCTTTTGTATTTGGATTTCATTAATCAAGTTCAAGTTAAGCTTTTAATCTTTCATCTCTTTCTACCTTTCTTTGATTTTAGTTTACTTTTGGTGCGAATTACATTTGATCCGTGTTGTTCTTAATGTTTTCGTGCTTAAAAGTTAATCTTTTTATTCCTATTTAAGTTTTCATACGAATAAGCTTTAAGATCTTTGTGCTTATTGGCTTATTTATATGTTTAGCTTATTTACTTTTTAAAAGTTTTCTTAAAAAGTTCATCTTTTTATAGTTTGATTTAAAAGATTGCTTATTTTAAGTTGGATAAGTTGTTATTTGTGCTTATTTAGTCCGTTTCACTTTAGATTCGTTCAAGTTTTAGTGATAGCTTATCAAAATAGCTTATAACCTTTGCTTATTTTCGAATCCCATATAAATCGGAAAAGGTTTAAACCCTTTTCCGATCACTACATTCCGACTACACCACCCCTTATTCCGATCACCCTGATCGGATTAGGGTTATAACTTTCCGATTGGCACTCTGTATTCCGATCACCTTGGATCGGAATAGGGTTTTATTATTCCGACTGTGGGTTTGTTAAACATTCCGATTGGATTCGTTTCGTGACATTCCGATTTGACTTGTTTGTTAGTTATTCCGATTAGAGCTGTTTTCCATATATTTTGATTGCACCAGTTTACATTATTCCGATCTGATTCCTTTTCAAGTATTCCGACGAGGGTGTTGTTTGTTATTCCGATCAGCCTATTCCGATCAGCACATTCCGACGGGATTCCGACCAAGGATTCCGGCGGACTAAATTTCTTGTTTTTGCAAAGTTTTCAAGTGTTAGTTTCATTAAATTTTCAAGTATTTTTCTAATCTTTTCTTTAAATTTTCAATCATTTACTTTTAACTCGTTACTTTAGTTTAATCTTTAAAGCTTTTATTTACTCAACGACATTTACATATTAATAGTTTAAAATAGATAATAAACCAAACCATTTTTATTTCCACCAAGAACAATTGAGTCGCACTTTGAACCAATAGTCAATTCGAAGAGATCGGAACAACGAATTTTGATACTTGGGGTGAAATCCTAGTATTAACTTGCGTGCCAACTGTTGTTGTATGCAAACTCCACCAAACAGATATAATCGTCCCAATCACCCGTCCATTCCAACGCACATGACCTCAACATGTCTTCCAATGTCTGAATCGTTCGCTCTGATTGCCCGTCTGTTTGAGGATGAAAAGCCATGCTAAACTTAAGTTGTGTACCCCAAGCTTTCTGAAGACTTCTCCAGAATAGCGAAGTGAAACGAGGATCTCTGTCTGAGACGATGCTGGATAGAGCACCGTGAAGTCTTATGATCTCCCTTCTATAAGTATCGGCGAGTTTACTGACCGAATCTTCCTTGCGGATCGGTAAGAAATGAGCTTATTTGGTAAGTCGATCAACAATAACCCAAAGAGCATCGTGCTTCCTCTTTGTCGGCGGAAGACCAGTAAAAAAATCCATGGTAATTTTGTCCCACTTCCATTTTGGAATATCTAACGGTTGAAGAAGACCGCTAGATCGCTGATGCTCGATCTTAACCTGCTGGCAGGTAAGACATTTGGAGACGTAAGTAGCAACATCCTGTTTCATACCACTCCACCAAAAGTACTGCTTGATGTCATGGTACATCTTGGTCGAACCAGGAAGAATAGAGAATGAGGAGCTATAAGCCTCACCTAACAAGGCTTCCCGGAGTTCTTGATCATCAGGAACACAAAGTCTCGTGCCCTGCCATAAGATACCATCTGCGTCTACTCGAAATTCTGTCTGCTTCTCCAAATTCTGAATTATCGCCCAGATTTCTCCATCATCTTTCTGTGCTTCCTGATCTTAGAGAGTAACTCGGGTTCTACTCTAAGATTAGCCCAGTAACCATGATGTCCACGTACCATGATCTCTATGTCTAGTCGCTCCAAGTCTCTTATGATTTCCTCCTCAATTTTAATGTCGTTTATCATTCCGGACTTTCTGCTAAGTGCATCTGCCACTACATTCACCTTGACGGGATGATACTGTAGATTAATGTCATAATCCTTCAACAGCTCTAACCATCTCCTCTGTTTCATGTTCAATTCACGCTGAGTGAAGATATACTTCAAGCTCTTGTGGTCCGTGAAAATGTCACATGATTCTCCATACAAGTAGTGCCACCATATCTTCAATGCAAACACGACTGCTGCAAGTTCCAAGTCATGCGTAGGGTAATTTTCCTCATAAGGCTTAAGCTGCCGTGAAGCGTACGTGATCACTTTCCCATGTTTCATGAGAACACAGCCAAGTCCCTTTCCCGATGCATCACTGTAGATCTGAAATCCACCTGTACCATATGGGAGAGTAAGAATCGGTGCAGATACTAACTTCTGCTTTAGGTCTTCAAAGCTCTTCTCTCATTCTATAGTCCAGACAAATTTCTCCCCTTTTCGCATCAGTTTGGTCAATGGTAGTGCTAAATGGGAAAAGTTCTCCACGAACATATGGTAATAACCAGCTAAGCCTAAGAAACTGCGGACTTCAGTCGCTGATGTCGGCCTTGGCCACTTGGTAATAGCCTCAACCTTCGCTAGATCCATAGTGATTCCTTCTGCTGATACAATGTGACCTAAGAATGCCATCTTGTCTAACCAGAACTCACACTTGGAGAATTTAGCATACAGCTGCTTCTGGCGAAGAATCTGTAGTACTGTACGAAGATGGTCTTCGTGTTCCTCCTTGGACTTAGAGAAAATCAGGATGTCGTCAATGAAGACAATGACGAACTTGTCCAGAAATTCATGGAAGATTCTGTTCATAAAATACATGAACACTGCTGGAGCATTGGTAAGGCCAAATGGCATGACTACAAATTCGTAGTGGCCATAGCGTGTACGGAAAGCAGTCTTGGCAATGTCCTGCGCCTTAACCCGTAGCTGATGATAGCCCGACCTTAAATCAATCTTGGAGAAATGTTTGGCCCCTTGGAGTTGGTCAAACAGATCATCTATGCGTGGTAGTGGATACCTATTTCTGATGGTAATCTTGTTGAGCTCGCGATAGTCTATGAAAAGACGCATATTGTCGTCCTTCTTCTTAACGAATAAGACCGGTGCACCCCATGGAGATGCGCTCGGTCGAATAAAGCCTCGTTCCAGAAGTTCTTGCAATTGATCATTCAGCTCCTTTAACTCTATGGGAGCCATGCGATAAGGAGCCTTGGAAATCGGCTCAGCTCCTGGGATGAGCTCGATATTAAATTCTACTTCAGGTGTAGGTGGTATGCCCGGAAGTTCTTCTGGGAATACATCTAGAAATTCTGACACTATCGGCTGATTCTGAATTGATGGGGATTCAGCATCCATGTCATGAACAGTAGCTAGATAACCCTCACAGCCATGTGAAAGTAATGCACGTGCTTGCAGGGTTGATATGATTTGTACAGACCTGTCGGGTACGAACATCGTCGAAGATGACTCGATATGAATGGCAGTCTATGGTAGCATGATGCTTGGATAGCCAATCCATGCCCAAAATCATGTCAAAATCATTCTTGTCCAGCGGAAGTGCGTCAACAGGACGAACCTTGTCGTCAAACTCTAGGGAAAGGCTCTTGTACACATGGGTTATACGTACAGAGTCTCTCAAAGGCGTGGAAATACTCAGTATATTCTCTAGTGGCATGGGGAGTATCCTAACATTCTTGGCATAAGCAGTAGAAATGACCGAGTGAGTAGCACCCGTATCAAACAGAACACATGCAGCTTGACCATACATATACAAGATTCCAGTGATGGTACCTGTAGACTTGTTGGCCTGATCACGAGATGTCGTGTAAACACGTCCATTAGTAGGAGGCGGCTTGGTATCAGCATGTCCCGATGTACCCTCCATCTCTCCCTTGCGGCAATCCTTCATGCGATGGCCAGGAAGACCACACTTGTAGCATGCGTCACTGTCACGGCGACATGGCCCTGGGTGCCTACGGTGGCAAGTAGAGCAAAGAGGATGAGTATATCCTCCAGCAGATATCCTGACTGGCTGAGAGCCTGATAAAACAATATACATGAGACATGATAATAGGTATAAAGGACAATGTGGATAATCGTAAGATTGAATACCAGTGATAGCTGGACGGTTAGGTTGTGAACCTCTATGGTCTGGTCCCTACTGTTACCATGATTCCTGCTGCTGTTGGAGTGTCCAGCGTTGTTACTATAATTATCATTACCGCCACGCTTATCCGTACCAGAACGGTCATGAGTCTGACCGTTTCCCTTGGGCTTATTAGGCTGTTGTTGAGTAGCCGGCTGAGACCGGTCCCCATTCTTCTGCCTTTTATCGGGTCTCTCTGCTTCCCCGAACTCCTCTCTTTCCTGCAGCATCTCCAGCTTATGTGCTGCATCAGCCACTTGTGCTACCGTGTTTAACGGAGCACTTTCTAAGTTATTAGCAATCATTGGAGAAAGGGCCCAACAAAAATGTTGTGCCTGCTCTTTAGTGGTGCCCGCGGCTTGTCTCAGGACACCAGCGAACCGATGGAAACGTTGCATGAAATCATTACTGTTTTCCTCAGGTCGTTATCTAATAGTGTAGTATTCTCTCATGAGCCTATTCCTTCCTTTCGTGGGAAAGATGTGAGGTGGGGGAGGATAGTTATCGTTCTGATGAAGGATGTCTTGCAAGTCTTCATTGGCAGCTGCAACCATCTCCCGGATATTGTGTGTGTTTGCCATCTGACAGTATGACATAAAATACATGATTAAACTGATCAAATCATAAACTATATACATGAAAAAAAATTATACCAATAAATCATGAGAAAATTTTATGCAGGAAAACTAGTACATGAATGCATGATGCAGTTTTATGAAAACTTTTGTATGCGCGAGAGTGAACGCCTATGGTCAGTTCACCCAAAACAAAAGACATGGGCAGGGGACGCTGATGGGTCGGTCCCAAATTTAAAAGTTACGATAAAACACATGCGACTAAATAGGGCCAGTCCTATACCAACCATTACTTAGTCATAAATCTGCGACAATGACATATATATGTATGCATGAAAATGATGAATGCATGAAAACCGACTGTCAGTTCTAAGAAGACCATAGTGACTACCCACTAATCACAGGTCGTGTTTTGAGAACCTACAGGTCGAAGCCTTGGCTCTGATACCATAATTGTAACACCTCATTTTGATAAATGGAATGTCACGCGTGATTATGGCATGTCATCAAAGCATACAAGGATAAATGTCTAAACATTACATGACCATAAAGGAAATACCGGAATCAAACATCGGTATCCCAAAAGTGGAACTCATCACACACAAACATAAGTTCTGTAAATGAAAGGACTAAACAATGTCCATGGAAATGGGTATCAAAGTATAAAGAAATGCATAAAGTAAAGAAGGCTAAGAAGCTTCCAATCCATATGCATGTACGCTTAAAGTCTACGAGCGTCCCTGAGTACCTGCCGTTTTGAGAACATGAAAAGGAAAACGGGTGAGCATAACGCTCAGTTCACGGATATACAAGTAAAACATGAATAATATAAGCATATAAGCATGAAGCAGCGGAAAAGACTAAGTCTTGGATAACCTGGTTATATCTTAGTAAAACTGGTTTTATAGTTTGAAAAGCCTTATGTTTATCTTGTAAAAACTGTTTAACATATTTACCATTAGCCAATATAGGTCATGAATTATCCACGTGCATGAATACTTGGAGGGGTGACCTCGTCATGCAAATTAGAGGGGCTGCCTCTAATTTAATATACTGGTTTTGTGTAGGAGGGATCAGCTCCTTGTGAAGGATGCAAGGCACACACCACATTCACACTGAATAATCTGCTGAAAACATGTAAACTAGGATGCACCCATACGCCCCACCTGATAATAATAATAATATGGCCAAAAGCTAAAAGGGACGCCACGAGGTATCACTCTGTCGTGGTGAAGTCATAACACTGGTGCCTCTAGTGTTATGGTTATCGTACCTCCATAACTAGGTGAAACTAGTCATGCATGTATATGGCTTTAGGTATTCTAATTAAAAATAAGCAATTCAAAAACATATAAAACATATACTGGGAAAACAGTTGGCTGCATACGGGAAATCCTAATAATGAAGAATGTCCATACTGAAAGGACGGAGAATTTGTACCTTGTGTCCAGTGAACGAAGAAGACGAACGGAAGAGAGTCCTACTTCGGTACCACTAATGCTACATAAATACATACGTGTATAAGTATCTGATTACTAAGTACGTAACTGGTTTTATATCTTGTCTTAGCTTGTTTCATATGTTCATGTCATGTTTCACCGATTTAAGTTTTATACTGTGTTTATCATGTATTCTGTCTATTCTGATTAAGTATTACTTGTATTTCATGTATTATTATACTTGTTGTGTAATAATAAGTAACTTTCTAAAAATAGCAGGTTTCCTAAAATTGAAAGTCTCCAAAAATAGAAAGTTTCCAAAAATAGAAAGTTTGCAAAAATAGAAGGTTTCCAAAAATAGATTTACTGCTTATAATAGATAAGTTTCTAAAAATAGAAAGTTTCTATAAATAGATTAGCTTCCTTAGTTAAATAAGTTTCTAAAGATAGAAAGTTTCCATAAATAGAAATAAGCTGGATTATTAAGCTAATTATATAAGCTTAAGTGTTTACTGATTAATATACTAAGTCATGTGATTAAATAGTATAGTTTATTAATTATTTCATGTGAATTAAATAAAATATAGGTAAAGTATTTAATTAAATATAACATGGTTTAATTAAACAAAGGTAAAAATATTTAGGTTAAAACATGTATTATTATCTATTAATAATATAACCTAAGTCATGTAAATTAATTAATTATAATTCATGATTTTAATAATTATTTAATTATATAGCCTAATAAATGATAAATACTTAGGTTAAATTTCATGTATTAATAATCATATTAATAACCTAAGTCATGTAAATTAAATTAATCATGTGCATGTTTTAATTAATTTAATTTAAGTCTTGTAAAAATAAACTTGTACATGTAATTAATCTTGTAAAAAGTAACCCATGAACCGAACCGTGTTTAAATCTAAACATGTGTGAACCGGACCGGTTTGAATCGTGAACTGGACCCAACGCACCCTTGGTCAAAACCTAGCCGCCGCCTAGCATGGGTTCCCACCGGCTAGCCGGTGTTCCCCTACTGTCGTGGCCTTCGGTTCCCCCTGCTTTCCTAAATTAGCCACTGGCTTAAGCCGGTGGTGGTTTTAGTTCTTAGCCGAGACCCACCCGAGCCAAGATATACCCCGACCTAGGTCAGGGTCTCCTTTCTTTTTGCTGCCGAGACACGAGACCACCACACCGAGACCTTGAGGTCTCGGTGGTGAGAATCAAAAACAAACCGAGACCCCCTTAGGGCTCGGTTCATGCGTCGGCCACAAAACAAACACCCCTTAATCATTAATTAATTTACCCCCATGTCTATTTACATGATTATAGCTTGTTTTTAATTTGTTATTAAAAACATTCATGATTTTATGTGATTTATAAATCAAAACATAAAAAGAAAAGAGGTTTAGGGTTTATACCGATCACGTGAATCAAAGAAGGATGAACACACAACGATCCTTGCAATAAATCAAACAACAAAATCAACCAAACACACCTTGTTTGTGTGTGTATACCCGGCGTCTAAGGAGAGGAAGGAAGAAGGAGAAAAAAATTAAGGTTTTAATTATTTTCTAAGTTCTTGAATTATGAAAATAACTATCTCCTTTTTCTTGTTTAGTAAAAAACAATGGGCTTGGCCCTTGGTCTTGATGTAGCCGTGGGTAGGGGCCCACATGGGGGTACCCGTACTTTTCTCGTGACTAATATTTAGTGTGTTCTCGTGTTCGTGTTTTACGTGATTTAATTAGTTATCGTTCGTGTCTTATTATATTTATTCGTGATCGTAATAAATATACATACATACGTAATACTAAGCTCGTGATTAATTTACGTTCATGATTTCATGTTCGTATGTTCGTGATTATAATTATTATTGAAATAATTATCGTGTATTAATACGTAATAAATACTTATCGTGTTATAACACGTATGTTGATCCCAAACTTAGATCGATTTAGCTTTATGTATACGAGATTAGATCAAGTAATACACTTAGAGAAACCTTTGTATATGCTTATGAATTTAAGTGTTATGCGGAATTTAACACTTAAACAAGAACACACAATGATATAAACAAACTTTCACTTTGATTAATAATATCAAACTTGCTTACAATGAAAGTAGTTTACGAATGAAAACTTATATATCAAACATTAACCTAAAGGTCTTCTTTTATAGACATAAGAAGCCTTGTACAATAATCTACGTATCAGCTATTCTAGGTAAAGATAAATATAGAAAATACATTGTTGTTCCTATCTTTACTAGAAGTAATCTAGAATACAATAAACGCGTAGAGTATATCTTCCCATCAGTGCTTGTCTTCAATGTGTCAACGCTTGACTTTATCTTGTCAACGCTTGAGCTGTCAGCGCTTGGTTTGTTCTTGTCAACGCTTGTGTTACTCTTGTCAGCGCTCAAGTGATCTGGCCTTAATTTATTCCCAACAATCCTCCCCTAAACTTGATATCCACTCTTATGATCAAGTTTCTGAATAAGCATTAAGGACTAGGAGGAATCTTACAAACCTTCTCATATTGATAATGAATAAATCTGATCAAATCTTTTGCCACGTCACTTGAATAATCTATTTCCAGCTGAGTGTCCTTCATCTTCTCCAAAATAGCTTTGGATATGAAATACTGACCATCCACAAGTAGATACTCAACAAACTTTGTAGAAATCAAATGGTAAACACCAGTAGCTGAATATAACCTCCATTGAAGACCACTGAGGTCATCTTCAAGATCCTTCCAAATTGCAGGATCCTCATCTTTTGGTCCACACATTCTTTTGAATGTGGACCAAAGTTTTATTCCATTAGCTGAAGTTGGTGCTTCAGCCTCATACTTGGTCTCCAGCAACCTCCAAAGGTCCACCAAGTCTTCTCTATCACAACTTGCAAGCAAAGATATGAGAGTGGTAAAAGTGTGTACCTCTTTTCCATATCTGCCAATCTTCCAAAACCCACATTCATCTTCTTCATAGCTCACAATTGGGTTCCTGGAATCTAATGGTAACACTTGCACCATATCTGAAGCTTCTAAAGGTGAGAGCTTGAGGCTCTTTCTGATGACAGCTTCACTTGGATATAGTGGATCCATATCTTTGGGAAACTCAAGAGAAATTCCCTTCTTCACTGGCCTGGGAACAAACATAGCTTTCTTGAGCTCCATTTCTTCTACAAGTTCTTCCTTTCTTTCATCTGAAAAAAGTCTGAGAGTGTTTGCTTCCTGCACTCTCACCCAAATGGGATATGCCTTGCATTCCAATTCATCAAATGTCAAAGCCCTCAACTTCTGATAAGTCCATCCAACTCCATGACATCTGAGCAACATGAAGTATAGCTCCCTTCTATCCCTTTTCAACTCTGAGAGAATATTACTTGCCTTGTGTTTCAAAATTACCTGGCAATCCTTCTGAACTCTAAGAAGAATCTCTAAACCCCATATTTGATCTGAAATGGTCAAGTCTGGATTCTCCATACATCTTTCTTCCCAAGCATTGTACATTTGAACCACCTTTGGCATGTCAAAGTCAACCTGCAATTTCAACTCTCTCAACTTCTCCTTAGCCAACTCAACCCCATACTCAGGCCTTTCTGGTTCTATAATCATCACACTTGAGTCTGAGCTAGCTCCATCACTTCCTTCTTCTGAAGTCACAACAAATGGTGACTCTTTCACCTCCTTTTTATCCTGTTCCATGATTTGTGCAGCTAATCTTCTATCAAACTCAACTTGAGTTGCATCCTTTGGAACAATCTCTTCTACCATTATACCCTTACCCTTATCTGATGGTGCAATGGTTGGTAAGGTAGATGGTGATACCTGTGCAGAAACCTCCTTGATGATAGATGATGACTGGGATACATCACCCTCATGTGCAGGTTTGTCAACGCCCAATTTTGTCCTATCAGCGCCCAAAATATTTCTGTCAGCGTCCAAATTCTCCTTGTCAACGCCCAAATATCCTGTCTCAGCGCCTTTTGTAACCTCTCTTAACATAGCTGTAAATGATAAATTCAAGTTGGTAGGAGAGACTAAGGACGTATCAAAACCTGTTTGTTTCTTCAAAGTTGTAAGGGCCTCAGCAACATCCAAAGATTGACCATCATGGCTGCCCTTATCACTCATATTTATTGGATCTTACTCCCCTTTGGAAGATTCCTCCATACCCCTCCTGGCACTAGCACTTTCCAAAACAACAATCCTCTCCCTCAACTGCTTGAGTTCAAGGCCTTGTGAGCTGACAACTTGTACTAAGTCTGCATTTTGCTTTTGCAAGCTCATGCAGACTGCCGTCAATTCCATAAGAGTCATTGGTTCCAGTATGCCCTATTCTAAAATGGGGATTTGACCTCCCAAGTCAGATTCATTGGGCAAGGATGAGGACTTAATGATGGTGGGACTGCCTTGGCCAGCATCTAAGCCAGAACCAATAGTCCCAGCCTCATCCAGGTCACCAGCCACACTTGTGGTGGTGTTTCTCTCTGCTACATGGCTAGGACCACCAGAGGAGAACACTCCAGTAGTCCTTTGGCGTTTCATCAACCTATATTCAGGAGGTGTGGAAGATGGTGTGGAAGAATGAGTAGATGTGGGTTGGTTAAGGGGTGTTTGGGTTTGTGAAGGTTGTGTGTCAGCGTTGGAAATAGGCACATCAACGCCAACATTTAATGTGTCAGCGTTGAAGGAAGCTTGGTCAATTTGCATAGGTTCATGTGAAGGTATAGGTTCAGGTATTGGGTCAAGTTGTGGTTGGGGGTCAATTTGTGGTTGGGGTCTGGTTGGGGTTGTGCTGCTGCAATAACAGCAAACATAGGTTGGGTTAAAGGTAGGTCACGATGGGGTGGGGAGTTCATCTTCATAAAAATAGCTTTCTTTTGCTCAGGGATCTTATAAAAATCATTATGATCCCTGGTGCAGTATCCTTGAACATCAAAAACCATTTGTAAAAATCGGGGATAAGCTAAAGTCATTTTGTTCCCCTTGTTTTTACACATGCCCTCAAAAATCATTTTAGAATAATTAAATTTTTGCCCTGTTGCAATGCACACAATAGCACTTGCAATAGATCTATTGATCTCATTGTGTGCAGTGCATTTGGGACTCAAACATTGAAGGAGGACATGTATGAGGTACTTCCAGGCTGGGGGAAATTCCTGCTTATGATACTTGTTTAAGGTACCTTCATCAGAAAAAGGATATCCCAAAGCCCTAAGCCCATGTTCTATTTCATTAATGGGAAGGGTGGCTATACCATCAGCATCATCAAGATGCAAGGCTTGGCGTACCAAAGCCTCGGTAACCACCCAAGGTCTCCTATGAACAATAGAAGTCAATGTAGTCACTCTATTAACTGTTGAGGAACTGACAGTGTTCTAAAACTGCTTAATATGTGTGACTGGAATGAGTGGTGCATGAGAAAGAGCATACCTTAAAGGGGATGCGTTTAAATACGCCACCATTTGTGTGTATTAGGGAAACAGAGCATCATCAGCTTCAAGATACGCGATCATGTTATGTTGACTTCTGAACCCCAATTCCAATTCTGATGGTCTAAACTTTGGTGCCATTGATGAAAGCTGTTAAATTTAAGTGAAGAAGATGAAGTTGATAAGAGAAAATTATGTTAGACAAGAATTATAGATACCCTGTTTAAAAATAGGAGCCAAATTTATAGGAGAAGAAAATGCATGTGATAGGCCCAAAAATAGGCAAGGATTTTCAAAAGGTAATCATGAAAATATTGAAAAATTATAAGTTTATCTCATGCATTAAATGTAAAGTAACAACTCCCAAAATTACGGCCTAAAAATATGTCAAAAAGTAACAACTGGGTAGGTCCCATTGAGTGTCAACGGTCAAAAATAACCTATCAACGCCCAACGGCTATAATCTTGTCAACGTTTGCTATAGCCATGTCAGCGTCCAAATTGGTCACAACAACGCTTGGAAATATACTTGTCAGCGTCCAAAAATAAAAATGTCTAAAAATGAAAAATGACCTTAACAAAGTAATTTATCCTAGAGAAGATAACCAAAAAGCTGATAATTATTATAGGGCGGCAAGCACTGTCCAGTTATGCACACTTGCTTAAGCAAGATAGACATAAGAGTCCTCTAGTGTCCCTTGCTAACCAAAACTCTTAACAACCAAGTTACCTTACAAAATTCCTTGTTACTCCCAGGTAAATCCCATAACAAAATTATTCCCAAGTCTCCGAACAGACCACAACCAATTCTAGGCCAAAAATGTCTTGGCAGCATGCATAGTATATCAACTTTGCATGCTACAGTGCTTCATGAGTTAGTAAAACTAACTCATACTCACCTGTGGACACAATCTAGAATTGTGATAAGAGTATCATATGGATACCCAAACATCCTAAAGGTTCCTAAAACCTCCCCTTAAACTATGATACATGAGTTGCCAAAAATATGCATGAACATACAAATTTATGTCAAGATAGAAATTGAAAATTCCAACCATCATCCATAAACAAAAACTTGTCCAAATGCTTCTCCATTGATCTATAAGCAACTCTGTATCCAATGGTATACTGCTAACACCATCTGCACATTTAGATTGAAAACCACAAAACTAACATTGTTGCTGACAACGCCCCGATAACACATAACAGCGTTGAGGGAAGCTTTGTCAGCGTTAGACAATTATATTGCTGACAACGTTGCAAAAACACTTATCAGCGTTCAAGCAACCTTTGTCAGTGTTAGAAAAATATAGTGGAAAATCTAAATCATAAATAAGACCAATAACAATGCATCATCCTGTACATACTCTTACAAAAAGACTCCAAAACACATATTATGTGAGATTGACCATTCTAATACTTGTTACCAAGTATTGAAATCTCCCAGCATCAAAAGGTTTAGTTAGAAAATATGACACATTTTCCTCAGTGTCAACCCTATCTGGTTGTATTAAACCTTTTTCAAAGCAATCTCTTATAAAATGGTGTCTAATTTCTATGTGTTTAGTTTTAGAATGATGTACAGGATTCTTAATGATGCATAAAGTGCTGTTATTGTCAACAAATATCTTGGTATGCATGAAATTATACCCATAGCCCAACAGCTGGTTCTGAATCCACAAAACTTGTCCACAACAAGCAGCTGCAACCACATACTCAGCTTCAGTTGTAGAATTAGCCACCACTGTTTGTTTCTTGCATTGCCAAGATATCAACCTGCTCCCAAGAAACTGACATCCACCAGTTATGGATTTCCTATCAAATTTATCACCTCCATAATCACTATCTGAATATGCAATCAGCTCTAATGGTGAATCCTTTGGGTACCACAAACCAAGACCAGGATAACATCTTAGGTACCTAAAGATCCTCTTCACAGCATAAAGGTGACATTCTTTGGGAGTCACTTGATGACGTGCACAAGCACACACAACAAACATGATGTCAGGTCTGGAGGCAGTAAGATACATCAAGGATCCAATCATGGATCTATAGTGCCTGACATCAACATCTTTCCCATCTCCAATCTTTCCCTAAGGGTGTTCTCTATCCATAGGAGTAGTAGCCCTCTTTTCATGTGGAGAAAGCCAAATTTCTTCAAGATCTCAGCAACATATTTATCTTGGGAGATGAAGATACCATCTTCTTTCTGCTGAACTTGTAAACCAAGAAAGAAGTTCATCTCCCCCATAGCACTCATCTTGAATTTGTCTGTCATAAGCTTGGAGAAATCCTCACTCATCTTTGGATCAGTAGACCCAAAATGATATCATCAACATAGACCTGCACAAGCAACACATCCTTGCCTTTCTTCTTTGTAAACAGTGTCTGATCTATGGTGCCCCTCTTGAATCCTTTGTCCACCAAATAGGTAGACAAAGTACCATACCATGCTCTAGGGGCTTGATGAAGGCCATACATAGCCTTTTTGACTCTATACACTTTATCGGGATGCTCTGGATCCTCAAAACCAGGAGGCTGCATTACATATACTTCCTAAACAATAGTTCCATAGAGGAAAGCACTCTTGACATCCATTTGATAGATTGTGAAGCCCATGCAGGATGCATAGGCTAGAAAAATCCTAATAGCTTCAATCCTTGCAACTAGTGCAAAGACCTCCTCATAGTCTATCCCCTCCTCTTGTGTATATCCCTGAGCCACTAACCTTGCCTTGTTTCTGACCACAATGCCTCTTTCATCTCTCTTGTTCCTTAGAACCCATCCTGTCCCTATAGGTCTGACATATCTGGGACAATCAACCAGCTCCCAAAAATCCTGAATTGCAAATTGGTGAAGCTCATCCTGCATTGCTTCCACCCAACTTGGTTCTTTGAGAGCATCAAATATTTTCTTGGGTTCCTGTTGTGACAGAAAACAGGCAAACAAACATGCTTGCACAAGAGGGGTATCAACCTTCTTGTGTATATTGTCAATAAACCCACCAAGACCTTGATGAGATCTTCTAGTCTGAACTGGAGTATTAACAGGACCAATGATTTGAGAAGGAGGATGATTCTTCATGACTGAAGTAAGTACTCCTCCCTCAAAAAGTCTGGTATCTTCAACTTCATTCTCCATGTTGCCAATATTTTCTTCATCAGACTCTCTTTCATCAATATGAGGATGAACCTCTTCAAATATATTGGAAGGTTCTCCTTGTTCAAAAATGGAAGAGAAAAGATGGACAAAATTGTTGTCAACGCCTGAATCTTGTTTGTCAGCGCTTGGGCTAACAACGCTTGAACTGTTGTTGTTAATGTCTGATCCATCAACGTCTGAATTGGTCTTATCAGCGCTAGATTTGCCTTTGTCAGCGCCTGAAGGACCATGCATGTTTGTATCTGGTGGGACTTGGAAACCACCATTATCTTTTCCAGCAGCAGCAGCAGCAAAAGCATATGTCCAAATGGGAATTGTAACATATTCTTGGATAGGAGATGTCTTTTCTGCTTGTGATCCAACCTTTTCATGAACCTGAGTACCTGAAACATCAACAACTTGTTCCTCCATAACATTTGAAGTTACCTTCACAATGTCTGGATTAGTGACAGGCATATAATTTAAAGTTCTAGATAAAGGTTCCAAGTCAAACAACCAATTAGGACCACTTCCAGGATCACTAGGTTTATTCTCTAAAAACATAACATGTACTCTTTCAAGTATACGTTTTTCTTCTTTAAGATAAATCCTATATCCCTTGCTCTGCACTGAATACCCCATGAAGTAACCCTCATCACCTTTTGCACTAAATTTCCCTAAGGCATCACTAGTATCCAATACTACTACATGACAACCAAAAGGTCTGAGAAAACCAATATTAGGTTTTCTTCCCCAAAGTAACTCATAAGGTGTTTTGTTCTGAATTTTGTTAACCAATGCTCTATTTTGAACATAACAAGCTGTATTAACAGCCTCAGCCCAAAAGGCTATAGGAAAATGAGCATCAGCCAACATTGTTCTGGCTGCTTCAATTAGGGTTCTATTTTTCCTCTCAACAACCCCATTTTGTTTTGGGGTTCTAGCAATACTAAATTGCCTAGTAATTCCTTTCCTGGCACAGAAATCATCTAGCTTCTTATTCCTAAATTCACCACCATTATCACTCCTAAACATTTTAACCTCATTGCCAGACCTCTTCTCAATCTGAGTGATAAAATCAATTAGAATATCAGCTGTGTCACTCTTCATAGCTAGAAAGAATGTCCAAGTAAACCTAGAAAAGTCATCTGTGATGACAAAACAATATGACTTACCATTCAAACTTTCTATATTTGTTGGACCAAAGAGGTCCATGTGAAGCATATGAAGAGGTCTAGAACTAGTATGCACCTGTTTGGACTTGAATGAGACCTTGTGCTGCTTGCCTTTAAGACATGCAACACAAGAGTGGTCATTATGGAAGGCCTTCTCAGGCAAACCATCAACCAAACCAAGTCTCACAAGCCTATTTATATTTTTAAAATTTATGTGCCCTAGTCTCCTGTGCCACAAATTACTCTCATCTACTGAGGCTTTAACATAAAAACAAGACATATTATTATTCATTTTAATCCCATTCAAATTCACATTATATATGTCCTTATGCCTAGGTGTTTTATACTCAATATATTTCTCATCAGGGATCTTATAATCCTTGCTTAACACCAAACACTCAGTATCAGTAAACAGAACTTTATTTTTGTTATCACAGACTTGTGATACACTAAAAAGGTTGTAATCAAGTTCTTTTACCAGAAAGACGTTCTCAAAACGCAAATTCTTGGTGAGAAGGGTTCCTTTGCCTGTGATAGTACCATATCCGCCTCCAAAGTAAACCTTATCACCATCCTTAATGGGAGTGAAGTTGGTCAAGTAGTCTTCTTCCCTGTCATGTGCCTTGAGCATCCACTATCCCAATATCCATAATCATTGACATGTCTTTGAATGCCCTGCACATAGAGAAAACAAATTAGTTTTCTTTGGGAACCCAAGTCTTAAAAGACTTAGATTCATCTGGTTGTTCAATAAGAACAGACTTAGTTCTCACAACAACCCCATTCTCATCCTTCTTAGGATGAAATACCCAGTTAACCCCAATAGGTTTTGTAATGACCTTTGAAATGTAATTAAATCTGTTGCAGGTCATTGAAATCCCATTATCATTAGGGTTTTGATCTTTCTTTGGTCTCCATGTTACGCTTGAAGAAGATTTAGACCTCTTACCCTGTGGTTGCAAATATTTAGGTCTGGTCACGTTTCTGACAGCGTTGGAATTAGTCTTGTCAACGCTGAAATTACCCTTGTCAGCGTTGAATCTAGGGTTTGCTACAGAAACCCGTTGCCTATTAGACCAGGTGTTTGTCTTTTAAAAATGGTCTTTTTCCATGAGTGTTAGACCCTCTAGTAAAGAATGGGGCAGGTCTAATCACTTGTGGACTTTGCTGCACACAAGGTTTGGGTCTGACAACGTTTGACTTTCTAACAACGTTGACTTTGTTCCTGTCAGCGCTGAAATTGTTCCTGTCAGCGCTGGCTTTGGGAGTGTTGACACACTTGTATGCCAAGTGTGAAAAGCTACCACAAGTGTAACAAGCTTTTCTAGATACAACTTTAGGTCTAGAAGAAAAGAAGCCTGTTCCTTGATTGCTAACTTGGCTCTTGGGTGACCTAGTATTCCTATACATCTCTGCATATTTAATGCTAGGTTTTCTATCAGTGTTTGAGCCTAGGTCAACAACTTTACCAGTGAGTGGGTTAGTAACCTTAATGGGTGTTGACTCATTGGGACTTTCACATAGTAAGCCACCCTTAACAAATAAAGTAGGGTTAGCTTTCTTCCATTCATTCAGGTCAATCAACTTTTGTTGATACTCTTCAACTGGAGTGACAACTCTTGGTGGAGGAATGAATTCCTTCTATTGGAGCTCTGGCAAACCAGTCCAAGATAGGTCCTTTTGTTGGACACCATAGAAGTCACCAGCTGGTGGTGGAACCAAAGAGTAATCATTCATCCCAATCCCAGTCATGTCCTTAGGATCCCTTTGTTTACCCACACAGTCTCCTAGGGTTTGGGTGGCTCTATCAAATCTTTGAATTTTAAGGCTAACATTATCTTTATTCTTAATGGCCTCATCTAACTTAGCCTGTAACTCACCATTAACCCTTTCCATGATATTTCTAATATCCATACTAGCATCTAACTCATGTTTTAAGATATTGATTTTATTTTTTAAGTCAAATTCCATTTTCTTGTATTCAGAAACGGTTTTCTCAGTTTCAGTGAGAGCTAGTTGGTAATTAGACAATTTACATCTTTCAGTACTCATATCATCTAATAATCTTAACACTTCTTTGTTAAGTCTTTCAGTATTTAACCTACAGCCTTTGCTACAAAAAGCGTCATCATATACCTCATTATCAGATGAAGAGGAGGAGTGTGCCATGAGAGCATATTCAACATGCTCTTCTTCTTCAATATCAGCAACCAAAGCTTTATCCTCTTCAACATTCTTAGCCAGATAGCTCCAATCCTATCCCATACCGTCAATTCCTTGAACTGCAACCATGGCTTTGGAATTCTGAGCTTTAACAACCTGACTTGAGGGTTTACCAGCATCAGATCTTCTATGAGATCTACACTCCCTCATGAAGTGCCCCATACGATGACAGTTGTAGCATTCAACTTTGGATTTATCAAATCCAGCTATGTCTTTAGCATTGAAGGTCATCTTCTTTTTAAACCTTCTGTTCCACCTATTTGCTCTTATACTAGCAAGAGCCATGTTCCACTTAATGTCCATCTCTTCCAAGTGCTCATCACTTATCTGCTCAAGATCCTCATATGTAATCACTGAACCATTGGGCAAAGAAGCAATGTAAGCATAAACAATATCCAAATCCAAACCAGCAGGTTTAACTCTTGGGGAGTCACTCTTGAATGTGTCAGCGTCTGAATAGGAGACGTTGACAGGACTTGTTCCAGCGCTGACATATGATGATCCAGTAACTGGATGCATGTAAGAGTCCTTCTGATTGAATTGACCTTCACTATGAGAGAAGAAGGCCATGTTACTGTTGGTAGACTTGCTTATATGCTCTAAAAGAGTTTCATCTTCCAACAGCCTTAGTTTGTTGTAGATGTCATCAAACGATGAGCTCTTGTAAGTATTGTTGGCAAGAATAGATCTTGCCTCAATCTTCCATGCCTCACCAAGACTTTTAAGAAAGGTAGCATTGATGTCAACATCACCAACTTGTGTCCCCATGAAGGACAACTTGCTTGTAATGTCAAGCAATCTGCTTCTCACACTACTCAGTTTCTCATTGGGTTGAGCTTTGAAGACAGCATAATCATGCATGAGTTGCTTTTTCTTTTCTTCCTTAGTGTCTGCATTGCCACCATATGCAACTTCAAGAGCTGCCCAAAGATCCTTAGCAGATTCATAGCCTCTATATTTATGCTGGTTTTCTTGTCCCAAAGAGACTTTCAGAATATTTAGGGCTTTCATGTCAACTCTTTTCTTTGCTATGTCATCAGCAGCCACAGCTCTACCATCTCCAGGTTTTTCTCTCTTATCCTCTTCAGAACATCCAGCAACAGTTGTTCTTGCAGCAATGGCATTAGCAATCTTTTGGGCTTTATTGAATGTGTTTCCATATTCAATAATCTCCCAGAGTGTGTAGTCATAGATCCCTAGATATTGTTCAAAGTTGAACTTCCATAAGTCAAAGTTGGTTGCATCAAGCATGGGAATCTTGATGTTTGGAAAAGCTGAGGAGGAGGAGGTTATTGCTTCAGACATGATGTTGTTAGGGTTTTTGAGAAAATTAGGGTTTTGGTGATTTTTTAGGGTTCTAGTGTTCTTTTAGATCAAAAGTTCCTCAACAAGCTCTGATACCACTTGTTGATCCCAAACTTAGATCGATTTAGCTTTATGTATACGAGATTAGATCAAGTAATACACTTAGAGAAACCTTTGTATATGCTTATGAATTTAAGTGTTATGCGGAATTTAACACTTAAACAAGAACACACAATGATATAAACAAACTTTCACTTTGATTAATAATATCAAACTTGCTTACAATGAAAGTAGTTTACGAATGAAAACTTATATATCAAACATTAACCTAAAGGTCTTCTTTTATAGACATAAGAAGCCTTGTACAATAATCTACGTATCAGCTATTCTAGGTAAAGATAAATATAGAAAATACATTGTTGTTCCTATCTTTACTAGAAGTAATCTAGAATAAAATAAACGCATAGATTATATCTTCCCATCAGTGCTTGTCTTCAATGTGTCAACGCTTGACTTTATGTTGTCAACGCTTGAGCTGTCAGCGCTTGGTTTGTTCTTGTCAACGCTTGTGTTACTCTTGTCAGCGCTCAAGTGATCTGGCCTTAATTTATTCCCAACAACGTACGTAATACTTGTAATTCTTGTTCGTGAAACGTAAACATGCTATAAAAGGAAAGTTCTAATCATGTACGTACGATCTTAAGGGTACTATTCATGGTAAAAGCATGCGGGTTTTACAAAATGGATGATGCTTATGAGCAACATTTAATTGAGAAAGAAAAGATTTTGTCCGAATATGACCAATTCTTGGAACAAGTAGTGTCTCTCGATGTGATGCAAGTTGTAACTATTGAATATCCTATTGAGATTACATCTGTTGTGAATAAATGTGATGATGTGCATGATCTCTCTATGAATATTGTTGAGCCCGTGAATAATGTAGATAATCATTCTTGTCACGAATCTAACGCTAAATTTTTAAAGCTTCAAGATTCTTATAACTCACTTTCAAAGCGTTTTGATGAGCTTCAACAGCATTGTATATCTCTTGAAATTGAACCCAGTCTGAAAATGAAACTCTTTTAAAATCAAATGATTGTGAAAACAATGTTGAGACAAGTGACAAGATGATTCAGGTGGTTCAGGCATTAGAGGAAGAAATCATGAGACTTAAGAGAGAATCATTAGCAGAGAAAGTGGAACTAGAGGCTGCAGAGATTAAAAATCATGCCCTAGAAAATAGAATTACTTCTATGCTAGGGAGTTTGAAAAAGTAAGGCAGGGTGTCTCACAAGTTTCTGGTTCAATAGAAGAACGCTTCGCTTTTAATGCGGCAGAGTAAATGTCACTTGTTGACCAACTGAACAAGAAATTTGAGGAAATCTCTGACCTAAATATTCAGATCATAGATAAAAACATGGTTATAGCTGAATTAAAGGAGACACTTCAACTCAAAGGACAAGAAGTTGTTGATAATCCAGCTACAATCTCTGCCCCGACCTCTAGTGCTCCAAAAATAAAAGAAGTGGTGATTTTTAGGAACCCGGCCCTTAAGAATTCAACAGTTTACATGGATTATATGAAAAAGGTAATTAGGCATGTGCTTCGTACAAGGGACATTTTAGATGATTTATATGAACCTTATCCCATAAAAAACGAGTACAATGTTTCTCATTTATATATTGAGCGAGTTCAATGTTGCCTGTCATATCTTAATTTCATAGGCCCACCTAGTTCTGCATCACTTAAACAACAAACCCCCACCATTGCCATGACTCCATTCAATAAGAACCCAGGAGCTAAGCCTATTTTAAACACACCCATCAAGGCTAAATCAAAATATGTCACTAATTTTCCCTTGGCTTCTACAAGAGTTATTATGTCTACTAAGGCTAAAGGATCTCAAGACAAGAAAGATAGGATCAAGCCTTCCACTAGTAGGACTACGAAGAAGAAAGTAGAAGTTCACCCTAGGAATGTTATTTCAAATTTGAATAAAAAGAATCATGTAGCTAAGACTGAAGGCCCTGTGCTTGTGCAGCAGCCTAAGCAAAATCTGAATTCTAATTTGAGATGTTGGAATTGTAATGAATGCATGTTATTTCAGCGTTATGATTTATGTCTTGTTGACCATGTGAATGAAATGTATGCAATTAGGAACAATCTTGAATGGACTCCAACGGGGAAGAAATTCACCCAAGTTGGTTGGCGATGGAAACCCACTGGTAGGACCTTTACTGCAAATGGAACTACGTGCCCTTTAACTAGGATCACATCCACGGAAGTTAGGTCTCAGTGTCCTTTAAATAGGAACACTAGCACTAAAAAATGGAAAAAGCGCCATTTAACTAGGTCTGCCCCCACTATTGTGCCTACCAGTGAAGAAGTACCTCAAGATCTTAGACAACTAGAATCTAAGTCGGCATCTAGGAAGAAAATTTGGAAGCCTAAGAATTCTTCTGTTAGCAAATCTAAGATAAATATATCTGTACCTGCTAACACAGAGGAACTACTAGATTCTGATACATCGTCTTTGTCTGGTGATATTTTCAGGTGGTCCAAATCATCCTCTGGTACTTGGACTCTGGATGCTCCAAGCATATGACCAGAGACCACTCAATGCTCTGAAATTTCATCAGCAAGTTTCTAGGAACGGTGAAATTTGGAAACGACCATATTGCGAAGATCATGGGTTATGGTGAATATCAAATTGGGAATGTCACGATTTCAAGGGTGTATTACATGGAGGGACTTGGTCATAACTTATTTCAGTGGGACAATTTTGCGATTCAAACCTTGAGGTTGTTTTTCGACAACATACTTGCTTCATTCGTGATCTTGCAGGAAATGACTTGTTAAAAGGTTCTCGATGGGATAATCTCTATACACTGTCCATTCAAAACATGATGGCCGCCTCTCCTGTATGCCTTCTCTCCAAAGCATCTAAGACCACGTCATGGTTGTGGCATCGACGATTATCTCATCTTAACTTTGATGCTATTAATCATTTGGCTAAAAACGAGCTTGTTCGTGGTCTTCCAAAACTCAAGTTCGACAAGGATCATTTATGTTCCGCGTGTTCTTTGGGGAAAAGCACCAAGAAATCCTACAAACATAAAGTTGAAGACACCAACCAAGAACCACTGTATCTTTTGCACATGGATCTTTGCGGTCTAATGCGTACGGCTAGTGTGAGTGGTCGAAAATACATCCTCGTCATGGTGGATGATTTTTCAAGGTTTATATGGGTTAAGTTCTTAGCAACCAAGGATCAAGCATTAGCATATATTAGTAATTTTCTTAAGATGATGTTCGCCGCGTTCGAACTGATAATGGAACTGAGTTCGTTAATCAGACTCTACGAGACTATTATGACGAGGTCGGTATTTCACATGAAACTTCAGTTGCTCGCACTCCACAACAAAACGGTGTCATGGAAAGACATAACCGTACACTTATGGAAGCTTGAAATGAGTATAATGCAAGTTCGTTTTCTCAGTTCTTAACCAATAGAAAGTCCAATCAAAATCAGATTTATAATTGTTCTTGGTTGTTCAAGCTTGCTTGGTAATCTATTGCTAATTCAAACAACACTATGTAAAAATGAAAAATATAAACCTACTTATACGTAAAACAAGTTGCAAATACCAAATTTTATTCAAGTAAAATATAAAAATGCAAAACTTGAAACTAAAAGGACTGAAAATGTAATTTCTATGAAATATAAATGCTTGAAATGTAAATTCTAAAAACTATAAGGACTACTAATGCAAATCAGTTAACTAAAAGGACCAATTATGTAAAAACTTTAACAAACTAACTAAAATTATAACTAACCAACAACTTGATAACTAAAATTTAACAAACTTCAAAATCCAAGGACTGAATTTTGCAAATACCACAAAATTAGGAAGTTTAGCTAGGTTTTTAAACTGATTAAACTTCTAGGGACTAAAGTGCAATTTTTATAAACTTTTCACTAAAAACGGGACACAATGAAGAATAAGCTCGTTTGAGCTTATTTCTCAACCAAATAAGCTGAAACAACTTGCAAAACTCTTCTAATTCAATTTAAGCTATGTTTGTCTGAGGAATTAAGCTAAAAGTCCAAAATAAGCAATTGAGTGCTTATTGATAAGCACAAAATAAGCTACAGCTTATTTCAAACAATCACAACTTGATTTTTGTGAAGAAACTGATTAAGTACTTGATCTAAAGAAGGGGAAATCAAACTAGAACCATTTTCATCCAGTAATGAAGAAGAAATCTGAAATAAGCTCTTTTGAGCTTATGTTGACCAAGTTTGACCAACTTTTATGAAAAAGCTCAAAACTTCAAAACTTAATATTCAATACTAACTAAATGGATTTGTGAAAGAAAATAAAGACTTTTGTGAAGTGGATTAAGAGAACTAGTAAAACAGTAAGCACTTAACATCAGAGAATGACAAATGCTCAGTCATTGACCAATAAGCTATTTTCTAGCTTAATTCCTAAAACTGTAGATTTTCCTTATAGAAACTGAAACTTTATGATGTAAGCTAGAACTAGAAACAAGTTTGAAGAAATTTCATCAAAGATTAAAAGAGAACTAGGCAAATGAAATTGACAAGTTTTCAAACCAAAGCTGACAAAAAGGATGACCCAAACTATTTTAGTACCAATTGCCTTTTTTGACTATTTTTTTGACTTGTAAAAAGCTGAAAACTACTTGTTACCACTTAATGACTAGAAACAAACTCTGAAACACCAATTATCAACACTTGAAAACCACTTAAAAGCTACTACCAAACACTCCTTTATCTGTTTTGATCAAACTTTTACAAAGACTTATTAGGAACTGGTTTAAGCTGATACAAAAGCTATAGTAGACTAGTTTCAATGGACAAAATGAAGTGTAATCAAGCTGAGAACAAACAATAACCAAGGCAAGAACTGAAAATAAGCTATAAGGCTAACAAGTTACTGAAAGTGAGCTAATAACTAGAAAGCTGAACACAAATGCACAAGATTAAGCAGTAACTGAAATTTAAACACTCAAAACACAATCAAACAACAACATATAACAAGTATATCATGTAGCCATCAAAGTTATCTAGGAAAATGAGCATGCAATTGACTGTTTAGAGGAACATAAAACAAGAGCTATGGAACCTATTGTAGAAATCCTTTGGGAAGAAGAGGAGCGCTGAGCTCTCTTGCCCTAGTGATACCACCACCTATCACTAGTGTTCAACAAGAATCAATCAACAATTCAGCTACACATAATCTGGAATCAACATTCTGCTTCAAATCTTCAAGAACAATGGAAAAACTTGAATTCTGATCAGACAGCTTCAATACTTCACCAATGTAAGCTATGATCAATGGTTGATCATAACATACATCAAACAGCAACAAGAACTCTTAACAGCAACAAGAATCAACAGGAATTTGAATAACAGAATTTGGCGTGAAAAGGAAATTTGAATTTTATTGAGTGAATTCAGTTACAAAAGTGGTTACAAGCTAACAACTAACTAACTGACTCAAGAGTTTGTCAGACTCTTGAGTAGTTAGGGTAAAAGTGAGAGAAAAAGGGAAAGGGAAAATTTAACTATGTGTTTTTACAAAATTAAGCTACAATGAGAAATGAGGTACAAGCTATCTATTTATAGGCAAGAATTGAGAGTTTGTTGGAGTTGTGACGTGTCAGAACCAATAGTAAATTGCCACGTGGAAAAATTCTGCATTTGCTCTTTGAAGGTGATGAACTAATTTGGGTGTTTTTGATTGAGTGGATGATTTGTTAATTGGATTGCACCATTGAATTCCTCTCTTCAAAACGAGCAAAATTGATGTTTTGATCTTCTCATGAAACGCCCTCTATCAAAAACCCGATCCTGGAAATATTTCTTGTTAAAGAAGATGACACGTGGCGCCTTCTGGTTGGTTTAAAATGTTGCACACGGATTACACTGTTTGGATCTTGTAATAAATGTGACGGCAGTTAGTGGGCAATAAATGTTTGATCCGTGTGAAGTGTATTCTCCTTTCCCATTGGTTAAACTCTTGACACATGGATTCAACTTGCATTTTCTTTCCAAAGTTGGCAGATTTGGTCCCTATACTTGGCAGATTCCCATTTCAAGCTAGGATCTTCATTCCTTTGTCATTTTTGGTCCTTTAACTTCCATAATTTGTACAAAATGGCCCTTTGACTGAATTGACTTGATAGTTGACCAGGTTTGACTTGAATCTTGACTTCTCATAATTTGCACTTCTAGTCCTTCAACTTTCACAACTTGTCAAGATAGGTCCTTGAACTTCAAAGTCTTGTCACTTTTGATCCTCTTTTGTCTTTTTCATCCATTTGAGCTTGATTTTTCCTTGTTTGCTTGGAATTGTATCCTTTTTCCTACATAAGATCACACAAACACAACATACCACATAACACTGCTTTTTACAAGATAAATGGGTATTTTGCTTCATGTTTTAGGGTTATTTGTTGATAAAAGGATGTGAGTTTAAGCTCATATCAAATTCCCCTACACTTGAGCATTGCCATGTCCTCATGCAATATTATATTTCAAGGCTTAAAAATTTACATTTCCCTCATAATTAATCCACCTTAGCCATATGAGATGCATCTACACTACTCTAAACTAAATGATGCATGATTTTGACTTTTTACAATGCAATGAATCAAAATACAATTCTATCTATATCTTTTTGATTTTTCTTGAAATGGTTTTGATGGAAATAACTCATTAAGAATTCAATGACTTGGATTAGGGCTTGGATACCATGAACATTTATCACCCTCAAGTTTCACTTTCCCCATACCAAGCTAATAAATGGGATCATTGCATTCACAAGTAAAAAGTGCATCAACTTATTCACGACAATTAAATGTGGAACCGGTTATTATTTGAGCAAATTGCTTGTGGGCAAATTTGTCATTATTCAAGCGTGAAATATAAGAAGTGTAAAATCCAAAAATAAGGAAGCACGGTTTTAATCCTAAGTAATCTTCTCATCCATTACTTGAAAAACCGCTCACAATTAATATAAGTCCGTATTAAGAGTAATAAGTCATTCGCCTTATGTGTAAAATCCTCATGTCATGCTTTCATAAGTAACTACACACTCGCTAAGGAAAGAAAAATAAAACTCACGCAATAATTTACATCCGCATCTTTTTGAGATTTTGGATCTTCAACCCCGCAACCCGTCAAGGTAATATTGGATTGGAGCAATCTATTGAATCCCCGCAACCCGTCAAGGTAATATTGGAACTCAATAGTCACTATAATTAACACCACACTGCCCCTCTTGGGAGTCTTGCATTATTTTTTTTTTCTTTTTCTTCTCTTTTTTTTTTCTAGCCACTCATTTTTTTTTTCATAAGCCGCTCTTATTTTTCTTTATTCCTCACCAAGAAATTTGCAAAGAAGAAAAGGAAAAACACCCGCTAAGTATGGAGCATGACATAAGTCTAGTACACATAAAACGTGCTAACTTAGAATCTTAAGACGTACTCATATCAACCATGAATGATTAGTCAAAAATGCATAAGAGTTTACAAACCAATTAAAACCGTACTTGATTATTTATTAACAATTATATACATGCGAAGAAAATAGAGATAAAGAAGAGAAGGGTTAAGCCACAAGTAATTGCCATGAAGTCTATCTAGCCCTTTTACACTTGCTTCAACTCTATCATTTCCCATTCTCCACAAATTTAAAATTTCAAAGAATGAAATTGGTGGAAGCTTAGCCTAATAGACCAATGAAGGACTACATGGTTAAGGATACTAGCTAGAGAGTGCTAAAATAAGCAAACTCGGGTTGAGTCAAAATATCCATGGCGGGCCTAATATGTCAAAGAAGACTAAATTTGTTAAAACCATGTTTTATTATATTTTTCCTTTTTATATATTTTTGATGAAAAATAAAAGAAGAAATATATACAATGCAAATGTGTTATGCAAATGAAAAATGATTGATGCAAAAATTATGAATGCATATTTTTGTTGGCCAAAGTAGATCAAAAATTTGAAAAATGTTGAAAATTCAATTTTCCATGTTATCATGCAAGACAATGACAAGTTCTAGGTAAGGTCACTTCGATAGAAGACCCCCCTACACTTAAGCTAAACATTGTCCTCAATGTTTAAGAGCATGGAAGTATAAAAACTTCCCCTACACTTATGACAATGAATAGACTTTGCTTAACCCAAGTTAAGGAAAGGACCACTATTAGTGAAATCATGTTTAAGCACAAAGTGTCAATGAAAATTCACTAAAGTAACGAAGTGAACCGGATACAAGGGCCTCCTCCATAAGCTCCAAAGCATGAGATGAGTGAGCAACCCTACAAACAAGCATGAAGACAAAAGAAGGTCGCCCCTACACTTATCTCCAAATCTATGCCTTTATTTCTAACCTACAACACTCTAAACCTAGTTATACGATGCTTGAGTTAATGAGTCTCTAGCTCGACTCGTCCCTCAATGAATTAATTCATGGGGAAAATGGGGACCTCTTGGACCATTTCAACGGAAATGTCCTCCCCAAAGTAGTGTTTAACACGGTGACCATTCACTTTGAAATTTGGACCATCGTTTTGGGACAACTCAAGAGTTCCATATGGAAACACTTGAGCAATAGTGAATGGACCGGACCATCTCGACTTAAGCTTGCCCGCAAAAAGCTTCAATCTTGAGTTAAAGAGGAGAACCGGCTCTCCAACTTTGAACTCACGATTCTTGATCTTAGCATCATGCAATTTCTTAGTCTTTTCCTTGTAAAGCAAAGAATTCTCATAGGCATTGGCTCTCAACTCATCCATCTCATTGATTTGATCTTTCCTATGTGAACCGGCTTGGTTTAAATCAAAATTAGCCCACTTGAGAGCCCAAGATGCCTTATGTTCTAACTCAAATGGGAGGTGGCACGCTTTTCCATAGACAAGCCTATAAGGAGTACAACCAATTGGTGTCTTAAAGGCCGTCCTAAACGCCCACAAAGCATCATCAAGCTTATCCGACCAAGAAGCTCTATGCTCTCCCACCGTTCTCTCTAAAATCCTCTTTAAACCACGATTTGTGACCTCGGTTTGACCATTTGTTTGAGGGTGATACGCGGTAGAAAGTCTATGATTCACTCCATATTTCTTCATAACTCTCGTGAATTGATCATTACAAAAGTGCGTACCACGATCACTTATAATGGCCCGAGGTACACCAAATCTAGCAAACAATTGTTTCAAAAACTTTACAACCACTCTAGCATCATTAGTAGGTAAGGCTTTAGCCTCCACCCACTTGGACACATAATCCACCGCCACAAGTATATACTTGTTTCCCTTAGAGGATGGAAAAGGTCCCATGAAATCTATTCCTCATACATCAAATATCTCACACTCTTGGATAAAATTTTGTGGCATCTCATCACGTTGTGTAATTTTTCCTTGTCTTTGACAAACATCACAAAATTTCACCATCTCTTGAGCATCCTTGTAAATGGAAGGCCAATAGTAACCCGAATCAAAGACTTTCTTGGCGGTGTAGTTAGGCCCAAAATGTCCACCCGTAGGTCCTTTATGACATGCCTCTAAGATTTTAAATGCCTCGGGCCCATCTACACACCGTCTAATGATTTGGTCCGCACATTGCCTAAAAAGATATGGATCATCCCAAAAGTAATACTTAACTTCCTTAAGAAACTTTTTCTTTTGTTGGTAAGTAAGACCCTCAATAAGCACATTGCCCACAAGATAGTTTGCTATATCCGCAAACCAAGGTGTGGCATCCTCTTGGGAAGAGATAGACATGAGCTCCTCTAATGGAAAAGATTCATTGATTTCTTGATGTGGGAAATCTCCTTGAAAAGGATGCTCAAGTCTACTCAAATGATCCGCCGCTAAATTCTCGGCCCCTTTTTTATCACGAATCTCTATCTTAAACTCTTGAAGCAACAAAACCCATCTCAAAAGCCTAGGCTTAGCATCTTGTTTTGTCATAAGATACTTGAGAGCGGAGTGATCCGTATACACTATGGTCTTGGAAAGCACAAGGTATGGTCTAAACTTCTCAAAAGCATATACTATAGCAAGCAACTCTTTTTCCGTGGTAGTGTAATGAAGTTGTGCACCGGTCATGGTTTTACTCGCATAGTGTATAGGTTGAAAATGCTTATTAACTCTTTGTCCTAAGACGGCCCCCACCGCATAATCACTAGCGTCACACATAAGCTCAAAAGGTAATTCCCAATTTGGAGAAACCAAAACGGGAGCCTTTGTCAATTTTTCCTTAAGTGTCTCAAAAGAGTCTAAACAAGCTTGATCAAAAATGAAAGGAGCCTCTTTCTCCAAGAGATGAGTCATCGGTCTAGCTATCTTAGAGAAATCTTGTATAAAGCGCCTATAAAAACCCGCATGACCTAAGAAACTCCTCACACCTTTAACCGAGGTGGGTGGGGGAAGCTTAGCAATCACATCAATTTTGGCTCGATCAACTTCTAATCCCTTATTGGATATCTTGTGTCCTAAAACAATCCCCTCTTTTACCATAAAGTGACATTTCTCCCAATTAAGCACCAAACGAGTTTCCTCACAACGCTTAAGCATTCTCTCAAGATTGGTGAGACAAGAGCTAAAGGAGTTCCCAAATACGGAAAAGTCATCCATAAAAACCTCCATGGTTTGCTCTATCATGTCATGGAAAATCGCCATCATGCACCTTTGAAACGTCCCCGGTGCATTACATAGGCCAAAAGGCATCCTCTTGTAAGCAAATGTACCGTATGGACAAGTGAATGTGGTCTTTTCTTGATCCTTAGGGTCAATGGGTATTTGAAAATAACCCGAAAAGCCATCAAGAAAACAATAGTACTCATTTCCCGCTAAGCGTTCAAGCATTTGATCCATAAAGGGAAGCGGAAAATGGTCTTTCCTAGTTGCCTCATTGAGTTTTCTATAGTCAATGCAAACTCTCCAACCGGTTACAAGTCTCGTGGGAATAAGCTCATTGTTCTCATTAGGCACCACGGTGATTCCACCCTTCTTAGGAACACAATGAACCGGGCTAACCCATGGAGAGTCGGAAATGGGGTAAATCATACCCGCATCTAAGAGTTTAATCACTTCCTTCTTAATAACCTCATGAATTTTTGGGTTAACTCTCCTTTGGTTTTGAATGGCGGGTTTATAATCATCCTCCATAAGGATTTTGTGAGTACAAAAATGTGGATCAATTCCCCTTATGTCGGATATTTTCCATGCTAAGGCTTTCTTGTGTTTCTTAAGGACTTCAATAAGTTGCTCCTTCTCATCCTCTTTCAATTCCTTAGCAATAATCACCGGTAATTGGTCTTTTCCTTCTAAGAAAGCATATTCTAAGTGGGATGGAAGTTCCTTAAGTTCAATGGGAGGTGGACTCTCTATGGAAGGTTTTACTATGGAAGGTTCCTCAATGGTAATCTCTTGTGGAATAGGAGAAGGAATAGGGTCCTCATTGAGCAACTTTTGGATTGTAAGAATATCTTCTTCCCAATTAATGGGAGAATCATCATCACCAAGAAAGTTGGACTCAAATTCCTCCAAGAGGAAATCACTCTCTCCAAAAGGTGTTAAAGAGGGAGCAATTGAGGCCACGGTTTCAACATGTGGAATCTCATCACTAGCATTCTTACAAGCATCATGAAAGTGTTCATTACACACTTCATCTAGCACATCCACAATGTTAATAGTCTCACAAGGTCTAGACTCCTTAACCTCTTTTCTATCACAAACTTTCCCTAACTTAAACACCACTTTCTCATCCTCTACTCTCATAATTAATTCTCCTTCCGCCACATCTATCAAAGTACGACCCGTTCTCAAAAACGGTCTACCAACAATCAAAGGCACTCTAGGATCCATGTCATAATCGACCACTACAAAGTCGGCCGGAAAGGTAAACTTATCCACACCTACAAACACATCTTCCGCTATACCTACGGGGTGAGCTATGGTTCGGTTGGCTAGTTCAAGAGTCATCCTAGTGGGAGTGAGCTCGGGAAGAGAGAGTTGTTTCCAAACCGATAAAGGCATGAGATTTATGCTTGCCCCTAAATCCGCCAAAGCCATGCAATTTTCAACACCGGGAAAATTACAAGGTATCAAGAAGCGCCCCGGATCTCCAAGTTTTGTTGGTAAGGTTTTAAGTAACACCGCGGAACAATTTTCATTAAGTGATGTGTTGGGCAAATCAACCAATTTTTCTTTGTTTGAGAGCAAATCCTTGAACATCTTAGCAAACTTTGGCATATAAGCAAGAGCTTCCGCAAAGGATATGTTGATATTGAGTTGCTTGAACATCCTTAAGAAATTGGAGACTTGTATGTCATCTTTGTTCTTTAACTTGTCCTTTTTCAACCTTGAAGGGTATGGAAGAGTAGGTTTTGGTGTAGGTGGAATAGGTGTTGTGGTGGAAGATTTGTCTTTGTTAGCCTCTTCATTGGGAAGTGTGGAAGGTAAAGGAGAAGTATGAGGTGGTTGAGAAGGTGTGTTTGAGTGAATAGGAGCACTTTGAGGAGGTGGAGTAGAAGTAGAAGGCTTATCACAAGTAGGAGCACAAGTGGATTGAACAATAGTAGGTTTAGGAGGTGAAGGATCCTTTGTTGTTGTTCCACTTATTATTGTAATGGCATTGACATTTGCCCTTGGATTTGTTTATGTGTTGGAAGGTAAAGCCCCTTGTGGTCTTTGATTTAATGCCATCAAAAGCTTATTGAATTGGTCATTCATTTTCTTGTCTATAGCTTGGAATTTCTTTTCATTCTCTTGATTCATCTTTTGCAAAAGATCCATTGTGTTTAACTCTTGTGGCACATAACCTTGAAAACCTTGAGGTTGGAAAGGTAAAGGTTGGGAGTTAAATCCTTGATTTGGTGGATAAAAGGTACTTGCTTGAGGTGGGAATTGATTGGGTGCCTTGTAGTTATTTCCTTGGTATGGTTGTCTTTGCCCTTGATTCCTTGCTAAAATTTGAGGAGGATTTTGTGGAATTTGGGTGGGTGGTTGGGGTGGGAAGCCGGGTGGAGTAAGGTAATTTTGGGATTTGTAAGAAAGGTTATTTGGATTGATGTTAGGCTTGAAGTGTTCACGGTGTTCCTCTTGGTAAGCATAGCATTCCCCTTGATACCCTTGCACCTTGTCACATTGTTCATAAGAGTGGGGACCTCCACAAGTAACACAAGAAATGGTGATGGCATTCACATTATTTGAGGAATTGTTCAATGTCATGCTCTTAAAATCTTGAATCATGCCTTGAGTCATTTCTTGTCCTTGTTTGACTGTTTGAAGGATCTCTTGAAGAATTTGGAGTTCACAAGGGGTTTGAGAAGTATTTTGGATCACATGAACTCTTTCTTCAAATGGATCGTTTGTTTGAACCATTGCCTTAGTCTCAATAATGTTCAAAGCCTCATGGTATGTCTTGAAATGAATACTCCCTCCCGCGGAAGCATTTAGTGAATCTTGGTGGTGAGGTTTAAGGCCATTGTAAAAGGTATTGATTTGGCCTAGATCATCCATTCCATGGTTAGGGCATCGCCTCAACAACTCACTATACTCTTCCCAAGCATCACCAAAGGATTGACTAGGTTTTTGTGTAAAGCCCATAATCAAATTCCTCAAAGCCATAGTCTTTTGTGGAGGAAAGAATTTGTTCAAAAACTTAGTGGTAAAATCATCCCATGTGGTGATACTATCGGGTGGTTGGGTGTCTAACCAATGCTTAGCACTCCCATCTAAGGAAAATGACACTAACATCAATCTAATGACCTCATGTGGAACCCCATTATGCTTAATGGTATTGCAAAGTGAAAGGAATCTCTTAAGGTGAGCATGGGGATCCTCATTTTGTTTTCCAAAGAAAGGTGATGAAGAAACCATATTGATCATAGATGTATGTAACTCAAATGTGTTAGCGGTAAAGTCGGGAATCTTAATGGCACTAGCATATCCATGAATGTTGGATTGCATACGTTCATACAAAGTACGATTATCAATAGCCATGGCTTCTTGTGGTGGTGACAAAGCACGATTCTCGTGATCGGCTTGGTGGACGGTGGTGGTCTTACTCTTTCTCTTTTTCTTCCTTTTCGGAGGAAGAGGTTGTACACCAATCGGTATTTGTGCACGCCCGCGAGTGAGCATGCAACTCAATACGAGGAATGAGAGAGAAGCTCTCGTGTGACTTTGAAGAGAAATGGATTATCCTCTTCGAGTTTCAATATTAAATATCCACAAGAAAATAACAATATATGTAATACTATTTTGGGTGCAAGACCCTCAAAGAAGCCTTCCTTCTTAGAATACTCCCAAGTGAACGGGGGGTTAGGTGGCGCGAAGCACTTAAGTACCTATTGACCCTTAGATGGCATTTTATAGCACATCGCCTTTCTATTCACTTAAATGTTCGTATTCTTCGAATTGTTGCTTATTGAGAGTATTTATCTATTCTTGCTTTATTTTGTTTGATCGATACGCGTGTCAAGGACCGGAACGCCCCTCAACACGGTGTATTGCCTCGGCAATACTTATGGAAGATATGTAGATTGATTGTTCTTATACGTATACGTATTTACTTATAATAATATATGGAAAATATTTTTGTATTTATGAGTTTTTTAAAGGAAAATACTATATGTACATAAAAACCGAGAGAATCCAATAATATATATTTTTGGGTGCAATCTCTTAGGAAAAAGATTACTTTTTGGTTTTTTTTTTTTTTTTTTTTTTGGTTCAATTCTTTAGGAAAAGAATTGATTTGTTAATTTTTTAGTTTTTATATATTTTTATATTTTTGATTTTTTTATTTGTTTTTGATTTATGATACGTAAAAATAACGTTCACCAAATGAACGGATCCCAAAATCCAATGAAAACCGTCAATCGATAGTCTCTCGTGTAGTCAAAGAACCGGCAGCGGCGCCATTTGAAATGTGTATAATGCAAGTTCGTTTTCTCAGTTCTTAACCAATAGAAAGTCCAATCAAAATCAGATTTATAATTGTTCTTGGTTGTTCAAGCTTGCTTGGTAATCTATTGCTAATTCAAACAACACTATGTAAAAATGAAAAATATAAACCTACTTATACGTAAAACAAGTTGCAAATACCAAATTTTATTCAAGTAAAATATAAAAATGCAAAACTTGAAACTAAAAGGACTGAAAATGTAATTTCTATGAAATATAAATGCTTGAAATGTAAATTCTAAAAACTATAAGGACTACTAATGCAAATCAGTTAACTAAAAGGACCAATTATGTAAAAACTTTAACAAACTAACTAAAATTATAACTAACCAACAACTTGATAACTGAAATTTAACAAACTTCAAAATCCAAGGACTGAATTTTGCAAATACCACAAAATTAGGAAGTTTAGCTAGGTTTTTAAACTGATTAAACTTCTAGGGACTAAAGTGCAATTTTTATAAACTTTTCACTAAAAACGGGACACAATGAAGAATAAGCTCGTTTGAGCTTATTTCTCAACCAAATAAGCTGAAACAACTTGCAAAACTCTTCTAATTCAATTTAAGCTATGTTTGTCTGAGGAATTAAGCTAAAAGTCCAAAATAAGCAATTGAGTGCTTATTGATAAGCACAAAATAAGCTACAGCTTATTTCAAACAATCACAACTTGATTTTTGTGAAGAAACTGATTAAGTACTTGATCTAAAGAAGGGGAAATCAAACTAGAACCATTTTCATCCAGTAATGAAGAAGAAATCTGAAATAAGCTCTTTTGAGCTTATGTTGACCAAGTTTGACCAACTTTTATGAAAAAGCTCAAAACTTCAAAACTTAATATTCAATACTAACTAAATGGATTTGTGAAAGAAAATAAAGACTTTTGTGAAGTGGATTAAGAGAACTAGTAAAACAGTAAGCACTTAACATCAGAGAATGACAAATGCTCAGTCATTGACCAATAAGCTATTTTCTAGCTTAATTCCTAAAACTGTAGATTTTCCTTATAGAAACTGAAACTTTATGATGTAAGCTAGAACTAGAAACAAGTTTGAAGAAATTTCATCAAAGATTAAAAGAGAACTAGGCAAATGAAATTGACAAGTTTTCAAACCAAAGCTGATAAAAAGGATGACCCAAACTATTTTAGTACCAATTGCCTTTTTTGACTATTTTTTTGACTTGTAAAAAGCTGAAAACTACTTGTTACCAATTAATGACTAGAAACAAACTCTGAAACACCAATTATCAACACTTGAAAACCACTTAAAAGCTACTACCAAACACTCCTTTATCTGTTTTGATCAAACTTTTACAAAGACTTATTAGGAACTGGTTTAAGCTGATACAAAAGCTATAGTAGACTAGTTTCAATGGACAAAATGAAGTGTAATCAAGCTGAGAACAAACAATAACCAAGGCAAGAACTGAAAATAAGCTATAAGGCTAACAAGTTACTGAAAGTGAGTTAATAACTAGAAAGCTGAACACAAATGCACAAGATTAAGCAGTAACTGAAATTTAAACACTCAAAACACAATCAAACAACAACATATAACAAGTATATCATGTAGCCATCAAAGTTATCTAGGAAAATGAGCATGCAATTGACTGTTTAGAGGAACATAAAACAAGAGCTATGGAACCTATTGTAGAAATCCTTTGGGAAGAAGAGGAGCGCTAAGCTCTCTTGCCCTAGTGATACCACCACCTATCACTAGTGTTCAACAAGAATCAATCAACAATTCAGCTACACATAATCTGGAATCAACATTCTGCTTCAAATCTTCAAGAACAATGGAAAAACTTGAATTCTGATCAGACAACTTCAATACTTCACCAATGTAAGCTATGATCAATGGTTGATCATAACATACATCAAACAGCAACAAGAACTCTTAACAGCAACAAGAATCAACAGGAATTTGAATAACAGAATTTGGCGGGAAAAGGAAATTTGAATTTTATTGAGTGAATTCAGTTACAAAAGTGGTTACAAGCTAACAACTAACTAACTGACTCAAGAGTTTGTCAGACTCTTGAGTAGTTAGGGTAAAAGTGAGAGAAAAAGGGAAAGGGAAAATTTAACTATGTGTTTTTACAAAATTAAGCTACAATGAGAAATGAGGTACAAGCTATCTATTTATAGGCAAGAATTGAGAGTTTGTTGGAGTTGTGACGTGTCAGAACCAATAGTAAATTGCCACGTGGAAAAATTCTGCATTTGCTCTTTGAAGGTGATGAACTAATTTGGGTGTTTTTGATTGAGTGGATGATTTGTTAATTGGATTGCACCATTGAATTCCTCTCTTCAAAACGAGCAAAATTGATGTTTTGATCTTCTCATGAAACGCCCTCTATCAAAAACCCGATCCTGGAAATATTTCTTGTTAAAGAAGATGACACGTGGCGCCTTCTGGTTGGTTTAAAATGTTGCACACGGATTACACTGTTTGGATCTTGTAATAAATGTGACGGCAGTTAGTGGGCAATAAATGTTTGATCCGTGTGAAGTGTATTCTCCTTTCCCATTGGTTAAACTCTTGACACATGGATTCAACTTGCATTTTCTTTCCAAAGTTGGCAGATTTGGTCCCTATACTTGGCAGATTCCCATTTCAAGCTAGGATCTTCATTCCTTTGTCATTTTTGGTCCTTTAACTTCCATAATTTGTACAAAATGGCCCTTTGACTGAATTGACTTGATAGTTGACCAGGTTTGACTTGAATCTTGACTTCTCATAATTTGCACTTCTAGTCCTTCAACTTTCACAACTTGTCAAGATAGGTCCTTGAACTTCAAAGTCTTGTCACTTTTGATCCTCTTTTGTCTTTTTCATCCATTTGAGCTTGATTTTTCCTTGTTTGCTTGGAATTGTATCCTTTTTCCTACATAAGATCACACAAACACAACATACCACATAACACTGCTTTTTACAAGATAAATGGGTATTTTGCTTCATGTTTTAGGGTTATTTGTTGATAAAAGGATATGAGTTTAAGCTCATATCAAAGCTGCTAGAACCATGTTGATTTATGTGAATGATCCTTATTTTTATGGGCTGAAGCAGTGGCAACCACATGTTATACCCAAAACCGTTCCATCATTCGTAAGCGCCATGGAAAAACTCCATATGAGCTTCTTCATGGACACAAACCCGATATTTCCTTTCTTCATGTGTTTGGTGCACTGTGTTATCCAAATACTAATAGTGAGAATTTGGGCAAACTTCAACCGAAGGCTGATATTGGAATTTTCATTGGTTACTCACCCGCAAAGAAAGCTTACTGGATTTATAATCGTCGTCTTGGCAAGATAGTAGAAACTTTAGATGCCGATTTTGATGAGCTGACAGCGATGGCTTCTGAGCAACGCAGCTCTGAACCTACACTTCATGAGATGGGAACCAATACTATCAGTTCCGGATTAATTCCCAACAATCCTTCTTCTCCATCTTTTACACCACCTAAAAGGCTCGAGTGGGATGAGTTATTTTAACCTATGTTTGATGAATTCTTTGATCCACCAAGTGATGATTCTCCAGCACCTGCAGTAGTAGCTCCGATTCCCGAAGTTGTTGCTCAAGATAATAGAAATCAATCAGATGCATCTACAGTCACTATTGAACTAGATGTACCATCCCCTAACAATTCTCAAACTACACCCGAATCAACACCCCCACTCGTTCCTAATGATGTTGAAGAGGATTACTATGATCATGATTTGGAAATTGCTCACCTACAAGAGCTTCCATTATTTGGTTCACAAATACCTGAAAACCCTAACGGTGCGTCTACCTCAGAGGAAGCTCCTGTAATCGTTCACTCCAAACCACCACGGATAGAAAATCACAACACCAAATGGACAAAGGATCACCCAATCCACAATATTATTGGTGACGTCGATCGACCAGTCTTAACACGCCATCAACTAAAATAACATGCATTATACTGCTACTTTGATGCATTTCTCTCCGACATTAAACCTAAAACTTGGCAACAAGCCATGACACAATCATCTTGGATTAAAGCCATGCAAGAAGAATATAATGAATTTCAGCGGCTTGAAATATGGTAATTAGTTCCTTTGCCAGATAAAGTCAACATTCTTACTTTGTTGTGGGTTTTTAAGGTTAAGCTCGATGAGTTGGGTGGTGTGTTAAAGAACAAGGCTAGATTGGTTGTGAGAGGTTACAAACAAGCATTGGGTATTGACTTTGAAGAATCCTTTGCTCCTGTTGCACGATTGGAGGCGATTAGACTATTCCTTGCTTATGCTGCTCACATGAATATGATCGTCTACGAAATGGATGTTAAGACGACATTTCTCAATGGTGAATTAATGGAAGATGTCTACGTAAGCCAACCGAATGGATTCATCAACTCGTAGTATCCTAATCACATGTACAAGCTCAAGAAGGCTCTTTATGGGTTGAAACAAGCTCCACGCACGTGGTACGATCTCCTATTCGTCTTATCTGATCTCGGAAGGCTTCTCCAAAGGCAAAGTGGACCCTACATTGTTCATTCTCAGGGAGAACAACGACATGATACTGGTACAAATTTATGTTGATGATATAATTTTTGCTGCCACTACTCAAAGACTGTCTGACCATTTTGAGAAAATCATGTCCACACGCTTTAAGATGTCGATGATGGGAAAAATCTCATTTTTCTTAGGGTTACAAATTTCTCAAAATCCCAGAGGCATCTTTATTAATCAATCTAAATATGCTCTTGAATCTTTGAAAAGTATCATTTTGAAAACATTGACCCCGTGGATACTCTAATGGTGGAAAGATCCAAGTTAGATGAGGATATTGATGGGATTGCTGTCGATCCTAAACTTTACCGTTGAATGATCGGAACCCTTCTTTATCTGACTGTTAGCAGGCCTGATTTGCAATTTGTTATATGCATGTGTGCCCGGTATCAGGCTCGGCCTACCGAAAAGCACTTACTAGTTGTGAAAAGGATCTTTCGGTATCTTAAAGGAACACTTCATCGTGGTCTGTGGTATCCGAAGGATTCCTCTATTGCACTAATATCATATGTAGATGTGGATTATGCTGGGTGTCAAGATACTAGACTTAGTACTTCTGGCAGTATGCAACTTCTTAGAGATAGACTGATTAGTTGGGCTTCCAAAAGGTAGAAAAGCGCTGCGATATCAAGTACAGAGGCTGAATACATTGCTATGTCCGGTTGTTGTGCTTAAGTTCTATGGATGAGATCACAATTAACTGACTACGGTCTTGGATTCAACAAAAATCCGATGTAATGTGACAACAAAAGCGCCATTTCCCTTTGCTGCAACTACGTTCAACACTCCCGGGCGAAGCACATTGACATACGCTACCACTTTATCAAAGAGCAAGTGGAAAATGGAGTGATCGAGCTATATTTTGTCAACACTGAGTATCATCTGGCGGATATATTCAAAAAGGCCTTAGATCGAGGACGTATCGAGTTTTTGATCGAAAAGTTGGGCATGAAATCATTTTCACCGGCGACTCTTAAGGAGTTTGCAGAAGAATCTGCAGAATAGTGGTGGTAAACTATTCTAGAGTACCCTTTTCGTCGTGATCATGTATATTATCGTATATATATAAACCATCAAAAGAAAAATACAAAAATATAAAACCTACAAAAACCATAAAAAATATAAAATCAAGAAAATCCAAAAGTATTTTTCATTTTAAATCGGGCATGTCTTTTAGTACGGTAATATTTACGGCCTTAGAAACGTCGATTAAAATTCACATGGCGCCATAAATAGAGTCCGTATGAAAGTTTTACATATTTTAAAACATGCCCACATGGCTTGTAGTTATTTCTGACTACAACCCGCTTTTCGCATTAAAGTCACGTATTTCTTTCGAAAATGTTGGCTAACAACGGGAATTAATTCTCTCGTGTATGGTTTACTTTAAAACCATACAAGGGATCAAGTTTACTTTATAACTTGGTCTAACACAAATTTGTGTACGCTTCAGTGCACTTATTTTGTAAAAATAAGAGAAATCTTATTGCCACCAGAATCGTTCTGTTAAATCATTAAACGGAATGCTTTCATTGATATTTGACTCTTTAAAACAACGACTACAGCTCTTTAAATAGAAAACGGGTATGTGTTTAAGGGGGAGAAAATATCAAATCATCTTTGTCATCAAAATATCGTCTTCAAAAATCTTTTCAGCAAAATTAAACGGTTAAATGTTGTTCGTCATGAGTTTGTCAAGTTAGTGGATTTTGGATTTGCTGTAGACCGTCTCTCGTGCTTTTAATTAGATTTTAGAGATTAATGGATTTTAGGCAGACTCGTTTAAGTGCGTTGATTGGTTGTGTGTGAGAAGAATAGTTAAAAGAATATTAAAGTGATAACGAATGTTAAGTTTTCTCTTAATAAACGTTAAACTAAATAGGGCAGTAACTAAAAGAAAATAGAAAGAAAAGGAGGAGTAAATGTGTAAAAAAGGAAAAAAATGTTACTTTGACCTAAGTCAAATACATCAAACGCGCCCCCATTATTTTTTCTCCTCTTTTTTTCGTTTCACTGTATCACACAATGTTGTCCCAAATATTTAGATGATTAAGCAAGAAAGAAAGGTAGAAAATAGATGAATTCTAGAGAGAGAAAGTAGTGTGAGAGAGAGAGAGATGATTAACTTGGTGAATATTAGATTAGAGAAGATTAGAGTTACAAATGATCATCCACCCTTCCTAACATGCTAGGAAGGGCCTTATATAGTCGGGCTTACATGTAAGCATAATGGGCTATATTGTTTGGACCGGGCTTGTCGTTTGGGCTTTAAGTAGCTTAAATCCAAGCCCGTAAACCACGACTATTTAACTATCTATTACAACGTTCTAATAAATATTACAATAAAAACCTATGACCGAACATTCTTGTTTGACTCAATATTTTGAGGCTAACAATCTCCCCCAATGTGAGGTCATTCCTCTTCGATATTTAGATTCCAATGGAGATTTATGAATGTTTTCATAAATGAGTCTTGAACGTGTAACAGTAGTTTTGTTCCTTCATGCTGTGATCTTTGAGCCTTTGTCATTGTCTTTCGACTTAGTCTTTTATCTTGAGATCTTCAAATCATTCTTGACTTGTCTTTGCCATCTTGTGATCTTGTGTCTTTATCCACATGTTCACACTATTAATTGTTGAATAAGTCTTTGGGCATGAATATGTGGTTTTGAATCTTTGACTTTGCTGAGTACAGCGTGACGCCACCTTCTCGAGACAAAACATAGACACGGACTAAATGGCTTTGACATTTGTCCTAAATCGGTAGCGTTTTACCTCCGGTCGGTGAAGACCGTTATACGATATTAAATACCGTACCAGTGATTAGGTAGATTCAATTAAGAATCTCCTTGACAGGGTTTCGCGGCTGTACTAGCCGTTCTCTTTACTCGATTGTCTCAAAGCAAGACTGCGAACATAAAGAGTGAATCAATTGGATAAATATCCGCTTGATTATAGTCATCAATTCAAATTCCTGGAACAAGTTTGATTCATTAAAAATCTTACCATTGTTGCTTTCCAGTTGACACAAGTTTGATTCATAAGAATCTCACAAGTCACCTACCGTAGCGCTGTTTGATGTTGACGCTAGAAGGATTTCCATTCGTCATGTGAATATTAATGAATATCACTCTGAATGTTCTGGCAAGACCATAAAGATATTGCGTAGAAACCTGAAACGAGTTTGAATCAATTCAGAATCAAACCACTGTTGCTTTTCAATTTTACACATGTTCAATTCATAAAGAATTTTGCATATGACCTACCGCAGTGCTGTTTGATGTTAACACTGGAAGGATTTCCACTCATCATTATGAATACTAAGTAGTATCACTCTGAGTGTTCTAGCAATATCGCAAGGATATAGCGTAGGACTCTCTTGATCTTCATCCGTGTGTCCTAACGAGATTTGATTGATCTCTTGGCTCTAGACTCGATTTGTGCACTTTTAGTGTTCGGAGGCTGGAGCAGATGCCACCTATTCAATATCAACTATCTCGGAGTGAGAAATTCAATAGAAGTCGTGTTGATCTCCGTGACAATAAAACAAACTTCTTTTAAGAGAAGCCTGGGTAGCTAGGAAGGGGTTGTGCTTCACATCACTGGGTCCATGATGAGTTTGTCTTCATGATGATTTGACCCAGTTTCTGCCTAAGTTGTATGGAGGGCTTCTTTCTTTAGACCCTTTATCCTTACATTTCTTTTTCATTCTTCAACCCCTTCAATGCTTACCAAGACATCATTAATAGCACCTTGTTGTGATTGTTCCAGTGTTATCATCGGTACTTAGTCGGCATTCAGCTTCGTTCACATTCTACTCCATCTTTCCTAAGGACTTCTAATAATCTATTGGATTGTCCCTGGGAAGATCCCTTCGGTTCTGGTTGGATCATAGGACTTAACCTAACCACCCTTTTGACACCAATAACGTCGTGAATTAAAGATGGTGTGGGTATTTGATCGAAACCATGAGTGCTTGAGTCTTTAGATCACATTTTAATCACATTTTCTCCCCTATCTCTAATATATAAAATCGTTTGATATTAGAGATACCAAATTTGATTAAAATATATTTTGAAAAATAGTCTTGAAACTTTTCAGGAGAAAAATGTGTCAAACATAGCATGAAATTTTGAAAGCTCCCCTCAAAAATTGATCCAATTGAATTGTCATTGTGAGGATGTGAGCCACATTTCAATTTTCGAGGATAGGAGTTGTTGAACATACAATTTTTGAAAGATTTTGAATATCATTGAGAAATTCTTGAAAAAATTGTGTTCAACGCTTTTTTAAAAATCAGTTCTGTTTGTCGAAAAGGTTTTTCTAAAGCATAAACTTGAGTTCATAGACTTTGAATGTCTTGACGAATCCACTCAAGTGTAAGAAGATGTAACTTCTTTTGCTAAGGGTAAGAGCACAAAATCGTACACTCCCCCGTGAATATAGTTCCGAGTTGCAATCTGAAAGTGATTACAAGCCATTGTGTTGAGCTCAAAACGTTGAATGTTTTGTGACAAGCTCAACCCAAGATAGATTGCTCTACCCGTTGTTGGAAATATTGTCCAAAATAGACAATTTCCATTAGAAAAGATAAAAATTAACATGTTTTGAAAAATATTTACAACTTTCATTCGAGCTTTATGTACACACCCGTGTCGTTATTGAGCGACATTTCTAGGCACGTCCATATTATCGATACTGAAAGACATATCGAGAAGAATATTTTTTGATTATTAAAGATTTTTTAATTTTGTATTTTGCTTTTTCATTAATATTACAGATAGATGTTTGATAGATGAATCAAGCAGGCTTCTTTGCCAGAATCTCCAGTTCTGCTGGAGTCAAACATCTCATACCAATTTGCCTAACAAGATACGCAAACCTCTCTTTCGAACGAGCTTTTGTAAACAAGTCAGCTAATTGGTAATCAGTTCCAACAAAGTATAATTCAACAATACCCTTTTCAACTTGTTCCTTAATGAAGTGATATCTGACATCAATGTGCTTCGTGCGGGAATGTTGTACCGGATTGCAGGAGATGGCTATGGCAGACTTTGAGTCACATTACATAGGTACTTTATCTGAGTGGAAGCCATAATCCATGAGTTGTGTTCTCATCCAAAGAACTTGAGCACAACACGCAGATAGAGACACATAGTCCGCTCCGGCTGATGAAAGTGACGTGCAATCCTGCTTCTTGGAAGACCATCCCACAAGCTTATCTTGACCTAGAAATTGTGCACTACCAGAAGTACTTTTACGTGTATCAAGACACCCTACATGATCAGAATCTGAATAGGCCGTTAGAAAGAAACCGGTTTCCCTCGGATACCAGAGTCCCATGTGAATGGTATTCTTAAGGTACCGAAAGATCCGTTTAACCTCCTTGAGGTGCTTTTCAGTGGGTCGTGCTTGATATCGTGCACAATAACATGTAGCATGATGGATATCAGGTCTGCTTGCTGTCAAGTACATGAGGGACCCGATCATGGAACGATATCTCGTTTGATCTATGGGTAATCCCTACAAATCAGCATCTAGGGATGTGGTTGATAATGGTGTCCCAACGGAGTCACATGATGTCATACCATGCTTTGTGATTATCTCTTGACAATACTTAGCTTGGTTAATAAATATACCACTTGGGGATTGGTGAACTTGAATTCCTAGAAAGAATTTTAGTTCGCCCATCATAGACATTTCAAATCTGCTGTGCATTACGTTTTTAAACCATTTTGAAAGTTTTGGGTTTGTAGACCCAAAAATAATGTCATTAACATAAATCAGCACAGGTAAAATATCATCCCCATATTTATAAGTAAACAAAGTTAGATCAATGGAACCTTTTGAGAAACCTTTGGAGACCAGAAATTTCGAGAGCTCGTCGTACCACGCCTGGGAGCTTGCCTGAGTCCATATAGTGCTTTGTGGAGACGATACACCTTCTCAGGATATTGAGGATTGACGAATCCTTCAGGCTGTGTAACATAGACTTCTTCCTTCAAAGGACCGTTAAGAAACACCGTCTTTACGTCCATTTGATAGACAATGAATCCCTTATGTGCAACATAAGCAAGAAAAATCCTGACTGCTTCCATTCGAGCTACTGGTGCAAATGATTCTTCAAATCAATACCCTCTTTCTGTCCAAACCCTTTAGCCACAAGCCTAGATTTATTCTTGATGATCGTGTTCTCTTCATCCATCTTGTTTTTCCAGATCCATCGAAGATTTAATGGTATTACATCGTATGGTCTGTCAGCAAGTTCCCAGACTTTAAGTCTTTTAAATTGTTGAAGTTCATCCGTCATCGATTCAATCCAAGCGTGATCAGCCATGGCTTCTCTGATGTTTTTTGGTTCAGCTGAACTCACGGCGAGTGTGAACATACAAACATCACCATCGGTGTGAAGCTGTCGTCTTGTACGAACGGGCTGTGAAGGGTTTCCAATGACATGAACTAAAGGGTGATCTCGGGTCCAATTATGTGTTGAAGGATGCCGTTGGTTGAACGTATGCATATTTGACAGATCAACATGGCGAGTAGAAGACTCTCCAGTTTCGTGTACCGATGTACCGAATGGGTTGATAAATTCGTCTTTGTTAGATAATGCATTGTCTGCTTGATTTGTGTTCTCTGGAGCAATGACAGTAGTTGTGGATGTTGTAGGATCGATTGTTGAAGTGATATTCTGAGGAGGTAAATCTACAGCAACCCGTGTTGAAGTAGATGAAGTTGTATCCGGTTGTTGACGATGATCGGTATCATCATTCTTATCATGAGTGACAGCGGAATACTTCGATACAACTTGTTTCTCCCCCTTGAAATATTCATCATACATTGGTCCATATAACATTTCTAACTCTTCAATTGTCGTGTCGATTGTCATATCAGCTCTAGGAACATGTTCTGGAACCAGCGTTGAACTTGACGGTTCATTGTTGTGATCTTGAGTTCCGAGTTCTGTGCGGTTGTGAACGGAAGTCGTTTGTCGTTGTGGATCGGGACTTAAACTGTTTTGTTCAAGTGCCATCTCTTGTAATTCATCAAATCGGATGTGAATAGTCTCGACTATCAATTTTGTTCTCTTTTGTACACTCTATATCCCTTAGACTGAGTTGCATATCCCACAAGAATACATGCATCACCTTTCTCTTTCATCTTATCCAAATTTTCACCATCTCGAATAATGTAACAGGTACATCCAAAAACATGAAGGTGTTTGAGTGAAGGTTTTCGATCATGAATTACGTGATATGGTGTCTTTTCGTGTCTTGGGATAATTAAGGAGCGGTTTTGTGTGTAGCATGCGGTTGACACGGCTTCGGCCCAAAAGTATAGTGGAAGTTTTGAAGCGGATAGTAATGTTCGAGCTGCTTCAACCAAAGTATGGTTTCGTCTTTCAACAACGCCCTTTTGTTGGGTGTTCGATCAATAGATGTTTCATGTTTAATCCCTTCGGCTTCAAAATACTTTCTCAGATTTGAATTCAAAAATGTTGTACCTCTGTCAGCACTTTAACTTGAGCTTGAAGACCACGTTGTATCAGTTTAAGGAAGCTGATGAGGACTTCGGGTGTTTCATCCTTGGATCTCAAGAAGTGAGTCCATGTGTAACTTGAGTAATCATTGACAATTACCAGAATATATTTCTTTCCATTGATACTTTGAACACGCATGGGACCACACAGATCCATGTGAAGAAGATCTAACTGTCCTTTAGAGCTTGGTGTGGTCTTTGTTTTGAAGCTACTTCGTTTAGCTTTACAAAGTTAACAAGAAGAACAAAGATGATCTTTGATGAATTTCAAACTTGGAAGGCCTCTCACAATATCTTTCTTGGATAGCAAGTTAATGGTATCAAAGTTGAGATGAGAAAGACGTTGATGCCATAACCATGCCTAAGTCGTTGAAGCTTTAGCCATGAAGCAAATTGGAGTTGATGAAGTTGTGTCTTGTAGTGAAATTGTGTAAAGATCAGTACCCCTTGTACCGGTAAGTAAGTCATTCCCATCATAATCACGAACAAAACATGTATTCTTTCTGAAAGCAACCTCCAAATCCGCATCACAGAATTGACCAACCGAGAAAAGATTGTGATTGGGCCCTTCGACGTAGTATACCCTTTTTATCGTGATATTTCCCTGAACCAAATCTCCATATCCTAGGATCGGTGAAAATTGATAATTTCTGAATCGGACCGTACCCAGGAACTTCTCCACGAAGTTAATTAGAAGCTTGAGATTCCCCGTCATGTGCTTCGTGCATCCCGAGTCCAGTATGAATAGAATTATTTGTATCACCAGCATAAGAGTTAGAAAACGATGGAGCAATTGCTAACTTGGATACCACAGTAGTAGTGATAGTAGAATCATTAGTGTCCTTATCAACATTTAAAGGCATACTAACACTCGTTTTCACATTTTATGTCCTAGCTTTAGGCATCCATTTATATCCTGGAGGACATTGATTAGAAAACCACCATTTCCAATACTTACTAGCAGACTCATATAATTCCTTAATTCTGCTTCTAGGGTTCTTAGTGGTGGAGTCTGATGCATTACTTTTCTTAGTGAGGGTAGCACCAGAATGGTTCACTTTGCATTTGGGTTTACTAGCTCTAATAGGCATCACAACGTGCTTCTTAGTTCTAGTATCTATGCCTTTGACTTTATTCATAGCACACATAGAATGATTAGCATTAGCATACTTTCCACATATGACACAAACAAATTTCACATTCATAGCATTCAAATCAGTCACATCATTCAAATCGTCATTACAAGAGATTACAGACTTTTTATTCTTAAAAACATTCAATTTCCTATGGTGTTCTTCTACATCCTTCATCTTCCCTTGATTCTTGTGTTTCCAGACCTTATCATTCACTTGAGTTCTCTTAAGCTGAGGTAGGCTAACACTAGTAGTGGAGACTATTCCTGTAGTAGAAGACACACGAATATTAGTGTTTATATAAGTCTGAGGCGATTGAGTAACTTTGTTTGTGGGCTTAGTGGTCATTCTATACATCCTTGGTTTAATCACATTATTGTGCTTAACGCTTGGTGCTATGACATTCCTTATGGGTTGATTATGTGGTAACCTTTCCTTTCCATCCATCCTAGGGGAAAACACAGGCTTTGCAAACGAGGAATTTGATAAAGCAGATGGTTTTCCCAAGATAGAGGATCTATTCTCTTTAGAGGCATTGGGTTGTCTAACAACATGTTTCTTAATGCTAGGTTCCACAACTTTCCCACCCATTTTAGCAACGAGTTTCTACAACTCTACTATCGTTGTGTCCCTGTCTTGTAACTGAGCTTTCAACCCTTTAATTTCCAAATTCTGTTCATTCATTTCTCGAAACGTTTGGGAAAGTTTTTCTTGCAAGTTATTATCATGTGGAAAACTACCAACGTCTTTTTGCAAAGCAAGTTCAAGAGAATGACAATGTTTTTGAAGGAAATCAGTTTTGTGTTGAAGTAACTCAAAAGCCTTTTTATCAACATTTTCTTTACGTTTCGAAAGCTCAATTTCAAGACGCTCACATTCTTTGATCTTATCAAGATATTTGCATGCAACATCAGAATATTCATCAATATCAGCACAAGATGTAAAATAAGCACACATAACATCTTTAGAAACGCATTCTTGCAAGAGTAAATCATATTCATCTGAAAAATCAGACTTCTTCATTTGAAGATCATCAATGTGTTTCTCAAGAGATTCAACATATTTTAAATCATCATACATTTCAGTCCGAATGAACTCCTCAAACTGAAGAACAGTTTCTTTAATTAATGCCGTATTTTGGATTAATAGTTCTTTCACAAGCAAGGTAATATCTTGAGGAATCGGGCGTGTCCACTCATCATTTTCACGTTTTGCCCAATCTCTTTCAACAATAGATTTAACATTATCTATGTGGTGTTTAAGAATACCTAATGTTTTCCTACTCTTGCTTTTAGATTCATCTAGAGGGAGGTAGTTTATGTATTTGTAAACATTAGATTTCTTAGGGGAAAATGCTTTCTTCCATTGAATTCTCTTTTGTTTGCATTCCAAAAACACTCCCTCATGGGTTTTCTGAGTTTGTTTGTTGAAAAGACCATAAAGACTATTCATGTAAGCATAATTATATGGTTTCACAAACTCCTTATTGACAAGTGGTCGACCATCATCATCCCAAAGGGCAGTCTCGTCACTATCAGCACTAACAGGCATGCAATCAAGATCGGTCCTTTCAGTCTCATCAAGATAAAGACACAGGTTCGCAGCTTGAGCTTTGGCAAGGTACTCAGGACTTGCAAAGCTATCTTGACCCTTAAACATCGACGGAGGTGCTAGCATTCTTACGGTTTGAATAGAATCATGCGTTTTATAAACAACTTTCTTCAAAAATTCGACTTGTTCTTCTAGTTTTGTTACTTTTTCAGTTTCTTTATCATATCTACTTTTAAAGTCTTGTTTTAACGCATCTACCTCTTGTTTTTGAACCTCAAGATTTTTAGAAGAATCGGCAGTGGTCATAGACAGCTTTTGATCAAGTTCATTAACTTTGGTATTCGCAAGGTACGTTTTTTGACGTTCATCCATTAAGAAAACATTATATTGACGCTTCTCTTTGGCCAATAACTCAAGATTTGTATTATATTTGTTTTCAAAATCGTCCTTTTGACTTTTTAACGCACTACCCTTGTACCCCTCAAGCTCTTTGGTTTTCTGAAGGAGCTCATCTCTATAGTTTTCAGTCATCTCACTTGATTTGATAAGAGCAGCTTTGCATTCTTCAAAATTTTGAGTGAGCGTAGCGTTTGCCTTCTTTAATTGCTTTTGACTCTTTTTATTTTCAGTGACATATTTTTGTAAAGTGGCAATTAAATTAGCAAGCGCAATACGTTCCTCTTCATCATATTCATTTGCATGTTGATCATCCTCAGACTCATTATTGCACATGTCTGATGAATCGGGTGTGGTATTGCTATCAACCGTTTCCATCATACACGTGTCATTAATGACATTGGGTAGATCACTATGCTCATGATTATCACCAAGCACATTATATTCATCAGTAGTGTGTACCTTATCGATTGGCTCAGTGTCAAAGATAGGGCCATTGTCATCTTCAGTGACTTTGAGAACTTCTTCAACCTTTGCCATGTACGAGTAATGTGCATCGAGTTCTTGATAAGAATCTTCATCATCAGTGTCATCAAGCATTACTCCTTCCTCGGCTGACCATTTAAACCCGGCTTCCATCTTCTTGCATAGCAACATCTTTTCCTTGTGATAGCTGGAGTCTCTAACCCTTTTCGACTTCCTGCATTCCTTTGCCATATGCCCATAACCTTGGAAATTAAAACATTGAATCCCACTCTGCTAAACCACTTGACTTCCAATAGTTTCCCTATTCCCAGTAGCAGCAGCAATCCTCTGAGTATCATACTTGGCAGTTTGTCGATCATACCTTACAGAACCCTCAACATGCGTTGGATTATGTCGATCATACCTAGAAGGACTTTCACCACGTCGACGTGTGTCATACCTTGGAGGACTCTCAACATATCGGTTCTTTGTGTTAGATGATGTACGAAGATTGTTGTTGGTGGGTTTGTAGATTTTCTTGAAAGTCTTCATTATAAAAGCAATTTGTTGTTTCATCTCTCGGTACTTTTGAGCTTGGTCTTCATCACTATCTTCTTCAGATGATGTTCAGATGGTGGTGATGGTGCTCTTGGCACTTTACCTCGAGATCTTGTGGATGATGAAGACTTAGATGATGTGGAAGATCGTGGTGAAGATGATGTAGTGGAATATGACTTAGGAGCACGAGATTGATGACCTTGAACATGTTGAGTTGTAGTCACTAAAGCAAGTGGATTAGCCGTCTTGGCAACACGTTCAGCTCGAATCTCATTTGCTTCATTCTAAAATTGCTTCAAGATATCAAAGAGTCGATGATATGAGACCTCGTCTAACTTTTCTTGTTGTTTCACTAAAGTGACGAATCGTGTCCACTCAGGTTGAAGTTGTTGAAGAAATTGGACATTGACTTGCATGGTGGAGACTTGCAGATTATTTCTTGTCATGTCATTCATCATCTTATAAACCCTGGAGTAGTAAGATTCAATTGATTCTTCATCCCTTGAAGTAAACTTGCCAAAATTCCAAAACAAGTTTGTTTTGACATCTTGTTTGTTGAGTGATTCTCCTTGTTGCAAGCGTTCAATAGCAGTCCACATTTCATGTGCTGTAGGGCATGCATCAACCGTGGAATAAATATCATCTACAATCCCACTTAAAACCATATAGATGGCTTCCTTCTCCGCATCATGCCAAGCATAATTTTCAGGTGTGTGAGATCGGATCTTGTTTCATCACGTTCACTTGCGGGAACTGCATCGGTGGTATCAGTTGCTGGTCTTGGAGGAATTGATATCTCCTTGAAAACATATGGTCCATGAGTAATACATTTCCTCAAAGCATCACCATTAGGTCTTGTATCAAGGTATCGTATGAAACGTGATTGCCATTGAGCATACCGACCAGACACAAGCATTGGTGGTCTCTCTTTTTTACCCGCCACCATGATATTGTTGTTTGTGACACGATATTTTTGAGTAGAATCCATCTCAAAAATGATGTGAAGTGAATAGGATCTTAAGTAGATGAAGTTGTGAGAAGATTGTGGTTGAAATTTCAAGAAATTGTGAAAACACTACTAAATTCGGAATGTTAAATGAATGACAAATCCGGAATCTCTAAAAGTTACAAATCTGGAATAATGCTTTATCTTATCCGGAATAACATAACTTAGGCCAATCCGGAATATGATATCTCCTTCTTATCCGGAATAATGTGTCCTAGCTTGAATCCAGAATGCCTTCCTATCCGGAATCTTTGTTTTTCCACTTATCCGGAATTCTTGATAATCCTTTTATCCGGAATGTTTGTTGTTACCCTTATCTAGAAAATGTTTGATGATGGTTATCCGGAATACGAAATTTGTTGCCTATCCGGAATACTCAAAAACGTTCTTATCCGGAATGAAGAAATTTCCCTTATCCGGAATAATACTAATTTTCTTATCCGGAATATTTTCCTTAACCTTATCCGAAATGTTTGTTTCCTTTGTTATCCGAAATACTTGATTTTACCATAATCCGGAATCCATGAAAGAACCTTTATGCGGAATCAGTTAATCATCTTATCCGGAATCCTTCCTTCTGTTGCTTATCCAGAATATATCAACTCACCCTTATCCGGAATGAAGACTATAAAATCCTTATCCGCAATATGTGCCAAACTGCTTGTCCGGAATATAGTCCGAGTGGTTATCCGGAATATTGAGGTGAATCTTATCCGGAATCTGGAAGACAAACGTGTTATCTGGAATGAACTGATGCTTCTTATCCGGAATTCACTTCAACACCTTATCTGGAATCCTTAAAACCCTTAAATTCCGACTAACCAAAACCTTCAAAACCCGGATAAAGAAAACTTTCCAAAAACTTAAATTTTTCAAATTTTTTCAAAAATCAAACCAAAACAATCAATACTTCAAAAAGATCACCAAAAGGAAGACCACATTCCTACCACAACTTTGTAGGTAATTTGTATATAGATTTTAAGCTTGAAAAAAAAACTTTTTGATACGAGATGATTTTTAAGATGAAAATCACACGAAATCAAAAATGATAACCACAAACTAAACACAAATCTACCCCATGGCGATTGATACCAATTGTTGTCCCAAATATTTAGATGATTAAGCAAGAAAGAAAGGTAGAAAATAGATGAATTCTAGAGAGAGAAAGTAGTGAGAGAGAGAGAGAGATGATTAACTTGGTGAATATTAGATTAGAGAAGATTATAGTTAGAAATGATCATCCACCCTTCCTAACATGCTAGGAAGGGACTTATATAGCAGGGCTTACATGTAACCATAATGGGCTATATTGTTTGGACCGGGCTTGTCTTTTGGGCTTTAGGTAGCTTAAATCCAAGCCCGTGAACCACGACTATTTAACTATCTATTACAACGTTCTAATAAATATTACAATAAAAACCTATGACCGAACATTCTTGTTTGACTCAATATTTTGAGGCTAACCCCACAAACATAAACAAAACTTCCCATGCCGCCATTGTTAAAGCTTCCACATCTTTGATTTTATTGTGCTTGTTAGCTGTGTTCCTTCTAATCCACGAATAGGTATTCCAAATATATTTATTATATGTGCTTATCATTACAAACGAATCCATATATCTCGTTTCAATCAGATTAGGGTTTCGATTTGCTTTGTGTTTAAAAGTTGTAATTGATAGAGGGGAACTGCTTTTCTAACATGTCTAAACATAGGCTGCCTTAGAAAATTAATCGAACTCGTTTCTTTGATTGATAACATAGTTTAAGGTATACATAGGGTATACATAACAATGGATTCCGAACTAGATGTTAAAACAATGGATTCCGACTTAGGTTCACATAAAAATGGATTCCGAACTAAGTTTTAATACCATGGGATTCCGAATTAAGCATGGTTCCGAATTATGTGATGTTTACATGGATTTCGACTTAGGTTTTAACTCCATGGATTCGAAACTAGGTTTTAAAACAATGGATTCTGACTTAGGTTCACATAACAATGGATTCCGAACTAGGTTTTAAAACAATGGATTCCGACTTAGGTTCACATAACAATGGATTCCGAACTAAGTTTTAATACCATGGGATTCCGAGTTAAGAATGGTTCCGAATTATGTGATGTTTACATGGATTCCGACTTAGGTTTTAACTCCATATATTTCGAACTAGGTTTTAAAACAATGGATTCTGACTTAGGTTCACATAACAATGGATTTCGAACTAGGTTTTAAAACAATGGATTCCGACTTAGGTTCAAATTACAATGGATTCCGAACTAAGTTTTAATACCATGGGATTCCGAATTAAATGGGATTCCGAATTAAGTATGGTTCCGAATTATGTGATGTTTATGAGGTTTCTGAATTATGTGATGTTTATGAGATTCTAAATTATGTGATGTTTTTGTGGATTCCGACTTATGCTTTATTGTTTAGGATTCTGATTTATATGCTTGTTTAGGATTCTGATTTACAAATTGTTCATACTTATGTGGATTTCAACTTGATGTTAAATGATTATTTTGGGTAGTGATTGTATGGTATCTCATGTGCTAGTTGTAGTTGCTATGTTTTAAGAGTATTGAAATATGATGCTTTTAAGGTTAATACATTATGATATATCTCTCTTGTGTATCAACGTGTATGTTTTGTCTTAGCAGCTATCATGTCTTGCACTCAAGAGCAACAAATTGAACTTGACCTTGCACTCGTACCAGAATAAAACCACCTTCCAATCACCCCCAATAATCAACGATTGAAAGAAGGCTTCGTTCCATCACAAGCAGCATTCAGAATTGCTATCGAAATCCTTAATCTTTCACTGATAAAAATGCACTACGGATTTCAGCAAGTGTTCCCGAAATCTACATGCATGAGTTTTGGTCATCCATCAAAGCCATCACAAACACAAAGTTTTCATTCAACATCAATCGTGAGAAGAAGGAATTTTCTCTTAATCAGTTTCGCGAAATCTTTGGATTCCCTTCTTTAGATAAAGGAAAAAATATGCTCCTGTTCCAGACGCAAAAGAAATAATAGATTTGATTATGTCACTTGGCTATGATGAAGAATTTCCAACCTTGTCTAAGTTTAAAACTTCTAGGCTTGGACAACCCTGGAAGTCAATTTTTAGTATCATTATCCGATGTTTGACAGGAAAATCCAGAGGTGCAGACTCCTTGAGCCTTTGTCAGGCTCGTATATTTTATGGAATCTACAAGAGACTCAATTTAGATTATGCCTCTCTCATATGGGAAGAATTTCATTATCAAGCTTTCAGAAATGTTAAGAAGAAATCTGAACACCTTCAGTTTCCACGATTCACAAAGCTCATCATCAATTATTTCATGAAAGCTGATGAAGTTATCGATCGACGTGGAGGATTCTTTGTTAACTCAGAAGATGATGATTTCTTCATAGTAGCCATGAGACAAGAAGGATTTAAGATTATTTACTCAGGTATTCCAGCTCCTGTTCCGGATAATATGCTGAATGACAAAATCAAAAAGAGTGCTTCATATAAGTTACTTCTGTAAGAAAATGAAGAACACTTAAAGAAAGTAACTGTGGGAGAGATCAAGGCACCAAAACCTAGAAGCAAAAGAAAGGAAACTGGTTCTTGAGAAGCTGATACACCAAAACAAGACAAAGGCAAAAGAACAAGAATAATGTCTTTATGGGAGAAAAAGGCCAAGGGAAAGAAAACACTTCTCATGGATGAAGACATAAAAGAACAACCTTTGACTGAAAGACAACAATTGAAGGAACTGAAGAAGGTTTTCGAACGAAGTAGAAAAGAAACAGGAGGTAGTGGGATCGGGTCAAAGGTCAAAAGTAATCGAAGTTTCTGATATTGCTGATTTTGGAGAACCCGATAATTATGAGGACGAGCCAGTTCATGATGAAGACGATGATCAGCAGCACGAATACCACAACACAAGTCTCGATGATATTCCACCTGTACAAACAGAGATAGCACACATGGAGACAGAGATAGCTGACATCAAAAAGGAGAAGAGTGTTACCAAATCCACTTTAGTGTCGGATCCAGTAGGTAAATACTTAAACCTTCAATCTATAGAATCGGAAGTCACTAACACCGATCCTTCATCAAACCCGAACATGGTTAATGTCCTTGTAACTATGGCCACGACATCGGTAATCAGCACAATCGTGACAACTCCTGTAACCCCTTCACCATCAACCATTCAACCAGTGTCTTTGCCGTCACATCCACCGGTCGATACAGCTTTTATGATAAGAATAGAACAACGACTGAAAGATCAAGAAGATAAAACTACTCAAGTCACAGAGCAGTTAGAATCATCAAAGAAATATTTTGAAAAAGAAATCGGCCGGCTCCGAGAAGAATTAGCAAGTCGTCAACAATCTGAAGAGTCATTAAGAGCAAGCCTAGAAGCTAAAGCAGCCAGAAAGCAAGAAAATATTGAACGCCTTCGCGAACTCAAAAGAAAATACAAATACGAGAAAGAAGAACTTGTTCAAGCTAATGCTACACTCATTGAATCCATCAATGAAAATTTCCAAAGATCTCTTGAAACAACACTCTCTGCTCTGCGATAAGAACTGAAAGACATTGCTGCAAGCAAACTGGTGATCAAGTCTTCAGACACTCAGCTCTCCGACTATCTAATTGCTCAAAGGCTCACAGACTACGAGTTGAAGAAGCTGTTTCATGCTAGGATGATTCAAATTGGGTCCCATAACCAAACACAAGAACAAATAGCACTCCACAAAGCTTTAATGACGGCTATGGATCAAGACACAGAGATATTTGAAAAACATGGCTTCGTCGTCCCATACAGTACTGTACAACAAGATAAAGAAAACGAAGAAGGGGGTGAATCAGACAAACCCGATGAATCTTCTGATAATAACGAAGATGACGACGGTGAAGATGAGGATGACGGTGAAGATGAAGATGACGATGAAGATGACGATAACGATGACAGTGACAAAGGTGATGATGATGATGCTGAAAAACACGATGATGATGACAGTATGGATGAACAAGTCAATGATGAGGATGAGACAGAGGATGATGAGGAAGAGAAAAAAGATGATGAAGATGAGGCTGATGATGATAACACTAACAAGAGACAAGACAGATGATGATGATGATCAAACTTCAGGAAAAGGCGACAAGTCTCAAAAGGATGATGTTACCAAAGATCAAACCACTTCAGCAGCCGAGGAAACTCCAGAAACCGAGACACCTCAAAAGGGCAAACGCACCAAACACCGTCATGATGTTGATGCTAATATGACTGTCTCATCCGTTCAAATTCAATCTGCTCCAGCTACCACATCTACAACACAAGCACCCGAACAATCGTTACCAGAATCTGCTCCAGTAAAGGATATTCCAGAAACTCAGTCAGTTCCAGAACCTGAACCAGAATCTGAACCACTCATGGAGACTCCAGCCATTGAACCAGTTTCTGTCATTCAAGAATCAAGTGAACCGGCGTGGGTGGATACAATTACTGTAGTTGAGAATGCACCCGAGTAACCTTGGATCACGGAAGCTGCTAGCATTCGTCCTCTAACTCAAGAAGATGAATAAGACTTCTCCCAAATCCTCAGCAATCCCATCGACTTCTCAGCATATCTAGTATACACTTATGGAACTGACAACATAACTCCAGCTATGGTAACTCGAGCTTTTCATGATCCCACCATCCTCGCTAATTCAAGAATCAGTAGAATGGAGGCTGAATACAATGAGAATGAGCTTTTGAAAGCAATGAACATTCCTCAACGAACATGTCGTCACAGGCCATAAAATGCTCCTCTCCCGATAGCTGACGGTAATAATCAAATTATATGTGACTTCTTTGTCTGCCGTGACCTTGAGTATTTGGTGAAAGGCGCAAACAAGTATGTGAATTCATTAACTTTGGTCTAAGCTGCAACTTGGGGGTCAATATCATGGATTGAGGAAAAGGTTGATCGTCTCTAGATAAAGCAATTAATTCCTCAGTATGATCACTATGCCGAATTGGGTGCATCACATTGGGGCGAAACTATACGACAAGCTTACAGCTATGCATGTGGATTCAAATCAAAGACTCCAGTCGTATATAAGTTCAGAATCAAAGCCATTCTAGGAGTGAGAGTTCAACCCAAAGTCGGTTACCATTATCTAACAGAGATCAGACTGAAAAGAGAAGACGACAACCACTACACTATCATGGAAGGAGACTTTTCGGATCTTCCTCTCGAAGACATTGAAGACATGTTGCTTCTGATGACTCAAGGTACACTCAGACACTTGGAAGCTGAAGACATCATTGCCCTGAATTCAGCTCTGAGAATGTACACTCGTCGCATGGTAATCAAGAAGAGAGTTGAAGACTTGCAACTCGGTGTCGAAAGTTATCAGAAGAAGCTGAACCTCACTGCTCCATACACTGAAGTTCTTGATATTCATCGCAACAAAAGTCCCTACACAAGCACTAAAAAACCGATTCCATTCACTTTCTACTTAAATGGATCCCGTGAGAAGAAATTCATGAGAGTCTCCGAACTTCACAAGTTTAGTGACGGGACTCTTCAACAAGTACGAGACACATTGATTCAGCTCAACATGACCAAGAAGCATCCCACGGTTACCGTAATGTGGCACGATGGATACGTCACAAGTGCTCACTACATGATCAACAAGATTAATGAAAAGCTGAGGGAAAGACGGTTAATGAGGAGTCTAGAACGATTCGTCGGTGGTAGACCATATGGAGCGCACCACAAGCTAATGAAACGATCCATTTAAAATGGGTTGTACTATCTCAGGTCAACTCCATATTTTATTTGTGAATATGTAAATATTGTGAATATTGTGCTTTTGTGGCTTGCTATAGTGTGAAAGTATGATATTTTTTCAAGAATTCCTCACGAGATTCTAAATCTTTCAAAATATATCATATTCAAGCACTACAACTAACCCTCATTAACTTGAGGGGGAGCATTGATATGTTTTATGACCAACAACTGATCTCATTTTGTTACCCAAAGACCGGTTAATCCATTAATATCCAAAATATTGATGGTTAACATTTTGGATAAGGGGAGAAAATGGGATTAAGGAGACTTGTAAACATATGTGGCTAAAAATGAAAAGGGCTTAATGGAAAATCCAACTTGATATGTGTTATCCATATGTTAAGGGGGAGCATTTTGTTGTCAAAAACGCTGAAGGTACAAAAACTCTTGATATATATATCACAAGTACCTCAGTGATTTTAAGGAATTTTTCATGAAGACGAACACTTGCCCAAAACACACTTAATTCACGACGGATGTGGTGACAAAAGGGTGGTAGGATTAGGTGCTAGTCTAATGATTCTTCCTGAACCGGAGGAATCTTCCCAAGGACAATTTAATAGTTATAAAATAGAAGTCCTTAGGAAAGATGGGGAATAGATTATGAACGTAGCTGAATGCCGACCAAGTACTGATGTTAGCTCTGGAACAATCACAACAAGGAGCTAGTGATGATGTATTGGTAAGCATTGAAGGGGTTGAAGAATGAAAAAGAAATATAAAGATAAAGGGTGTAAAGAAAGAAGCCCTCCTAGGCAGAAACCGAGTCAACTCATCTTGAAGACAAAGTATCATGGACCCAGTAATGCGATGCATAACCCCTCCCAGCCAACTCAACTATCTCTTAAAAGATATTTGTTTTAATGTCACGGAGTTCAACACGTTATCTATCAGTTTATTCACTCCGAATAAATTGATATTGAAAAGGTGGCAATCCTCTCCAGCCTCCGCTCACCAAAAAAATGCACCATTGAGTCTAGAGCCACGAGATTATCAAAAGTCTCATTAGGACAAAATTTTAAAAACAAGAAAGATTTTTTATGAGTCCTACGTAATATTCTTGTAATATTGCCAGAACCTCTGAGTGATACGAAAGTATTACAATGAAGATGGAAATCCTGCTTGAGCCAACATAAAACAAGCTCATGGTAGGTAACACGTGCGGTTCTTTAAGAACTAATCTTGTGATAACTGGAAAGAAACAATGGTTTGACTCTTAATTGAGATTAAACTTATTCCAGGGCCTCTATGCAAAATCCAAGTGATCTTTCCAGAACACTCAGAGTGGCACACTTTAGTGTTCACAGTGAAGAGTGGAAATCCTTCCAGTGTCAACATCAAATAGCATTGCGGTAGGTGACAATCAAGATTCTATTAGAATCAAGCTCTTGACAACTTGAAAGCAACGATGGTGAAAATCTTAATTGAAATTCACTTGTTCCAGGTTCATGAATTGACGACTTCAATCATAAGGATATCTATTATCCAAGTGATTTACTCTTTATGTTCATAGTGAGCTTTGGACGGTCGAATAAAGAGAACAGGTTTACCCGTGAAATCTTGTCAATGAGATCTTTAATTAGAGCTACCTGTCACAAGTACGATATTTATTATCGTCCAACGGTCTTCACCGACCAGAGGTAAAATGCTACCGAATCATAATAAAATGTTAAAGCCATTTTATTCGTGGCTTATTATGTTGCTGCATTTGAAGACGGTGGCGTTGCGGGGTACCAGATGAAGTCGTTCTCACATACTTACTCCTTCTGCATCAAATATTTCAGCAAAATTCAAGAAATTCTGACCTAAAAGTCTTCCACTATATCAACTCTGAGACTTTCAAGAAATCAACAAAGGATAGGTATGTGGGACATGAAGTCACGAAGAGGCGAACATCACAAGAAGGCAAAGACTTCACGTGAAGATGATCTCAAGTTACATGACAAGTCAAAGCCAAAAGAACATATTGCAAGTCAAAGCTCAAAGATTATTACAACATATTCACAAGCCGAAAAAGAAAAAGAAGAAAAGAGAAACAACTACGAGCTCAAGAACGAAGACTTAGTATAGTATGCTAGGTTTAGAACTTTGTAATTTGGAGTGACCTCCCTTAGGGGAGATTGCTGGAAATACTTTTTTAACGTATATTAGAAGTATCGGTCACTCCAACAATATTATTAAATGTAATTAGCTCTTAGTTAGTTCAATGTATGAAAGTAAGTAACAAACCAACCCATGGGCTTGTCCATGGGTTGAAGGCCCAAGCCCACATAGGCTTGGGTATATAAACCCCTTTCCTTCATGGAAAGGGGTGTTGGTTGTTCATTTGTTTCACTTAATAAACATAGTCACTCCCTGGTGCAAAGACAGGGTGTACAGAAGTCTTAAAATATTTCTAAGTGCATACACAGACTCCTATGGGTCGAGGATAACCCTAACTTCACCACTCTCACCTACAAACATTTGAGAGTGGTTGCTTGTGGACCTCTAAAAATTATAAATTGATTACTTGTGAGATATCAGCGGTATTTGGTTGGTTCCCTGTTATCTCTACTGAGTTAGAGACGCTAGACTCTTGTTGTTTATCAGCCGATGTCTCTATGTCCACAGAAGTCTCTGGAACAGAGGAAGGAGAGATGGTAGCAATCTTCTTTACCCTGGCCTTAATAACAGTTTGGGTTTTGGAAGAAGAGGGGTTTTTCTTCTTCTTAGGTTGTTGGCCAGTTGTTGCCTTGGACAGCGTGGTGTGTTGCTCAGAGGTCAAAGACACTGACTTGCCAGACACACCAGTTGCAATCACCTTCTCAGAGGAAGGGAGCAAGGGCTTCACAACAGATGGTTGCTTATTAGCAACATTCTTCATATGAGCAGTAGCTGGCACATCGTTGGGTCTCATCACCTTGTAGATAGCTCCAGTTATAGGATATGGCTTCATGGCTGTGAGTGCAGAGTTGTGGTAGCTATCACCCAAAACACTTTCAAAGATAAGATAAAGAAAGTGAACATAGCAAATGTTTTTCTCCCTGACTTGGTTGGTTCCCTTCAGCTTTTCGACAATGTTAGAGAATAGAATGCTTCCAACATCAACGTCTGTTCCCCATATTAGCCCATAAGCAATGGCTTGATGTTTAAAGGCCATTTGATCTTGAGATCCCTGCATACCACCCAGGGATTTAACTATGTGTGTAAAAAGGACTCTCCACGTAGGGGGGGAAACTTGATCTTTAGAGGAAAATTTAACGACCACTTCAGAAGGTGTGAGGGCCAGGTTAACATCAAAGACAGGGAAAAGTGTGGCAAGGGCATCCTTTACAGCCTTTTTATCAACAGATTTCAGGCATTCATCACCATGTCTTAACCCAGCCACAGAGGAGAATTCATCAAAAGAAAAGGCAAAGGGGTGTTCATTACATGAAAGGTTGAAGGAGATGGTGTTGTCATCAAGGACTTCAACAGAGTACCAGAATTCCCTAAGGTATTCTTGGTAGAAAACATATGGGAATTTGGTGAATGCTTCGCTAACATCACAATTCTTCATAAAGTTTACCAGATCTAAGTATGACTCACTTGGAACTTTGAGCCATCCAATAGAGTTGTTAGAGGCGAGGATGCTATCGTTGATCTTGAAGGTTACGTTAGAAGCCTTTGGTACTGGAAAAGCCATGGATTCAAGGATTGTGAAGATGAAGATGGTGAAAGGGTTTAGAGGGAGGTTTTAGAGAGAGAGATGCAAATTGTGAATAATGAGAAAAGTGTTAGGTGAAAAACCTTGGGACAATATGATAGGTGTGTAAACACCCATCCTTTTTACCACTTAATTACAATAATAACCGAGCCAAAACGTGTATTTTATGTCTTTTACGTCGGAATTATGCGTGGTTTGTGTTTTTGTTGTGATTTAGGACGAAAAGGTGAAAAGTGGAGAAAACACGGGCATTCACGGGCTTTTATTGAAGAAAAAGATGAAAGATGAAGTCGAGAAGTCAAGAGTGCAAAAAGAACGGAAGTCCAAGACCGATTCTGAAAATTTATCGAAGAAAAAGTCGAAAGATGGAAGTTTACTTAAAGCCGAAGAACTCAAGTCTACTTTATTGAAGATTAAAAGACGAGTTCCAAGAAATCCCGAGCCAAAAGTCATTAAAGTCCAAGATTAAATAAGATTTAAAGGCTTAAGGACTAATGGTGCAATTAACAAAGAGATTAAGAAGGAAGGGCCTAATGATGCAATTAAGGAGAAAGGAAAGAGGGGAGGAAGCTTCCTAAGCATTCCTTAATCCTCCCCTATATATAGATTAGTTCTTAATCATTTTCATTTGGTTGGCTAGAGTGACACTAGTTCTTCCACCTTTTAATTACTTGCACATTTACTTTACATGTCAATTTAAATACTTGTCTTGCACTTTTAATATCTTTAATTTCCAAGTAAGTGTTCTTTAATTTTCTTGTCTTAAATCTCTCATTCTACCTTTCTTTCTTTGCTTGATCTTTATGTTTATGTGTTTATTATCTTGCTTATTTGATTAAAGATTGTGTTTTTATGCTTTTGATTGTTTTAGATCATTGATTTTTATAGCTTATTTGTGTTATTTTTAAGTTTTATAAAGTTTTTATAAAAGTTATTTTTGTATAAAGTTTGATTTCGTAAACCTTTTTCTTTTCGTGTTTAAAAAGTCTTTAAATTGTAGCTTATTAGCTTTTTCTCTTACGGTTTTGTTTAGGATTTTAGACTTGTGCTTATTAGAGTTATAGCTTATTTCTTTAGCTTATTTTTCATTCCTTTCTCCGTATTCCGATCTTCACAATCGGAAAAGGGTTATACATTCCGACCAGCACTCCACTGCTTGGTCGGAAAAGGGTTTAGTAATATTCCGATTGGAGGGATTGTGTACATTCCGATCTGAGGTAGTAGGGATATTCCGATCTGGACTAGTGACAGGATTCCGATTTGTATCTCATTCCTCATTCCGATCAAGTAAGTTGATATTCCGACTGGGAGGTAAGTTTGGTATTCCGATTAGGAGAGGTGACATATTCCGATCTCGGGGTTCCGATCCACATTCCGACCAGGGGCCATTTCTTATTCCGATCAGGCAGGTAAGTTCACATTCCGATCAGGGTGTTTTGGGTATTCCGATTAGGAGAGGTGACATATTCCGATTGGTATTCCAATCTACATTCCGATTTAGGGTAAGCTCACATTCTGATTGGACGGTTGTGCACATTCCGACGAGGTTTGATCGGAATATATTCCTATGGTAGTGTTGTTTTCATATTTTGACTTGTTTAATTTTTACGTTCTCGTTTTAATACTTTGTCAATTTTAATTTTCGTCACGCTTTTATTTTTAAGTCATTTAATTATTTTACTGTTCAAAGTTTTTAAATATCGCACCATTTAATTTTAATTAGTCTTAGATTTAATTTCTCGCCATTTTACGTTAACGTCATTTTACTTTACGTTTTGCACTTTTAGTTTAAAATCAACCAAAAAATATTTGTTTTACCAAAAATCAACGGAGTCACACATAGAACCTAGATCAATTCGATTAGACACACATCAAAGAACTTTTTTAACGGAGTAAAATCCAGTTATTAAATGGCGCCGCTGCCGGCTCTTTTCGTAAAGATTAACGGTTTTCTGTGAGAGACGTGTTGCTTTTTGGGATCCGTTTACTTGTGAGCGTTATTTTTCTTGCATAAAAATTTCAAAAACACCATAAAAATTAAAAATTGATAAAAATCCATAAAAATTAAAAATTTCAAAAATCCAAAAAGATTTTATTTTATTTTTTTATTGTGTATATATATTGTTTTTGCGTTTGGTATTGTTTTCTTTTGTCTTTGTAGCTGTATGCGTACTAGATCTTGTAATTATCAAGAGCCCGAGACTCGAGAAGATTTAAGTATGTCAGGTGTTAACAACAACAATAATCCACCGCACCTCAACAATAACAACAATGTTCTTCCACAGCCCGATCTTCGGACAATGGAGGAGCTTTGTCAACCTACCATGTTTGGACGAGGAGGCCCGATTGCGCCGATGCAAATCAACGCTCCGGAGTTTTCGTTGAAGCACCACATGATTCAGCAAGTGCAAACAAATCCTTTTAGAGGACTGCCTGATGATGATGCCAACAAACACCTCGACAAGTTCATTACAATCACCCAAAGCATGAAGTTGCCTGGTGCCACAATGGATGTTCTTCGCCTACAACTCTTTCCACATACTTTATCGCATCATGCCGAGAAATGGTTTGATCGTCTCCCGAAGAATTCTATTCATACTTGTGATGACATGACTCAACGCTTTTTGTCGCGCTACTTTCCACCATCCATGGTCACGAGCCTTCGCAATCAAATCAGCGGTTTCATGCAAGATCCTAAAGAATCTCTTTTTGATGCTTGGGAAAGATATAATGTCTTGATTGATCATTGTCCAAACCACAACATGCTCCCTGTGACCTTAATTGATACTTTCTACAACGGTTTGACTTTTCGAGATCGTGATACGATTAATGCAGCCGCAGGTGGCACATTTATGAAAAGGAGACCCGAGGAGTGTAGAGAGTTAATTGAGAACATGACTACTCACCACAAAAACTGGGATTCCTCTGCTTCTTCAAGGAACAACCCGAGAGTCAATGTTTCTTCTACCTCAGCAAACCCTGATATGACCGAACTCACCCGCATGATGACTGAAATGAGCAAAAGTATCACGCTTCTCGCTTCAAACCAACAACAACAAGTTAAAGCGGTTGCCAATCCTTGTGAAACATGCGGCGGTCCTCACTCATACACCGATTGTCCTTCGACTCAAGGAAATCCGGAAAATGTGTATGCAGCTTATGGTAATTATTCACCGGAAAATTACCAAGCTCGACCTCAAGGGGATAGAAATTTGCTGAGCTACCGATCAAACAACTACCTTTCACCCGGTTTTTCTCCTCAAAACCAAAACCCCGCCAACAACTACAATAGAAGCAACCAAATCCCACCAAGAGCTTCTAATCCTTATCACCTACCCGCCCAACAAACCCTACCCATTAATCCCGATGTTGAAGCCATCATGAGAACCCAAGGTGAGCAAATCAAGAATCTTCAGAGCCAAATTATCAATCTGAAAGGAGATATTACCAAGCAAGGAAATGAGATTAGATCCGAGCTTCGAGATAATATCCAATCCTCCTTCAGCAATCAAACCAATGATTTAAAGAATATGCTTGCTAGTTTCTTGCCCGCCGCTCAACCTTCTTCTTCGAGTTCTCTACCTTCAAACACCATCACCAATCCGCGAGCAAATGTGAGTGCTATTACTACTCGTAGTGGAATTACCATTGTCGATCCACCAATCCCGCCCCCATCATCTACACCTCCTCCACCACCATTTATCCCTACTCCTCCTACACCTAGTATTAGTGCACCATTACCGTCTCCGCCTCTTCATGACGATGTACCTAGGAAGGACCCTTCAACATCTCAACCTTTACCTGCTACGCCTTCACCTTCACCACCTAAACCCAATATCCCTTATCCCTCTCGTTTAGGCAAGACCAAAATGCTAACCAAGGATGACGCTGAAGTGTCACGCTATGTGAAGATGATCTCTCTAATGAACTTCAACATTAGCTTTCTTGAGGCACTTGTCTACATGCCGAAATTTGTCAAAGCATTCAAGGAATTGCTTAACAAGAAGGAAAAGTTGATTGAGCTCGCCAACACACGCTTAAATGAAAACTGCTCTGCAGTTATTCTTAAAGAACTTCCGGAAAAGCTTGGAGATCCCGGTCGTTTTGTGTTGCCTTGCATCTTCAACAAAACCGAAGAATTTATTGCCCTAGCTGATCTCGGGTCCAGTATTAATTTGATGTCATTGAGTGTTTGGAAAACACTATCATTACCCGACCTCACTCCAACAAAGACGACTCTTGAACTTGCAAATCGCACTCTCGCTTACCCCTTTGGTATAGCCGAAGATGTGTTCATTAAATTTGGCACATTTACTTTCCCGGTCGACTTTGTCGTTGTTGATTATGAAATGGACCTTCGTATTCCTTTAATACTTGGTCGGCCATTCTTGAGAACCGGACGAGCTCTTGTTGATGTTGCCGAAGGCGAGTTAATCTTAAGACTCGGGGATGATGCACAAGTTTTTAAAATGGGGAAGCTCACAAGTAAATCCTTTGGAGGCCGAGAATCACTGAATATGATTAATGTGCTTGGTGATTTTATCGTCTACAACAATCCTCTATTCGATTATTCCATTGATAATCTACTTTTTCAAGATGATGTGGATGATTCTCTCTCCAATGTGGAACCTTCTCCCATTTATGATTCTCCACCGATCTTTGATGCTTATGATGATGATGATTCTAGCTCAGATTCGGATGATTTTGATGACCTTACTTCCGAGTATCCCGAGATGCCCACATACGATGATTTTGATGAGGGTGATACTCTTTCGAGTGATTCTTCACATGATGAAGATCCTCCGCCATCACTCGATCCTACTTTGGAAGATTACTCATTTGAGGAAGATTTCTCTACGTTTCTCAACACTTACTTCCCTCATGAGAGTGATGCTCCTCCTTATGATTTTGAAGATTATCGTCTTGTTCCTACTTTGGATTTGAAGAACATTCTTTCAAAGGAGAAGAAACCGGTCGACACCAATATCCGCAGCACGTATGAGTTAACACCTCTTTATCCCCCTTTTGAGGACGAGGTTGTGCTTCTTCGCGGATCTTCTTCCCATTCTGCTAAGCCTGAGTGCTATTTTCCCTTAAAGGAAAAGGTGTTCGACCCCGGTATTGAAATCTTTAAGCCATCTCAGTATCCACCTGATGAAATAAAAGGAAAAATGTTTGGAAATATTGAAGACATGCTTGCACCTCACCATACTTGCTCCCACCGTGCTCCATCACTGTTTAAGGGAACCTTGCCTATTCTTCTTTGGCTTGCCTTGTTCGCCTTAAGCTTGTGCTATTTGATGGACGAAAACTATGTCTTTGATCCTGGTGGATATATTTCATGCTTCTTCCGTTGATAATCAAGGTCGAGTCAGGCTAATGACTCGGTAAACAAAAATCAAGCGCTTCTTGGGAGGCAGCCCATGTATCTATCTTTTCGCTTTCTTTATCATAAGTGTAGGGGGGGACCCGTTGGTTTGCTATTTCCTCTCCTCCCTTCTTATAATCAGGGATTCGAGCGCTCAATGATCCACTCTTGATGATTCTTGACGACCTGTGATTCAGTGTTCCATTTTCCCGGTTCTATCCTAAACTCTTTTCGATTCACTATTTTATATTTTTCAATATTAAAATAGGAATCTCTTTAGTTGTCTTTTCCTTAGCGAGATTTAAACAAAGTGCACAATGTCCTAAGTGTAAGGGAGTTTACTCCCACATGCTTAAACATTGAGGAAAATGTTTATATTAAGTGTAGGGGGACTTCTATCGAAGTTAAGTGGCTCTTTTCCTTGTATTTGTCCTCATTTTAACCGGAAAATCAATTTTTTTCAACATTTTTCAAAATTTTTTTATCTATTTTGGCCCATTAGTTTTTCCTTTTGTATAGTTATCTTCTTTCCTTATTAGAATAAATCTTTAATAAAGTGGTTTTAATTTTAAAACGTTGTGAATCTTTTGACTCAACCCGAGTTTACTTATCTAAGTTACTCTAGCTAGTATCCTTAACATGTTTAATTCAAGTTTTGCTAGGCTTTTATATAGGGAGCTATAAAACGCGAACGTCTTAACTCTCACGGGTTAAGAACAAGAACTTTTCGCAAGTTCCTATAATTGATCTTAGAGAGTCGTTTATCTAGGGAACTTTAAAATGCGATTTCTAAACTTGAAAAAGTCTAAGAGTTTGAAAGATCCTATAGGCGACTCGAAAACCTAAAACTTTGATTTAATAGGCTAAGCATCCACGAGTCTCATTACTTGAGATTTTAAACTGTGGAGAACGAGAGATGATAGAGCCAATTATAAGTTTGGTATTCTTTCGGGAATTTATGTGAGTTAATTATAAGCCTATTCTCCCATCGCCTGCTAATAAATTTATCTGCAATAAATAAGGTTGTACGATTTGAAAAGTTACTTAGCTTCTAGCCCAAGATCGTTTAAAAGTTGCTCGGTATGGATTAGAGTTCATAGCCAAGGCATAACTTATTGAAGCGGGATGCGAAGATTGGCGAGTCGAAAAAGGTCCTAACAAGACATGAGGGCTATATTTTGTTGCTAAAGATCCAAAGTGATGTGAAGAATCATTTATCGAAAATCAATATGAAGGATCGAGACACATAACGAAAAGCAAAAACTCCCCAAAAGTCATGGAGAAGTGTATCCGAAAAGACCCTAGCAAGGTATGAGGATGAATAGATCCAAGTCATAAAAGGAGGTGGATCGTTGTATATCAAAGTCCAAAATAAAGATTGGAGAAAAATGAAGAAGTCGTGGTCCAAGTATGAATCTCTCAAAACTTCAAGTGAAGAAATTCCTATATGAAGAGAAGACCATAATTTCATGAACGTCTCTCAAGGTTTGAAGTATGAAGTCGCTGCCAAATATCGGTCCGAGAAAGGTCTCAAATCGCGAAGCGAGTTATGCCAAGATATGAACTTTATGAGGTCCCGAGAAGCAGTTTTAAAAGATTTTGTCCTTTAGCTAACTATTGATTAAATCGTTCACTTTATTTTCAGACTAAATAACTATCGAAATAAGTCAAACAATGTATCCTTGTGATCATTCAAGACAACAATAAAATATAAGAGATACCCCTAGGAATAAGGGATCTAAGTGAATAATTAGCCCACATGAGTTCGTGTTAGTTTACTAACTTATAATAACAATGATCTCGTTTTTAAGCTTGGTTTGGAGAACGTGAAAACTTGAGGATGATGATTATTCATGACATTTCCAAAACCCAAGGTATGCTTTTGATTTCTTTATTTTCTTCCTTTGAATGTTTATAGTTTTCTATCTCTTTAATAAAGGCCAACGTGGATTGATTATGATGAAAAATGTAAACGTGCTTTGTAACTAATGCATTGCATGAGGACATTGCAATGGTCAAGTGTAGGGGATTTGATAGGTGTGTAAACACCCATCCTTTTTACCACTTAATTACAATAATAACCGAGCCAAAACGTGTATTTTATGTCTTTTACGTTGGAATTATGCTTGGTTTGTGTTTTTGTTGTGATTTAGGACGAAAAGGTGAAAAGTGGAGAAAACACGGGCATTCACGGGCTTTTATTGAAGAAAAAGATGAAAGTTGAAGTCGAGAAGTCAAGAGTGCAAAAAGAACGGAAGTCTAAGACCAATTCTGAAAATTTATCGAAGAAAAAGTCGAAAGATGGAAGTTTACTTAAAGCCGAAGAACTCAAGTCTACTTTATTGAAGAATTAAAAGACGAGTTCCAAGAAATCCCGAGCCAAAAGTCATTAAAGTCCAAGATTAAAGAAGATTTAAAGGCTTAATGACTAATGGTGCAATTAACAAAGAGATTAAGAAGGAAGGGCCTAATGATGCAATTAAGGAGAAAGGAAAGAGGGGAGGAAGCTTCCTAAGCATTCCTTAATCCTCCCCTATATATAGATTAGTTCTTAATCATTTTCATTTGGTTGGCTAGAGTGACACTAGTTCTTCCACCTTTTAATTACTTGCACATTTACTTTACATGTCAATTTAAATACTTGTCTCGCACTTTTAATATCTTTAATTTCCAAGTAAGTGTTCTTTAATTTTCTTGTCTTAAATCTCTCATTCTACCTTTCTTTCTTTGCTTGATCTTTATGTTTATGTGTTTATTATCTTGCTTATTTAATTAAAGATTGTGTTTTTATGCTTTTGATTGTTTTAGATCATTGATTTTTATAGCTTATTTGTGTTATTCTTAAGTTTTATAAAGTTTTTATAAAAGTTATTTTTGTATAAAGTTTGATTTCGTAAACCTTTTTCTTTTCGTGTTTCAAAAGTCTTTAAATTGTAGCTTATTAGCTTTTTCTCTTACGGTTTTGTTTAGGATTTTAGACTTGTGCGTATTAGAGTTATAGCTTATTTCTTTAGCTTATTTTTCATTCCTTTCTCCGTATTCCGATCTTCACAATCGGAAAAGGGTTATACATTCCGACCAGCACTCCACTGCTTGGTCGGAAAAGGGTTTAGTAATATTCCGATTGGAGGGATTGTGTACATTCCGATCTGAGGTAGTAGGGATATTCCGATCTGGACTAGTGACAGGATTCCGATTTGTATCTCATTCCTCATTCCGATCAAGTAAGTTGATATTCCGACTGGGAGGTAAGTTTGGTATTCCGATTAGGAGAGGTGACATATTCCGATCTCGGGGTTCCGATTCACATTCCGACCAGGGGCCATTTCTTATTCCGATCAGGCAGGCAAGTTCACATTCCGATCAGGGTGTTTTGGGTATTCCGATTAGGAGAGGTGACATATTCCGATTGGTATTCCAATCTACATTCCGATTTGGGGTAAGCTCACATTTTGATTGGACGGTTGTGCACATTCCGACGAGGTTTGATCGGAATATATTCCGATGGTAGTGTTGTTTTCATATTTTGACTTGTTTAATTTTTACGTTCTCGTTTTAATACTTTGTCAATTTTAATTTTCGTCACGCTTTTATTTTTAAGTCATTTAATTATTTTACTGTTCAAAGTTTTTAAATATCGCACCATTTAATTTTAATTAGTCTTAGATTTAATTTCTCGCCATTTTACGTTAACGTCATTTTACTTTACGTTTTGCACTTTTAATTTAAAATCAACCAAAAAATATTTGTTTTACCAAAAATCAACGGAGTCACACATAGAACCTAGATCAATTCGATTAGACACACATCAAAGAACTTTTTTAACTGAGTAAAATCCAGTTATTACAATATATATACTCAAAATTTGAAACAGTTATTCAACCGCATTTAATGTGTAGTGGGAAAAGGACTGCACACAAGTGGGTCCCTTGACCTTTCAAAACTGTATATCTCCTCGTTTATCGAAAAAAGAATGAATTAAATATTAGGAATGTTTTTAGCATTTAGTTGGAAAGTAACTACCTAGTTTCATGTGAAAAACATTTAATAGTAACTCAGACATTAATGACACACATTAAATATCAGCCACATGCTTTGAGATATTAAGCATACCCAGCTCAGCAACTAGCCTGTTGAACGAAGGTTCAGCCAAAGGCTTTGTAAATATATCAGCTAGTTGCAGCTCAGTGGGAACAAAATGCAACTCAATATCTCCTTTTATAATATGATCCATGATAAAGTGATACCTGATATCTATGTGTTTGGTTCGAGAGTGAAGAACAGGGTTTTTTAAGATAGCAATGGCACTTGTATTGTCATAGAAGATATGTACTTTGTCATATAGAATCTCATAGTCAGCTAGTTCACTCTTCATCCAAAGTACTTGAGCACAACCACTAGCAGCTGCAACATATTCAACTTCAGCTGATGACATTGCCACAGAGTTTTGCTTCTTTGCACTCCATCCAACCAACTTTCCTCCTAGGATTTGACAGCTCCCTGAGGTACTTTTCCTATCAATGCAGCACCCAGCGTAGTCTGAATCCTAGTAAGCCTTGATATCAAAGCCTGATTCTTTGGGATACCACAGACCTAGAGAGGTTGTTCCTTTGAGGTACCTGAAAATTTTCTTAACAGCCACTAGATGGGATTCCTTTGGGTTAGCTTGGTACCTTGCACAGAGACAGGTGGAGAACTGGATATCAGGACGACTGGCTGTGAGATACATGAGTGAACCAATCATGCCTCTATACATAGTCTCATTAACAGAGACCCCTGACTCATCAGGGCCCAAATTGTTGGGTGGAAGCATGGGGCATTTCACTAATGCACAATCAGCCAAGTCATATTTTTTCAGCAAATCCTTAACATACTTTTCTTGACAAATTGAAATTCCTTTAGAACATTGTTTAATTTGAAAACCCAAAAAGTAAGTTAATTCACCCATCATACTCATCTCATATTTCTTGGTCATTAATTTAGCAAAACGTTTACTAAGATTAACATTTGTAGACCCAAAGATGATATCATCCACATAAATCTATAAAATGATGAAATCACTTTTATCCTTGAAGGTAAAAAAGTGTTTTACCAATGGAACCCCTGACAAATTTATTTTCAGTTAAAAAAGTAGACAACGTTTCATACCATGCCCTTGGAGCTTGTTTCAGCCCATACATTGCTTTGTGAAGCTTGTACACATGGTTGGGAAACTCGCTGTTTTTGAATCCTTCAGGATGTTCAACATACACTTCTTCAGCCAAATCTCCATTGAGGAATGAACTTTTAACATCCATTTGATACACAGTGAAGTTCATATATGCAGCGTAAGCAAGGAAGATTCTGATGGCTTTAAGTCTTGCTACTGGTGCAAATGTTTCATCATAATCAATCCCTTCAGTCTCTGTATACCCTTGTGCAACTAACCTAGCCTTGTTCCCTATGATGTTACCAATTTCATCCATATTGTTCCTATATATCCATCTAGTGCATGTGATGTTCTTACCAGGTGGAGCTGGAACTAGAGTCCATACCTTGTTTCTTTTAAATTGATTGATTTCTTCCTGCATTACAGCGACCCAGCCTTCTTCAACAAGGGCTTCAGCTACACACTTGGGTTCAATTTGGGAAAGAAATTCAGCAAACAAACATTCATTGGATGAGGCTGATTCTGAGTCATGAATTCTCTGTCTAGTATTAACCTCAACATTTGGTTCTCCAATGATGTTGACAAGAAGAATGTGCTGATCTCTTGACCATTTGCTTTGAGGAGTTGGGGAGTCATAGACAGGTGTAGGTATGGAGGATGAAATTACAACTTGAGTTTCATCTTGCTGAGTAGGAGGACTCTCTTAAAAAACAATCTATGTGTCTGTGTCTACATCAGCTATTTCAAGATGTGATGATTCACAGACAACATGAGAATCTTCTTGATCATGAGTACTAGGTGAGTCATCTTCAGCTGAGGTGGAACAAGGGCTTGTGGAAGGCTGACTTTCACTTTCAGCTGTCACTTGAGTAGAAGTGATCTCAATGTTGTGTGTTGACAGCGGATCATATGCAGGAACATATGGAATAAGAGTATTTGTGTGTGGATGATGACGAAAGACATGCCTTGGTTCAGAGAACTCATTTGTTGGGAAAGACCTATTTTCGTTGAAATCAATTTCATCACCTTCTGTTCATGTTCTTTGTAGCACGTCATCATCTTCATTGAATGTGACATGAAAGGTTTCTTCTAGTTCCTGTCTTCTTATGTTGAATACTCTAAAGGCTTTGGCTGTTGGAGAGTATCATAAGAAGAAACCATCATCAGCTTTTTCGTCAAACTTTCCAAGTTGATCCCTATAGTTATAAATAAATACAGGGAAACCAAAGACATGGAAATAGCTGATGTCTGGTGCTCTTTTTCTAAAAACTTCATAAGAGGTTTTTCCATGTCTTTTAACAATGATTGATCTATTCTGGGTATAGCAGGCAGTGTGGACAGCTTCTCCCCAGAATTGCTTTGGTAAAGCTGCACCATTAAGCATGGTTCTAGCTGCTTCAATCAATGTTCTGTTTCTTCTTTCAGCTACTCTATTTTGTTCAGGAGTACCAACTGAATAGAAGTTTTGTGATATTCCCTTTTCATCACAAAAAGCTTCAAGCTGTTGATTCTTGAATTCAGTCCTATTATCACTTCTTAGAGCTTTTACTCTAACTTCATTCATGTTTTCAACCTGCCTGATGAAGGACATGATGGCATCAGCTGCATCACTTTTACTATTGAGGAAGAAAACCCATGTATACCTTGAGAAATCATCAACAATGACCAAGGTATATTTGTTGTGATTGATGGTATGTGGTTTGACAGGTCCAAACAAATCCATGTGAAGGAGATGTAAGCACTTGTCAATAGAGAATGATTGCCTGGTCTAAAAGGATGACCTGTGATGCTTTCCCTTAACACAAGTTGAACATATCTTGTCTTTTGTGAAAGTCACAGGTAGTAGACCAGCAACCAAGTTTTGTGTGGCTAGCTTGTTGATGTTCTTGAAGTTGAGATGAGAGTCGTTTGTGCCACAACCAATTGACACTTTCAGAGGCTTTAGCCAGAAAACAATTTGAGCTGTCCTCTAAGCAAGAGGCCATGTTGATGACGTACACATCTCTTCTTCTTTGTGCAATTAACACCACATCATTGTTTTTGTTGAATATGGTTCCTTAAGTCTTTGTAAACAAAACCTTGTAGTCATCATCACAAAATTGGTTGATGCTAATGAGATTGTGCTTAAGACCATTCACATATGCAACCCTTGTAAACGTTATTCCATTGCAGTTAACTGAGCCATATCTCTTTGTGTCGCTTGAAGAGTTATCCCCAAACACCACTTTAGGACCAGGCTCTTTTGAATATCTGTGCAGGTATTGTTTTATTCATGTCATGTGTCTAGAGCAACTACTGTCTAGATACCAGACCAATTCCCTGAGATGTTTCTACACATACATATAGAAACAGATTAGTTCATATGGTGAACCCACTTTCTAGTGGGTTCCCTGAATTGCTGATTAGCAACTCTTGAGTTCCTGTAGAACTTGTGACGATGTGAAGGACAATTGGTTGTGTCATGAGTGTACCTTCCACAGATGTCACATCTTGGAAAGTCCCTACACTCATTTGAGTGGTGGTTTGTGAAACCACAATATTTACAGGGAGGGTAAGGTCTGTAGTTACCTGATGGTCTCCTAGTAGCCTGTTGTCTATCCCTAAAAGGTGTATGAGATCTCTTAACAGCCATATGTCTATCATGATCTATGGTCATATGATGAGAATTTTTACACACATTACAATAGGGTTTGATTACCTTTTCACCTTTGGGTTCTCCTAGAATAGACTTTGGTTCAGAGGAAGTAGAGCATTCAGCGGAAGGCTTAATATGTTCTTTTTTAAGAGTTCTACTTCTTACATTAAAGACAACAGACGTTCTTCAGTTGATGGTTCAACTTTGTTCACAGGGTTTGTTGAGACAGGCTTATAGACATTTTGCTTAACAGATTATTTTGCAGGTACATCAAAAATCTTAGCTGGAGGTGTCTCAACATCTGGTTTGAGTTCAGCCTTAGCTCCTCTAGAAGAGTTGTTGGGTTCAACTCTAGAGAGTTTAGGCAAAGATGGTAAAGATGCAGTGTTATCAATTTCCTCTTCAGAGACAGGTACATCGGCTAAAAGTGGGTCAAACATATGTATAGTCTCTGTAGATTTGAAAACAATCTCTTTGGGTTTCCTAAGGGCCTTCATTTTGTTTATCTTAGCAGTAACAACCCTAGATATGTTAGTTGGAACTTCATCATCAAGTAATTCATTTATAGTGAACCTATTACACATCCATTTTTCTATAACCTTTTGTAGTTCAGCTACTTGATCATTTAAGGCACTGTTTCTTAAAGACAACTTATTAACCTCATTTTGAAGAGTTATGTTTTTAGAGTTAACCTGTTTTAAAGTTTCACATTCAGCCTTAGCAATCAACAATTCATGAACATAGTGAAATTTATCAAGCAGGTTCTTTCTTTGTTCCTCAACAAAGTGTAAGTCAACTATGGTATAATCAAGGATATGTTTACGTTCATCACTTTCAGACATAGAGATAAGCCCGTGTACCTTTTTCATTGTGATGTCAACCCATTGTCCTGATCTAGCATCTCCTTTACCAATAGCTGGTTCATCCTTGGCTATTGCCATAAATGCCCTGACCCTGGTAGTGTCCTCTTCATCCGATGTCAGCGGCTCATCATTCCAATCATAAGCTTCAGCTACCAACCCTTTCTCTGTCCTTTTATCACTCCCTTTCTTCTTTGATAGAGCTTCTAGCTTCAAATTCATCTGTTCCAACTTAGCCTTTAGTGCCTCGTATTTGTTTTTGTATTCCTTTTTCTCATTATCAGAGGAATTGGATTGGTGAGATGAGTTGTTTTGTTGTGATCTGAACTTGTAAGGTTTGAATGATGATGAAGGGTAAGATGGTGAGGATGTTTTTGTGGATGGACAGTCTTTTTGAAAATGTCCAAGTTTTCCACAGACATAGCAAGTCTCTTTTGATTTGTCAGATGGTTTACTAGTTGATCCAACTCTTCCTGACCTTTTGTAGAATCTTCTTTGATTAGCTAGTAAAGCACTTTCATGAAACTCAACATTTAGGTCTGTCATGAATTCTTGGCTGCTACGAGTGTCTTCTTCAACATCAGTGTCGCTGTCATGAGAATGTGAGGTAAAAATCAAGGCTTTAGATGTTGCTCCCTGAACTACCAATCTTTCATACTCAGATTTGTAAATGGTATCAATCAGCCCTTCTTCATAATTGTATTTTCCATACAGCTGAGCCAACGTGTCATTCTTGATGGAGTTGTTGGCTCTTTGAGTCTGATTCATGCTCAGCCATTTTCTGGGAAGGCTGTTGACAAATGTGGCATTCACTTCAGCCTGTGCAATGGTGACTTCATTCATAGACAGGTCTAGGGGTGTAAACGATCCGAGCCGAGTCGAATTTTGGCTTAAACGAGTCTGGCTTGTTTATTAACTGCCAGGCTCGAGCTCGGCTCGAGCTAGAACAAAGTTTTACAAATAGGCTCGAGCTCGAAATTGAAATTTTTATTGTTGTTCGAGCTCGAGCTCGAGGCTCCTATAAGAATTTATAATATTTTTTGTACTCCTACAATAAACTAACTTTTATGCTCGAACTTGATAGACTCGTTTGCTAACTCAAGCTCGACTCGAAAGCTCGTTTATAATTATAAGTTTTTTTATAATGTTCAAACTAAAACTTATGTAACTTATAAGCTCAAAATCGCTTGTTTATGAATACAAAACTAATATTAATTACATCTAAAGCTTAACTAAGTTCAAAACTAGGACGAGATCTTTGCTTATATAAAGTTTTTTTCCTATGAAAGTTTTCTACTACAAGCAATGTGAGATAAATTTACTAGTTGTGTCCTTCTTATACTAGTTAAAAGATTATATTCAGTCAAATTATGTCTTTCTTTAAAGTTTGATCTACATTCGAATAACATGTAATCATAAAGTGAATTTTATCACATGTTATTTTTCACTTATTTAACCATATTTTTCTCATTGCATTTGACTATTTGGTTAATCAATAACGGGTTTAGATTTTATGTATTAGTGTATCTAAATTTGTTTTGTGATACATGTCTTGAACATATTTTATTGAATATCTCATGTCACATCGATAGTTGTAAGAAATTACGGAGTTGAAGTGTTCCACAAATCGTAAGGCGAAAGCAACGAAAAGTTTAAGAAGTGTTTTAGCATCTTGCTCTATGTTTTGAGTGATTTCGTAGTGTTATTTACTTAACAAAGATTAATATCTTCATAGTATTGGTTTTAATTAAAATTAAATTATTAATACTTACTAAAATTTAAAATATATAAATTTTCATAAAAATTTATATGTCTGGCTCGATTAGCTCGCTCGGCTCGTTAAGCTCGATCGGCTCGAGTAACTTAACGAGCTTTCGAACGAGCCGAGCCGAATATTGCCTTTTAAAAGCTCGGCTCGTTTAACTAAACGAGCATCTTTTTTTGTTCGAGCTTGAAAATATGTAGGCTCGAGCTCGAGTTAATCGAGCTCGAACTCGAGTAGCTCGTTAAAAACTCGGCTCGTTTACACCCCTAGCCAGGTCGTTGAGAAGAATCTTCAGCCTTGTATAAGTCTGTTGCACCTTTTCACCTTCAAGTGCCTTGAAAGCATTAAACTAAAGTCTCAGTGCCTGAATCTTGGTTTCTCTGGTTTCAGAGGGTCCTTCATGACCTAGGATGAGGTCTGTCCACATTTGTTTGGCTGTAGGACATTGAATCACTGATTTCATGATGTGTTTTGGAAGACAGAAAATGATAATGCTTTTGAAACGTTTATCTTGGTTTGCCAATTTCCTATCAGTTGGAGTCCACTGCTTAAGAGGTTTAGGAAGACGATTCTCATCAGTAGATGTAAGCGCCATGGGAACGTATGGTCCATTTTCTAGAATTTTTAGAAGGAATGGTTCAAGTCCATCTAGATAGACAAGAAATTGACTTTTCCAACTTGCAAAGTCATCTTCATCAAACACTGGTACGTTGGTAACATGGGATCCAGCTCTTGAATCGAGAAGTTGAGGAAGATCGTCTTCATTTTGAGTGGGGGTTACTCTTAGTGAAGTTGGAAGTGGTGGTATGTTATTCCCAGAAAGCGATGGTGGTGGTGGTGGTGTGTTGCTCGTTTCACGCATGGTGGATCTTGATTATAAAACTTAGAATGATGTTTATGAAGGTTTTAATATCAAACACCGCTCTGATACCAATTGTTAGTCCCTAAACCAAGCTTGAAACGATTAAGATAGATAATTAACACAAGTAAATACTTTTCAAACGTAGTACTTTATTATTGTATAACAAGTATTACATGTGTTATGGATAACACAGTTTGAGGACAATGTGTTGTGTACACTTTGGACAAAATAAAGCTAACTTATGAACACAGGCACAGATGTTCGTTCTCTAAGTTCTAAAGAGTTAATGTGTGAAATCTAACAAAGTGAACAACATTAACTCTAGCCTACATATCCTATTTATAGTTGCACGAGGTTGACTTGATAACTGGTTGATGATGACTACACAAATCAGACAATGTCAGACATCTGTCAAAAGATGCTCTTCTATTCTTGGTAGTCTGCCACAACGCTTTAGGAAAACAGAGCTGACATAGTTTCTCTTTTCTTCATACCTTGTGCTTTAGGCTCCATAACTTCCCGTCTAAACACTTAGGTATGTCCAAAGTGTACTGAGTGTTAACAGGGTATTGTCACCCCTGTTAACACTCAACCACTCAAAGTCCCTGATACATCTTGGTTGTTATCCATCACAGCCAATGAGTATGTCTTCAAGTAATATTCGACTTCCTTGACAATGTCTCTGACATGGACTCCTCTGTGGTTGCTCACAGAGACTTAGAACTCTGTGAGTCTTGGGTTACTTGCATGTCACCTAGGCACAAGCAAGTTTATATCAAACAACTTAATTTAAGTTTAAATCTATGACTAAGGGAAATCTAACAAACTTAGATTCCTAAAAAATAGGCATCACATCCTACACTCTCAACACCACAACCGGCCACTTCACAACTTCCTTCCCCAACGACTGCTCCTTCAACATAGAAGGCTCATATGACTTGAAGTACAAGAACCATCAGTGGGATTATTTCCATGAAAATGGAGAGTTGGGGTTTAGTGTGAGGATTTCCGCAACGTCTTTGCTTATTTCTTTCTTTTCACTATTAATTTATGCCTCCTTTCTTAGTCAATTGCTCTTATCCTTATCTTCCTTATATGTTCCTTTTTTACCTTTGGCATATTCGGACCTCGACGGTTCACCAGAAGCCTTTTATTCCTTTGAGTTAGCTTCAGTGACTGTATTCTCAAAGCATATATTCTTATCCACCACCAATAAATTACTGTCAACAAGTACCTTGCTCAAGTTTTGCCCCTCAATTATTGTACAGGTATAGAGTGGACTAACATGAGAAGCTTTGCAGATTGGAAAGTAATCAAAGTCAAAGTATCAAGTATATAATTTACCATTCATAATTTCGAGTCAAACGTATTACTTTACCAAACCCAAAATTGGTTTAAGGTTTAACTAAATTAGAACCAATATTTACAAATGACAATCAATCGACCTTAAACCAAAGTATGACCAGTTCCTGAAAATTGAGTACCTGAAGAGGATTTGGCTCCATCAGCTTGTTTCAGATTAACAAGATTTAAAAAAAAGAAACATGAGATTGTGTAGATTTTAATCGGGGTATATGTTTATTTTAAGTTGGGGTTTGATTTTAATTTTTTAAATTATTTGTGATTTTTGATATTGAATTAGGTGTTTTGATTTAATGATGTTTTTTTTATTTAGTGATGTTTTTGAGAAAATAATAAAGAAGATGGGGATAATATAGTTGTAGACTTGTAGTGATGAAGATGAAGATGTTTTTGGTTAGGAATGATGGGCTTGAGATAGGTAAAGACGAGATTACCCTTATGGTTTAACAACTTAACAATTAATTGTCGGGCCAGTTAAACCGAGGGACAAACGGCAGAAAAGGTTTCAAAGTTAATGCCGAACGGTGCAACTTTTTTGGTCAAGGGACGAACGACGTTGGTAAACGCAAACCTTAAGGACGAACCATGTAATTTACTCAAATAAAATAATAAAAAGTTTTATAAAAAAAAGAAGATATAAATGTTAAATAAGGACATGAAAGTATTTTTATACAATATTCTTATATAAGCCACTTACCCTTATATAAGTCTTATCAAACTCCCTTTATATATAAGCTTATAAGTTCATTTATATAAGTTTAACCAAACACCCTCTCGACTTATAAAACATGTATAAGTTAATAAACTTATAAACCCACTATATAACCTAAAGCAAACACCCCCTAACTATAACCTTTTAAAAAGAAAATAAATTATGATTTAAGTTCATTTTGATAATAAACTTTATTTGGATACCAAGGGACAAATCTCCACCTTCTATATCCACTTTAATCTAATGAATGAGACTAAACACAATATCTATTTTCACCTTTTTTTTCAAACATTCATATCTCTTAAAGCGTTAATCGTTATACGGATAAATATACGCTACGAAGAGCATTTAATTATCTTTCTATATATATGCTATATGATACACTTTCGACAATTTTTTGTCTCGTTTTTTCACTTTTTTTCATTGTCGAAAATGATCATATATGTTACTAATATCATATATGATGTAGCACGAGTATGATAGATATATGAAACAACTTATCATATATAATATAAATTAATATTATATATGATTTAATGATAATTTATGATTTAATACTTGTATCATGTATGATGAAACACTATTATCATATACGAGTATAACTTATCATATATGATATAACTTATTATGTATGATATAAATCAATATCATATATGATTTAACAATAAATTTTTATTTAACACTAGTATCAGATCTGATGAAACACTATTATCATATATGATATTTCACGTAAATTTTGACAACAACGAATTTTTTTTCTAAAAGTATATCATAGTACATATTGATAGAAATATAAATAAATGCTCGTCGCGATATATATTTTTTTGTTTAACACTTAGATTTAAGTTCATTTGGATACCAAACTTATCTAAGATATGAGGGGACTCATCCCCACATTCAATCTCCCTACCATCTAACGGCTGAGATTAAATCCTCATTTTACATTGCAATGGTATTTTCGTTATTTCACCCGCCCAATATATAAGCATTTTTCTTCTTTCTTTCCCATAAAAACACACATACCCTTGTATGTTACTTCTCTCTCTACCCCGATCTAGTTTCTCTCTCTATAAATCAAAGCGTATAATAAAAAATACATCACGAACAAGATCATTAATCCATCAGAATCGATTAATTAGATCAATTAATTAACACAAATTCATATCAGGTTTCTATTCTTGTTTTTTTAGCTTATTTGATTTTGAATAAGCTTATTAACTTATTATCATAGCTTATTTTGAACGAAATATTCTGATTGATTGTTCTTATTTTGATCGAATTATTTTATGTGGTTTTTAATTAGGTAATTAATGTGAACAAGCTTATTTGTTTGAATAAAATCTTGAATTAGATGTGAGTTGTGAATAAGCTTGTGAATTAGATAGGAGTTATGTGAATAAGATTACAAGTTACATGAGAGTTATGAATAAACTAGATTATTAGCTTATTTTGACGAATCATAAGGTATTTTTATGTGAGTTAAATTAAGCTTGTGGATGTGAGCTGAAATAATCTTGATATATCATATATGATAACTGATGGTATATCATATATGATAGATATATCATATATGATAGATATATCATATATGATATATCATCAGTTATCATATATGATATATGTATCATTTATGATGCATCAAACAAACCACGAGAAAATGTAAGTTGAATTAATTTTGTTGATGTAAGCTGAAAAAAGCTTGATATATCATATATGATAATTGATGATATATCATATATGATAGATATATCATATATGATATATCATCAGTTATCCTATATGATATAACTATTATATATGATATATCAAACAAACCACAAGAAAAACAGATGTTCTGTGACTATTTTTCAGAAAATATGTATAAACTCTTGAAACCTACCTTCTATCATGTATATGAGTAATTCATTTTGATGTTAAAATGTTGTATAATATGTTCGTTTATTTCTTTTATAAATGCAGTCCGACAGAGATGGTGCGATTGTCCGATTTGGAGCAAAGCGGAGAGGAATGTTGATTATAACAAGAGGATGTGCACGGATATGTTTTAAGGATCAAGATGGAGTAGGCGTTATTCATGAATTCATCATTTGATAATCTGTTTTAAGAATAACGCCATACTATGATAAAATAATCTGAACAAAATTTAGTTATTTAGTTCATGAATTCATATATGATATTTAGTTATTCTGAAAACAGATTTATTCATGAATTCAATCATGAACAAACCATCATTTAATGAATTCATATATGATATTTTATCATATATGGCGTTATTTTATCATATATACCTCTGATATCATATATGATAAAATATATCACATATGATATTTCATTAACAGGTCATACTAAATTTGTTCAGCGAGATTAAGCCATAAAACCTTATAATTCATGAAAATAAGCTAATAAGTTAGCTTATAATTCATCCTAATAAAATGACGATATTTATAAGCTTATTCACATTAATCATCTAATAAAAAAGCTAACACATCCATAATCACATCAAATTAGCTTACTTACATCAAATAAGCTAAAAAGATATATATGATGATGATATAACCTGGTGATTTGTTCTTCAATAACATAGACATCTTTTTCTTTAATTTTTATCGTGATTTGTAGATGATTTTTTATTTATGTGTGTTTTTAGTATGTGTTTTGGATCGGGATGATGGATTGAATAAACTTATGTGTGTGTGTTTTGTGTGTGTTTTGAGTGTGTTGTTAGATCTGAGAAAAGAGACGGGTGAGATGTATTTACGAGGTGGGTGAGATGTAAAATGACGAAAATGTCTTTCCGCTTTTTTTAATTAAAAAATAAAAATTAATCTTGGCTGTTGGGTTTTGGCAGATGAAAGGTGATGACTGGTCCCTTGTATCCAAAGGGTATAAGGTATCCAAGATAACCATTCTCTAACATTTAAGAGTTTAAAAGATATTTAAATTACAAAAATATACGAATAAATTAATATTTTGGAGGCATTTACATTTATATCCTTGCAAAACTTTGATATTACATCAATATCCTTCTAAATTTTATAATTACATAAATATCCTTTCAAAAATTTAAAATACACTTTTATATCCAAAAACACATTATCATCATCTTTAAATAAAAATCTTTTATAAGAATAATATCTAGCATGTTATTTTACATTCTTACCCTTCTTCGTTAGTTAGAGTTAGACAAACACAAAATGCTATTGGAAAAACTGTGCAGGTAAGATTCAAATAAAAAAAGAAACCCATATAATTCGGAATGTAAAATTAACATGTTTGTAAACATGAAAAGAAAGCCATTTTGTCGAGCAATACGAAAACACATCGAATAAGAAAGTGGAATGAAAGTAAATGTGACACTGAGTCATCTATGTGAATGACAATAAAATGGAAATGATGAAAAAGTTAAATATGAAATTATAAGCAAATTATAACTTGATGAAAATAATTATGTTTACTCGATCACAATCTGATGTTCCAAATTACACAAGCAGATATTGACTTTTCCGATCTCTATTGAGACAGGGGTACAAAAGTAATATAGCATTTTTAACATTATTTATCTATTTATTAATTACATTTAATTTACTTAAAAGTAATAAATATATGTTTTTGGATAATTTGTGTATAAAATTTAGAAGGACATTAAAGTAATTAGAAAATTGGTAAGGATATTAGTGTAATTTAATATTTTTGTAAGGATACAGGTGTAAATCTTTCAATATTTTTTAATCTTTATCCAAGTTAAAAATGAACGGTGGGGAAATAACTCTTCTAAAAAATTATTACAATATTAACTAGAAATGCCAAACGCTACCTTCACCCTCAAATATGAACCACAATAACAATCAATCATCTAAACAACAAGAACCCTAACTTTTTTACTTGTTAGGTTTTCGAGCTCACCACTCACATACAACATCAGTTTCTTTTTCTTTTTTTGAAATAGTGAAAAATTATTTGTTTTCTTTCTCTTTTTCCTTTTTTAAAATAGAGAAAATGATTTTTTTTCTTTCTACATGTTGTATGTGAGTGCTGAGCTTCAAAACCTAACAAACTTTCAGCCCCGTGGCGGTGTTAACTCTCGCAATTTCACCTACTAATTTAACGTATATCCTTTTTTTCTCATCACTATTCGATTACTGTTATTTTTATTTATTTATTTTCATTTTTATTAAAAAGTTAGGGTTCTTCTTGTTTAGATGATTGATTGTTGTTTTGTTGTTATTTGAGTTTTTGCTATGCGTATTGATTTAGTTAAAAAGTTAGGGTTCTTGTTTACATGATTGATCTGTTACGGTTTATGTAACGGTTTTAATTTACGTGTTGGATTATGTTATTTTTAGCTTTGGAGGTTCATTTTTGTTATAATATTGGTGAATATATTGTTGTTGTGATTTATATTTCAGTTTTTGCTATGCGTATTGATTTTCTGTTGATTTTGTTGAATAGTTAGTGTTTCGGTTGGTGAATATTTTGTTTTTATTTGAGTTTTTGCTATGCGGATTGATTTTTGGTTCATTTTGTTAAATAGTTAGGGTTTCGGATACTGATGTCATGATATTTTTGTAGCTTTGAGTTGATGCGTTTACATTTATGGAGGTTAGTTGTTGATTTATGACGGTAGTGTTAGAGTGAAATGTGTGTTGTTGATGTGTGAGGACTGAGGAGTGTTATGTGGTGAGGTTTGGATGTATGTGGCTGTAATAAGTATTGATAGGTCAAAGCGGTAAGTTAAGTTAAGTATTTTCTGTTATTATATGTTTGTGAAGTATTGATGCGTCATTTGCGGATCGACTTTGTTATTGTATGTGTAGCCAGTGTAGTAATCTGTTTTTGCTTAGTTAGCATGGCTAATAGTGAAGCGGGTGTTTGTTTCAGCTTATGGCTTATTTGTGTTTGGGCTTATGATTCATAAGCTCACTTTTTGTGGCTTATTTTGAAACTTCTCGGTTTATAAGGTTATTATGTCATAATTATATAAGCCGAAAGTTTTAATTTAACCCACAAAAATTAAGCCTAAAATAAGTCATAAGCCGGATGTTATAATATTTACTTTTTGTGTCTTATTTTGAAAATTCTCGGCTTATATAAGTTTATTATGTTATAATGAACCTATAAGCCGAAATTTGTTAATTTAAGCCACAAAAATTAAGCCTAAAATAAGTCATAAGCCGGATGTTATGATATTTTGTGGCTTTAAATTGATACCTTTATGTTATTCAGTGGTTAAGGTATTAAGTATGGAGGTTACTTCTTGATTTGTGAATGTGATGAGAGTGTTAGAGACTTAAGAGTGAAATTTTGTGTTGTTGATGCGTGATGTGTGATGAGGTTTGGATTTATGCGATTGTAACAAGTGTTTGATAGGTCAGCAGTTTTTTGTAGAGTAGTTGACTATTTTGTGTTGTTTAAGGTTTCGAAATTTTTGTTGCTCATTTACGCAGCAACAATAGTATCAAATAATTTTATGGATTAATATTAGTAATGGTTTAAGTAATTGTATAATTTACTTAAGCCGTTACATAATTAGTTCATTAACAAAAACTATCTCACTCCGTTGTATCTTTGTGCAAACAAGACATCAAAAGATTACAAACATAACTACAAAGAATAATTAACTAAACTACTCGTACATAACGGCACGAGTTCATTGAACCATTTATGCACATCACAAACACATACATTCCTAACCACTCAAGGGTGGCCTAATGGCAAATTGGTTTGTGGCTATCGTTCCAAAGTGTGCGAGGTCTCAAGTTCAATTCCTGCTAGGTGCAAACAACTTTGAAGTGGCCACGCCAACCTCTTGAAAATGGAGGGCTTTACTTGGTTTGAGTCTGTGTGGCGGTGGGTTCAAACCCCGTAGATTAGTCAGCCAATGTGTCAAAAATCACGGTTACCAAAAAAAACAAAAAAAAACACATACATTCCTCATCAGTCATCACACAAGGGTAAATAACGGTATAGTTTGGAGATGTTGATTTAAACGTGTAATGCTAGGGTGATGGTTGAGATGTGTTGTTGTGTCTATAGTTTAACGAGAATGCGAGTGTCTTTTGTGTACAAGACTAAAATACTTGAGTATTATGTGTTATTAGATGTTTGTGAAGTTTTGATGCGTCATTAGCGGGTCTGTTTGGTTTTAGTCACAATATAGAGATATGGATGCTAGTTGTCGATTTGTAACTGTAATTTGAGTACTAGTGAGATTTGTGCTAGTGATAGCTCAAAGCACGAGCATTTTTTGGTATTATATGTTGTCGTTCGTAGATCTGCTTGGTTATTGTATATGTACGCTGGTTTAGAAGTCTGTTTTTAGTTAGTTTCTAAGTTCAATAATTTAACATGGCTAATAGTTAAGGGGGTGTTTGTTTCAGCTCATGGCTTATCTGTTTTTGTGCTTATGTTTCATAAACTCACTTTTTGTGGCTCATTTTGAAACTTTTCGGCTTATATAAAAATATTATGTCATTTTGAATCTATATAAGTCGAAATGTTTCAAATTAAGCAATAAGACTGAGCCTAAAACATAAGCCCAAAACCAATTAAGCCATATTACGGCTATAAGCCGAACCAAACCCCCCTCTTAGAATAAATTTCATTGAAACTAGACTGATTATGTGATGGTTATGGTAATGGTATAATCTAGAGATTTCAGATTTATAAATGTGATAGTTAGATATATATTGTTGATGTTATATAGTTTAACTTGTATGTTTTAATATGTGTTGCTACATGTTCGTGAAGTTTTGTTAAATCATTTGCTAATTTGATTAGTTATCGGGTTTATATTTCACCGCAGAAATTTGTTTACGTTCAAAGGTAAATAGTTAAGCATAGTTAAAATCAGATATGAATATGTGACTCATGTCTCCAAACTCTAAATTTCATTTAGAACCATTTTTTAGTTGTAATTGGTTATAGTGGTCCTTTTGTCTTAAACTACATCTTGGTGCGTTTTGTGTAGTTAAAACTGAATTGTGACGTTGTTTCCAAATACCTCTTCAACTATTTGTGAAACTGCTAATGCTCTCTGTTTAAAGTGATATTTTGTAAGGTTTACTTTGTAAAACCCGCATTCTTTTACCATGAATAGTACCCATCAAATCATACGTACTAGATTAAAACTTTCCTTTTATAGCGCGTTACGTTTCACGTATAAGAATTACAAGTATTACGTACGTGTTATAACACGATAAGTATTTATTATGTATTAACACACGATAATTATTTCAATAATAATTATAATCACGAACATACGAACATGAAATCATGAACGTAAATTAATCACGAGCAAATATTACGTATGTATGTATATTTATTACGATCACGAATAAATATAGTAAGTCACGATCGATAACTATTTAAATCACGTAAATTAAGTAACACGTAAACACGAATAATTAACACGATTATTCTACGTATATTAAATCAAACACGGTAAGTCATTACGCACGTAATATTTACGTCAAATAGATATTTAAGATAACCAAGGACGTTACGACACTTAAAACACGAATACACGTAACTTTATTAATCGCGAGTTAATTAAAAAAGGGGTCTTGGGCTGTTTTAGACAATGTAGGGAAGGCCAGTTGGGCCGAAGCCCATTAATTGGACCCAACCGACCCTTACACAAAATAAAAGTTCGGGGAAAGTTGTTTTATCTATTTTAGTCGACATTCACAAGTAGAAACCCTATTTTGTCTCCATAAGCCGCCGTCCAAATCAAAAAAGGGAAAAGGAGGAAGTTTGATCCGTGGGTGATGATATACAATCAAGGATTCGTGTTTTCCATTTTAACTTTTCATCAATTCGGTATGTTATCAAACTAGATTATTATTTTCGTCATCTTTCTAACCTAGGGTTATGAGAAGACGGATTTAAAACGAATCTAGGATATGGTTAATGTACAAAGTAGTCTAAACCACGTATAAAATCAATGATGGTCGGGATAGTGGTGTAGTCGCTCATACCGAGAGCCTTGCAGCCCTCGGTGGGGTTTTATGTGCCATCAACCGCAACCCTGCAGCCAGCAGGGGTACGCTTGGCTTGGTAGCGGCAACGGCAGCCCAAGTAGGAGGAAACCACTGGCTGCGGCCAGTGGTGTTTTTGTGCTGGCAGTGGGATCCGAGAGCTATTGCTCTCGGTGGGACTTAAAACAAGCAGGGGGAAACCAGGGACAGGGGGTGTTTGGCGACGGGTTTAGTAGGGGTGTTTGGCAAACAGTTTTAGAGAAAAATAAAAAGGGTGTTTGGTTATTATTATTTTTTTTACTAGTTTCTTAATTTAATTAAAGTAATTAAATTAATCAAGCAATATTAATTTTATGTAATCAAATTTATATTGATTAATCTTGTCAAGTTAGGATATTGTAATATTTATTTTGGTCCGGTTCATGGGGTTTCGGGTCCGGTTCACGTCATGTTTAAAATTATAATGCACGGGTTCGATTCATGATTTCCTTACAAGTATATAAAATTTACTAGTTAATTAAATTAATTTAACATGACCTATTATTAATTTAATTAAAACATGGACTTAGGTTTATTATTATTACTTAATAATACACGAATTTAACCTAAGTATTTTATTATTTAATTTAGACTATAGTAATTAATTAATTATTAAAACATGATATTTAATTAATTAATTTCCATGACTTAGGTTATATTAATATTAACATTAATACATGTTTTAACCTAAGTATATTTTATACACTTAATTTAATTAAATCATGTTTATATTTAATTAAATATTATAATATATAGTTTATTTAATTTACATGTATTAATTAATAAACTATATTACAAATCACATGACTTAGCATATTTAATCAGTAAAACTTAAGCTTATCCTTTTAGCTTAATAATCCAGCTTATTTCTATTTATGGAAACTTTCTATTTTTAGAAACTTATTTATTTTAAGCAACTAATCTATTTATGGAAACTTTCTATTTTTAGAAACTTACCTATTTTAAGCAGTAAATCTATTTTTGGAAACTTTCTATTTTTGGAAACCTTCTATTTTAGGAAACCTTCTATTTTTAGAAAGTTACTTATTATTACACAGTAAGTATAATAATACATGAAATACAAGTAATACTTAATAAGAATAGACAGAATATAAGATAAACACAGTAGAAAGCTTAAAACACTAAAACATGACATGAACGTATAAAATAAGCTAAGACATGACATAAAACCAGTTACGTATTTAGTAATCAGATACTTATACACGTATGTATTTATGTAGCATTAGTGATACCGAAGTAGGACTCTCTTCCGTTCGTCTTCTTCGTTCACTGGACATAAGGTACGGATTCCCGTCCTTTCATTATGGACATTCTTTCCTTATTAGGATTCCCCGTATGCAACCAACTGTTTTCCCATAGTATAAGTTTATATGTTTGATTGCTAATGTTTAATTTAGAATACCTGAAGCCATATACATGCATGACCAGTTTCACCTAGTTATGGAGATACCATAACCATAACACTAGAGGCACTGGTGTTATGACTTCCCCAAGGCGGAGTGATTGCTCGTGGCGTCCCTTTAGCTTTTGGCCATATTATTATATTTATCATGTGGGGCGTATGGGTGCATCCTAGTTACATGCTTTTCAGCAGATTACTCAGTGTGAATGTGGTGTGTGCCTTGCATCCTTCACAAGGAGCTGATCCCTCCTACCCAAACCAGTATATTAAATTAGAGGCAGCCCCTCTAATTTGCATGATGAGGTCACCCATCCAAGTGTTCATTCACGGTGGATTTTCATGACCTATATTGGCTAATGGTAAAATATGTTAAACAGTTTTCAGAAGATAAACATAAGGCTTTTCAAACTATAAAACCAAGTTTATGAACATGTTCCAGGTTTTCCAGGACATATACATTTCCGCTGCTTTTAAGTCTTTATTATGTTTCAGTCATTCATACTATGTCTATATCCGTGCACTGAGCGTTTTGCTCAGCCGTTACTTTCCTTTCCATGTCCCAAAACGGCAGGTACCCAAGGACTGACTCGAGCATTTGAAGGACGTGCATAGGATGGAAGCTGCCATGGACTTCTTTTCCTTTTTGCCTTCATACACTTATGCTTGTTTAGTCTTTCATTCATTTCTTTTGCTTTATTATGTTTGGGCTTATGTTTGGGAACCGATGTTTGATTTCGGTTATCCCTATGGTCATGTAATGTTTTAGACATTTATCCTTGTATGCTTTGATGACACGCCATAATTACGCGTGGCATTCCATTTATCAAAATGGGGTGTTACAGTTATGGTATCAGAGCCAAGGTTCGACCTGTATGCTCTAAAACTCGACCTGTGACTAGTGGGTAGTCACCAGAAGCTTCCTAAGCCAACGTTTGTTATTCTCCGTATTTATGTTTTCAGCGCATTGTTGTTTTAACCATGATGTTTTCAGCACCTTGAGGTTTTAACCTTGATGTTTTCATCGATATTGTTGTACTAATATGGATGGACAACCGCCATTCATATTTAGTTATGTGTCATTGTTTCATGCATGACGTTCCTCGTGAACTGTGACTATGTGGACTGAACCTCAATAGTTCATAATTAGTCACATAAAAATTTTTCTGATAAGTTTTGACAGATGAGTTTCATTTATTTATGTTTCATGTATCATTGTTGCAAGGATTATGACTAAGTAATGGTTGGTACAGGACTGGCCCTATTTAGTCGCATGTGCTTTTATCGAAACTTTTAACTTTGGGACCGACCCATAGGCGTCCCCTCGCCATGTATTTTGTTTTGAGACCGACCCATAGGCGTCCCCTCGCACATATAAAGGTTTTTATAAACTACATTATGCATTCATGCACTATTTTTCATGCATAAAATTTTTCTCATGATTTATTGGCATAAATTTTTTTCATGTCCCCTCATAAGTTGCTATGTTTTTATGTCAAGTATGTTTTCATACTGTCATGGTTAACTTCAGTTTCATGCTGATTATGTTATACACTCCTTTATGATAGATTGTTTCATGTTTCTTCATGATAATTCCGTCTTCATGTTGATTACGTCTTACGCCTCTCTTGTTATTTATGCTTCATGCAAGACATAGTTGGATTTCATTAAATTCTGCTTACGCCTCTCTTGTTATTTATGCTTCATGCAAGACATAGTTGGATTTCATTAAATTCTGCTTCATGATAGTCATGGTTGGTTTTCATTGATCATGCTGTCAGGCAAATCATCGTTGAATTTTGTGTAACCACACTTTAACGTTTCTCGATATAACCAAAATGATGTCTATGCTAATACTGTCAGGTTATCATGATGGTTTTCCTAACCGTTTAACCGATATACTTTCCTTAAATCATGATAAATGATCGACCCCATACCGATCATTTCATGTGCATTCCACGTGTACTCCACGTACCGTATTTCATGTGTATTACACGTACCTTAATCCATGTGTATTCCACTTGCAATACTTCATGAGTATTCGCTAGTCGATTCTGAATCATCTCAGGCGTATTTTCAATTGCTGATATTCTACAAGATTGCTGATGCCGCTCATAACTTGGAGATGTTACTACAGGTTGATGCTGCTGACGTTCGGAGACGCTACGAGATGCGGATGCTGTTCACAACCTGGAGATCTTACAAGACGAAGACAAAGGCGTCAGAGCAAAGCAATTGGACGAGAGGATGCTTCACCATCGGACGATTTCCATCAATCATTGTCCCTAATTCTTAGTTACATGTCACACGTCATTCGACTGTCATTTCAGCCATAGGAGTGCAAACCGGTACCAGCCGGCCACTCAGCTGAATAGTTACATAAATCACGGTCATGAGAATGACCGTCATGGAACTGACAGACAGGACGATAGTAACCACTACTATGACAGAAACTATCCTAGAAATCGCAACCGAGGCTCCGACCGCGGATGTGATCAGAAGTACGAATGATCAGTATTCCAACCGATCCGCCAATTATGACATAATATTGTAGTTCTAATTGTTTCACATCTCGAGACACATGTCAAGACATCAGTCAAGACACATGTCTCACGTATACTTTCTGAAGACACGTATCAAGACACCAGTCAAGACATATGTCATGCTTATATTTCCAAAACACGAGTCAAGACACATGACTCACGTCTAATTATGGAACATTTCTAAGAAATTCAGGGTACCCTCCGGGTATATCCATTTTTGTTGTGCCATGTATTAATCAGGCCACAAGAATTTTGGTACCATTATCGGCGCATCAGTGGGAACTATCACATTTCCCGATGACACTTTCATTTCTTGTAACCATAGCTCATAGATTCATTACCATAAAAGACGCCTTTTGTATTCCCACATATACGAAGGTTTTCCTTCAGCTTAATGATGAGATCCAAGCTGCTAACGCATTTTCTCGGACAGACACGAGTTGAATTTTATCATAATTATGAACTATGAACAATACACCCTGCTACGATCCATAATTATGTACAGTAATGTTCAGGCTCCTGAATACATTCAGCTTGATTTTCCATCAGGAAAATCTGTACAAATTATCTATGCTTACAAGCATGTGCGTTGTTAGCCATAGTCGCTAAAATTTTCTAGCTGTCAGTAAGACACGGCTACTGAAGTCCTTTTACGCATAGCCAGTTGATTATTCCAAAATCTTCCCATACATTCCAGAAGAACTTACAAGGAGAAGGACGGTACCATGAGATTATGTGTCGACTACCGTCGACTTAAACAAATCACCATTCATGACCGTTATTCTCCTCCAGGTATTGACAACATGTCCAATCGACCTTATAGTGTTGATCACTTTTCCAAGATTGAACTCATGATCATGCTGCCACCAGTGACGAGTGAAAGAGCAGGACATGTCCATGACTGCTATTCGTACACGACTCGGTCATGCTAGATTTATGATTTTGAATTAGTCTCATCAATGCTCCAACGGCATTATAAGAATGATTTTCCATGAACTCATAGCAAATTCATCAGTGTTTTCATTGAGGATAACCTGATTTCCCTCTAAGACTAGAGAAGAACAGGAAGACCATATATGCACTATGTTGCAAATTCTATGACAAGCGAAATTTTACCCTGGAAATTTTTCCAATATCAATTCTGTTTGATTACAGCGACACGCTGAATCACATGGGTTTCTACGGTTAATCTTACCATGACTCAGCTTATGCGTAAAGGAGAGAACCCTACACTACATTAGGTGTTCTAGAAAATCCTACGCTAGGAGAAGTCTAGATTCAGAGACTCAGAGTTTCGCAAACTCCTATGTATCAAGTTCTACGAAGCAAGATACAGTTACGTTCATATCTAAGTACCTGACATACCAACAGGTTAAGATACGACACCAACAGACTGGGATGTTTTCATCATCTGAAATTGTGAATTGAAATGGGACAAGATCTCCATGGATTTTGGTTACCAGTTTAACGCAAATTCAGAAGAAGCATGATGCTATCTGGTTTATTGCAAACAGTTTGATCAAGTCTGCAGAATCCTTACATCCGCAAGGCTTTCAGAACCAACAGATTGATCGGACATGTTCCAGCCAAGGCTCATCCGATCACTTGGCAATTCCTCAGTTATCGGGTTAGACAAATATTCATAATTGTGCTCCTTATTTACTTCACGTCTTTGTTCTAATTTCACGACTTGCTTTCGCGCTCGCGTTCATGACACTATTCACGTTCATGATGGCATCTCGGCTTATGATTTTATGTTCATTTTCGTTCTGGGAAGTTTTGCAAGAACTTGAGAGACCAAACCCAAGTTTAGTATAACTCCCTATCCTCATATAGACGTTTCACGTCATATTCTACGTCTCAACTTGTAGCGTTTGGCGTTACCGCCATTATATTCTATGTTCACGATATGTTTCACATGTCATGTTCATTCCACGTTCCTCATATCATGATCAAGATATGTTACACGTATCATGGATCACGATATGTTTACTCGTATTACCCTCATCATATCTCCACGTATCACGTTCAAAAAATTTCACGTATTACGTTCAAAAATTTTCACGTACTACGTTTCTTTACGTCTCGCGCATCGTTAATAATTATCAGTTAAGTTAGAGTGTTTTGCACGATAACGTTTCAGTTTCCTTACACATTAATTCTTATTCCCTCGGTCAAATTTGGGGGATCTACCTTACGTTGATAACCAAGAACTTCTTCGTATTTCAAGTCAAGGTCGGGAGGACCAAGTTTATCATTCGCGTCAAGATCTTGTGAAGGAACCGTTCCAAGAGGGAGGTCACTTGGAAACAGACAAGTTCATCCGGACTTCTTATCCGTTTTCTCTTATCAGTTAGATATGTCCTTTCAGTCACGTCACGTTCCATGTCCTTTCAAGACATGTCACGTTCCGCGTTCTTTCTGCCAGGTCACCTGCACGTTCATTTATCTTACATACCCTCTCAGTTTGATTCGGGTATGTTTCTCTTTCAGTTACGTTATCATAATTCGGGGACGAATTATTCTTTTTAGGGGGGAAGAGTTGTAAAACCCGCATGCTTTTACAATGAATAGTACCCATTAGATCGTACGTACTAGATTAAAACTTTCCTTTTATAGCGCGTTACATTTCACGTATAAGAATTACAAGTATTACGTACGTGTTATAACACGATAAGTATTTATTATGTATTAACACACGATAATTATTTCAATAATAATTATAATCACGAACATACGAACATGAAAACATGAACGTAAATTAATCACGAGCAAATATTACGTATGTATGTATATTTATTACGGTCACGAATAAATATAGTAAGTCACGATCGATAACTATTTAAATCACGTAAATTAAGTAACACGTAAACACGAATAATTAACCCGATTATTCTACGTATATTAAATCAAACACGGCAAGTCATTACGCACGTAATATTTACGTCAAATAGATATTTAAGATAACCAAGGACGTTACGACACTTAAAACACGAATACACGTAACTTTATTAATCGCGAGTTAATTAAAAAAGGGGTCTTGGGCTGTTTTAGACAATGTAGGGAAGGCCAATTGGGCCGAAGCCCATTAATTGGACCCACCCGACCCTTACACAAAATAAAAGATCGAGGAAAGTTCTTTTATCTTTTTTAGTCGACATTCACAAGCAGAAACCCTATTTTGTCTCCATAAGCCGCCGTCCAAATCAGAAAAGGGTAAAAGGAGGAAGTTTGATCCGTGGGTGATGATATACAAGCAAGGATTCGTGTTTTCCATTTTAACTTTTCATCAATTCGGTATGTTATCAAACTAGATCATTATTTTCGTCATCTTTCTAACCTAGGGTCATGAGAAGACGGATTTAAAACGAATCTAGGATATGGTTAATGTATAAAGCAGTCTAAACCACGTATAAAATCAATGATGGTCGGGATAGTGGTGTAGTCGCTCAAACCGAGAGCCTTGCAGCCCTCGGTGGGGTTTTATGTGCCATCAACCGCAACCTTGCAGCCAGCAAGGGTACGCTTGGCTTGGCAGTGGCAACGGCAGCCCAAGCAGGAGGAAACCACTGGCTGCGGCCAGTGGTGTTTTTGTGCTGGCAGTGGGATCCGAGAGCTATTGCTCTCGGTGGGACTTAAAACAAGCAGGGGGAAACCAGGGACAGGGGGTGTGTTTGGCGACGGGTTTAGTAGGGGTGTTTGGCAAACAGTTTTAGAGAAAAATAAAAAGGGTGTTTGGTTATTATTATTTTTTTACTAGTGTCTTAATTTAATTAAAGTAATTAAATTAATCAAGCAATATTAATTTTCTGTAATCAAATTCATATTGATTAATCTTGTCAAGTTAGGATATTGTAATATTTATTTCGGTCCGGTTCATGGGGTTCCGGGTCCGGTTCACGTCATGTTTAAAATTATAATGCACGGGTTCGATTCATGATTTCCTTACAAGTATATAAAATTTACTAGTTAATTAAATTAATTTAACATGACCTATTATTAATTTAATTTAAACATGGACTTAGGTTTATTATTATTACTTAATAATACACGATTTTAACCTAAGTATTTTATTATTTAATTAGACTATAGTAATTAATTAATTATTAAAACATGATATTTAATTAATTAATTTTCATGACTTATGTTATATTAATATTAACATTAATACATGTTTTAACCTAAGAATATTTTATACACCTAATTTAATAAAATCATGTTTATATTTAATTAAATATTATAATATATAGTTTATTTAATTTACATGTATTAATTAATAAACTATATTAGAAATCACATGACTTAGCATATTTAATCAGTAAAACTTAAGCTTATCCTTTTAGCTTAATAATCCAGCTTATTTCTATTTATGGAAACTTTCTATTTTTAGAAACTTACTTATTTTAAGCAGCTAATCTATTTATGGAAACTTTCTATTTTTAGAAACTTACCTATTTTAGTCAGTAAATCTATTTTTGGAAACTTTCTATTTTTGGAAACCTTCTATATTAGGAAACCTTCTATTTTTAGAAAGTTACTTATTATTACACAGTAAGTATAATAATACATGAAATACAAGTAATACTTAATCAGAATAGACAGAATATAAGATAAACACAGTAGAAAGCTTAAAACAGTAAAACATGACATGAACGTATAAAATAAGCTAAGACATGACATAAAACCAGTTACGTATTTAGTAATCAGATACTTATACACGTATGTATTTATGTAGCATTAGTGATACCGATGTATGACTCTCTTCCGTTCGTCTTCTTCGTTCACTGGACATAAGGTACGGATTCCCGTCCTTTCAGTATGGACATTCTTTCCTTATTAGGATTCCCCGTATGCAACCAACTATTTTCCCATAGTATAAGTTTATATGTTTGATTGCTTATGTTTAATTTAGAATACCTGAAGCCATATACATGCATGACCAGTTTCACATAGTTATGGAGGTACCATAACCATAACACTAGAGGCACTGGTGTTATGTCTTCCCCACGGCGGAGTGATTGCTCGTGGCGTCCCTTCAGCTTTTGGCCATATTATTATATTTATTATGTGGGGCGTATGGGTGCATCCTAGTTACATGCTTTTCAGCAGATTACTCAGTGTGAATGTGGTGTGTGCCTTGCATCCTTCACAAGGAGCTGATCCCTCCTACCCAAACCAGTATATTAAATTTGAGGCAGCCCCTCTAATTTGCATGATGAGGTCACCCCTCCAAGTATTCATGCACGGTGGATTTTCATGACCTATATTGGCTAATGGTAAAATATGTTAAACAGTTTTCAGAAGATAAACATAAGGATTTTCAAACTATAAAACCAGTTTTATGAACATGTTCCAGGTTTTCCAGGACATATACATTTCCGCTGCTTTTAAGTCTTTATTATGTTTCAGTCATTCGTACTATGTCTATATCCGTGCACTGAGCGTTTTGCTCAGCCGTTACTTTCCTTTCCATGTCCCAAAATGGCAGGTACCCAAGGACTGACTCGAGCATTTGAAGGACGTGCATAAGATGGAAGTTGCCATGGACTTCTTTTCCTTTTTGCCTTCATACACTTATGCTTGTTTAGTCTTTCATTCATTTCTTTTGATTTATTATGTTTGGGAACCGATGTTTGATTCCGGTTATCCCTATGGTCATGTAATGTTTTAGACATTTATCCTTGTATGCTTTGATGACACGCCATAATTACGCGTGACATTCCATTTATCAAAATGGGGTGTTACAACTTACGAATCTTGTCTCATGTTTACTGCGCAGCTGACCTGTAGAAACTGCGGTGAGGAGACTAAGAAAAAGACATGTGTGAGCCTGAATGAGGAAGTTGATCGCCCAAAAAAGGGCATTACCCACCTTGTACAGAAGGTTAGTATCTTTTAATGTCTTTACAGGAAAGCATATGTGTTCATATTAAGTGTTTGTGTAATTATAATGATGTGTGGAATATAAATTACCTTCAGATGAGATATCATAATTGGCTTAAATCGAAAAAAAGGGCTATACATATTAGTAGTTAGTCTTATTGCTCAATTAAAGGGCTATAGTTATATTCTCTGGTTAGAGGTTTCTAGAGGTTAAAAGCAAGAAAGGTTGCTCCAGCTCTCTCGGTTTGTCTTATTGCTCAATTTAAACTTTTGTTGTTTATAGAACATAGCTTGTAGTAAAAGCTAAAAGTTGTATGCTTCTTATGTGCATTTGACTACAATTATCTAAACATTGGACGTAAAAGCAGATTACTAATTAGTATCACTTGCTATGGATAACTGTCTTGCTTAGTGATATGAAATAGATCGGTTATAGAATAAATAGAAGAAAAAGAAAAGGTTTTGTTTCACTTAGATGTCCTCCAATGACATTATATATATATCTCCTAGTTGGTAATGGTTTTAAATGCTTGTGTCTAGTATTAAATTATATTAATTGCTTCTTATGCAATCGTGTTTGTGATATTTTAGTGTAAGTTCTGCAAAAAGCAAGGGATTGTGACTATGATCCCTAACCGAGGCTTTGCGCTTACTATCGGCCACAGTGAAACTGGAAAATCTGCTCCGTTGATGGGATTTGAGTGCAGGGTTTTGAACCAAAGGACTTCGCATTCAGCAGTGACTGGGAAGCTCAAACTGTAAGTCATTTACCATACTGATACTCTTTTAAGCTTTCATGTAATTTATAATTAGACTTCTTTACAATGCTCTTTTGCGGTAAAGAACAATTTGAAAATTGAAAACCCTTTTGGAACATTTGTGGTAGGTGTTTTAACTGCAGACTACGGTATATACTGTTTTTGACATAATTTTTAAACTTTTTATGTTTCACAAGATAAGTTAAGTTTTTTTCTTTTCCTTTATATAGGTTGTTAAATATAATAAGTTTGGAACTAAGTTTGTGGACATCGACTTGAGTGGAGGGGACTTACATGAGTACTGTGAGGAGATGAAGGTTCTAGTGATGATCTCCAACTTACGCTCTGAGCTCAAAAGAGTTGTTGACATGAACAAGAGCATCATCTAAGTTTTCCCCCGGCTAAGTTGTTGATTCTATTTGTCTACTGTTGAAACTCATGGATTTTGTTCTTAGTGTAAAAAATTACCTCGCAACTAATGAACCAAGTTGTTATGCATGATGAAAGGTCTGTAAAGGGTCAAATTGCTTAAATTTGAGCATATGCTTTTGTTATGCTTGAAACACATCTATGCTTGGATTTATCTTATTTATAGTTCCTGTTAGAAATGGATTGCAGGTTTTGTCGTCTTTATTTGAGCACAACCCTTATGACTTGATGATGTCTGAACCAAAACCTCGCGCCAGCATATTAGACCTACTAGGACTTTCATCGTGGGTCGGGTCATGTTTCAAAACCGGGTTAGGACGCAGTCATTTTGGGCTCATTTTTGCACTGACATGTTAAATTCTGACTTGACTGAAACTCGAATTCTGATAAATGACATAGGCGAAGCCTTGGTAAGAAGCTTGCATGTGGTTAGATAAAAGTAATTAGGAATTGTTTCTGTATTTTGATACTATGATCGTTTGGTTGCTTCTTTGGCCTAATCTTACTACTTTATAAAAGATTTAACTTCTTTTTATATTTCTTTTTATATTTAGTAATCTTTAAAAAATCAGCCTAAAACATTTCTTAATTAAGAAATTATACAATGCAAAGTTGTATGATACATCTCAATAAATTGTAACAAATGAAAAAACTGTAATAATTCAATAAAGATGTAATAAACAGAAAAAAGAGTAAGGGTTGTAACATTCATCAAAGTTGTAACAACCGATTCAATGAAAATTAAATATAAAGATGTAACATTCATCACAAATCATATATACTCATGATATATCATTCTCTTCTTCATTCTCGTAATTATGTCACCGAGCTTTTAAAACCACCACCCGACAACTGTCGAACTAAACATACCGCCTAAACCCACCCGACCACATGACCACCGAGACCAACACCCACCAAATGAACTCTGAACTGATCAAATGCTACTACTACGAGGAACCCTCCACAACTGCAACATTATCCTCACCATCATCGGATCCTCTTTGGCCGCAACTAAGGGTGTGTTTGTTTTTGCCAAAAACATCTGAATCGTATCTGAATCTGACCGGTCAGAGACGGTCATATGTTTTGGCCGTTTGTTTTTTTTCGAGATTCAGACACGGGAAGACAATACTCGTCTAACTCTGTCCACAATCCCTTCACACCTTTAAACCCTTCACTTATTTACAGTCGCCTTCGGCCACCTCGACCAAGATTCATCATCTATACCTACAGTCGCATCTTCTCTACGTTTAAAACCCTATTAACTTTCAATAAGGTAGCTTTTTTTTCTTTATATATACATGTTTATGTTTCCGATGAAAGAATATAAAGAAAATGAGAAAGATAGAAGACACAGAGCATGTGATGATGAAGAAGACATGTGATGATCAAAATGTGACAGCTAAAGTTTTTGTAGCGTGAATGTTGTGGCTAGGGGTGTGATTCGGGTTGACCTGGTCGGGTTCGGGTCAACTCGGGTCGGGTCAAGTCGGGTTGAGAGCAAAAAAAATCATACCCAAACCCAAGTCTAATTAGAACTCGGGGCACTCGGGTTCGGGTCAATTCGGGTCGGGTCAACTCGGGTCGGGTAAACTCGGGTTCGAGTAAACCCGAGTTTAAGGAAAATGTGTAAAAAGTGGCTCAATTAAGTACTAATACAATGTAAAAAGTGTAATTATAGTCAGGTTGGTCGGTTTCGGGTCAAGTCGGGTCGGGTCAAGGGTAAAAAATATATAACCCGAACCCGAGCCTAATTAGAACTCAGGTCAATTCGGGTCAAGCCGAATTGACCCGAATACACTTTTGGACCCGAGTGACCCGACCCGAATATGATTATTCGGGTTCGGGTTCAGGTCGGGTTCGGGTCGGGTCAACTTTTTCGACACTCCTAGTTCTGGCAAGGCATATATTAGGTTATGTATTTGTGGGCTTAAATTTATAACTCATTAAAGACAAAACACAATCCAAAAGGCAAAACATTTGCATAACATTAGTTACAACCCAATTATCTAAATTATAAACTTATTTTGTTCTGTTAAAAAAATAGTTTTGTTAGTTGAAAGTTGAAACAGTCATACGAAATTTGATATTATGTTTGGACCACAAAATATGTTGAACATAATTAAAAGTAGTCATTCATTCATAGAGTTATAGTTAAAAAATACATTAATAAAAAACTGTAGAAACTAGAAGGGGGGTTGAATAGTTTCTTATAATTTACATGTTAAAAGGTGGTTTTCAAAAATCCTTTTTCAAAAACTTAGACTTGAGGAAATGTGTAAAATCTTCTTATGCACAATATGAACAATGATAGTGTAACTAAGCTAATACTAACAAATATATATGCACAAAGAATAAAGAATGTAAAGAGTTAACGGTAAAGAAAGATCAAACCGAACACCAAGGATTTATAGTGGTTCGGCAACGAAGCTGACTCCTCGTTCCTACTCCACTCCTCGAGTACTCCTTACTCGAGAGTTCACTACACAACAAGCTCCTTATGGTGGAGAAAACCGTACACATCGCTTAACCAATTTCCGACTCTAAGCTAAAAGTCGAGCCCTAATGGTAACTAGGACCAATCTACACAACTATACTTAGTACATACACAACTTCCAAATAGACACAACAACTTGGATCTTCTCAACTAAGACACAACAACAAATGTATAAAAGTAGATCTTTAATGGATCTTTGGTGGTGGACTCAACACTTCACAAGGATAGTGTTCTTCTCTTTGCACTTGGAGAGGAAGGGATGGAAGAACAAGATTCAATTCTTAAACAAGTAGTAATCAAACAAATGATCAAAAATTTGAGTGATTAAAGAAGAGAGTTTGAATCTGGAAATAGATGTGCAAAAGAGGTGATTTGAAAAGCTGAGAATGGTCCACTATTTATAGGACAAAGGCCCAACGGATATATCTGGCCGCGGTTCCTTAGCTCAGCCGGCGGTTCCTTATCGATAAGGAACCGCCTAGGCACTAGAGAACCGCTGCCTAGACTCCGCTCCATTTTTTGTCCTTTAGTGGTCGAGGTCTTATCTGGATATAAAAATATCCTGAAAGGATATTCCTAACCAAATAAGAATATGCCATTTTCAAATTTCAAATAATTAATTTAATAAAACATTTTCTTAAAAAGAAAGTTTAATAAAAACTTGTCACACTTAATAAAAAGTGAGTTTTTAAGAAAGTTTAAATCACTTGATCACTTGATTAAGGTTAGTACTTGTTTATTCATACCTTGAATGAAAATGGGTAAAATGAAAAAATACTTGAACTCAAGAATTCGTTTTTCGTTGTTTTCGTAAATGCTTGTTTTTACATATTGTCGTAATCAAAACTAAGCGAGACCGAAAAATGCAGGTAACGTGTTTAGGCATTATTGCATTAACAATCTCCCCCTTTTTGATTCCAACAATACATAAACTCAATCACACAAAAAAAAGATTTTCGAAGACGAGTTTATTCATTTCTCCCCCTTTGTCGAAGCAAAAAGGTTGCACAAGTCGGTGTTGAAGAAACGGACTTAGCAAAGACTCCCCCTTGGTGCTTACTCCCCCTAGCTTGGGGCACCGAGGAATCGAGATATGGTAACAAGCTACATAGAAGGGTTAGTTGAACAAAAGAAACAACCAACAATATATAGAAATAGGTCACAAAAAAATAAAAGAGAAGAAAACACAAAGACAAAGATCCAAGATAGGTTACTAAAAGAACATCATACAAAGAAGTATGGAAAAAGAAACAAGCCAAAAGCATAAATCTAATCCTAGTTATTCTAGAATTCTAAGATTTGCTTGAATTTGGTTTCTTGTGGATAAGCAACCAATGCTTATATGAAAGACAAGGTAATGGCGGAGGGTGGTGGTGGTGTCTTGTTGGAGGTCTCATAATCATAGTGAAGAGGAGGCTTGATTAAGAGACTCTTGATGTAGCTCAACTCCTCATAGATGTGTGCCATAGCAAGATGTTGATATTGACAACAATGACAATATGTTCCATGGTGTATGACATTATCATGAGAAGGAGGAAGAACACTAAAGGGTGGTGGTGGAAGCAAAGAAGTTCCACAATCAACATTCTTGGTAGGAGAAATGTGATTAAGAGTGTTCTTGGGTGAATTTGGGTTGAAAGCAATTGGAGAAAATGGTTTATGAGTTGTTCAAGCCTTGGCTTGAGGTTAATGTGGTACTTCAGCCACATTCCTTTGTTCTTAAACGATTTTTTGGTGTAATATATTTAACCGGGGATTGTTGTCCCTTTTACCCAAAAAAAAACAAGGCTTTCATTGGGAGAATAAGACATTTTAGGATGTGAAGTATGGCAAAATGCTTAAGGTTTAAATAGGGAAGGTTTAAGGTATTTTGGGGTGGTCAAAGGGTTTGAAACAAAGATTCTCAAAAAAATGTTGGAGCAAATCTGGAGTTTCAGAGAAAAACCCGAAAAAGGAAGGCACTGTATGCGGTTCCTTATCATGCCCAGCGGTTCCTTATCACTAAGGAACCGCGGTTCACTTATGGAACCGCCTACAGGGGTTGTGTTTGGTGTTTGGTGGAAGATTTTTCAATTCAGCAAATCTTATTTTTCTAGTCTAACTTATCATAGGGATATGCTTAAAAGCAAAGATAGACAAAGAAAACATATACAAACTTACCAAATAGAGATTTGACCAAATTACATGGATTAAAAAAATCGATGTAGGAGGTGTGTAAGACAAGACCTTAAGTCATGACACAATGATCCTCCATGATTCTATCTTGTTCTTGCTATGTTTGAGAGAATCATACATATGAATTATTTAAGCTCTAGATTAAAAGCGAGAATCTATGAAAAACCATTTTTAGATTGAATTAACAATGTCAAAAGCATTTCTCAACCATTTTCGAAAGAGAGGGTTTATCAAAAAGAGTTTGGAAGACTCAATGACTCAAAGTGGTAAAATGAGACACACAAAGAGAAGAAGGTAATTAAGGAAGATGTTCCATTAATCCTAGACCTAGACGCAAGTAATTAAAAGGTTCCCTCTTAAGTGGCTTAGTGAAGATGTCGGCTAAGTTGTCCTCGGAGGGTAACTTCTCAATTAAAATGTTCCCCTTTTGAACATTATCCCTAAGGAAATGGTGTCGAATTTCTATGTGTTTGGTTCGCGAATGTTGCACGGGATTCTTGCTAAGGTCTATAGCGCCTTTATTATCGCACATGATGGAAACATCATCAAGAGAAATCCCGTAATCAACAAGCGCTTGCTTCATCCATAGAGCTTGTTGGCATGCTTTTCCGGCACTCACATACTCGGCTTCCGTGGTGGATATTGCAAGAGCGGTTTGTTTCTTGGAGAACCAAGAAGTTAAACAACAACCCATGAAGGTACAAACTCCACTAGTGCTTTTCCGGTCCACATAGTCTCCCGCATGATCCGAGTCCGCGTCGACAATGGTTTCTACGCCGGTCCCTTTAGGATACCATAATCCTAAATGTATAGTGCCTTTAATGTATCATAAGATACGCTTAACCGCTTCAAGGTGAGAGGTTTTGGGAGCCTCTTGGAAGCGAGCACAAAGGCAAACACTAAACATGATATCCGGTCGACTTGCCGTTAGGTACAACAAACTACCAATCATACCTCTATATTTGGTGTTGTCTACCGACTCACAATCATCATCTACGGTGAGTTTAGTATCCGAGGCTATTGGGGTCTTCATTGGTCTAGATTCTTCTAATCCAAATTTCTTTAGCATTTCTTTAGCATACTTAGATTGACTAAAGAAAATACCATCATTCATTTGTTTAATTTGGAGTCCTAAAAAGAAGTTAAGTTCTCCCATCATACTCATTTCAAACTCATCATGCATGATTTTGGCAAAGTCATCACACAATTCTTGACAAGTTGATCCAAATATAATGTCATCAACATATATTTGTACGATTATGAGGTGAGAACCTTTCTTCTTTGTAAAGAGCGTGTTGTCTACCATCCCCATGGTATACTCATGTTTAACAAGAAACGCTTTAAGTCTATCATACCAAGCTTTGGGTGCTTGTTTGAGTCCATGAAGTGCTTTCTTAAGCTTGTAAACATGATCTGGTTTCTCAAATCAATGAAGCCGGGAGGCTGAGCCACATATACCTCCTCATTGATCAAACCGTTAAGAAATGCACTCTTTACATCCATTTGTTGAAGCTTAAAATCTAAGGCACAAGCGTAGGCAAAGAGGATTCTAATGGATTCTAATCTAGCTACCGGTGCATATGTCTCGTCATAATCAATCCCTTCTTGTTGATTATAGCCTTGAGCTACAAGTCTAGCCTTGTTACGAGACACAACGCCATTCTCATCTAACTTATTCCTAAATACCCATTTGGTTCCTATAATGGTAGAACTTCTAGGTGGAGGAACAAGTTCCCAAACATCATTGGCAACGAATTGATTCAATTCTTCTTGCATCGCAATGACCCAACTCTCATCCGTCAAAACTTCTTTAACATTCTTTGGTTCAATCAAGGAGACAAAACAAAAGAAGTTGCTTTGGTTTTGACTTGAGATCTTAGGGTCCTTTGATTTAAGTCACCAATGACATTATTGAGAGTATGATCCCTAGATTCCTTAATGTTTACTTCCTTTTCAACACTAAGGTCTTCAACTCCTATTTTTCTAACCTCTTTGGCTTTAACTACTTCTAATTCATCCAAGTCATCATCAACCAATGGTGGTGTCTTGGGTGAAGGAGGGGTTTCATCAAAGGTTACGTTGAGTGATTCTTCAATAACCCCCGTGGTTCTATTTAGGACTATGTAGGCTTTGCTAGTTTGGGAATAACCTAAAAGGATACCTTCGTAAGACTTTGGGTCAAACTTGGTAAGGTAGTCTTTGGTGTTGAGGATAAAGCACTTGCTTCCAAACACCCTAAAGTATTCTAATGAGGGTTTCTTACCTTTAAGAATCTCATAGGGGGTCTTTCCTAGGAAAGGTCGAATAAGAATTCGGTTTAGAATATAAGTCGATGTGTCCACGGCATTGCACCAAAACTTTTGAGGAAAAGATTGCTCGTTTAACATCGTCCTACTCATCTCTTGGAGAGTCCTATTCTTCCTTTCAACTACCCCATTTGATTGTGGAGTGTGAGGAGTCGAGAAGTTATGGGTAATACCATGAGCTTCACAAAAGGCACCAAATTTCACTTCATTATCAAATTCCCTACCATGATCCGTCCTAATAGAGACAATTGAACATCCTAGTTGATTTTGAATTCTTCGACTAAAGATTTCGAAGTGATCGAAAGCTTCATTCTTTGATGCCAAAAATCTAGTCCAAGTGAATCTAGAATAGTCATCAACTATAACTAGGGTATAAAGGTTACCTCCATAACTCCGTATGGCGGAAGGTCCAAAAAGATCCATATGTAGGAGCTCTAAGCACCGAGAGGTCGAAACCAAATTCTTGGCTTTGTGACTTGAGTGAACTTGCTTTCCAACTTTGCAAGCATCACAAAAGTGACTATCAAACTTAATCTTGGGGAGGTGTCTTACCAACTCCTTAGAGACTAAAGATTGAATTAAACCTATATTAGCGTGACCTAATCTCCTATGCCAAAGAGTAGAACTATCATCTATAGTCGCAAGACATATGTTGTCTTTTGACTTCTTATTGACCTTCATAACATAAAGCCCATGCTTTCTAATACCTTTTCCAATGACCTTTCCATCTTTTACGGTTTCACTGTCATGTTCCGAAAAGATGACCTTACACTTATTATCACAAATTTGACCTATACTTAAAAGGTTAAACCCTAAGTTATCTACGTGCTCAACATTTTCAATGGTCATGGAGTCAAGAGAAACCGTACCTTTGCCAATGATATTACCACATAGACTACTAGCGAATGTGACGTTACCTCCATCATATGCATTGTAATGCGAGAACAAACTTCGATTACCCGTCATGTGTTTAGAACATCCACTATCCTTAATCCACTCATCGGGCTCTAAATAAATTCCTAAGCATATCTAGGTAACAACACACAAGATCAAACATTTGGTCCCCAATATCTCATGGGTCCAAAATTGTTAGTTCCAAACATCCCTTGCATTTGGTTGGGATGCATGAATGAGGGAGGGGTTCTCCATGGAGAACAAAATGGAGGAGGGTAGTAATTCATGCAACCATTTTGTTGTTCATTATTTCTCCTAGGTGTATTTGATCTAGGTTTAGAGTTATGATCATTCCTTCTAGGTGTTGGAGTTTTACTTCTAGGTCGCGAATTGTTTTGATTATCCTTTCTAGGAGTTGTTGTTCTACTTCTAGGCTTAGACACATTTCGTACTCTAGGTGGAGTAGAAGATGTTCTTGATAAACTTCTATTTCCCATGAGAGGTTTACTTAATGGCTTGTAGAACTTATCAACGATATCGTTGTCAAGTATGGGTAATTTTACTTTATTAACAATAAGATGCTTTGGTTTTTCATCTAACTTAGACTTTTCAGAAAGTTCAGGATTTTCACCAAAATCACCCTCTGGCCGAGGTACCTTATCTATGGTGGCGGTTCTATAGTAATAAGGAACCGCCCCATATAGTTTGGGACCGCGTACAGCAGACGTTTTTTGTGAAAACCTTACTTGTTTTGGTTCACTAGTTGAGGCTTCATTTGAGTTAAAACCTATACCAAGTCTTTCCTTTGAATGAACTTGTTTGTTTAACATGTCATCAAGAGCACTAGTACCTTTCATGAATTTTTCCAATTTAATGGAGGTGTTCTTGAGGTCTTCATTTTCTAATCTAAGCTTCTCACAACTTAAGCAACTTAAATCAACCTCTTTATTTTTCTCAAGTTTAGCCAATTTCTCCCTAAGTTCATTGATCTCATTTTCGAGCTTAGTTTTGGTTGATTTTAAGGTTTTGTTCTTTTCTATGAATTTGAGACTAAGTTTGTGTAAACTATCATATTTGCCTTCAAATTCAATATCATCAAAGGTGGAGCTATCATAACTATAATATTCGGTTTCGGAATGTACCTCTTTAGAAGTGTGAGCCATAAGACATTTCTCCTCTTTGGGGTTGTCATCATCATCTTCACCGCTATCGCTCCAAGCGCCACTAACGAACGTCGTGTGGTTCTTATCCCGAGCAGGCTTTGTACAATCACCAATGAAGTGATTTGGATCACCACATCTAAAGCAATTCCTATCACCTTTTTCGTTCTTGGAAAACCGATTCTTTGAGAATGGTTTCTTGTCATTGTTGGGTTGCCTAACGTGTTGACCTCGTCTCTTGAAGAACTTCTTGAAATCTCTCACCGCCAATGCATACTCCTCGTCATCGCTTTCCGAGGAACTATCATGGTCACTTTGTGCCTTCTTGGCTTTAAGTGCAAGAGATTTCCTTTCACTCTTGGTTTTCACTAATTCTGAGTCCTTCAAAATTATCATCTCATGAACCTTCAAGTTGCCTATGAGTTCATCGAGTGATAAAGTTGAGAGATCTTTCGATTCTTCAATCGTCGTGACTTTTGCTCTCCACTTTGGATGTAAAGCCCTTAGAAACTTCCTAACATTGTTCTTGCTAGAAAAACCTTCATCAAGTGCTTTTAGACTAGTAATAATGGTGTTAAACCTAGCAAATGCACTATCAATAGTTTCATCTTCTAAGATGACAAATTGTTCATATTGTTGGACAAGAAGATCGATTTTGCTTTCTTTGACTTGGCTATTACCTTGGTGGGTTACTAAAAGAGTGTTCCAAATATCTTTAGCGGTTTCACACATAAAAATCCTTTCATACTCTTTCTTAGGTAAAGCATTATAAATCACCATTTTAGCCTCATTATTTTTTGAAAGTTTCTTTTTAGTATCGTCATTAGCTTTGTCAAAAGTGACCAATTCTTTTGTTTTAGAAACTTCATTAAATTGATAAGGTAAAAAATCACCATTGATAATAACATGCCAAAGATCTAAATCTTTTGATTTCACATAAGTTTCAAATCTATTTTTCCAATAGATAAAACTATCGGTTTCAAAAAGTGGTGGTCTTTGCATAGATTGCCCTTCTAGGTATTTGTTGGAATCCATAGATCGATTCAAGTTTTAAAATACAATATACTTTAAAAATTCTTGAGCAACCACGCTCTGATACCAATTGTAGAAACTAGAAGGGGGGGTTGAATAGTTTCTTATAATTTACTTGTTAAAAGGTGGTTTTCAAAAATCCTTTTTCAAAAACTTAGACTTGAGGAAATGTGTGAAATCTTCTTATGCACAATATGAACAATGATAGTGTAACTAAGCTAATACTAACAAATATATATGCACAAAGAATAAAGAATGTAAAGAGTTAAGGGTAAAGAAAGATCAAACCGAACACCAAGGATTTATAGTGGTTCGGCAACGAAGCTCATTCCTCGTTCCTACTCCACTCCTCGAGTACTCCTTACTCGAGAGTTCACTACACAACAAGCTCCTTATGGTGGAGAAAACCGTACACGTCGCTTAACCAATTTCCGACTCTAAGCTCAAAGTCGAGCCCTAATGGTAGCTAGGACCAATCTACACAACTATACTTAGTACATACACAACTTCCAAATAGACACAACTACTTGGATCTTCTCAACTAAGACACAACAACAAATGTATAAAAGTAGATCTTCAATGGATCTTTGGTGGTGGACTCAACACTTCACAAGGATAGTGTTCTTCTCTTTGCACTTGGAGAGGAAGGGATGGAAGAACAAGATTCACTTCTTAAACAAGTAGTAATCAAACAAATGATCAAAGATTTGAGTGATTAAAGAAGAGAGTTTGAATCTGGAAATAGATGTGCAAAAGAGGTGATTTGAAAAGCTGAGAATGGTCCACTATTTATAGGACAAATGCCCAACGGATATATCTGGCCGCGGTTCCTTAGCTCAGCCGGCGGTTCCTTATCGATAAGGAACCGCCTAGGCACTAGAGAACCGCTGCCTAGACTCCGCTCCATTTTTTGTCCTTTAGTGATAGAGGTCTTATCTGGATATAAAAAATATTCTGAAAGGATATTCCTAACCAAATAAGAATATGTCATTTTCAAATTTCAAATAATTAATTTAATAAAACATTTTCTTAAAAAGAAAGTTTAGTAAAAACTTGTCACACTTAATAAAAAGTGAGTTTTTAAGAAAGTTTAAATCACTTGATCACTTGATTAAGGTTAGTACTTGTTTATTCATACCTTAAGTGAAAATGGGTAAAATGAAAAAATACTTGAACTCAAGAATTCGTTTTTCGTTGTTTTCCTGAATGCTTGTTTTTACATATTGTCGTAATCAAAACAAAGCGAGACCGAAAAATGTAAGTAACGTTTTTAGGCATTATTGCATTAACAAAAACACTTTATCCTCGAAATTTAAGTCATCTGGTACCCGCTGCCGCATTGCGCGGGTACCTGACTAGTTCACTTTATACACATTTTTAAGTTTTTTGAAACTTCAGTACGATATGATTCTGATTAGAACTGGATGGAGGTTGTGTAACCAAACTTGATTACCAATTTAAACTGTAGTTATGGAATGCTAGTTCATGCGACTTTCTTTCTTTCAACATTTATGTTTGAATCTTATTAACTAATGCAAGTAATAATTTATCTTGGCCTTTCATTTATATATAAATTCGTTTGGCTCTTCATATATTTTTTGGTAACAATTCTTTCCGCCTTTTGACTAACCCCAGTTTTTATCAATGTTTTAAAAACTGGGTTAACCCGGCCGGTTCAACCGGTTGCGAGGCCGGTCTAGATATAAACGGTTTTTAGTGGTTTCCGAACCGAATTAAACCGACGGGTTTTCTTAACCCAGGTTGACCCGGTTATTCAAACCCGACTGGGTCAAAAACTCATGTCTTTTTTCATTTAATAATTATTAAAACTACTTTCTTTTCCTCATAAACGGACACATACCTCTTTATTAACTACATCCTTTTCTTTCTCAAATCATTAACACCCTTTTTTTTCCCATAACCATTACTCCTCCCCCATCAATCACTTTTACTTTTTAAAATTATACCATATTAGCCTCTTAATTAGCCCCTTAGTAAAAAGAGAGATTTTATGTGAGTGTAAAATAAGAGGTTTAAAGTGATTTGGCCTCACAACTCTTTTCCACTAAAAGACACAAAAAGAAAAAGAAACACCCCTTAATAATCTCAAGAAACAAAAGATTAAACTTGCGTAGATCTGGTTCTGATCAAATATTCTAATGGATTACAGACCATGCGTTGGCCTTTTGTAGTATGTTTTCTTTTGTCTTTTTAAGTTTTCTTTTCTCTTTAACTTCTTGCTAAAACATGATCAAGATGGAGAAGTCGTACGCAACATGTGGTTGTAATTGAGTGAATATATAGAAGAATATATTGCATATTATAAAAAGGTTTATTGAAATACATCAATAATTATGTTAATTAGTAGACCTAAAATATAAAATGGAAAAATAATGATACAAACAAACCTGGCATACGTACTTGCTCATCAGTTATGTTGAACTGGATTGACCCGACGGTTAAACTAGTTGAACCGGTGACTCGGTAAACCCGTAACTTTGCCAAATCGATTAAAAAATTAGGTTTTAAAACATTGGTTTTTATCCAAATGGTTTGCGTTTGCAACTAAAAAATACTAATTGAACTTGTGAACTTTTATTAATTTTAGTGGTGATAGAGCCGCGTTTACCTTTAATTAACCCTATATATCAAAAAATCAACTAAAAAACTAATTGAACCTGTGAACTTTTATTCTGTTCACAAGCAGATCAACAAATCAACTCTATGCTATATTCCTATATTGCTATTGTTTGCTACCCAACTACTATGAACAAAATTCAAGTTTATTAGTACTAGTTTAAAAGAAGCTTGTAACATACTATTAAGCATAAATTTACTCTTAACATCAGATCATTAACCACACTAGATTTTGATGGTGTTTTGTTGAGAAGCCATCATGAAGTCAACATAGTCAAGTCTTGGTCTTGTGTAGAAAGGTCGAAGTTTAGTATCATATACGTCACTGATATGAGATATAAAATGTATGGAACTGATGATGAACCGCAAAAACTTAGCACATGAGGTTGATTTGGGTCATGGACAATGCTTTCTCAAACAAATAAAATTGGATGATATGCGGTAGACTGTGTTGGCATTGAGGAGGAACCTATTCATCACACTATCTTGTATTGTTTGGTGATATCTCAATTTTGGAGTAAATTTTGGAAATAGTGGCCTATTACTCACCCACTAATATGTCTTGGATATCAAAGGTGTTGGATTTTTCACCTCTCATGCTTCTCGATACGTTTTCATTGTGAAGATTTGGTCATGGTGTAATAGATTTGTTCACGTGGATTTGGTGTCTTTAAGCTCGATCTGTAATGAAGACATCTTTACTCATGCCCAAGTGTTATCATTGCTTTGGATTTCGAGCAGAGGAATTAAGAGTTATATCGATTGGATCACATGAAGTCTAATCCGTATTCTATCTTGTATAAAGTGATATAGCTTGGTTTTTTTCTTTTTTGGAGGTTGTTTGGTTTTTTTCTTAGCTTGTGATCTTTCTTTTAGCACATCTTTCACTTGTAGATATGCTATTTTTGGTTGTTTTCTTCCTCTCTTGTGAGGTTTGTTTGTTATAAAAACGTGGCCGTTCAAAAAAAAGTAGATTATGTTGGGGAGAGTTGTGCAGAAAACTGGTCAAAACTTCGAGTCCTAAAAATGCATTCAGCGATAAATTGAAGCACAAAGGTAACCAAATGACTTTCCATACAGCAGAATACCTAGATGATCTAGACTCGAGGAAAAATTGTTAGCTTAAAATAAGTGTAAATCATTATTAAAAGTCTTGTAATATTGTAATAAGTTGAAGGTGTGGTAGTATAGTTTAATGTTGATTGTGTACAAGTTTAGGCTAGGAGAGTGGGGGATATATATCCTACGGGTGAGTCTAAGTTGGCAAAACCCACCCTATAAACCTCACCAAAGTCACGCGTGACTTTTATCCTAAAAAACTTATTACTTGTCACTTACTCACCACTGGTGAGTTTATAAATGATGGGCCCCAGTTATTTCTTTTTTAATTTTTTAATAGATTGTGAGTGGGGATTATTTAGTAGGGGTATTTAATGGAGTATATTTTATATAAAATGAAGGTGAGTTGGGGTGAGTTTTTTTTTCTTAATAACGTTGAAAGGTGAGTTTTGGGTGAGTTGAAGTGGCACTGATGTAACGGTAGGGTTTTGTGTTACCACTCCCCGCCTTAGTTTTAAGTCTAGTGACACGTATGCTCACAAAACTCTTGTATACTTTCGGGTATAAGGGTTAATCACGATTCGATCAGACTAAACTGATTTGGTTGATAACATCAGACCAAAAACCGGATCAAAATGTTCGATCCATGTCTGGTTTGAATTTTTGGGCCAATCCGGTCTAACAAAGCATGATGGACCGGGACAATATATGTTCAGTTCGGTCCGGTTCATATCTATTATGCTCTATCTTAAACTCATTTATGTGGTTTGTCAATTTTACACAAAACATCTGTGTCAAAAACTTTTGACAATCTACATCCTTACATTAGTAAAAGTCAAACACTCAACATAATAGATAAATTATTCCCGCAAACCCTCCGGGACCATGTCAGTTGCGACAGCAGCATACGGTGGTGGTGGTGGTAAAAATGGCAGGTGGCTGAGGTTTAAAAAAGATGATGATAGGTGGTAATGGTGAAAAGAAGAAGACTACTGAAGAAACAAAGTCTTATGTTGTTCGACTTTTCATTAGAACAGAGATAAAATAACATCGTTAGTCCGAAGGGGTGTAATGTGCTCGACTTTCACTAACGAAATGACTGGTTAACAAAATTTAATGACAATATGTTTAAAAACTTCAAAAGAATGTGGTAACAGTTCGATTTTTTCTTAGTTGTCACTTCTTTGAAAATGGGTATGAAACCCACAAAGCTAGACATATCATAAACCATATTCGATTTAAAGAGGCTAAGAAGCTTACAGAACACAAATTCTCATAATCAAGACCTGGCGAAACATGTTAGAAAGTACAAGAACTATGGCTAAACTTTTAATACACCACATTCTTAGGAAGATCACGGATGACATCGCTATTCATGCCTATCTTAGATCGCATAGCATCTACCCCTGACCGATTCTTCATCACCTTCACCCTCATCATGTTCTCTTTCGACTGCACTGTTGACAAACCCATGTTCCTATTCATATGACGCATTGACACACGTTCACAATCAAAACCACATTTTATATTGCTAAAACTCATGTTTGGTTTAAACTTCTATAAAAACGATGGTTTGTACCTTGCAGCTAGGACAGCAGTAACAGCAATACCATTTGAAGATGCACGCGGTTTTTGACGGTAGTAACGTAAATATTCCCTGGAACCAATTGCTTTTGTTGATATTCCATCATCAGTTGCATCAGCAGTAACGAGCGCCTTCCCATTTCCATCTACGTAAGTATAATTACAGAAGAAAATCATATCAGCTAATCATTACTGAATTGTGCACTAAACCAGTGAACCAGATGACTGGAAATTGCCACTTTCTGGTCACGTCTGTTACTGTCAATTTAGATGTAAAAGTACATGATAGAGCCATATATGCTAAGTGGTTTCTGCCCGATTAGCTCATATGGTTTCCAGTTTACATGTTGCAAAACTGCAGATAGAGAAACATTTGAAACCAAGCTGCGTATATGAAATTTGAGAGACAACAGACTCGATCATACATACCTGCTGCTATAATCATAGAATTCGTCTAATTCGCCTTCTTCCTCATCATCACCGTCACCATAGTGGACTCTGCAATGACCTTTTGCCACCATGTGCTTCCTAACTGCTTCCAGAATACGGAAAGGTTTGCAATCAATGTTGCAATACAAGCACGTGTAATCACGTGTCACCTGTAAAAGCATCATGACAGTAAGACAAGTGAGAAATATAAGCATTTGTTAACTATTACAGGAAATACGAAAGAGATTCGAAGTCGTTATACCTTAAGTCCAAGATAGGTAAGAAAGCCTCGTGGATCTTTAGGATACTCGACATCCGGTATTAAAAAACCATGACACTTCTGCATATGAAGCATACATCTTTCAATAGTTTCAATCTCTTTGTCACACATAAAGCAACAAACGGGATCTACTTCATCCTCTTTCATATCCTCGTCAGATTCTACTCCGTCCATAACCATATGATTCGTGTCACCAACCAAGTTGTCCTCTTCTTCATCCTCCGCCCGTTCATCGCTTACGTCAACCTCCTCCCAGTCATCACTTCCATCAAACTCCGCTGACACATCGCTTCCGTCAATCTCCTCCCACTCATCGCTTCCGTCACTTGCATCATCCAATTCGGCTTCATTTTTGGATAGCTTATTAACCATATGTGTACTATTCTTGTGTTCTCAGTTAGATGACCACCCTGGATCACCAGTGTTGTGTGGGACCCAGAGTTAAGGTGTTGGGCATGAGCCTTGGAACTTCGACAACCTCTGCCACAAGTATATAGCTTGGGAGGCGCATTCGCCTTCTTCTTTTCTTCAGCTAGTGTGGTATGTCTGGTTAAGAAGAGTGCTTCTGTCACGATCCATACCAGCGAGAAAACCTCTTCCGAATAACAACCTAGCCTCATAAAGCGTATTCATATCACTGGTACAAGTATGAATGTGCTTTATGAGGGTAAAATTGACCATCACAATAAATTTCAGGGTCACTTTGAGGGTAAAATTGATGACCCTGTAAATTATTGTATCGCTTCCATCAGCTTCTCATAGTTTTAGAGCACTGGGTATGGTTGGGCCCCAAAGTCTCGTGCCATAGAAAAAGGTCTAGCTCGTATTAGTTTCTGCACTCAAACATACGAGTGCAACAAACTTCAACCAAAAGAGTACAGACAAACACTATAACGGTGACCAATGCTTATTTGAATTGATGTGATACAGCAAGAGAGACTGTTTTCAACAATTAACTGAACCGTCGCACACAACGTCCTAAATGACGAAGTAGCAGCAAGCAGATCAACAAATCAACTCTATGCTATATTCCTATATTAGTACTAGTTTAAAAGAAACATAATCCACAAATAAGCGCTGCATGTAATTATTTGTTGAGTTTTTTTTTTTTTTTTCTTACCATTCCTTATATATCTCCTTTTTCATATTTCTATTTACTAATTAGTTGCTTATGGACACCATATAATCCTTTAAATATGGACACCATCGAATTAGAAGAATCTATTGCTCATATCTTCCAATTTTGACTTGCAGAATCTCCTTTCATGTGCCTAGCCATGCATTGCAATTTTTCATTGGTGCTTTTTAGATATAATGCATAAACCATAAATCTGATCATGACATTCTATAATTAAATGCAGGTATGCCACTTTATATGTCCAATTGTTCATTCATAAGTATACACAACGAATCACTTCAACAAGTTTGCTCTAAGGGGAATGATAACCTAAAGTAAGGCTCATGAGAACGTACCATCACTTCTATTAATTCAATTAGCGTAGACAATAACTCTAACTTATCATTAACATCACTACATCAGGTGATCAATTCCTCTTTTTTTTACTGTTTTAAGAAATCCCGAACACTTGAATAACATGGAAAGTTCAACAGCTACTTACTTATATCAATCTGAACATTTTTTTAATGGATATGGTTACATGGGAGGAGGGGTGGTCAGTTACTATAGTACCTCGAACAAGATTTTCAGCCTATACTGGAAATACAATAAGCAACTACAGAGCAGCACTGGATAAACATGTAGACTGGCACTACAAAGCAGGGCCATTTTCGCTTCCATCAAGTGCTGGTTTGAAGCTGCAAACAGAAGGTGAACTATACTAGTTGCTATCTGTAATCCGTGTTATACAAGGCAAACTTTTGATAGGATTGTGCATTACAACTGGACTTAAGCATAGCGAGAGGTTACTTATCCAAATTACTAAATACATCTTACAAAATTTCATACATGCTTATTGCTCCAAAATATATGAAATCCATCATAAGTAGTCATTACTGTTGGAAACTAACAAATAGTAATAAAAACTTAACACATTTATCTTTCTAGTAACATAAACTAAATTCAAAAATAAAAACTTGAAGTGATAATAACTTTATCTATGGCACCTGGCACCATTATTTTTATGAATGGATGATAGTGTTCGACTCGTCAAGCAATAGTAGTGTTTCCATGTACGACCTCATGGAGAACGTACGAGACTTTCCAATAACCCCAACACCGTTAATACGTCCTGACGAGGGTTCATAAGCTTTAATTTTAGAGTGTCCACTCATACGATCCTTGAACTCAAATACAACTTCACCATTTTTCCTAAAGCCCAATACGCTATCATACAGCGACGAACCCTCAATCTTAAAGGTCCTCGTAAACGGTTTATTCTCGCCATCTTTCCTCATCCACACATCACAAACCTTTGCCTGACCCGCATCATAGTAAAAATGAAGCAAAACAAGCGAGTCATTCACGTTCATCATCTCCAAACGAGGTGCATATAGTAATCCCTCCGGAAGACACACTTCACCAAACTTTTGACTCTTCAAATCAAACGAAATAATAAGATTAGACCTTTTTACATTATCCTGCACAAATTCATCAACATCATCATCATCATCATCGGAGACAATAACCGTCTCAAATTCATCATCATCATCATCATCATCGGAGACAATATCAATATTATGAGAATAAGCACGCCAATAAATAAACCCGTCTATAGAAACCTGATGATAGGTTAATTCACATGGTCTGAAAGGCACGCCAGTATACACAGTTTCCCATTGACGTGTACTTAAGGTAAAAACCTCAACTAGCCACGTACGGGAATCTCTAATCTTAACAAGCTTAGGGTCACTAGTACGAGGAGAAACCCCAAAACCAACAACAATACGAGATTCCTTTTTAGGGAAAACAATAGTAACAGATTTCCTGATAGTAGGATTCCAAATAACAGCAATCCCCGTCTGATTCTGAAAACGGAAATAACATAACAACCCGTTAACGGAACTGAGAGGGATTGAGTTAGAGTTAACGGAACTGAGAGGGATTGAGTTAGAGTTAACGGAACAGAGAGGGAGGGTTAAGGGAAACTTGTGTTGGGGAAAAGTATCGTTATCGACAATTGAGGTATACGTATACGTTGGGACAGTATCTAATTTGTACTGTAAAAGTAGATGATGCTGGGGGTTTGGGTGATTGAGATGGTAGTTTTGTATAAAATTGGGGCTGTCGATTAAAGATTTCCACTCTTTTGAAACCGATCGGAATTGAATTAATGATTTGACTGGAAGCAATTTCAGGATTTTTGATTGGATATCCCATGGTAGGTAGTCTGACATTTTTTTTATTTTTAAGGGTTTCCAATTTGGGGATACTGTTTGCGGTGAGAGTCATCGACAACAGGAAGGAGGAGTTTTAACTTTACATACGAAAGATTCGCAAACTGGGGCTTCACTGGGTTTCACTTTGGTTACCTTAAAACAAAGTTGTAATTATAATTATTTATCTTCTTTTAATAAATTTTTGGGTAAAAGTTATATACATTACCATGGTACGTGTCAAAATGTATCAACTTTAACCACTTACAATTTAATCGTTATACATTACCATTGAACTTTCAACTTGATTATTGATTTTATAAATATAACCCTGAAATGACTGTATTACTTTGTTTTTTATAACTTAATTACATATATTATCACATGAACATGATAATGATGGTGGGTCTCATTTATTATTCCCATGGGTGTAATTGTGAAATTGATCATCAAGTCTAATAGGATCAATATATGAGGGGCATCCCATACTTTCGCATCATAAAACCATAAAACCTTCACACTATGTTCTCAAGTTATTTATTGTAAAGAAAAGAAAAGAAGTGGATGGAACTAAAAAAATAAATATGTTCTCAAGTTAATTGTGAAAAGGAAAAGAAAACAACCGAAAAAAAGTATGGAAGGAACTCGTGCATTTTTAGCTCTCAAATCTTCCGCCCAAATTTGGGCTGATTACAAGGGAAAGAAACCAAAGGTCGTCTAATAAAAGTGAAAGCTACCAATATGCCCTCTACACCTCAAGCTTATATACTCCTGTCTTCCTCCTCATTCTCACACCAACTCACCATATCTCGGTTTCTCTTTCATACATCATTGTTACTGGGTTTTCAGGTAAACACATCATTTTTGTTATCTTGAAAATCATTATTCATAGCTACTTAAAATCCCTTTTCTTTTTTTATCTTGTAAATAATGCATGGTTTAAATTGATACATCTATGATTATGCTCTGTGATTCAAAATATTGATAGTATAGTTTAAATTGATACATCTATGATTATGATCTATGATTCAAGAAATTATTAGTATGGTTACGTAAAATCCATTTTCTTCTTATCTTGTAAATAATGCGGATAGTTTAATTTGATACATATCTGATTTTTGATTCAAGAAATTAATAGTATGCCAACATGCATCATATTTGTCACACTTTCTTATCGTATAATTTCATCTATGTTACATTTGTGTTATGTATATATTTCCCTGTTCTTGATATGTGACTAGTTTGCTATGGATGAAAACTTATTCCTTATGGCGAAAAATCAACAGTTATCTACAATTCACTCAGTTTGCCTAGTCGTAGCTCTTGTTGAATACCACAGGCTTAAGTGTAGAAACCGTGTTAATTTACCTACTCGAGATACGTTGTTGCATAGAAAACAAGTACGGGAAGAGATGTTGCACAACCTCTTGACAAGTGGAAAATGTCGTCAACTTATCCGTATGAGTGAGAACGCTTTTAGGATATTGTGTCAAAAATTGGAGCATGAAGGTGGTCTTCGACCAAACGTATGACTATTCAAGAACAAGTTGCTAGATTTTTGCATATCGTAGGAAATGATTTTAGAAACCGCTTCGTCTCTTGGTCTTATCGACAATCCGGATCAGCAACTAGTAGGCATTTTCATAGAGTCTTGGATGCAATAATATTGTTAGAAGATCACTATATTAGACAACCTACTGCTGACATTGTTAAAAAAAGAAATTCGTGAAAAACAAAGATTTTATCCATATTTTAAGGATTGCTTAGGGACGATTGATGGAGCACATGTTCGTGTAAAAGTACCTAGAAAAGATGCTCCTAGATATCGTGGTCGTAAGGGGTATCCAACAATTAATGTCTTAGTTGCGTGTACTTTTGATTTAAAGTTCACATATGTTTTGAGTGGTTAGGAAGGCACTGCATCGGACTCAAGAATGATAAAAGACGCACTAACTAGAGATGATAAGCTACTTATTCCCGATGGTAAATTTTATTTGGTAGATGGAGGTCTTCCCCATAGAAGCACACTCATAGCTCCTTATAGAGGAGTTAGATATCATTTAAAGGAGTACTCGACTCGTGCACCTCAAAATCCAAGAGAGTTATTTAACCTACGTCATGCCTCATTAAGAAACTCCATTGAATGAGCATTCGGTGTCTTAAAGAAAAGGTTTCCTATAATAAGAAGTACAGCCGAACCATTTTACTCATGTGAAACGCAATCAGATATATTTTTGGCATGTTGTATCCTTCATAACTTTTTACTCGAGGAAAATCGTGACAAAGAACTTGAAGATGAAGTGATCCATGAGGTGTTAAATGCAACACCAGATGAAGAAAGTCATCCTCCAAGAGACATGGATGACAAAGGAGAAGAATTAAGGAACTCGATTGCCAATGAGATGTGGAGTGAATATTTATTGCATCCGAACAACGAAATTAATATGTCGAACTAGTTGCTAATGATATATTGTACAATCTGAATTTTAATTCTAGTTAATGGTTAATGTTTAGGCTTACTGATAATTTGTGTTTGCTTTTTATTGTACATATTAGTGGTTGTGCGACATTAGTTTTCTGCTTGACAACCCATAACCGGTAGCCTCTAAATTTACATAACTTTTGAGAAGTGTCTTATTAATATGAAAAAAATGGCAATGAGCAACAAACGCAGCGATGGAATCAAAGCAAAGAGGGATCTTTTTGTTTGGACCACCCAATTGGATGAAGCATTCATTCAAGCAATGCTTAAAGAGAAAGACAAGGGTAACAGAATCGATGGCACATTTACTTCTCAAGCGTACACTAATATGGTGGAGGAACTAAGTAAAATCAAAAAGGATATCAAGAAAGAACATTTAAAGAATCGGTTAAAACTCAAAGACCATTTTTCTCAGTACTATAATATCTTTCGAGGAGCTGCATTAAGTGGCTTTTCATGGAACCCAATTACCAGGTTACTCGAAGCAGAAGATGATGTGTGGGAAAAATTGATCGAGGTATGCTCTGTCTTTAGTTATTAGTGATTTAGTAGCTTGTGTTAACTAGTTTAATGATCTTTCTTGCGTTGATTGTTGTACTTATATTTATTTTGTGTTAACTAGTTTAATGATCTTTCTAGTGTTAACTAGTGTACTAATCTTTCTTTTGTTTTTCTAATAGGCAAACCTTAATGCTGAAAAATGAAGAACTAAACCAATCAACCATTACAATGAGATGCTTGACTTGTTTGGTAAAGATAGGGCTACAGGGGCTGCTGCTCGGACAACAAAATAAAGAAGAAACCAAATAAACATAAATGAGGAAACAATTCACACAATTGATGAAATTGATCAACTATTAAAAACTAATGCTGTTAGCTTGGAGAACTTTGATACTAACGAGAGTTTTCAGGGTACTCCACAGTCGCAAGTGAATCTTCCAACAACCAAAATAAAAAGTAGGAAAAGAAAGGCGGAAGAAGATGATGCATTTATGTCTAAGATTGTTAGTTTCCTGAATAACATCGCTGATGCTATAGATCTAAGCAGTAAGGTATTGGAAAATTCCCGTCCACATGTGCATCTGGAGGGGGAAATCTATAAAGAATTGCAGCTCATGGGTATGAACCGTGCTGACATACCAATGGCATATCTTTTTCTCATTGAACGTCCGGACAAAATTCGAGCTCTTTTTGGTTGCCCACTTGAAGAACGAATGGTTGTCTTAAAAATGATGATGGGTGCTATGGAATGAAGAAGCCTTATTAGTGGTACTTGTTTTTCTTGCTGCTATGGAAAAAGACGTCTTTTTGTGGTACTTGTTTTGTTTGCTATGAAAGACCTTTTATATTATGTACAAAATGGCGCACCAACACCAGAAACTGGATGCACTTTTTTTGTCGACTTTAATTGTGTTGGTTATGTTCTTTTGAAGTTGCATTGTTAATTGAATATATGATCTTTTATTATATATAGCCAAGGTTGTAGAAATCTCTAGGCGCTAGTGAGGCGGTCGACGACCTTCAAGGGAATTCATCTAGGCGTTGCCTAGGCGGATTGGAATTTTATGCATATAAATATTATAAATAATATGTATGACATAAAAAATACTTCTAATTTCAAATAATTCAAAGTTCTTGCAAAATAGACAAATAAAAAATAACAATTTAAGTGCTTAAAAACTTCAAACGTGAACATATAATTCAATTGGTTCGAATTTCATACGAAAAACTCATTACTTTATGTTTATAATCATTCGTTTATCTCTTATGTTACGTTAAAATAAATACGGGCACTATATATAGAAAGAAAACCTTTAACTTTTTGTAAAAAAATATTGACTTTTTATTAACTTTCTTGACTTTTTGACCGTCTAGCTCCTAGGCGCCGCCTAGGCGGAGTATGACCGCCTAGCGCCTAGGCGGCCGCCTAGGCCTTGTTTTACAACATTTATAGCTAGTGCTTATCTCAGTTTGGTTTCATGCCTTTGTTCTAATATGTTACCGTATGAAGGAAGGGCACAAAAGTAAATGTGACACTCTCCTTTTCATTTCATCAAACTTGAGAACTGTCATTTCTTTTCTTTTCTGCTTAACCCAAGAACAAACATAAATGAACTTTGCTTCTTTTCTTTTCTCTCTTTCCACTTCCACTACTTTCCTGTTCTTTTCTTTTTCACTCATTTAAAACTTAAGAACATAGTGTCAAATTACTATTTCTTCTCATGTAAAAAAAGAACAAAACCCATTGACTTTAGTTTATCATTCAACTCAAAATGATAACCACGAGATTCACTCATTCAGAATTCACTCATTCACGCTCACACTATTCCACTATGTTGGCAATCTCCATTTAAGAATCAATCAAGAAATCCCCATACAACCCTGACACCTTCACTCGAGCAATATCACCGTCGAGATCATCACGTCCAGATGTGACTCGTCGTTTCGATATGATTCATGTTCGGACCTGATTTGTCATTCATAGATCAGATCTTAATCGCCTTTATGTGGTGGTCTACAGTAGATTTGGTGGTGTATGGCAGGTTAATGGTGGATCTTTGGTAGTGATAGATCTAGGAGTGTTTTGAGTAATTTTTGTGTTTGATGAGAGAGAAATAAGTGAAAGTGATAAACAGGGTGGTCTGCCATTTTTTATGGTTTTATGATACATTAGAATTTATGTAATATAAAATGTTAAAGAAGACAAAGGTAATACTGTCATTTTAGGGTTATATTGGTAAAGTCTATAATTAATTTAAAAGTTCATTGGTGACGTCTAACAGTCAAATTATAAGTGTTTAAAGTCAGTAAAATTTGACAAGTATCATGGTAATGTATAGCTTTTACCCTAAATTTTTAACAATTTATTAAAAATATATTTTTTTATTTTTAAATTAAAGTATATTTAATCTGTTTATTTTTTTTATAATTTAGATTTATCATATTTAAAAAAAAACTATTTTTTTTAATTCAACATAAATTTTGATATATTTACAAATTTATTCTTCTTGATTCAACATACTTTTAAGAAACAATTACATGTTTCGTTTTATGATTTACTCTAAAAATCATGTTTCATCCCTAAGTTAAATTAAATACACCAACCGTCTCTAAGTTCGAAAGTTGTAACTCCAATGATCCCTATTCTGGACGGACGTTATATTTTCCGTTAAGTTTAATAATTCGAACAGTATTTTTGTCTTTTCATGTTTCTAAAACTTCAGCAAGTCTGACAATCAAATACATTTTTACTTTTTCTTATTGTATTTATTTTCTTCTCCCATACACTTTATCTCTTTCTCTCCTACCAAGAACTACACATTTCCCTATCTCACATATAAACATCATTTTCGTAAATGTTTAACCAAAAAAAAACATAAACATTTTTTATAAATTCTTAGATCCACCATTATTGTGAAACACAAACACATAAAAAAAATCAATTAATTTCTCTAACCCTATATTGAAAATGTTCTCTTAAATCTAAAATAAATCAAAAAACTTTCAAACAAGGTAATGGATCGATAATTCATTCACAAGATGATGGCTTTTTTTCTTAACTATCAAATTGTGTGGTGGGGTTTAAAATTTTGGTGATTAATTAAATAGGTAGTGATTATTTGAGCAAATTGGTTGATGGGTTGTCACAAATAAATGTTTAATTTAAGGGGTTTAGGACTAAATGGATGAAAGGGCTAAGGCGGTAGAGCAACAACGATGAAAATTGGACAGCGGGTGGCGGCAATAACTATAAAGGTGGCAGTTGAGCAATAGTGGCTGTTAAGGGAGGCAATGGCTGCTAGGATCAGGGGGCCATATGGTCAGTGGTGGCTAAATTTAAGGGGTAATGAGATGGGGAACATGGTATAATCTTGACTATAGGAGAGCAAATTTCAATCATTAGATCATTTTAATCAAACTAAAGAGGTATAATCTTGACTATCCACTATTTTGTAACAGCTCTTATTACTAACATTTAACAAGCCATTAAAAAACATATTTTAATTTAAATATTTTTTATCTATTTATTTTTTCATGATCTAATTTTACTATATTCATAAAATTTCGCATTTTTTAATTTACATCAATTTTAATACAATATATTTTAATAAATTTATTATTTTTTTAATTTGTAGTGAATTTATTTTCTTTTGTTTCAACTTTTTAACAAATTTAACTTTAATGTAAATACAACCTTCATAAGTAGAGTGTAACACATGTTTGTCATAAAATAATCATCAGGTATCCATCGTCGCATTAAGCATGTGTCATTCTAGTTATAACTTATAAGTAATATTTGTAATTCACATTATCTTTTATATTGAGTTGAGGTCAATATAGACCTACAACTTTGAAAAACAACAACCTCATAATATTTTCTGCAACAGACTTCAAAAAGCATAACTTTTAATCAAAACTCAGATTGAAGACCCTTCTAGTGAAAACGTGCATTTATGAGTGTAGGATCTCCAATAAATATCTCATAACGATCCAACGGTTAAGGAAACAGATATCTCCTCTTCACCACAGTGTGTCAAAAAATCTGAACATAGAAACCCTAAACGGATTTTTATGTTTCTTCTTCGTTCTTCGACATGTAAACCTTGTATATCCTAGATCAAGATCCACATGGCTCTAATACCAATTGATAAAGTCGTTTATTATTCGAGATTGATTAGATCTCATACCTAGGATGAATGAATAACAATGAACACGAACAATAAGTATTGATAGCGGAATTAGCATAAGAACGAAGTTACATAGAATGGTTACACTATAACGGGGATCATAAGACCCTTGGGGCTAAAACACAAGTACTAGGCATTTACAAAGAACAACATTCCTAGACTAAACCTATATATGCTTCTCTTTAAAGAACAACGCCTAGATCCCAACCTTTCCTACGTCTACATCTTGTAGAATGTATTTTATGCACACTAAACTATGAGGGAGATGTCTCTTTATTTAATAGAGATATATTGTACAAGAAACAATCATAATGTAATTAGGGAACTACAATCTTCCTAAATTTTATCTTTATCTTCTTAACTAAGTCTTCTGATGAGACTACAATTATACATAGTCTCATCGTCTAAATCGGGATTAAAATGCTTAAAATATGATTAAAATATCCCAAAATATGCTTGTGTTTGTTCATTATGTATTTTAGGTACGAATATCGCGAAATCAACAAAATATCACAAGAATGAAGCAAAAACGAACATGAGAAACGAAGCTGCACAAAGAACCGGACTCGAACCAAGAATTTCCAAAAATACCCTTGAAGATTGAAGGTATGTCAAAAGAAGTCCTTGGATTATGGTCAAAATGCAAGATTGGTCCTTATGAATACTTTGCAAAAACCTTTTGTGGCAAAAGTATGAAAAAGAAAAGTATTTTATAAAGGGAATTCATGTTTTGAGTTGTTTAAAACAAAGTGATAATACTATGGGAAGTAAGGGGCAATGTTGGCAGACAAACAAACTAAAATCCACCTATCACACCACGCCATGTCACCATGCCACCAATCCCCTCCCTACACCTCATCATCCCCTCCACGTGTGATCCCACTAACTGATTAATAATCAGTTTAAAGCAGTCAACAAAGTCAAATCCCTAATTGTGAGGGAAACGTTTTTTAAAATTCATTTAACCCTCTTAATCAGATTAAAACACTCATATTCACCATCCCTCCCACATAAACCCTAGACCTAATTACCCCTTTAATACAAAGGGTTTTTTGCTAATATTGTGCAGATATCTAATTAAGGGTTCCCTAATCTCATCCCACCTCCTAAAACATCCATCACTTTCACCAAGATACCACCCCATGTGTCCCCTGCCCACGTCTCTTTCACCCAAGACCCCAAAGGGGACAAGATAAACGGTTAGATGAATTTCCTTGGTCCCCAATACTAATGAACGACTCAAGATCACTTCTCTACAACTGGATAACAGCCTGGCCATCACATGATTCAATTTGACCAAAGAATTCAAATTTTCAGCAAGGGCATATATGGAAGATCATATTTTAGGGTTTCACTTTGTAACCTAGCTTTAGAATCTTCTCTCATTAGTATTTAAACTCATTCCACATGTGAATGAGTTTGTTCTAGTTTTTGTAAAATTTTAAAATATTAATGAAATTGAACTTTTGATTTTTGTAAAGACTAAGTTCCTTTTAATTCTTGTTTTAGTGTAATCAGTTACCTTTTTCTTTTCTTGGTTTGTTTGTGATTGTACATGTTACAAGATTCAAACAATATCTCATTTTCATCTTCTTTGCATTTCTTTAATAAGATATTGTCACCCTAGTTCATGCTTTTGAACCTCAGCAGGGTTCTCTACTCATCTCCTCACTTTTCATAAGCTCACAATCATCTAGGAAATGGCATCAGCTTAAGTAAGTGGCTTGAACCTTCCTGAATGCTTGATGGTTTCTTGTGTCTATGTGATTTGGTGATGATATTTGTTCCCTCTGTGTTTGGTGTTAGTATAAGCCTTGATTTATGTTTATTAATGTTTTTATGCATGATTAGATAGATATTAATCAGCCTTGTAGTGTTTAACTTAAAGTGTTTTTAAAATTCTTTGATTTTTGTTGATTAAGGGGTGTTTGGAATTAGGTGTTAACAGGTCTTGAGTAACACAAGGTTGGGGTTTAGTACCTTAAACACAATTTAAAAGTGATTGGTAGTAGTATTCAGTAACTTGTTTAAGTTTGATAGGGTTTAAAATCAGTTTGCAAGTTTTGGTAAAAACCAGTCAAGCTAAAATCAGTAGTATACTAGTTTGTTTTAGTACAATTTGGCCTAAAACTTTGTTTACTGTTAGTTTATTAGGTAATTTAGGATTGTGTTCAGTTGTTTGTGATTTGGTAGGGTTTTGTGTAGATTATAGTGGTTTGAAATTCACTTTTTGGCCATTTAGATCAGCCAATTAGCACCAGACCCTACCATCTATGTCAGTAACTTGATGGCATGATTTGTGTGTGGTTTTTGTATTAAGGTTGTTGTTTTTCCTGTTTATAGTGACTCTCTACACTCAACTGAGTGTAGGGGTGCCCCTTTATCCAATTGAATACAATAAACACCAACAAAACGAGCACAATCAACTCACAAAATCCATACAGCGAACTTTTGTGAGTCATCAGAGAACGTTCCCTTTGTTCTTGTTTATTGGACAACACTTGTTTTTCCCTAAGTTTAATATTGTTTCATTCTTTTTATCTGGGCACGTTTTTGTTAATATTTGGCTTTAATATTGTTGAATTTTAGTTTATATTTGTGTTTTGGCTTTAATCAGTCACCAGTAGTAAGTAGTGTAAAAGAAAAAAATAAAAAAAATATATTTTTAGCAAAAAGACTGTGGCCAGGACTCAAACCCGCGCCACTCACACCACAACCTACACTCTAACCAAATGTGCCCTAGGGACTTTACTGTCAACACTCCATTTCATTACATATTTAAAGGGTTTGTGTTTTCAGCCTTTTAAATAAGTTCGAATGTTTATAAGCTGTTAACAACTTATTTGGTCACGATTTTTAGCTTTTTCATTTTTCTTATGTATTTCACATAGTTTAGGACTTTTTGGCATAAAACGTTTATTTTTCACGTTTTATTTTATTTTTTATTAATATTTTTGCTTTAAATTTTATAAAGTCATTAAAAAATAGAAAAAAAGTGTTTTAAAAATAGTTTTTAAGTTTTAATCAGTATTTTTGAGGTTTATAAAACAAAAAGTTTAAATTTTCACTATTTTTCAATTTTATTTAATTTTTGGTTTTTATTAAATTATAAAAATAATATAAAATTATTAAAAAGTTTTTGGACATTTTGGTGTTCATTTTTGTCTTATTCACATTTTTCTTAGCTTAAATAAAAATTTTGGTTAATTTTAGTGGATTTTAGTTTTTTGTCGCGTTTTACGGTTTTGCGTTTTTCACGTCTTAGGATAATTTTTAGCATACATCATGTTTAATTTCCTTCTTTTCTCAATAAAAAACGACACTAATCTAAAATTTGATTTTATATAATTGGCAAACAAATCATACACCTCCACCGAGAACGAACTCACACTTATTCGGTTTTACGGTTTTTCTAAATCGTAAGACTTAATACTTGCCGCTCATACGCGTTTTTCCTAAAACGTGTACGAAACTATCAGTTAAATCGTGCTAATTTATTTTCAGCCTTAATAAAATATCGAAATAAGTCAATGATGTATTCTCATGATCATTAAGACAAAAATAAAATATAAGAGATACCAATTAGGAATAAGGGAGTCTAAGTGTGTAATTAACACTCATGAGTAATGATTGTGTTGCTAACTTATAATAACAATGATCTCATTACACGCTTAGCATGGAATTGGGTGAAAATCGAGGATGACGAACTTATCTCTATGAGGCATTCACGTGTTCTTATTCTTTGACCCTAAAAGTCACTTTATCGTGATGAAAACGATACATTATGTCTAAAACACGTGTAGTAGTTTATTTAAGTTTACGTTTCAATCAATGTCACATAAAAATGAATTTTGGAAGTGCGACGATACTTAATTTTATCATTGTGTAGGGACACGACAATGGTTTAGTATGGGGGAGTGATGAGACTGCAATTATACAAAGTCTCATCGTCCAAATCGCGCTTAAAATGCTTAAAATATCATTAAAATACCCCAAAATATGCTTGTGTTTGTTCATTGTGTATTTTAGGTACGGATATCGTGAAATCAACAAAAGATAACAAGAATAAAGCAAAAACGAACACGGGAAACGAAGCCGCACAAAGAACCGAACCCGAATCAAGAATTTCCAAAAATACCCATGAAGATTGAAGATATGTCAAAAGAAGTCATTGAATTATGGTCAAAATTCAAGATCGGTCCTTATGAATACTTTTCAAAAACCTTTTATGGCAAAAGTTTGAAAAAGAAAAGTATTTTATAAAGGGAATTCATATTTTGAGCTGTTTAAAACAAAGTGACAATACTATGGGAAGTCAGGGGGCAATGTTGGCAGACAAACAAACTAAAACCCACCTATCACACCACGCCATGTCACCATGCCACCAATCCCTTCCCTACACCTCATCACCCCCTCCATGTGTGATCCCACTAACTAATTAATAATCAGTTAAAAGAAGTCAACAAAGTCAAATCCCTAATTGTGAGGGAAACGTTTTTTTAAACTCATTTAACCCTCTTAATTAGATTAAAACACTCTTATTCACCATCCCTCCCACATAAACCCTGGACCTAATTACCCCTTAATACAAAGGAGTTTTTGCTAATATTGTGTAGATATCTAATTAAGGGTTCCCTAATCTCATCCCACCTCCCAAAACATACATCACTTTCACCAAGAGACCACCCCATGTGTCCATGCCCACGTCTCTTTCACCCAAGACCCCAAAGGGGACAAGATAAACGGTTAGATGCATTTCCTTGGTCCTCAATACTAATGAACGACTCAAGATCACTTCTCTACAACTGGACAACAGCCTGGCGATCACATGATTCAATTTGACCAAAGAATTAAAATTTTCAGCAAGGGCATATATGGAAGATCATAGTTTAGGGTTTCACTTTGTAACCTAGCTCTAGAATCTTCTCTCATTAGTATTTAAACTCATTCCACATGTGAATGAGTTTGTTCTAGTTTTTTAAAATTTTAAAATATTAATGAAATTGAACTTTTGATTTTTGCAAAGACTAAGTTCCTTTTAATTCTTGTTTTAGTGTAATTAGTTACCTTTTTCTTGCAAAAGTTTTTGTTACGTTTCATCAAGAGAAGAGAAGGGCTTTTGGTAAGAGGATACTTAAGCCAAAAACCTTGATTTTCTGTGATAGCTTTATAGGAGCTTATCAACTTATTTGGTTGACAACCAAATAAGCTAAATAAGTTTGTATAAGCTATAGATTTTGGTTTTAGGTTTTCAAAAAATTGGTGTATCAAGGTTGGTTTAAAAATCAGTTTTCAAAGCTTTTTCAAAAATCTTTTGTTCCATTTTTGTTATTGACAGCTTATAACCACAAGCTAGCCAATAAGCTCATTGACACTGAGCTTATTGGTGAGCCTACTAGTTAGTTTCTCTTCTTGGTTTGTTTGTGATTGTACATGTTACAAGATTCAAACAATATCTTATTTTCATCTTCTTTGCACTTCTTTTAGAAGATATTGTCACCCTGGTTCATGGTTTTGAACCTCAGCAGGGTTCTCTACTCATCTCCTCACTTTTCATAAGCTCACAATCATCTAGGAAATGGCATCAGCTTAAGTAAGTGGCTTGAACCTTCCTGAATGCTTGATGGTTTCTTGTGTCTATGTGATTTGGTGATGATATTTGTTCCTTCTGTGTTTGGTGTTAGTATAAGCCTTGATTTATGTTTATTAATGTTTTTATACATGATTAGATAGATATTAATCAGCCTTGTAGTGTTTAACTTAAAGTGTTTTTGAAATTCCTTGATTTTAGTTGATTAAGAGGTGTTTGGAATTAGGTGTTAACAGTTCTTGAGTAACACAAGGTTGGGGGTTAGTACCTTAAACACACTTTAAAAGTGATTGGTAGTAGTATTCAGTGACTTGTTTAAGTTTGATAGGGTTTAAAATCAGTTTGCAAGTTTTGGTAAAAACCAGTCAAGCTAAAATCAGTAGTATACTAGTTTGTTTTAGTACAAGTTAGCCTAAAACTTTGTTTACTGTTAGTTTATTAGGTAATTTAGGATTGTGTTCAGTTGTTTGTGATTTGGTAGGGTTTTGTGTAGATTATAGTGGTTTAAATTCACTTTTTGGCCATTTAGATCAGCCAATTAGCACCAGACCCTACCATCTATGTCAGTAACTTGATGGCATGATTTGTGTGTGATTTTTGCATTAAGGTTGTTGTTTTTCATGTTTATTGTGACTCCCTACACTCAACTGAGTGTATGGGTGCCCCTTTGTCTAACTGAATACAACAAAAACCAACAAAACGAGCACACTCAGCTCACAAAATCCATACAGTGAACTTTTGTAAGTCATCAGAGAATGTTCCCTTTGTTCTTGTTTATCGGACAACACTTGTTTTTCTCTAAGTTTAATACGGTTTCATTCTTTTTAATTGGGCACGTTTTTGTTAATATTTGGCTTTAATATTCTTGAATTCTAGTTTATATTTGTGTTTTTGGCTTTAATCAGTCACCAGTAGTAAGTAGTGTAAAAGAAAAAAATAAAAATAAAATATTTTTAGCAAAAAGACTGTGGCCAGGACTCGAACATGCGTCACTCACACCACAACCCACACTCTAACCAAACGTGCCCTAGGGAATTTATTGTCAACACTCCATTTCATTACATATTTAAAGGGTTTGTGTTTTCAACTTTTAAATAAGTTAGAATGTTTATAAGCTATTAACAGCTTATTTGGTCACGAATTTTAGCTTTTTCCATTTTTCTTAGGAATTTCACATAGTTTAGGACTTTTTGGCATAAAAAGTTTATTTTTCATGTTTTTATTCTATTTTTATTAATATTTTTTGCTTTAAATTTTATAAAGTAATTAAAAAATAGAAAAAGTGTTCTAAAAATTTTTAAAAATAGTTTTTAAGTTTTAATCAGTATTTTTGAGGTTTACAAAACAAAAAGTTTAAATTTTCACTCTTTTCCAATTTTATTTAACTTTTGGTTTTTTTATTAAACATTAAAAATTAATATAAAATTATTAATAAGTTTTAGGACATTTTTGTTTTCATTTTTGTCTTATTCACATTTTTCTTAGCTTAAATAAAAATTTTGGTTAATTTTAGTGGATTTTAGTTTTTTGACGAGTTTTACGGTTTTACGTTTTTCACGTCTTAGGATAATTTTTAGCATACATCGTCTTTAATTTCCTTCTTTTCTCAACCAAAAACGACACTAATCCAAACTTTTATTTTATATAATTGGCACACAAATCATACACCTCCGCCGAGAACGAACTCGCACTTATTCGGTTTTACGGTTTTCTAAATCGTAAGACTTAATACTTGCTGCTCATACGCGTTTTTCCTAAAACGTGTACGAAAATACCTACATCATCTTCCATCTCGTTTCTTACATCTTGTAGAATCCCATAGTGTCAACCTTGATCCGTCATGTTTCATTTGCACCGTTTTGTGTCATCAAATTATAAAATATAATTCCTAACAACTATTTGTAAACATAGTTCAATTACGATGTTAAAAAACTCGTTTTAAAAATCAATCATAGAGTCATCAAATTTCACTATACCCTTAACTTCAATCAAGTTGTATATATAAAGCTCGGATTCAAAAGCTTAATTAATAAATGGCACCAACTTAAACTCTAGCTTTTTAGGCCCTGTCTTTGTACTAGCCCAACTTGTTCATCTCTCGCACTAATTCAATAATTTAAGGCGTGGGCTTTATTATTTCACCAACAGCTCAAGTAGGGTAAATCATTGTTGTTAATGACAGAAATGGTGTTCAGACTGAAATTTTATCTGATAATGACGTTAGTGACCACCTACCATGGTCTTCTGAAAGGCTATCTGATTCTAACATTAGTGACCACCCACGAGAGTCGTATGAGAGCATGAATGAAAAAAGTAATAAGACATTGATTGATGAATTCTAGTTCAGAATACACCTTTTTGAGAGCGACTTCCCCATGGGCTTAGATTTTAGTCAAGATCATATAGGCATTACAAATGAAGTAAAAGCTAAACATGATATGGAAGATCATGCGATTTATGACTTTCATCCTCTAATTTGTGACAGTGATTATGCTCGTAGCATAAGTGGGTTGGAAGGGGATTTTGAGACATGGAAATATGACAATGATTTGTTGCATCAAGAGGATCGAGTTGATTGGCAACAAAATCCTTACCATGGAGCTGCTGAAGCTGAAGAGAATGCAGAGTTGTTTGCTAAGCTAGATCATCTACTTCAGCATCTGATTTTAGGTATTTTGGTCACTTGTTTTAGAAAAAACAAATAACCGTGGCAAGTATTAAATTTTTATGTTTTAGGAAAAACGTAAAATCAAATAAGTGCGCGTTCGTTCTCGAAGGAGGTGTGTGTTGTGTGCCAATAATATAAAAACAATGTTTGGATTAGTAACGTTTTTGTTTGTGAGAAGAAAGAAAATTAATTGACGAGTTACGCTAAATTACTCTATGACGATAAAAACGCGAAATTGTAAAATTCGACGGAAAACGAAACTTCACTAAAAATTACCAAAATTTTAAAATAAGTTAAGAAAAATGTAATTAATACTAAAATGAAAACCCAAAATTCCAAAACTCTTTAATTAATTTATATTAAACTACGACGAAAATTAAACGTATACGTAAAAACGTAAAACGCGACGAAAATAAAAATTTAATTTAAAAGTTAATTAAGACTAATAATTAAGTCTAAAATAATATAAATAAGAATAAAAATTAAATAAATAAATTTTAAAATTTAATATTAATTAAATATTTAATTTTAAATGCTAATTAAAGCTCTAAATATAAATATAATTAACAAGAAGTCCAAAATTATATTTTATCAAACCAAAATCTTACTTATATTAATTAAAAGCTAAAAAGTTTTTTTCCTAAATTTTTAAAACTATTTTCTATTTTAAAGGGCTAAAAACTAATTTTTAATTAAAATATTGGTAAAAAATAATAAAATAATGAGAAAAATAATTTTTCTTTACCAAAAAGTCTAAAATACTTATCTAAACAGGGAAAAAATAAAAAAGTAGGAAAAAGTCAATTTTTTACCACTAAAGATAATAAAAAACAGAAAAGTGAAAGTGACTTGTGGGGACTTTTTGTCCTGTTGCTTAGGAGTGGCTAGCTAACACTATGAGTGGGAACTTTGTTTTTTTTAACGGCAGTTTGGTGCAGCGGAGTGTCTTGCGTGCCACCGAGGCACCAAGTCTCTCAACCCGAGTTCAAATTATCTCACGAAGAGAATATCAACCCCTATGCTAGCCATCCAGTTTCCCATTAAGGGGCTTCAAGGCATTGCGATAGGATTCAAACCTGGCTGCCAATTCTGGGAAAATCCCCCACATGGGGAATGACAGGAGTCGAACCCTTGACCTCCCCCACATGGAGACTATAACCAAATGCATCCATCCAACTGAGCTAGACTTCATTTGCATGAGTGGGAACTTTGTTCCCACTGCTTGGTCACAAAAACTAAAAATGGTCAATTTTGAGCTTGTTTCTTAGTGCTTTTAGACAAGAAAGGCACCCCCACTACCAGTTGGGTTGTGGGGAGTCAATGAAAGCAGAAAACAACAACAAGCAAACACCTATTTGTCACAAATCTAACAAACTACCCCACTGTTACAGCTATTGGGGGTCTGGTGGTTTAGGGGCCTATTCAGTGAGCTATTAAGTGATTTTTCACCCACCAAAACCCTACAAATCTCAACTCCCAACTAATGCACAGTTGCCCTATCCTATAAACTAGTTAATGACCAATTCTTAAGTTGTTTAACATACTATTCTAACCTAAATACTTGCTGGTGTGATTGGATCTCAATAAAATACACTTACTGATTTATGTTGCACAAAAGTGAAATTCAATAAGCCCTACAAGTTATTATAAGCTATCATTATCAAATCCAACAATTTCTAACCCTAAGTGACCCTAACTTCTAACGGATTCCAAAGTTGTAACATTTAGATCATGAAAACCAATCTTTTATACCTTACTGATTGAAAAAGGACTTGGTGTACATAAAACCTAAAACACTCAATTCTTAATTTCACATCCACCAAATGTAACTATGACTTAAATTGACATAAACAGATAAAGTCCAAAATTTTAAGGCAAAACCAATGATTTAGCTGTCACCACAAATCCTTTACGATCACAAACCAAACACACCTAAAAACTGAGTATGAATTTTCAGCTATACTATCCTAAATAAACCATTAATCTATCAAGAGCTAATCATGAAACACTGATATGAGCAAAACAAATAATACACTCAAGTATTAAAGCAGAAATGAAAGCAAAACACAATCTTAGTCAAGCCCCTATAAACAGAAAACAAGAAAGGGGGTTCAAGAGGTTACCAAACTCAACCTTGTTCAAGTAGAGTAAAGACTTCTGATGCCACCAGCTTATCAAATAAGTTTTGTAATAAGGGAGCTTAATAAAGAAGGCGTGAATAATATCATTGGCTGGAACAAACTTGTTGACCACAAGAGTCAACAAGAAGGTCTACTACATACCTTTTTCTTGAATCTCCTTGATACCTGCGAAAATCACAAAACAAAGACAAACCAACAAGTCCAAATAAGCTGCTATAAGCTTTTGTCAAGAACTTATGGCAGCTTATAGTGAACAATTAGGTTTAGGTGAAAACAACGAAGATAAAAAATTTTTTGAACTCCAATCCCTTCTTCTTGAAACCTACAATAAGTGAAATAAACACAAAGAACAAGTAGAAAATATGCCTATAAGCTTGCTTACGTGTCAAATAAGCTAGCTTATAGCTTTTGCTACAATGATATACATAAAACAATTATGAGGTAAAGTGACTTGCAAATATTTTAAATGACAAGAAAAATAACACTTTAATAAAACACTCTTAAATTTCTTGATTGTCAGTCAAGACTTATAAGATCTCAAATAAAAATGGTTCTCAAAAGTTTTTACAAAAATCTTTGAAAAACGTTTTGATAAACTGAATTCATACAAGACTTTGTAAAATAAAATTTTCAAATAAAATAAACTTAGACAAAATTTAAAGTGCAATGAAAATAAATGGAACATAATTTTTGCAAGGCTCAAGTTTACTTTAACTATTTTAAACAAAGAGCTTTACAAAGATTGGAACAAAAATATAAGACACAAGTCGTCTTACATTTATACTATGCCTAAGAATGATCTAGAAAACAGGAAAATACATCAACCCTAGCTACTATTTTTTGAATCTTGCCCTTAGTCAGATTTTGAATTTTGGTCAATGAAGAAGCCCATGTGATCTCCTTGGCAGTTTGTGCGGTGCCAGTTGTTGTTGAAGCATTCTGAGCCTTTAAATATTTCTTGGAGGAGTTAGTAACCACGTTTTAGCCATTTGATGAGCTGTATGATTCCTTTGTTGCCAAAATAGGGGACGCATGGAGCAGGGGAATCTCATGGGCGGTCCCACATTACATGTGAATGCGTTATGTGAGTTGGGATGTGGTGAGGATAGTAGTAATTGAGGTTCCGGACAATGTCAACATAAACCCCTTTGATTTGGGATTGGTTCATGATTAGGGTTCTATGGTTTTGAGGGGATTAGCAGAAGGGTTAAATGTGAATAGTGCATGGTAAGCGATTTTATATTAATCAATACTTTTTCAAATTTTAATTAATAAAAAAGGCTGGGTGGGGTGACGTGGTGGTAAGGGATTGGTGGGAAGGGTGAGAGTTGGACGGTTACGTGATGTGGAGTATACTGGGTTGGGTAGTGGTGGATGTGGGTCGGGTTTAAGGGGTATGGATTCGGGTTTGGTAAGGGTTTTGGGTATATAGGTTGTTTGGTTAGGTTTAAGGTTAGATAAGGTTTGGTGTTTTGGAAAATTTAGTCCCCCAGTTAAATAACCCCTTTAACAGCTTTGTAGTGGTGGTCCTTAGCATTTTTCATAGGCAGTCCATAGGCTTAGCATAGTTAGTCCTTGATGTAACTTATGGAGCTTAAGGATTAACATTGAGACTTCAATCAAACTTCAAGGGCTATTGTTATATAATCATGAAACTTAAAGGACCCAAATGCAATTTTTGAGATTTTCAACGGTCAAAAGTGACAAGTCTTCAATTCTTGAGGGACCAATCTTGACAAATCTTTAAACTTCAAGGACTTCTTTGGAAAATCATGATTCGGGTCCGGTTCCTTGTGCGGTTTCGTTTCCCGTGTTCGTTTTTGCTTGGATCTTATGATCTTTTGTTGAATTCACGATATCCGTACCTAAAATACACAATGAACAAACACAAGCATATTTTATGACATTTTATGATATTTTTAAACGTTTTAAGCCCGTTTTGGACGATCATACTATGTATAATTGTAGTCTCATCACTCTCCCATACTAAACCATTGCCGTGCCCTCACGCAATGCTAGAATTAAGTATAATAGCATTTCCAAAATTCATTTTTAATGACAATTTATTGAAACGTAAAATTAAATTAACTACTACTTTCGTTTTAGACGTAATGTATTGTTTTCATCTCAAAATGGGACGTTTAGGATCATAGAATAAGAACACGTGAAACAAGATCATTGTTATTATAAGTTAGTAATGCTAACACTACTCATATGCTCTAATCACGTACTTAAACTCCCTTATTCCTAAGGTGTATCTCTTATATTTTACTTTTGTCTTAATGATCATGAGGATGCAGTTTTTACTTATGCGTAGATAGAGATTAGGTCCAAAAATAGAGTCTTAACGGTGTAACCAAAATCATTGAATTAATAACTCATCCTAATAGACGACGATGTAAAAAGATTAAGTCAACAAAAAGGATCGATAAACACGGTTTTAGAATGGTTTTGAACATTAGCTAGTCTATGGGATAGGGCAACTGTGCATTAGCTGGGAGTTGAGCTTTTAGGGTTTTGGTGGGTGAAAAATCACTTAATAGCTCACTGATTGGGCCCCTAAACCACCATACCCCCAATAGCTATAACAGTGGGGTAGTTTGTTAGATTTGTGACTAATAGGTGTTTGTTGTTGTTGTTTTCTGCTTCCACTGACTCCCCACAACCCAACTAGTTGTGGGGTGCCTTTCTTGTCCAAAAGCACCAAGAAACAAGCTCAAAATCGACCATTTTCAGTTTCTGTGACCAAGCAGTGGGAACAAAGTTCCCACTGATAGTGTTAGCTAGCCACTGCTGAGCAACAGGACAAAAAGTCCCCACAAGTCACTTTTACATTTTTCTGTTTTTTTGTTTTAGTGGTAAAAATTTGACTTTTTCCTACTTTTTTATTTTTCCCCTGTTTAGATAAGTATTTTAGAATTTTCAGTAAAAAAATATTTTTCTCATTATTTTATTATTTTTTACCAACATTTTAATTAAAAATTAGTTTTTAGCACTTTAAACATAGTAAAAATAGTTTTAAAAATTTAGGAAAAATACTTTTTAGCTTTTAATTAATATAAGTAAGATTTTGGTTTGATAAAATATAATTTTGGACGTTTTGTTAATTTTATTTTATTTTAGGGTTTTAATTAGCATTTAAAATTAAATATTTAATTAATAATAAGTTTAAAATTTATTTATTAAATTTTTATTCTAATTTATATTATTTTAGACTTAATTTTTAGTTTTAATTAACTTTAAATTAAATTTTTATTTTTGTCACGTTTTACGTTTTTACGTATACGTTTAATTTTCGTCGTAGTTTAATATAAAATAATTAAAAGAGTTTTGGAAATTTTGGTTTTCATTTTAGTTTTAATTAATTTTTTCTTAACTTACTTTAAAATTTTGGTAATTTTTAGTGAGGTTTCGTTTTTCGTCGAATTTTACGATTTCGCGTTTTTATCGTCGTAGTGTAATTTAGCGTAACTCGTCATTTAATTTTCTTTCTTCTCACAAACAAAAATGTTACTAATCCAAACATTGTTTTTATATTATTGGCACACAACACACACCTCCTTCGAGAACGAACTCGCGCTTATTCGATTTTGTGTTTTTCCTAAAACGTAATGTTTAATACTTGCCACGGTTATTTGTTTTTCCTAAAACAAGTGACTAAAATACCTACAATCATTTTGGCGCCGCTGCCGGGGAGGTGTTTTTAGTGCCTTATATATCGTGTTTGTGTGAGTAGTGCGTTTTTGCTTTTCATTTTTGAAATGCGTAAATATCGTACATACTCGTTTTTTTATTTTTTTTCTACTATAAATAAATATCCAAATAATTCGTGTTTAATTGTTCCTCAATTAACACACAACAATCTTTTTCATTTTATCGGCTTTCATTTTTTGTGAATATTATTAATATATTGTATTACGTATCACAATAAATTTACAATATCTTCAAAAGCGTGGAAACGCAACCTTAATTGTGATTTCATCACTCAGTTATTATATTCGAATCCAAAACAAAAACAAAAAGACAAAATAGATAATTACTTTCGAAAGGCTTCATTTTGATTAACACAAACTATAAGGTGGGTATAAGGCGGTTGTATTTCACGACCTAAAGGAAAAAGGCTCTTAAGTGCTTCGCGCCGCCTCGTTTCCTCCGCTTGCTTGTGCGTACTTAGAAAGTGAAGGCCGATTAAGGGTTTGCTATCCAAAGTATTATCTACGTATCATATATATTTTCTTGGTTTCAAAGATTAAAACCTCTTGAACGTTTTGGTGTTCCACCAACGTTCTAAAGTCATCGAAGACGTTCACTCAACGTGATCATTTTCATTCCTTGAGGCTCCTTTAATCGAGAAATTGATTCGAGGAGAGATTTGTAAATTTGAGTCTACGTAATACACCAAAAATCTAAAAAACTTAAAAACAATCAAAAACCAAAAAAATTTTTGAAAAAATGAAAAACCCCCAAAAGAATCTTCTTTGCTGCCCCATTCTACGTTTAGTGCATGCGCACTCGATCAAAGGGCTATACGAATTCTAGAAACGCATCGAATCAACGCAATCGAAATCGAAGGAATCGACAACGAAGACGTGATTTAGAAACGAACGTTCCTAATTTTGTTGTCGAAACCGTAGATGAGATGGCCGAGAATCTTACGATGATGGAGTTGCTCCAAGCACCCACCAAGGGTTATGGAGAAGCGATCGTTATTCCCGCTATCGAAGCAGAGAATTTTGAGATTAAGAGCGGAATGCTATCGTTGATTCAAGCAACGAAGTTTAGAGGTCGTGAGGCGGACAATCCTCACGATCACATTCGGAATTTTGATCGTCTTTTGGCCACGAGCAAGTTTGAAAACGTCGACATCGATGCCGTTAAGCTTATGCTTTTTCTGTACTCGCTCGATGGTGCCGCCAAGGATTGGTACGAGAAAGAGCCACCTAATTTCATAATTACGTGGAAGGATCTCGTTTCCAAGTTCTAAATCATTTTGTTCCACCGTCTAAGACCACGTTTTTCAAAAACGAGATCACGAGGTACGAACAAAAGCCGAATTAATCGTTTAGAGACGCGTGTGATCGTTTTAAAGAATTGGTTAGGCAATGTCCGTACCATGGATTTTTTGAGTTACACCAAATCGACACGTTTTATAAAGGTCTTAATTTTCAAGAACAAGATTCATTAAATTCCACCGCCGTGGCAATTTTTTGTGTAAAACTCTGAAAGACACTTTAATGATTATTGAAAATTGATCCAAGGTTTTCCAACTCCGTAACACGCCGAGTGTTGCCAATGTCTCCATTGTTAGTAATTCTAATCGCGATATTGAGAGGTTTGATGCAAAAGTCAGTAAGTTGACGAATGTGTTTACGTCGTTCTTAATCGAGATGCAAAAGAAAGACGCTCCCGCTACGGTGAATGCGGTTGAGGCATCGTGTACGTTGTGTGGTGGACCTCATAACTATTACGAGTGTGCGGCTACGGATGGCCAAACATCGAGTATAAACGCGTTTAATGGAAACAATAATTTTCAAAATCAAAACAACGCGGGTCCATCACAAGGCAATTACAATCAAGGCAACAATTTTAATCGAGGAAATGATTTTCAAAATCAAAACCAAAACAACTTTCAAGGAAATAATCATGGTAATCAAGGAGGTTATAATCAAGGAGGTTATAATCAAGGTCGTAATTTTGGTTGGCAAAATCGAGATAACAACAACAATCAAAACTCAAATTTTCAAAACAACGCTGATCTAGGTAACAATTTTTCAAATGGTAATCAAGGGAATTTTCAAAGAAATAATCAAAACCAAGGGAACTTTAATTCTAATCAAAATAGTTCGTCAAACGAGTTTCAAGAATATATGAAAACGAATGAGGCTAATATGAGACGATTAGAGGGACAAATTGGTACTTTGAAAAACGACTTTTCCAACACGTTAAAAATCAAAATACTAAAATTGATCAAGGACAAATCGGCATTAAAAAAATGTTTTCGGCCATAATGAACAAGTCTTCGGGTGCGTCATCGAGTTCCTTACCTAGTGACACCGTTACTAATCCGAAGGAACATGTTAAAGTCGTCTCGTCTCATGGAAAAGGTCGTATGATTACCCCTACCCTTGATAATTTTAGAGTTGTTCCTTCTTCTCAACCCTCGACTATTAAAACATCTTTATGTTTTAAAGTCGATGGGGTGAACGTGGTAACCAAGGAAAAGAGTGCACACCCTCGTATACCTCAAATTCCATCCACGATTCAAAAAGAGTGCTTTATCGACCTTACCAATGTGACCCTTGAGGAAACTTGTGATTCGATCATTCTTAAAAAACCCAAAAGGCATATGCCGAGAAAGGAAGAGGATCCGGGCCAATTTCTATTACCTTGTGATTTTTCCGAGATTGAGGGATGTTTAGCCCTTGCCTATTTAGGTGCTATCATCAATCTCATGCCTCATTCTCTTTGGAAATTGATGAAATTGCCTAGACTTACCCCCACGAACATGACAACCGAGCTAGAAAATTGTACACCATTAAAACCAATTGGAATAGCCGAGGATGTTTATGTTAAAATTAGAGATTTTATTTTTCCCATGGACTTTGTCATATCCGATTATGAGTGTGATCCTAAATGTCCTATTATTTTAGGACGGCCCTTTTTATCGACGGCTCGAGCCGTAATCGACGTTCACGTTGGGAAATTAACTATGAAATATGAGGATGATAAAATGGACTTTTTCACGAGTAGATCCCTGAGTTTCAAATGATCATGATAAAACCGAGGTTACTAAAACTGATATTTCAAAATTTGATAATATCAAAGCTCATACTTTAGCGGAAAAAATGAGGCTAGATGCATGTTTCGGAAGAATGAAAATGAACGGTTTTAAAGATGAGGATTTTAACGATAAAGAATACGTTTACTTAATTCAAAAAGGTATTCGTAAATTTATGGATGAAAAATCATTTTGGGATATATTCGGCGAAATAAGTGAATAAACAATTCCGAAGGGAGACATTAGTGCCATCATGACAATGACCAATATGGACTCGTCTTCACCACCTTCGAAGGACCACGTCTTTGAGGCTTCAACTTCTAAATCCATTGAAGTGCCTCCATTTCCTAGCCCAATATACATTGAGGCTAAAGGTTTTATCGATATCGATCCTCTCGTCATTGAAATGTCACCTAAGCATAGTCATTCGACTTGTAAGACCATGGTTGTGAGTTCTCACATCGACACTTTCTTTGATAAAGACGATGAGGACTATTTTGCCGAAATTGATCTCATACTCAAAAATCCACAAGCAATTTTTGATTCTCCTAAAAAGAGTTCTTTGTGTGGTGAGTATGATGACTTTGAATTCGAGCCTGAGATTGAGGAAATTATTAAACGAGAGCTTGCTCTTTTGCCTCCACTTCCACCTACAAGTAAGGTTGATTTTTCCAATATCGAGGCTGAACTTGATGAGTTGGAACGTCCCATTCATTATGACGAACCAACTCACGTGACCAAAAATCCTATTCTCGAGGAGTTACCTAATCAACGCTCCTCAAATGAGAATGACGTTTACCACATTCGTGAGGATCTAATTTATCAACGATCCTCACAAAAGAATGATGGTTTTGTGCTTAATCGTGATATTTTTGAGAGAGTTTCTAAAATCCTCAATGAGGGGAACGACAAACCTTGGTTTGACGAGCCTATCGATGATGAAGAAATCGAAGAGATTAACGTTCATGAGGATGACGAATATATTGACCCCGAGGGGGTGGTGTTCGTTTTTGATCAACATTTTGAGAACTTATACAATCCACCACCCCCACCCGTGACTTAAATGTGAGGATTTTGAGTGTGTCTAATATTGAATTAGAAACGCCAAATATTTTCAACATCATAGAATCGGGTTTTCATGAAGAGTTTAAAAACGATGAAAAAGGAAAAGATTTTAAAATTGAGTTAAATGATTTTTCTACAAGTTTAACTCCATCATCACCACGTTTTATGAGTGCTACCACCTCGTCTACTCCTTTTGACGAGTGTGAGTGTGGATTTAGTGTGGGGGAATCCCCTTATGTTCCCTCACATTTCTCCACCGAGGACAAGATATTAGATCCCAAAATCGCATTTTTGGGGAAATCTCGGTCTTCCACCGATGCAATAAATTAAAAACATATCTATTTGCTTGGTGTGAGTCTACGTCGAGTAGCTTATGATATTGCCCCAGCCATTGTCCCACCCTTCTCTTTCTCACCTCTTTTCTTTTACCTCTTTGAGGTTCTAACACATGTTGAAGTGGCATTGGTTCATTTATCCCATGACAACGAGGACGCCATCTTCGATCCTGATATTTTGCATCATCAAAGGACGTAGTCCTCAATACCGGTTGCTTTTGGGCATTGTTTATCATGTAAGCCCCACCAAACATAACCATACCATGATAATCCCTAAATGATCACATTTTTAGGGATTCGAGTCGATATTTTTACTCGGTTATTAAACACAAGGTGCCTCGTGGGGGATTCTCATGCTTATCCTTGTAAATATTATCATTTTTCTAATAGTGTAATGCAGATACTTGTGCTCTTTCAACCTTTGTTTCGTGGTTGTTTGTGATTGTGATTTATTATGTTCATCATCATCATTGAAGCCTCTCGTGTTCACTCGAGCTTTGATCGTTGCCTTTGAAGATTTCGATATCCGATGATATCCTTTTACATTCTAACGTTTATCTTTTTAGCATAATTCATAAACGGCTATAGATTATTCGTTTTACCCTTTCCATGATCGAGATTAAGCATTCGAATTTTCGTCTCTAGTATAGGGGTTTTTCACCCTTACACTCGAAACATTGAGGACAATGTTTAGTTTTAGTATGGGGGTGAGTAGATGCTTTACCTTGCTTACGTCATCACGCAATCAAATTTTCATCTTTTTGTTATCGTTTTATGCAAAATAAGGCTAAAAATGGCCAAATTTTAAATTTTTTCTTGTTTTTCATAAGTGTTTAAGACACGGATGTAGGTTTTCCGATGGTGAGAATAAGAGTAATTTTTTACTCGACCGTGCGTGTTGAGCACTTAGCTTCGATTCCTTAAATATTTAGGCTAAGTCTCCTAAACGAGGACGAGAAATGATGGAGTTAATTATAAGTTACCATGCTAAACGTAGAATACTCGTATTCTTTCAAAAACTCATGTGTTTTAATTAGTAGCTTATTCTCCCCACACTTTTATAATAAATTGTTAATAAATATTGATTTAGCGGTTTAATCTGTGTTGTTGGTTTCTAATTTATATTAGTAGCTTCCATGTAATTAAATTGGGAAAACATTAAGGTATCGCCAGCGTCATGGTTTTGAAGTATTGGCAACCCGAATAATCAAAGGCTTCCGCCAATAATAATTTAAGTTCCTCTTTACCTAAATCAAGAAAAAATTCGAAGCTCACAAGGCCGAAAAATCAATGCAAAATTGGAAGTGAATGTCTTAAATCTTGAAGCCTTAAGGATCCAAAATTCTCCTTAGCGTGAGGATATACGTCAAGTCATAATAAACACCTCATGGCGAGGTTAAATAAAAGACAAGGGCATTACCAAAGCCATAATAAACACTTCATGGCGAAGTTCAATAAAAGGTGGCGGTAAACCAATTTTAAATTGGTAATAAGTCTCAATTCTTAAGTTGTTTAACATATTATTCTAACCTAAATACTTTCTGGTGTGATTGGATCTCAATAAAATACACTTACTGATTTTTGTTGAACAGAAGTGAAATTCAATAAGCCCTACAAGTTATTATAAGCTATCATTATCAGATCCAACAATTTCTAACCCTAAGTGACCCTAACAACTAACAGATTCCAGAGTTGTAACATTTAGATCATGAAAACCAATCATTTATACCTTACTGATTGAAAAAGACTTGGTATACATAAAACCGAAGACACTCAATTCTTAATTTCACAAGCACCAAGTGTAACTATGACTTAAACTGACATAAACAGATAAAGTACAATTTTTTAAGGCAAAACCAATGATTTAGCTATCACCACAAATCCTTTACAATCACAAACCAAACACACCTAAAAAACTGAATATGAAGTTTCAGCTAAATTATCCTAAATAAACCATTAATCTATCAAGAGCTAATCATTAAACACTGATATGAGCAAAACAAATAATACACTCAAGTACTAAAGCAGAAATGTGTAGAAACGTGATAATCTATGATATTTCAAGAGGGTTGTTGTTTTTTAGTTAGAGAAAGTAGAGAGAGAAGTGAGAGAAAAACTATGTTTATTCTTTGTAAAAATGAAACAACCAACACCCCTTTCCATGGTGGAAAGGGGTTTATATACCAAGTCCTTTAGTGGACTTGGGCTTCTGGCCCATGAACATGCTCATGGGTCGGGCTAATGTAAATAACAATTAAACTTATACTACGAGCCTATAACTATATTGTTGTAGTGACCGAGACTTTCTTAATACGAAAAACGTATTTCCAACAATCTTCCCCAAAGGGAGGTCACTCCAAATTTACAAAGTCCTAATCTAGCATGTTAGATCTTCGTTCTTGAGCTCGTAGTCCACTTTCTCTTTTCTTCTTTAACTTTTCTTCTTTAACTTTTCTTCTTTTTGTGAATATGTGTTCAATAACATCAGGATTTTGCTTGGAACATGTTCTTTTGGCCTTTCACGTGCAATCTTTGTCTTCTTGTGATATTCGCCTCTTCGTGACTTCATGTCTCACATACCTATCCTTTGTTGAATTCTTGAAAGTTTCATAGTCGATACATCGAAAGACTTTTAGGTCATACTTTCTTGAATTTGCATAAATATTTGATGCAGAAGGAATAAGTATGTGAGGACGACTTCTACTGGTACACCGCAACGCCACCGTCTTCAAATGCAGCAACATAATAAGACACGAATAAAATGGCTTTGACATTTTATTCTAATTCGGTAGCATTTTTCCTCCGGTCGGTGAAGACCGTTGGACGATAATAAATATCGTACTTGTGACAGGTAGCTCTAATTAAAGATCTCATTGACAAGATTTTGCGGGTAAACCCGTTTCTGCTTTATTCAACCGTCCAAAGCTGACTGCGAACATAAAGAGTGAATCATTTGGATTATAAAATCCATATGATTGAAGCCGTCAATTTATGAATCCTGGAACAAGTGAATTTAAATTAAGATTTTCACCATCGTTACTTTCCAGTTGTCACGAGCTTGATTCTGATAGAATCTTGCTTGTCACCTACCGCAATGCTGTTTTATGTTGACACTGGAAGGATTTCCACTCTTCACAATGAACACTAAATAGTGTCACTCGGAGTGTTCTGGCAAGATCACTTGGATAATGCGTAGAGGCCCTAGAACAAGTTTAATCTCAATTAAGAGTTAAACCATCGTTTCTTTCCAGTTATCACAAGATTGGTTCTTAAAGAACCGTACGTGTCACCTACCATGAGCTTGTTTGATGTTGGCTCAAGCAGGATTTCCATCTTCATTGTAATACTTTCGTATTACTCAGATGTTCTGGCAATATTACAATAATATTGCGTAGGACTCATAAAAATCTTTCTTATTTTTAAAATTGTGTCCTAATGAGACTTTTGATGATCTCGTGGCTCTAGACTCAATAGTGCATTTTTGTTTTGGTGAGCGGAGGCTGGAGAGGATTGCCACCTTTTCAATATCAATTTATTCGGAGTGAGTAAACCGATAGATAACGTGTTGAACTCCGTGACATTAAAACAAATATCTTTTGAGAGATATTTGAGTTGGCTGGGAGGGGTTGTGTATCGCATCACTGGGTCCATGATACTTTGTCTTCAAGATGAGTTGGCCCGGTTTCTACCTAAGTTGTAAGGAGGGCTTCTTTCTTTACACCCTTTATCTTTACATTTCTTTTTCATTCTTCAACCCCTTCAATGCTTACCAATACATCATTACTAGCACCTTGTTGTGATTGTTCCAGTGCTAGCATCAGTACTTGGTCGGCATTCAACTATGTTCACAATCTATTCTCCATCTTTCCTAAGGACTTCTATTTTCTAACTATGGAATTGTCCTTGGGAAGATTCCTCCGGTTCTGGAAGAATCATTGGACTAGCACCTAATCCTACCACCCTTTTGTCACCACATCCGTCATGAATTAAGTGTGTTTTGGGTAAGTACTTGTCACCATGAAAAATCCTTGAAAACTCACTTAAGATACTTGTGATATAAATATCAAAATTTTGTATCTTTAAGTGTTTTTGTTCATCAAAAATGCTCCCCCTTAACATGTGCAACACACAATTAAGTTGATTTATACTTGAAGTCTTTTTCATGTTTAGCCAAATATATTATCAAGTCTCCTTAATCCTATTTTCTCCCCTTATCCAAAATGTTAACCATCAATATTTTGGATATTAATGGATTAACCGGTCTTTGGGTAATAAAATGAAATTAGATGCTGGCCAAAGAACATATCAATGCTCCCCCTCAAATTAATGACGGTTAGTTGTAGTGCTCGAGTACGATATGTTTGAAAGATTTAGAATCTCGAGAGAAATTCATGAAAAGTATCATACTTGCATACTATAACATGCCACAAAAGCTGATTATACATAAATTGACATATTCACAGTAATATACATATGGAGTTGACCTGATAGAAGACGATCCATAATTAAATAGATCGTTCCATGAACCTATGGTGTGCTCCATATGGTCTTCCACCTACGAATCGTTCCACACTTCTTAGCAACCACCGCTTCCTTAAAAGTTCCTCGATCTTTTTGATCGCGTACTTAGCTCCTCTTTTGCATTGGCTCGTCCAGGTGTACTTGACTGCTGGAAGCGGTAGGTCGGCATTGAGAACAGTCAGATCATCACGAACATGTTTGAGCGTACCATCGCTGAATTTGTGCAGTTTAGAGAATCACATAAACTGCATGACGCCAATCTCATTCAGATAAAATATCCCTGCTTCCGATGTCGTGGTTCCCATGTAAGGCTTTTTTTCCTTGTGGAAATTACTGAGCGGAGTTGTATGGGGACGTTGCAAGTTTAGCTGCTTTTGAAAGCTCTCCACTCCAAGTTGAAAATCTTCCACCCGGTGTTTGATGACGCTTTTTCTAGCAAATTGACGAAGGTTGGAGCTCAATACAATGACTATCTCAGGTGGTAAATGGTCGACTTTTTAATGAGCCAATAACAACAGAAGATCTTCAATGTCTTCAAGGCGAAGGTACTGGAGATAACTTTCGTCAATTCTGTATTCTTTTTCATCAGTACGTTTGAACACGATTACATTCAAGTAATCATAACCGAATATAGTCTGAGTAGTTGCTACTTGTATGCTTTTAATTCTATGATCTGAAACAATAGAAGAACCTCTCTTTGGATGATGGAAGTGATTGTAAGCTAACCTTTTCTTTGCATTCTAGTGAGAGTTGCCAAGTGATGCATAAGTATCATAAAACTTGAGCAACTTCCTTCTCCATAACGCATCAGGTACTTTATCTTTAATCCACGGTACGTTCTCCAGATTGATAGCCTTGATCATAGTAAGTGATGTGGCATATTTCTTCGTGTCTTTTTCAAGATACTCGAGAACATGAGATACGAAGTATTCTATTGGAATCGTTGCAGAACCAACGATGACTGTGGGTGTAAGAGGTCGTAACACTGGAGTCTAAATTCCCGTAGTCGTCGCTCTCATGGCCTTTGTAAGCTTATTTAAGTGATATTCAGCCTCATTATGGCTGATCTTCAAAGTATCAAAGAAGTCCACATCTGCGGCTGCCATTTTGATAAGATCCGGAGTCATTGTTGGTTTCCCATGATGATACCTTAGAAAGGCCGAGAAATCGATTGGATTGTTTAGGTATTGAGTGAGCTCCATTTCTGTTGATGTGGCGAAAGGATGTTGTGGTGCTGCATTTGTAAGCCAGAGTTGCTCCTGTATCGTGTCATCGATGATAAGAGATTCAGCAAAAGTCGGTTTTGATACATTTAAGTCTTTGACTTCCATATCGGAATTGTGATGATCTTCAGATGGTGTTGAAGGCTGTTCTTGTAACACCGGTATATCATCATTGGGCATAGAGACTGGAATTTCGTCTTCTAGCATCGACCCTGTGGGTTCATCTTCATGCGTAGACATTGGAATTTCGTCTTCTTGAATAGGTTCTACAGATTCGTTGTGAGAAGCAGTAGTAGAAACTGGTTCAGTAGATATACCTGTGTCAGTATGCTAGGATTCTGGTACAGTGGCGTCCATCGTCTTTTCTGCAGTTTCAGCAACGCTTTCTTCAGCTTCCTCAATACCTTTCTCAGTTTCCTTATCACCTTCACCCTTATTTGACTCGTCGCCATTCGTACCCGTTTTGTCATTCTTATCACCCTTTTTGGTTCCATTCCCGTCATCATTATCATCATCATCATCCTCATCCCCATCTGTATCCTCGTCCTCGTCTTCTCTGTTATCCTCATCCTCTTCTTCCTCGTTCTCTTGTTCATCTTCATCCTTATCCTTATCCTCTTCTTCCTCATCCTCTTCATCATTTTGATCATCATCACCATCATCCTCATCACCGTTACCCTCGTTATTTGCCTCCTCTAGCTCGTCTTCATCCTCAGACTCAGAGTCTTCAGTATCTGCAGGTGTATCTTTAATGATTGCTTTGTTTAGATATTGTAGAACTTTTTGTTTATATTTCAATTTACGAGGCCCCATATCTTTCAGTCGTGTTTCTAACAATTTCATTAGTTGATGGGTAGATAAACCAGTACTGAAAAGAGTTGGTAGCTCCTGATCAACATATGACTTTACTTCACGTCGAATGATGTTGGTCATATTATCATTAATTGGCCCAAGAAAAGCAGCATTCTCTTTGTCACGAGTTTTCTTCTCTCCAAGAAATGTTTTATGATGCCTTTTAATTTTAGACACGTTGTCGAATATTTTCTTAAGTTTAGGTTCGTCAGGGTGTGGTTCCTGGAGGGTTTGTGTGTCAGGATTGGTGATTCTTTCATTTAGTGCTGCTATTTGTTTAGCTTGAGCCTCCAGCTGTTGTTGAAGAGTCTGAAATAGTGGATCACTGACTGTGGGGAATGGGTTGGAGGTGGATGACACTTGTGGTACTGATGGTGGAGGTGTAACCACGAGTGTTAAAGAGGTTATGGATGATACAGGTTGTTCAAGGATAGGTGATGGTTTAGGTTCACTCATTGGGGCGGTAGTTGATACAGGTTGTTCATAGGTGATGGTGTAGGTTTAGTCATTGGGGCGGTAGTTGATACAGGTTGTTCAAGGATATATGATAGTGTAGATTTAGTCGTTGGGGTGGTAGTTGATACTGGTTGTTCAACAAGTGCGGGTGTGAGAGTTGGTGTGATGACATTAGTGATGACCGGGGTGGCTAGTCGTGGAAGGGTAGTTGATGTAACAGAAGTTATAGGAACATCCACCATATTTTCATTTGTCGATGGATCAGTATTTGTGACCTCGACGCCCTCACCTTCAAGATTAAGATATTTCATAACATCATCAGAGCCGGAAGTAGACATACTTTGAAGTTGAGTTCCTGGTATGAGAGTTGCATGAGCATCATCGTTAATCACAGTGTTAGTTGGTTCCGGTAAGGATGTGGTGATATTGGCATCATGATACAGCAAATTTGTTTCTGTGTTGTCACTGGTAGCACCCTCTCCACTCTGCTCATGACTTTCAAAATTGAAGTTATCAACATCTTCATCATTAGGATCTTCATAGAAGGCAATATCGTGATCAGGTTGACCAAATTCCTCTAAGTCATCGAACAGTGTTGAGCCTGATCCTTTGGATGTTGCAAAAGCCTCCTCTCTACTTTGCTGAAGAGTAATACGCAGTTTTTTGGCTTCAGAAATGGTTTGTTGAGGTGGTTCATCTGAAGCAACAAGTGCTTCTTTACCTTTGGTTTGCTTTGCTTTCTTTGGCCTTCTTAGTGGTACTTCTTCGTGTTCATCCTCAGGGTGGATCATCTCATCTTCTTCATCATCTTCATTAACTAATTGCTCTTTCCCTGTGCCTTTATCTTTTGAGGAAGAAATCTTTTGTCTCTTTGCAATCCTTTTCTTCCGTTTACCTATTTGTTTCTCAGATTGTTTCTTAGAGGGATCTGCATTTGCTCTTTTGAACTGTGCTTCAATATCCCGTAGCATCTCTTGGTAGTGAGCACTCTCCTTGATCCCTTCATTGATCATGATGTCTGGCACTAGAGCTGGTCTGAGTGAGTACTTTGTGAATTGATTATCAGCAGTCATTGTGTCCAACACATCGTCACTATCTTGAGTATGATAGAATAAATTCCCACGAGGATCAATAGCTAGGCCACTCTTCATGAAGAAATTGATGATTAGTTTTGTGAACCTTAGAAATGGGAGATGCACCGCTTTCCTCTTGGAACTTGTAAATTGATGACAAAATTCATCCCAAAGTTGTAGTGCATAGTCTACTTTAGATCCAGTGTAAAGACCCCAAAAGATAATATCCTGAGAGGGTCTCATTGCGTCTGATCCACGAATCTTGGAAGTAAGACATTTTACTAAGATAGTGACAATAGCTTTCCAAGGTTGCCCAATATGTGACGTGTTAAACTGAGATAGAAAAACAATTTCACCCTCATAATTCAATTCTCGAATTACTCGAAGCAGTTCATCTGAATCTGGGTCAGGCACAAAGTTTTCTCCTTTTGCTAACTTAGGAAGCTTGAATAGTTGCCTAAATTGACGCAATTCAAGTGTCAAGTCTTTCTTGTTAAGCTTAAAAGAGATAATCTTCTTTGACAATTGTTTTGCCTGTGTAATTGTGGCTGTTGCCCAAAACTCGTGCATGTATACTTGAGGAACTGATGTAGTAGCACGTAATGCGTCCTTTATTGGTGAACAATCTAGGATGCCCGTTGCAATTTTTAATGCCAGCAAAGTAGGATCAAAATCGTCTTTCAGACGAAAATTGTTTGGTGCATGTTGCATTCTGGCATTAAGTGGAACTAGGACAAGATCTAGTTGTCTTTGTTGTTCTTCGGTTATCGACATTTTCCTGCTTTAGATAAACACATGGACACTTGATATATATATATCTCATAAACTATGTAAATCCTAAGCATAGGGAATAAAACAACAAACGTCACCACATGGCATAACATCACACTAAGACGAAACTACACTTAGAACATTGTTATCGTTTTAACAACATAATCTAATAGAGTTTATATTAGTAACACAAGTCACAATGAGTCTTAGTCTATGTAACACAAGCTTGTCCTGAATTTTTATCGCAATATCCAAGTCCATCGAAAATCTAAACACATCTAATTGTCCTTGCAAATGTTGGTCCATCGTAACGAGCCATCGCAGTGACCATCGCAACATGGGATCGTAATGAAGCCATCACAGCGAGTCCATCGCATTGAACCATCGCAGTGACCATCGCAACATGGGATCGTAATGAAGCCATCGCAGCGAGTCCATCACATTGAACCCATCGCAACGAGCCCATCGCAACGGACCCATCGCAACGGACCCATCGCAACGGACCCATCGAAACGGACCCATCGCAACAGACCCATCGCAACTAGTCCATCGCAACGGACCCGTCGCAACGGACCCATCGCAACGGACCCATCGCAACGGACCCATCGTAACAGACCCATCGCAACGGACCCATCGCAACGAGTCCATCGCAACGAATCCATCACAATGCACCCATCGCAACGAGCCCATCACAATGAACCCATCGCAACGAGCCCATCGCAGTGGTGCCATCGCAGTATCCCATCGCAGTCAGTGCGATCGTATGAGGCCATTGTAGTCTGGGCGATAAGAACAATGCAAATCTATTGATCTCGATTACGGGACTTAGAAAAATGTTTTAGGCAAAACTGAGTAAGACCTATGTATATCTAGGCCAGATGAACGAATCCCACTACTCATAACACATTTTCATCATAAACCTGAAAACCCTAATTTATGTGGTTCGATTTATACGAGTTTGAGTTATGATGAGATCATAAGATGATCATATAAATAAGATACGATGATTATGATACGTAGATTATGTAGCAGGAATAGCAGTCAAAGATGAAGCTTGGCTTTTGTTTAAAAATGGCAGATGGGGTAAAAAAATGTGTGTGAGTGACGATGAAGAAGTAATAGGGGGGAGGGTGTTTTGTTTTGACTTTGGTCAAACCAATTGCACTAAATTGCAACTTGGTCCCCCTGATTGCAAGTTTTGCAATTTTGGCCCCCCAGTTAGAAAAGTTGGTAAGACAATAACCCATGACTTCTTATCTAGGCAAATTAACACAATCACATGCACCAATCACTCAACTAACACGATCACAAGACACACTTAGCAAATGATGAAGAAGATAACCGTTTTTACATTTTTCTAAAAACCCGTTTTGAAGATTTGTCAAAACAAAAATGATTTGATATTTGCTCCCCCTTAAACGCATACCTGTTTTCTATTTAAAGAGTTGTAGTCGTTGTTTTTAAGGAGACAAATATCCATGAAGACCTTTTCCGTTTAATGATTTTCTGAAACGATTCTGGTGGCAATAGGATTTCTCATATTTTAACAAAATAAGTGCACTGAAGCGTACACTAATTTGTGTTAGACCAAGTTATAAAGTAAACTTGATCCCTTACAAGGTTTATAGTAAACCTTGCCCGAGAAAATTAATTCCCGTTGTGAGCTAACGTTTTCAAAAGAAATACGTGACTTTAATGCGAAAAGCGGGTTGCAGTCAGAAATAACTACAAGCCATGTGGGCATGTTTTAAAATATGTACAACTTTTATACGGACTCTATTTATGGCGACGTGTCAATTTTAGTCGACATTTCTAAGACCGTAAATATTACCATACTAAAAGACATGCCCGATTTAAAATGAAAAATATTTTTGGATTTTCTTGATTTTTATATTTTTTATGGTTTTTGTATGTTTTATATTTTTGTATTTTGCTTTTGGTGGTTTATATATATACGATAATATACAAGATCACGAAAAAAAAGGATACTCTAGAATAGTTTACCACCATTATTCTGCAGATTCTTCTGCCAACTCCTTAAGTGTCGCTGGTGAGAGTGATTTCATGCCTAGATTTTCGATCAAAAACTCGATACGTCCTCGATCTAAGACCTTAGTGAATATATCCGCCAGCTGATACTCAGTGTTGACAAAGTACAGTTCGATCACTCCATTTTCCACTTGCTCTTTGATGAAGTGGTAGCGAATGTCAATGGGCTTCGCCCAATGTTGAATGTAGTTGCATCAAAGAGCAATTGCACTTTTGTTATCACTGTACATCGGGATTTTGTTGAATCCAAGACCGTAGTCAGTTAATTGTGATCTCATCCAAAGAACTTGAGCACAATAACCGGACATAGCAATGTATTCAGCCTCTGTACTTGATATCGCAATGCTTTTCTGCCTTTTGGATGCCCAGCTAACAAGTCTATCTCCAAGAAGTTGCACACTACCAGAAGTGATACGTCTAGTATCTTGACACCCAACATAATCCGCATCTGCATATCATATTAGTGCAATAGAGGAATCCTTCGAATACCACAGACCACGATGAAGTGTTCCTTTAATATACCGAAAGATCCTTTTTCACAACATGTAAGTGCTTTTCGGTAGGTCGAGCCTGATACCGGGCACACATGCATAAAGAAAATTGCAAATCAGGCCTGCTAGGAGTCAGATAGAGAAGGGTGCCGATCATTCCACGATAAAGTTTAGGATCGACAGCTATCCCTTCCCTATCCTCATCTAACTTGGATCTCTCCACCATTGGAGTATCCACGGGGTCACAGTTTTCAAAATGATACTTCTTTAGTGATTCAAGAGCAAATTTGGATTGATTAATGAAGACGCCTCTGGGATTTTGAGAAATTTGCAACCCTAAGAAAAATGAAAATTTTCCCATCATCGACATCTTAAAACGTGTGACATGATTTTCTCAAAATGGTCAGACGGTCTTTGAGTAGTGACAGAAAATATTATATCGTCAACATAAATTTGTACCAGTATCATGTCGTTGTCTTCCTTGAGAATAAATAATGTTGGTCCACTTTGCCTTTGGAGAAGCCTTTCGAGATGAGATACGACGAAAGGAGATCGTACCACGCGCGTGGAGCTTGTTTCAACTCATAAAGAGCCTTCTTGAGCTTGTACACGTGATTAGGATACTCCGAGTTGACGAATCCATTCGGTTGGCTTACGTAGACATCTTCCCTTAATTCACCATTAAGAAATGCCGTCTTAACATCCATTTGGTAGACGATCATGTTCATATGAGCATCATAAGTAAGGAATAGTCTAATCGCTTCCAATCGTGCAACAGGAGCAAAGGATTCTTCAAAGTCAATACCCAAAGCTTGTTTGTAACCTCTAGCAACCAATCTAGCTTTGTTCTTTAGCACTCCACCTAACTCATCGAGTTTAACCTTATATACCCACAACAATGCAAGGATTTCAACGTTGTTGGGTAAAGGAACTAATTCCCACACTTCAATACGTTGAAATTTATTAAGTTCCTCTTGCATGGCTTCAATCCAAGATGATTTTGTCATGGCTTGTTGCCAATTTTTAGGTTCAGTATCGGAAAGAAATGCATCAAAGTAGCAATATAATGCATGTTCTTGGAGTTGGTGGCGTGTTAAAACTGGTCTATCGATGTCACCAATAATATTGCAGATTGGATGATCCTTTATCCATTTGGTGTTGTGATTTTCAATCCGTGGTGGTCGGGAGTGAACGATTGCAGGAGCTTCCTCTGAGGTAGGCGCGCCGTTAGGGTTATCGGGTATTTGTGAACCAAAGAATGGAAGTTCTTGTAAATGAGCAATTTCCAAGTCGTGATCATAGAATCCTCTTCAACATCATTAGGAACAAGTGGGGGTGATGATTCAGGTGTAGTTTGTGAATTGGTGGGGGATGGGACATCTGGTTCAATAGTGACAGTAGATGCCTCGGGCTGATTTCCATTATCTTGAGCAACAACTTTGGGAATCGGAGCTGCTACTGCAGGTACTAGAGAATCACCACTAGGTGGATCAAAGAATTCATCAAACATAGGTTGAAATAACTCATCCCACTCGGGCCTTGTAGGTGGTGTAAATGATGGAGAAGTAGGATTGTTGGGAGTCAATTCGGAACTAATCGTACCGGTTCCCATCTCATGAAGTGCGGGTCCAGAGCTGTGTTGCTCAGAAGCCATCGCTGTCAGCTCATCAAAATCGGCATCCAAAGTTTCTACTATCTTGCCAAGACGACGGTTATAAATTCGGTAAGCTTTATTTGTGGGTAAGTAACCAATGAAAATTCCAATATCAGCCTTCGGTTGAAGTTTGCCCAAATTCTCACTATTAGTATTTGGATAACACAGTGCACCAAACACAAGAAGAAATGAAATATCAGGTTTATGTCCATGAAGAAGCTCATATGGAGTTTTTCCATGGCGCTTACGAATGATGGAGCAGTTTTGGGTATAACATGCGGTTGCCACTGCTTCAGCCCATAAGAATAAAGGAGCATTTGCATAAATCAACATAGTTCTAGCAGCTTCCATTAGTGTACAGTTTCGTCTTTCCACGACACCGTTTTGTTGTGGAGTGCGAGCAACAGAAGTTTCATGTGAAATACCGACCTCTTCATAATAGTCTCGTAGAGTTTGATTAACGAACTCAGTTCCATTATCAGTGCGAATGCGGCGAACAGTAGCATTAAGACGTACTTGGATCATCTTTAAGAAGGTAATAATATAATTTAGAACTTGATCCTTGGTTGTTAAAAACTTTACCCATGTAAACCTTGAGAAATCATCCACCATGACGAGGATGTATTTTCTACCACTCACACTAGCCGTACGCAATGGCCCGCAAAGATCCATGTGCAAAAGATACAGTGGTTCTTGGTTGGTGTCTTCAGCTTTAGGTTTGTATGATTTCTTGGTGCTTTTCCCCAAAGAACACGCGGAACATAAATGATCCTTGTTGAACTTAAGTTTTGGAAGACCACGAATAAGTTCGTTTTTAGCCAAATGGTTTATAGGATCAAAGTTGAGATGAGATAGCCGGCGATGCCACAACCATGACTTGGTCTTAGATGCTTTGGAGAGAAGGCATACAGGAGAGGCGACCATCATGTTTTGAATGGACTGTGTGTAGAGATTATCCCCTCGAGAACCTATTAACAAGTCATTTTCTACAAGATCACGAATGAAGCAAGTATGTTGTCAAAAAGCAACCTCAAGGTTTGAATCGCAAAATTATCCTACTGAGAATAAGTTGTGACCAAGTCCCTCGACGTAATACACCCTTGAAATCGTAACATTCCCAATTTGATATTCACCGTAACCCATGATCTTCGCAATATGGTCGTTGCCAAATTTCACCGTTCCTATAAACTTGCTGACGAAATTTCTGAGCATCGAGCGGTCTCCAGTCATATGTTTGGAGCACCCTGAGTCCAAATACCAAAGAATAATTTGGACGACCTGAAAATATCACCAAACAAAGACGATGTATCGGAATCTAATTGTTCCTCTAAGTTAGCAGGTACAGATGTAATAATCTTAGATTTGTTATCAGAAGAGTTTTTAGGCTTCCAAATTTTCTTACTAGTTGTTGGCTTAGACTCTAGTTGTCTAGTATTCTAAGGTACTTTTTGACTGGGTACTTCATCACCGGTAGGCACAATAATGGAGGCAGACCTAGTGAAAGGGCGTTTTTTTCCCATTTTTTAGTGCTTGTGATCCTTTTTAAAGGATGCTGAGACCTAACTTCAGTGGATGTGATCCTAGTTAAAGGGCACTTAGTTCCATTTGCAGTAAAGGTCCTACCAGTGGGTAACCATTGCCATCCAACTTGGGTGAATTTCTTCCCCGTTGGTTTCTATTCAAGATTGTTTCTAATGGCATGCATTTCATTAACATGGTCAACAAGGCATAAATCATGACGCTGAGAAAACATGCATTCATTACAATTCCAACATTTCAAATCAGAATTCACATTTTGTTTAGGTTTCCACTCAGAGAGAGAACCTTTTGTCTTAGCTACATGATTCTTTTTATTTAAAGCTGAAATAACATTCCTAGGGTGAACTTCTACTTTCTTCTTCCCAGTCCTACTAGTGGAAGGCTTGATCTTACCTTTCTTGTCTTGAGATCCTTTAGCCTTAGTAGACATAATTACTCTGCCAAGGGAATATGACTTGTGGGATCTAGTGTACACATAGCATCAATGGTATCGCTAGCTAGATCAGTATGTTCTAAGGCATTTTTCATGTAGGTAGCAAACTTAGTTGGACTATGCTTAAATTTTGGGTCCCGATAAAGCATACGTGGGTTGGGTTTAGGATTACTAGAGGATGGTGTAGAGATGGTAGCTGAGTTATCAACACCTTTTTGTCCTTTGAGTTGAAGTGTCTCCTTTACTTCAGCTATAACCATGTTTTTTTCTATGAGCTGAATATTTAGGTCAGAGATTTCCTCACATTTCTTGTTCAGTTGGTCAACTAATGACTTTTGCTCTGTCGCATTAAAAGTGAGGCGTTCTTCTATTGAACCAGAATTTTGTGAGTCACCCTGCCTTACTTTTTCACGCTCTCCTAGCATAGAAGTAATTCTATTTTCTAGGACATGATTTTTAGTCTCTACAGGCTCTAGTTCCACTTTTGTTGCAAGTAATTCTCTCTTAAGTCTCGTAACATCTTCCTCTAATGATTGCATCACCTGAATCATCTTGTCACTTGTCTCAACGTTGTTTTCACAAACATTTATTTTTGAAAGAGTTTGATTTTCAAGTTCAAGATCCATAGAGTGTTGTTCAACCTCGTCAAAACATTTTGAAAGTAAGTTATAAGAATCTTGAAGCTTTAAAAATTCAGCGTTAGATTCGTGACAAGAATGATTATCTACATTATTCACAGGTGCAACAATATTCACAGAAAAATCATGCACATCATCACATTTATTCACAACAGATGTAATCTCAAGAGCATATTCAATAGTAACAACTTGCATCACTTCGAGAGACACTATATGTTCCAAGAATCGGTCATATTCGGACAAAATCTTTTCTTTCTCAATTTGATGTTGTTCATAAGCATCATCCATTTTATAAAAAACTTTTTGAACTTCACCCACTTCAAAGTTAAGATTTTCCCCAAGATCTAGAAGACCTTCTTTAACATTGTTTACAAACGGAACGATCTCTTTCTCAAACACCGTTTTCATGTGTTCAAAAGCCCATTCTCCAGCGATTTGAGCTGTTGAAGTCATACATTCCGTGATAACCTTGTCAAAGTTGGCAAGGTATCGCCAAATCTCTTTCAAGTTTAGCAATACCGTACTTACTGGTGGAAGATCCTTTGGAATTTCCTTAGGTTTATCCAAATTGACAAGTGTAGGAAGTATACTAAGGCTTTCTCTGGTAGGCATGTAAGTTGGTGTATGGATAAATTCCCTTTGCATATTAAAGCGAATTCTAAGATCTGTTTTTGCATTTTCTACATTAAGTTGTGCATAATCATACTCAAGATAGGTAAAAATCATTTTTGACCGATTCTCTTCATGTAGTGATGAATTCTCGGATTCGTTCGGAAACAAAATCGGATCTAATACCAATCCTAACTTGGTTGCATCATAAAGTCGTGGGTTGTGTAAATGCTTGCTCTGCATACCCCGGGTTAAGTGGTAGGTCTATTAGACGTGATAAAGTGAATTCCTTAAACGATGCATGAAACAAGTGTACTAGATGTGAAGCAGAGTATTGTTTTAAAAGCTTAATTTCAGTTTGTTTAATTCTCTCAGACGTCTTAATTTCCGTTTCAACCCTTTTAGACTCAAGAATTTCAAAATCCGTTTGAAGTTGTTGAAAATTATTAACGACTGACTCTTTTTCTTTAAGTTCTTTTGAAAGATTTGCTCTTAAACTTTCAATTTCTAGAAGGTTATCCATTTGAACTTTCTTAAACCTATCAAATTCAGGATTGGTTAAGGTAGTGGTCACTGGAGTTAATTCCAAGGTGTTAACCTTTTGTTTATACAAATCAAGCTCTTCAAATAATGTCTGGTTAATCCCGCGGGTGTAATTGACCGCATCATTCATTCGGCTAAGCATAGATGCCGACATCATAACCAAATCTTGTTGAGCAAACAAATTTGTAGACGTAATAGCTCCCGGTTGAGGTTCACTCAAAGCGTGGGGACTTGCATTGATATTGCTATCATTGTTTGTCTCCTCGTTTGAGTTACTAACCACCGGAGGCTGTTCTAGATACTCAGGCACTTGCTCAACTTGATAAGGTACAACACTAGTATCCTTTGAAGTATTTGGTACCTTAGAGATTGTGTCAGCTTCATAAACTGAAAGATTTTCCATGAGAGATGCCTTGGCGGTATTGAGATCATCACAGTCAGAATCGTATGCATCAAGATCATCACATTGATATGCGGCATTGTTCGTGATGGCTGTTGTGATTCCGTCAGTGTCCGCAACTCCTGGATCTGTGAGAAATGCTAACTTTTCTTCATCGAGATCTCGTCCTTGGGCTTGAGCATTAACCAAGTAGATCTTCTCCTGGAACCATGTGCTACCCTTTTTCCTTTTTGGGTACTTACACTCTCAAGCCATGTGCCCTTCCCCTTTGCAGTTATAACATATGATCATCTTCATTTTTCCAGTGTTATTACCCCTTGTAGCAACAGTGTTAGATGGACGTGCACCAGCAGTAGATGAACTTGGTCTCCCCTAAAGTGGTTGCACAGTGACTCTGCCATCTTGAATTGTAGCTTGTTGACGAGAGTTGGAAGAATTCCTCAACTGATTGTTTGTTGGAGATGGTCCTCTATAACCTCGTTTGTTTAACGCTTGAGTGATGTAAGCAGACATTTGAACAAGTATATCAGTAGGATTATCCCCTTGTCTAAATTCAGGGACTGGAATCTCATCATCACAATAGAATGCTGGTGCTGGTTGAGCTACAAACTGATTTAAAGGAGCAGTAACATGTTGTGAGTAATGGGGTTGAGGAGCCTCATGTTGTTGATAGGTGATGGCAGGGTTTGTTGGAGGTTGATAAGGTGAATATGGTTGTGAAACATAAGGTAAATGATGTGAGTCTCCTTGTGATGATATTGATGGTTGCTTGTATTGTTGCTGATAAGATGAAGGTGGTTGTAGCAAGATCTAATACTGTGGAAAGCTTGGAGTTTGATACAATGGTTGATAGGAAGATTGGTGTCCCAAAGCAAACGGAGAGTTGTGATATGATAAAGTTGGATGATTTTCCATTAATGCCAATGGTTCTTGATAAGATCCCCGAGAGATGCGTTTTTGGATCACGTACTTCTCGTGTTGTTGCAAGAAAGCATAGAGTTGATCTAAATTTGTCTTGTTCAAATCTCGAATCATTTTAACATCGGTGACATATTGGCTCCACTCTGGGAGTAACACATTCAAGAACTTGGTGTTTAGTTGAAACTGAGCAATCCTTAGATTATACATGTTCAAATCATTCATCAAAGTGGTAAAACGCTAGTAGTAGTCATGAAGTGTTTCCTCTGGAATGTATGTGAACCTATCAAACAAGTCATACAATTGACACTCTCGTCCCCGCTTAGTTAGTGAAGTCCCTTGTAACAAAACAGTTAAGCGATCCCAAAGATCCTTTGCCACTGTGTGTTCGCTTACCATTCGATAAATATCGGGTAGAAGAGCTTGAAGTATGGTATGAATAGCCCTTTCATCCGCATCGGCAATGAGTTTGTTAGCATCTGTTAACTCATGAAACAACCTTGGCTGTGTCACATTATCGACAGTAACTTCTCCCCAATCGAGTGAACCTTTCTCAATAGATTGAACCATAAGTCTCCCATTGGTTTTACTGATAATTTAAGTTCTCATGCGACCTTGCCATGCTTCGAATAAGTCTTTGATGAGCAACGGAGGGCGGGTATCGGTACCCGAAATGATTGAAATATCGGTAAGCGATGCCATTGTTGGCATGAATGAATGAGGATTCATTTTTTGAGCACTTGAATAAAGATTATCAAAATGATCGAGCAATGAAATAAGATTATGTGTTTCAGTGTTGTTTAAATAAAGATGTTATGATCTTTTGGTTGTGTGTTTTTGTTAATGTCTCCAAAGAAATGAAAATTTGAAAAAAAATCCTCTAAGTCTTGCAAATTTTGGCCGATCGTACTCTGTGATCGTACGCTATGATCACACTGGTGATCGTAGTCTATGATCGCACTCTATGATCGAATCCAATGATTGTACTCACTTGATCGTATCTAATGATCGTACTCACTAGATCGCATCCAATGATCGTACTCACTTGATCGTATCTAATGATCGTACTCACTAGATCGCATCCAATGATCGTACTGACGTGATCGCACTCACTTGATCGTATCCAATGATCGTATTTGTGACAATCTTGATATTCCTGGTCGTTATTCTAATCTCGATTATTACATATTTTGTATTTACTTTATTGAGAAATTTAAATTATCGGCCAACCGGGAAGCTTAGGCTTGAAACTTAGCGTAAGAATGCCGTTTAAATTATAACCGGCAAGAGTACGTTAGGTACCGAGATTTATATTCTCGTTATGACATACATATATTTTCTATTGTTGTCGTTAATTTTAATTTTATTTTATTTTTATTATTTTCTTTTAAAAGTATTTTTCGTAATTTACGTTAAGCCTTTACGTGTCATTCGTTTATTCGACATATTAATTTATTTTAAGTCATTTATTTATTAAAATATAAATGTACTCCGAATGTCGATGTTTTTATTTTATATTGAGAGTTTATTTTTGTATGTCTTACTAGTATTTTTCAAATCGCGTAACTTTTAAAATATTGGACGTCAATAATACCCGCTTTATCATATTGTGTAAATATAAATTAACTAATAAACTCATTTTAAGTCATCATATAACTTGTCATCCATGTAAAGAGTTATACATGTGATCTTTTTTTTTCTTTATACATATCTCATATCAGGCTAACTTATTACTTCCATTCAAAGTAACATCTAAATTATATAAAAAAATGAATGAAATAAGATGACACAATACGTGGCACATCTTGCCATTTCAAGGAAATATTAACTTTGTATAAAAGAAAACGTGGCACATCTTAGCAATTCCAAAACCTGCCGACTATAAGTTTACAAATTCAATTATCATACTAACATATAGCACATATAGTGGTCATCAAATAAGCTTTCGAAATATTCTGAGATTTTAATTATAATTATATTTCGTCGTTGGCTATTATCGATTGATATCGCTATTGCTAAGGTGAGTTCATAGCCTCGCTTTTATTTATTTACTTATTTAATAAAATCCGCGAGGGGGATAACATGCTTATTTATTAAAAATAAAGAGTACAACTATAAGTTGCGGTAAACCAATTGAATGGTGCAACTAGTAGTTGTGGAAGCTCTATTTACTTGAAAAGTATTTATTGAAAATGAAGGGTACAACAAGAGTTGCTGTAAACCCATGAATGGGTGCAACTAAAAGTTATGGTAAACCCTATTTATTTTAAAATAGAACACAGGGGACCCGATTGTATGCTTAGATGAAAGTTATTACATGAGTTAGCTTATAGCCTTAAAAGACCCATGGAATCGTGAATTGTTAATCGAAAGAACGCTAATACTATGGATAGATCTATCGGGGTGACGCCCAGTCCGATGCGATTAGCTATCGCAATGTGTAGTGAAGCACATGTGTATTGGAGCACATCGGATGCATATGTATAAGAGAAATATACGCACTTGGCTAGGTGTGTTGGGCTGAAATAATATATGTTAACGTTCAATGTCATGAGGCTTATGTAATAACACCGATAATTATGTCCGTACAACATAATTGTCTTTCGATGAATTATTAACCATGGAAGGTTATTAAAAATAATTGTGTTCTATTTATATATTTTAAACTCTATGGATTCACTCAACAAGTTTTGTTGATTTTATAGAATGTTTATCTCAGGTCCATAAAGAAGGTACTCAAGGAAGGTGGTTTCATGAAGCTTGCTAAATTTTGGTGACTCTGGCCCACTTATATAAAATATATTCATTCAAAACAACTTTTATCTTTTGATGTGTACTATAAATATTTTAAAATTATCTGGGACCGTGTATGAATTATTATATTTTGAATGAATGAATGGATGTTTTTATTAAAACGACTCGTTTTGAGCCGTTTTCTATAATTGTGTGATTGTATCATGTAAGTAACACTCAAGGACCCTTCCGCTAATGTGACCCGATTTTGAGAGTGTTACAGATTGGTATCAAGAGCTCAAGTTATAGAGAACGAAAAGATTTTCCAAAAATGAAATTTTGAAATCTTTTAACTATAACAGTTGCAAGCGAAACCTCCGAGTTGCCAATGGACGAGAATGAGAGTATTTATATATGTATATGGGATTATATATATGTTGTAATCTTTATCGATTATTTAAACTTGTGAATTACAAGGTATGTTTTCATTTATTTAATTATAAATGATAATTTATTAATTATCCGAGATATTTATACGACATAGATTGTCACGAAGCCACTCTAGTCATTTTAATGCTAGTGCTGAAGCTATACCTTAAATGAATCATGTTATTCTCGAGACTAAGTAAGTTGTGGATATACATGATCCCAACGAAATGGTTAATATTCTTGATGATATTCTTCTAGTTACAAGGATTTTGATTTCCTTGGTTCTTATTATTGATTCCTCAACCCGTTCATATCGTTTAGCAAATTTAATCTCCATTTTTCATTAATCTTCGACATTCTACTGTTTTGCTAGAAACAAGTTTGTCTGAGATTGTACTTGTTGTTTGTTACGAATTGAGGTTGATTGGTATGGTATTCACATGCCAACCAGGATTCTATATCATATCACTGATCATTTTCTGTTAAATCAGTTTCTCGTTTGTTTCGATCCTGATCTTTTGTGTTGAGCTGGCGATGCTTAAATAAGGTGATTTATAATCGTCTTGTTAAAATAAATTGGCCATTTATTTGAACAAGGAAATTATAAATTGTTGAACTACTGATTTCTAAATCTTATTTGGATGGATTTGATCAATCTATAAAAATAATGATTTATAAATGTGTGGGGTTAAGCGTATAGCGTTCACGCAAACAAACTCTTATTGAATCATAATTCGTTTGTTTGACTCATTCTTTGATTTTGTTCCTCTAATTCTATGATCACGCGATGATTTATTTTGGGGCTGTTCTAAAACCGCCAATTAAGGAGGACATCAAGCGTCCCAGAAAGACACTGAAGAAATCTTCTTCTAGTGGGACCGAGGAGCCTTCTTAGCCACATGATTCACCTATTAAGTCTTAGTGAATTTGCTTATCATTTGTAGTATCCTTTGTAAATCACTAACTAAACTGTAACATCAGTTAGTAAAACTAGTCTTCTGGAGTTGTATAGCATTAGACGATGATAATCTATAATGCATGGAAATACAACTTGTACTCGTTCGTGATTAATCAAATGACTATCTTTTGATTCCTAGTTCTACATCGTTCAATTATTATCTTTCCTTGCTTGTTTCTTCTAATTATTCCTTTTAATTATTCATTTACTTGTAATGCAATCATTGAATGAATACTCATTATGATTCGCATTGTACTAGAATCATGCCGCTAAAAATATGATTAGGAACGTATACGCCAAGTTATTAATGAACAAGTTGCTACATCATTAATCGAATTCATGGCCAACGTGAATGATGGAGCTGGCGGCTCTGGTGGGCCGGTAGTTCGGGTGGAGCAAGTGGTTATGTGGTGCAAATGGTTCTGGAGGAGAAGCGTGTTGAACTGGAAAAAAAAAGAATTATGATTCCCTTAAATAACTAGACCTTAGTTATCGAAGGTGATAAAAATAATTCCCAACTAATTTTATTTTTCATGCATTAAAGCTCGTAAGTATATCGAAAGATGTTAAGATTATTCCTAGCTTAAATATCGGAGAAGCAATCGAAGGAGAAGCGAGTAGAAGATGTTCCAGTCATCCGTGACTATCCTTAAGTCATTTCGAAAGATTTGTGGGGGCTTCCTCCCCTAAGGCAAATAGAATTCCAATCGATGTAATTCTTGGTGTTGCACCCGTGGCCCGTGAGCCATATCGTTTAGTACCATCTAAATTGAAGGAATTATATGTTCAATTGCAAGAGTTATCTAATAAATATTTTATTCGACCGAGCTCGTCACCATGGAGAGCTCCGGTATTATTCATAAGAAGAAATATGGATCGTTTCATCGAGAACTAAATAAATTGTTGATCAAGAACCGATATCCTTTGTCGAGGATTGATGACATATTTGATCTGCTGTAAGTTTCTAGTATCTGTTCTCATGTTGATCTACGGTTTAGTTATCATCAACTTCGCATCCGCGAGTAAGATATTCTAATTACTACGTTTAGAAATCATTATGGACAATTATGAGTTCTAAGTAATGTCGTATGAATTGACCAATGCACCGGCAGTATACATGGATTCCATGAATCGTGCGTGCGAGCCATATCTTGATAAATTTGTCATCATGTTCATTGATAATGTTCTGATTTATTGTAAAAATAAAGAAGGGCATGGTGAACATTTTGAGACTATCTTGAATTTGCTAAGGATTGAAATGTTTTATGCCAAATTTTTGAAATGTGATTTTTGGCTTGACTGCATGAATTTTCTTATCTATGTGATTAATAGTAGTGGAGTTCTCGTTGATTTCGCAAAAAAAAAAAAAAAAAAAAAAAAAAAAAAAAAAAAAAAACAAAAAAAAAAAAAAAACAAAAACAAAAAAAAAACAAGAAAAAAGAATAACAAAAAAAAAATATTAAAAAAAAAATTCATCGAAAAACCTATCAAAATTATGTATAGTGAAATAAGCAATTGAAACAAAGTCGAATTTATATTGTCAGAGTCTGATGAAACTCGAGACAATGACCAAAATACACTTGAGAAAGGATGATCAAATGTGGAAGAAATATCCTCATTTGTATGACTTCAACAAGAAGGCAAGCAATAAGGCAAAATGATCTTCGAGGACGAAGATCCTAATTTGGTTGGGATGATGTGACAATCTTGATATTCCTGGTCGTTATTCTAATCTCGATTATTACATATTTTGTATTTACTTTATTGAGAAATTTAAATTATCGGCCAACCGGGAAGCTTAGGCTTGAAACTTAGCGTAAGAATGCCGTTTAAATTATAACCGGCAAGAGTACGTTAGGTACCGAGATTTATATTCTCGTTATGACATACATATATTTTCTATTGTTGTCGTTAATTTTAATTTTATTTTATTTTTATTATTTTCTTTTAAAAGTATTTTTCGTAATTTACGTTAAGCCTTTACGTGTCATTCGTTTATTCGACATATTAATTTATTTTAAGTCATTTATTTATTAAAATATAAATGTACTCCGAATGTCGATGTTTTTATTTTATATTGAGAGTTTATTTTTGTATGTCTTACTAGTATTTTTCAAATCGCGTAACTTTTAAAATATTGGACGTCAATAATACCCGCTTTATCATATTGTGTAAATATAAATTAACTAATAAACTCATTTTAAGTCATCATATAACTTGTCATCCATGTAAAGAGTTATACATGTGATCTTTTTTTTTCTTTATACATATCTCATATCAGGCTAACTTATTACTTCCATTCAAAGTAACATCTAAATTATATAAAAAAATGAATGAAATAAGATGACACAATACGTGGCACATCTTGCCATTTCAAGGAAATATTAACTTTGTATAAAAGAAAACGTGGCACATCTTAGCAATTCCAAAACCTGCCGACTATAAGTTTACAAATTCAATTATCATACTAACATATAGCACATATAGTGGTAATCAAATAAGCTTTCGAAATATTCTGAGATTTTAATTATAATTATATTTCGTCGTTGGCTATTATCGATTGATATCGCTATTGCTAAGGTGAGTTCATAGCCTCGCTTTTATTTATTTACTTATTTAATAAAATCCGCGAGGGGGATAACATGCTTATTTATTAAAAATAAAGAGTACAACTATAAGTTGCGGTAAACCAATTGAATGGTGCAACTAGTAGTTGTGGAAGCTCTATTTACTTGAAAAGTATTTATTGAAAATGAAGGGTACAACAAGAGTTGCTGTAAACCCATGAATGGGTGCAACTAAAAGTTATGGTAAACCCTATTTATTTTAAAATAGAACACAGGGGACCCGATTGTATGCTTAGATGAAAGTTATTACATGAGTTAGCTTATAGCCTTAAAAGACCCATGGAATCGTGAATTGTTAATCGAAAGAACGCTAATACTATGGATAGATCTATCGGGGTGACGCCCAGTCCGATGCGATTAGCTATCGCAATGTGTAGTGAAGCACATGTGTATTGGAGCACATCGGATGCATATGTATAAGAGAAATATACGCACTTGGCTAGGTGTGTTGGGCTGAAATAATATATGTTAACGTTCAATGTCATGAGGCTTATGTAATAACACCGATAATTATGTCCGTACAACATAATTGTCTTTCGATGAATTATTAACCATGGAAGGTTATTAAAAATAATTGTGTTCTATTTATATATTTTAAACTCTATGGATTCACTCAACAAGTTTTGTTGATTTTATAGAATGTTTATCTCAGGTCCATAAAGAAGGTACTCAAGGAAGGTGGTTTCATGAAGCTTGCTAAATTTTGGTGACTCTGGCCCACTTATATAAAATATATTCATTCAAAACAACTTTTATCTTTTGATGTGTACTATAAATATTTTAAAATTATCTGGGACCGTGTATGAATTATTATATTTTGAATGAATGAATGGATGTTTTTATTAAAACGACTCGTTTTGAGCCGTTTTCTATAATTGTGTGATTGTATCATGTAAGTAACACTCAAGGACCCTTCCGCTAATGTGACCCGATTTTGAGAGTGTTACAGTATTCAATGATCGTATCCAATGATCGAATCTAACGATCGTACTCACTTGATTGTACTCACTAATCGTGGGCTATGATTGTACTCAGTGATCGTGGGCTATGATCGTACTGAGTGATCGTAGGCTATGATCGTACTCAGTAATCGTGGGCTATGATCGTACTGAGTGATCATGGGATATGATCGTACTCAGTGATCGTAGGATGTGATCGTGACCTTGGATCACAAGTAGAAACCCCCAGGGTTTATGCAATCGCAACAATCAGATCGTAACAATAAAGTAGTTCGAGACTTTTAAGCAACAAAAAAGAATGGATTTTTACCTTGGAATTCGTGATTCTAGCCAAACGAATATCTCCAAATCGTTACTAAAACTATTTAGAAGAAATATAGATCACTTGGAACCACAAAAATACGAAATGTTTTTGAAACTTTGGTAAAATCAATCAAAAACACATGAACACACTTTGAAAAGTATGAACAACACAAAACCAATCTTTATTTCATCCCATAGCTCTGATACCAATTGTAGAAACATGATAATCTTTGATATTTCAAGAGGGTTGTTGTTTTCTAGTGAGAGAAAGTAGATAGAGAAGTGAGAGAAAAACTATGTTTATTCTTTGTAAAAATGAAACAACCAACACCCCTTTCCATGGTGGAAAGGGGTTTATATACCAAGTCCTTTAGTGGACTTGGGCTTCCGGCCCATGAACATGCTCATGGGTCGGGATAATGTAAACAACAATTAAACTTATACTACGAGCCTATAACTATATTGTTGGAGTAACCGACACTTTCTTAATACGAAAAATGTATTTCCAACAAAATGAAAGCAAAACACACTCTTTGTCAAGCCCCAATAAACAGAAAAACAAGAAAGGGGGTTCAAGAGGTTACCAAACTCAGCCTTGTTCAGGTAGAGTAAAGACTTCTGATGCCACTAGCTTATAGAATAAGTTTTGTAATAAGGGAGCTTAATGAAGAAGGTGTGAATAGTATCATGGGCTGGAACAAACTTGTTGACCACAGTAGTCAACAAGAAGGTCTACTACAAACCTTTTTCTTGAATCTCCTTGATACCTGTGAAAACCACAAAACAAAGACAAAAAAACAAGTCCAAATAAGCTGCTATAAGCTTTTGTCAAGAACTTATGGCAGCTTATAGTGAACAGTTAGGTTTAGGTGAAAACAAAGAAGATAAGAAAAAGTTTGAACTCCAATCCCTTCGTCTTGAAACGTACAATAAATGAAATAACCACAAAGAACAAGTAGAAAATAAGCCTATAAGCTTGCTTATGTGTCAAATAAGCTAGCTTATAGCTTTTGCTACAGTGATATACATTAAAAAACTTTGAGGTAAAGTGACTTGCAAATATTTTAAATGACAAGAAAAAATAACACTTTTATAAAACACTCTTAAAATTCTCGATTGTCAGTCAAGACTTATAAGATCTCAAATAAAAATGGTTCACAAAAGTTTTTACAAAAATCTTTGAAAAAAGTTTTGATAAACTGAATTCGTACAATACTTTGAAAAATAAAGTTTTCAAATAAATAAACTTGGACAGAATTTAAAGTGCAATGAAAATAAATGGAACATAATTTTTACAAGGCTCAAGTTTACTTTAACTATTTTAAACAAAGAGGTTTACAAAGATTGGAACAAAAATATAAGACTCAAGTCATCTTATGTGTATACTATGCCTAAGAATGATCTAGAAAACAGGAAAATACATCAACCCTGGCTACTATTATTCCAATCTTGCCCTTAGTCAGATTTTGAATTTTTGTCAATGAAGAGGCCCATGTGATCTCCTTGGCAGTTTGTGGGGTGCCAGTTGTTGTTGAAGCAACCTGAGCCTTTAAACATTTCTTGGAGGAGTTAGTAACCACGTTTTAGCCGTTTGATGAGCTATATGATTCCTTTATTGCCAAAATAGGGGATGTAGGGAGCAGGGGAATCTCATTGGGGGGGGGGGGGGGGTCCCACATCACATGTGAATGCGTTATGTGAGCTGGGATGTGGTGAGGATAGTAGTGATTGAGGTTCTAGATAATGTCAACACAAACCCCTTTGACTTGGGATTCGTTCATGATTAGGGTTCTATGGTTTTGAGGGGATTAGCAGAAGGGTTAAATGTGAATAGTGCATGTTAAGCGTTTTTTTATTAATCAATACTTTTTCCAAATTTTAATTAATAAAAAAGGCTCGGTTGGGTGACGTAGTGGTAATGGATTGGTGGGAAGGGTGTGAGTTGGAAGGTGACGTGGTGTGGAGTATATTAGGTTGCAGGTCTGGATTTAGGGGTGTGCGACATGGGCAACCGCACAGGGCCTCCATTTTTTAGGGGCCTTCGTTTCTAATCTTCAGTTTTAGTATGAACTTGTGTTTGGAGGATTTAATCTTGTTACCAGATGATATAAGATGGAGAATATAGGCTTTTTATAGTAAACATAAGAAAACTCTTTGTATGCTCCAATGGAAGAAAATGAATGGTGGGGAAGATGATTCCACCAGTGTTAGATATTGCATTTAGAGCCTTTTAGTTTACTGCTATTTTGTTTTTTTTAAATTTATATTTAGGTCTAGTTAGTTTAACATTTCACCAGAAGACCTCTAAAGTACTATTTTTAATTATAATTTCACACATGTCATTGTGAAAATCTCTTTTAGCTCACATATGTTTTACTAAAAGGAGTTATGTTTATTGGTAGTTAGTAATATATTTTATGAAAAGTGATAACACTTAAGACTATAGGTTTATCGTAACATGTTTTAAAGATTTGAATTATTACACCTAGGAAAAAATACGATGTAAATCACAATACGAAAAGATATTGTTTTTATCGACATCGCAAACCGGATGTATAAATAGTACTCAAAGTAATGGGCATAATTTAAAAATATGGCACAAGGCCTCAAAATTTCATGAGACGGCCCTGTTGGGTTGGGTAGTGGTGGATGTGGGCCAGGTTTAAAGGGTATGGATTCGGGTTTGGTAAGGGTTTTGGGTGTATGGGTTATTTGGTTAGGTTTAAGGTTAGATAAGGTTTGGTGTTTTGGCAAATTTAGTCCCCCAGTTAAATAACTCCTTTAACAGCTTTGTAGTGGTGGTCTTAGCATTTTTCATAGGCAGTCCATAGGCTTAGCATAGTTAGTCCTTGATGTAACTTATGGAGTTTAAGGACTAACATTGAGACTTCAATCAATCTTCAAGGGCTATTGTTGTATAATCTTGAAACTTAAAGGACCCAAATGCAATTTTTGAGATTTACAAGGGTCAAAAGTAACAAGTCTTCAATTCTTAAGGGATCAATCTTGACAAATCTTCAAACTTCAAGGACTTCTTTAGAAAATCATGATTCGGGTCCGGTTCCTTGTGCGACTTCATTTCCCGTGTTCGTTTTTGCTTAAATCTTGTGATCTTTTGTTGAATTCACGATATCCGTACATAAAATACACAATGAACAAGCACAATCATATTTTATGGCATTTTATGATATTTTTAAGCGTTTTAAGCCCGTTTTGGACAATGAGACTATGTATAATTACAGTGTCATCAGCATCTTCCTTTTCTTAATGTCAAACCAAAAAAAACCTGGTAGATGTTGATGCTCCAGTTGTTGCTGTTGATGTTCCAGTTGAACTTGTAAAATTGCTACCAGTTGAACTTCTTGATGATGTAGTTATCGCTCTTGAAAAACAGGTGGGCAGGGTCGAGGAAGTGGCTGACAAGAAAATTATTGAAAGACCAAGGAAGAGGAAAAGAGGGTGTAAATGCAAATATCACATTAAAACGATGTTTACGTTTTAATCATTCTTAACGTTTTGTTAACGACAAAACATCGAGTATATTTTTATGCTTGAATTATAAGCATCATATAAGTTTCTTCAAACTTATACAAAAATGTTTTACACATAAACATTCAAATAAAACATATAATGATGTATGTTGACTTCACAAAGTCAACGGCTGACTTACAATATCAGATATTTTAATCAAACCGAGAAGATTTTGTAGATTGCTTCAAGTCTTGGCTAAACATTTATGAGGCAACAAAAGTCAGAATAGCCGGAACCTGGCGGACCCAAAGGGAAAGGGTCCAACGGGTTCCGTGGGTCTCTGGCAGTTTGCCTAAAATAGAACCCTTTGTCCAAGCTTCTAACTCACCCCTTTCTAATAATCTCCTCTAAATCTCAGTATATATCTAACTCTCTAACTAAATCTTATGAATTCTTTTCTTGCTTGTGATTTAGATCATTTGTTCATATAAAGATCGGTCACGAGAAATCCAAATTTTGATCCATCAAGGCTTTACATTGTGTGAATGTGTTAAGTGTTACCTACATAATCACCATTGTTGCACCCATTCATCTATCTAGTTGTGTAAAGTGTGGTTGGTGTTATAACCATGAAGTGTAGAAGTTTACAAGGCGGTTTGTGCCTTTGTAAAAGAACCTAGACATCTTAGCTTAGGTGTCGATAAAGATTGTAAGCCAAAGTATGAAGGTTTCTCCACCGGTTTAAAGGATAATCATTTACTAGTGAAGTAGAACTCTCGAGTGGATACTCGAGGAGTGGAAGTAGGGGCAAGATAAGTTAGATCTTGTTAAGCCAAACCACTATAAATCCTTGTGCATTGTGTTTTGTCTCTTTATAATTTCATGTCTTTTACTTCACTCGTTATAATTAATCTATATATCCTTACAATCACGAAAAGTTTCCAAAAACATTAAAACTAATCGGTAAAACTATTTAACCCCCTTCGTTTTCTACAGTTGGTATCAGAGCTACGTACTCAAGATATTTTAAAGTAGATTGTACTTTAAAACTTGAATCAATCCATGGATTCTGAAAATTACAAAGAAGGCAATCTATGCAAAGACCACCACTCTTTGAAACCGATGGTTTTATCTATTAGAAAAACCGTATTGAAACTTACGTGAAATCTAAGGATATAGATCTTTGGTATATAATCATTGAAGGTGATTATGTACCAATGGTGATGAATGTCACTACTAACCAACTCGAATTAGTTCCACGTGCAAATCAAACCGATGATCAAAAGAAAATGTTGGCTAAAAATAATGAAACCAAAATGATGCTTTATAATGTTCTACCTAAAAAAGAGAATGAAATAATATGTATGTGTCAAACAGCCAAAGAAATTTGGCACTCACTCATAATCACACATCAAGGAAACTCACAAGTCAAGGATAACAAAATTGATTTACTCGTTTAACAATACGAACAATTTTCTATCCTTGAAGAAGAGTCAACCGATGTGGGATTTGCTCGATTTAACACTATCATAACATCACTCAAAGCACTTGATGAATCTTTCTCCAACAACAACTTTGTTAGGAAATTTATAAGGGCTCTTCATCCAAAATGGCGAGCTAAAGTAACGGAAATAGAAGAATCTAAAGATCTCTCGAATCTATCGCTAGATGAACTCATAGGAAATCTCAAAGTAAACGAAATGGTAATGGAAAAAGATTCCGAGATCATCAAAGGTAAAAAGGAAAAACAAAGATCACTAGCCTTGAAAGCTCGAGTAGAGACTGGTGATGACGAAGACTCCAATAGCGATGACGAAAAATATGCCATGGCCATCTGCGACTTTAATAACTTCTTCAAAAGGATAGGAAGACTCGTAAGACAACCACTTGATAACAAGAAAGTCTCTCGAAAGCCTTTTGATATCAAGAAACCTAAAGACGAGAAAAGTTGCTACCAATGCAGTGACCCAAGTCATTTCATTAGCAACTATCCAAAGGGAAAGCAAACAACCCAAAGGGCTTTCATAAGTGGCGCATGGAGTGATAGTGATGATGAAGGTAATGAGACCCAAAAGGAAGAACTAGCTCTCATGGCACATGAAACTAATGAGGTACACTCCGACTCTTCTTACAATTCTTCTTCACTAAATGATGACACTTTACAAACTGAGTTTGATAAAATGTATGAGATAAGCCTTAAAATTATAAACAAAAACAAAATCTTAAAACCAAAATGTGAAAGCTAAGAAAAAGAAGTTTATGATTTGAAAGCTAGACTAATAAGACTATAGAAAGGAAAAATAGTTGAAGACAAATGTGAAACATGTCAAGAGCTAAAAATCAAAATTGAGAAACTTAAAACTAATCAAGAGGCGTTAACCAAACAAAACCTAAAATTTGTAAAATTTACCAAAAATGCAAATTGTATCGAAGAATTACTCAACTATCAAAGAGATAGTAAAGATAGAACGGGGTTGGGATTTGAAAAGGAAAATACAACCTCTAGCTCAAAAACGACACCACAAAACGAAATTCCAAAAGCTGGTGTCACAAAGACTCTCAGACCCCGTTGGACCCAACTGTAGAAGGGTCCGACACCTAAAGGGTCCGTGGGTCTGACAGCTGCACAAATACATATTAGGGTTGAATTTGTCACAGTGTCTAGAAAACCCAAACCTTTTAATCTAGAAAGATACAACACAAACTTTAGAAGTATAGAAGCAAATACTAGAGCAAGAAACATACAATATCAACCTATGCCATCCTATCCCAAACGCCCATTTCCCAAAAGCACACAACGCATGATGTAGAGTTTTTACTACCCTTTAGGAAAAGAGAGCAAAATAGGGAAAGTATTAAGTGTCGGTTTAGGAAAACCAAGCACTAATGACCAATGTGGTTCAAGTTCGTTTCCCAAGGATGCTAGTGCGTTGTGTTAAGAGATGATTAATGATGTGATTATGATTATGAGAAAAGAAAATAGAAATGTGATTAGAAGAGAATGACGATTATGATGACGAATTAAACTAAGACGAAATGTCGTACACGTAAAACCGTAAAAAGTAGGAAAATTAAAAATTCCTAGAAAATTGTAATAAATCCCAAATAATGTAATTAGAGTTTACAAAAAATCAAAAATCACCCAAACCTTTTATTTAATTAAATAATAAATTTTTAATGCTAATTAAAGCCCAAAAAATCAATTTAATTAACAAAAAGCCCAAAATGAGATTTTTTCAATTGTAAACCTCTAAAATGACTTAACTAAATTTAAAACTATTTTTGAAATTTTTAAATTAATAAAAACTATTTAAAAACAATTAAAAACTATTAAAACTTAAAATAATTATAAAAATTAATCTAAGGATAATAAAAATATTTTAAAAATTGTAATATTCCTAACTTAATGTATTTAACCTAAGAAAAATATAAAAACTTGAAAAATCTAAATTTTAATTTTTAATAATAAAATAATAATAAAATAATATTAAAAATCCAAAATTTATAAAAAATCTAAAAAGTTGAAAACTAGTTTATTTTAACCTAATAAACATAGAAATGAAGTTGAAATTACCTAAATACCCCTAATGGGCCTAGAATGGGCCAAAAGTCCAAACAGTTAGCTTAATGAGCTTATTAAGACCCAATAAGAAAAATGTTGTCCAAATAAGCCCAAAAACTCTTATCTGACTCAAAATTTGATATTAAAGACAAAACTCTGAAGGCCCAAAAGCTGAAAATGAGTATAAGCTAGCTTATTTCAAAACAACTTATTCTTAATGGGCTTTTTGGCCCATTAAGCTATAAGCTGATGCCATAAGCTCAAATTAGACACACTAGCTTCTTTTGAGTTACTTAAGAGTTCTGTAAAAAGAAATTTGAAATAAGCACAAGGAATAAGCCTGAAAAAGCAATAAGCTATCTTCACAAAACGACAAAATAGTCGTTTTCGAGTTCTAGGCCACCCATAGAGCCGATTCAAGTTTCAAAAGCTTTTAAATGACTTAACTAAGCTTAATCAACAAAAAGTTTTTCAATAAGCACACTCAATAAGCTAGAGTAAGAAAATAAGCACTTAATTAAAAGTCAACTTTATGAGTTTTCTAGCAAAAAGTCAAAGTCAAGGTCTGATAAGCTCCAGTTTAATCAAATGGGTCAAATGATGAAGATCTATCACAAAAAGTAAGTTGTTGCAGGTCTGGATAAGCCAATATGGCTTATTAATAAGCTGAATGCAAAATTACACTAGCAGGGGCTAGTTTTGGTGTCTGAGCAGTGGAAACTTTTTCCACTGCTTGACTTAATTGACTTTTTGTCTTTAGTGACTTTTTTGTGGAATCAAGTTACAAACAAGGCACCCTTGCGATCAGTGAATCACAAGGAGTCAATAACAATAAAGAAATCACAAAATCACCCAGCCAATCAGTGCAGTTAATTCAATTAAGCACCAGACATCTCACAAACATGAACAATAAGCAGTTATGAACTTATAAGCTGTTTATGCAAATTTCAGCCAACCAAATTGCACCAAAAGCATACGCAAGCTATAATAAACTTAAATGAACAAGTTTAAATAGGTTTCATGCAATGGTTCAAGGCCTAAATCAAGATTCAAGCATAATAAGGTTACTGATGAACACTAATACAAGCAGATTTTTACTTTGCTGATGTACTTGAGCAACAAGCCAATCAAACACTCAAATCTTCAAACCAGGTTATATTAACTATGATTTAACAACTTTTAGCCCTAAGCATGCATATACTCTAAGTATTACCAAAATATTAGGTCAAAATTAGTCAAATCCGATGAGATATAGCACAATGTTTGATTCAAGGTTTGAAACCCAATAACTTGCAGAAACTAGTACACAACCAAGTCAATAACAGATAACAAGCATAAACAACAACTTTCAACAACACAATAGCAACTTATGATCTCAAACAGATAATCCCAAACACCCCTTATCTTTTTCAAATCAACTTTAAACAAGTATAAGTGTATTTCAAGACCACCCAAGCCCAATCAAACACATTAACAAGTATAATATGCAGTATCAAGCAAGATTATACCACAAATTCAGCAAGAACACAAGCAACACACAAATTCACCAAAAATCAAGATTTTAAGCAAATTTTAGGTAGAATGGTGCAAACCTCATGGATGTACATCCACACCCACGAATTTTGAGCTTATGTGCTAGCAAGAACAAGCACAAGCTTCCACAAAAACTCTTGCTAAGATTCAACAAGGTTAGAAGCAAAATATCAAAATCAGAAAAGTGGAAAATCCTTGATTAATGCAACCTTAGTTCCCTACACTTGATTATCCCCAAGTTATAAGCTTCACAACACCTTGATATCACAATATCAGGATGCTATGATCAGCTTTATAGCCCAAGAATTCCAAGATTTGAACAAGACTTAGCAAAATATCAAGATTTAAGGAAATATGCAAACTTTTGCACACTCCTTTGAAAACAGGTTTTGGAATTCAAGATTACTTAACAAAGAACAATAACAAGCAGATATAATGATTGGCACTTGAGTTTTCTTCACAATTTCAAACACATTTCATTAACTTGAATATATGGTTTACAAAAAAGTGAACAAGGAAAATTCAAGAGCAAAAAACAAATGTAGTGATGCTAATGCCTTAAATAGGCTACAAGAAACCTAAATGCTGAATAAAAATCATAACCCTAATGATGTAGAAGCCCAAAAATGCCCTTGTGAAGTTTGAATTTTGGAGAATCATGTGACTTGTTCTTGGCAGGTTGTGGAGGTGGCATGTGTTGGAATTGCATCCAATGGTGTAAAATAAGCTTAAAATGTAAGCTGGAATCATGCACGTTGGATTGCTATCACTGTTTTGTCTTCTTGTTCAAAGGCGTAGCAGGGGAGTCTCTTGTGTGTCTATTGAGTGATGAGGTGGCCAATATTAAGGTTAGGTTATGTTAAAAAGACCATTAATCATTAATCTGGAAAAGATTAAGGATTAATTCCTAGTAAATATCAAATGCCCAATTCTTGTTCTTGAGGTGAATAGTTGGGTGTTTAATCCATTTTTGTGTTTAAACAAGTTTGTAGGTGCCAAAATAAACTAATCTATTATGATTAGTTTATTAATCCAAGTGGGATGGTGAGGTGGACTAGGGGTGGAAGCTGATTGGTGGGATGGAGGTAGTGGGACACTTGGCAAAATCTGGTTGGCCTATGTATCTTTGTGTGTCGGCCAGAAATAAACCCCATCTCTCATGTATCTTTCATTTGCAATTTAAACCCACAAAACTGAAATTCCTTTGTTATTGAAGTTTTACTTTTCACACTTTTTCCCCAAATACTTTTCCAAAGTATTTTTAGGGGCAATTCTTGCCAATTCTTGATTCTTGAAGGGCTATTTTGGCATTTTCTTCATTGATAATGGTCTTGACTTGTCTTGTTGACTTCTTGGAGGGCTGATTTTGACAAATCATGATTTATGAGGGACCATTTTTGCCATTTCTTCAAAGTCAAGGGTCCTTTTGGTAATTTGACATATTTTGAGGACCAAACTTGTAATTTATTGTAACTTGAAGTCCTTCATGGTATGTTTGACTTTGAGGAGGACTAATATTGACAATTTAGTTTTGCTGAGGGACTAAAATTGCCAATTCTTCAAAGTAGAGGCCCTTTTTGTAATTTTGACAAACTTTAGGGACCAATCTTGTAATTATGAAGATACAAGTGTTTAAAGTGTCAATTATTCGATATTGGAGGACCCTTCTTGCATAATCTTCAAATATTCAAGGGTTTGTCTTGGAAAATTCTTCATTAGGGCTTGGTTCAATGTGCGGCTTCGTTTCCCGTGTTCGTTTTTGCATGATTCTTGTGATCTTTTGTCATTTTCTCAATATCCGTACCTAAAATACACAAGAAACAAACACAAGCATATATTTGGCTATTTTCATGATATTTAGTGCATTTAAAGCCCTTTTTTGGACGATGAGACTATGTATAAAAGCAGTCTCATCAACGCACCAAGTAGATATAGTCAAGTCCCATACAACTATGACTACCACAACCAATACTCTATAAAAAATTTGGTACCTTGGGATGTATTTGGCAACAGTCTAATCAGAATTTCCTTAAGGAGTATGTTTAACCCAAACGGACCCATGAGATGATGGGGACCAAACGATTGAGCTTTATAATATGTAGGTATGCTTGAAGGTCGGAATTGAACCCGAAGAATGGATCAAGGACAATGGATGTTCTAGACACATGACGGGGAATAGAAATCTCTTTAGCACCTACACACCAACGGATGGAGGTAATGTTATTTTTGGTGGCAACGTCAAAAGCAAAATCATAGGCAAATGTATGATTTCTAATGACCATATCACCATAGATAATGGTGCTCATGTTCAAAACATAGGATTTAATTTACTTAGTATTAGTCAACTTTGTAGTAACAAATGCAAAGTCTTATTTGAATAAAATGATAGTAACATACTAAAAGGCCAAATAACAATTGTAAAAGGATTAAGGAAAAATAACATATACGTAATGAAGTTTGATACTTAAAAAGATGCTATTTGCTTGACCACCAAAGATGACACCTCTACCCTCTGACATAGGCGTCTTGGTCATATAAATATGGGTCTTTTGCAAAACTTGGCTAACAGAGATCTTGTGAGAAATTTACCGAAAGTAAGATATGACCAACATTTTTGTGATGCATGTAAAATTGGTAAACAAACACGCGCAAGCCTTAAGGCTAAAAATATTGTCACTTCAACAAAATGTCTAGAACTTTTACATATGGATTTGTTTGGTCCATATGCGGTACAAAGCTTTGGAGGAAATCTTTACACTTTGGTTATGTAGATGACTATTCATGATTCAGTTGGACAAAAATTTTGAAAACCAAAAGTGAAGCATTTGATCACTTTAAAATCTTAAGTAAGAAAATTGAAAATCAATTAAAGTGTCGAATTGTGTCAATTCAAACGGATCATGGTCGGGAGTTTGACAATGAAGTGCAATTTGGAGCCTTTTGTGACGCCAAGGGCATCACTCATAATTTTCGGCTCCAAGAACACCTCAGTCAAACGGGGTAGTCGAATGTAAAAATAGAACACTTCAAGAAATGAGTAAAACCATGTTAAATGAAGCTAACATACCTCAAAAGTTTTGGTGTCATGCAGTCAACACCTCTACTTATATTCTAAATCGAGTCTTAATTAGACCATTACTAGACAAAACTTCATACAAAATCCTAAAAGGAAGAAAACCAACCATTGGATATTTCAAAGTATTTGGAAGTAAATGTTTTATTCTTAACATAAAGGATTATCTCACTAAGTTCGACCCAAAATCGTACGAGGGAGTATTTCTTGGATATTCTCAAAATAGCAAAGCTTACATCGTGCTAAATAAACAAACCATGTGTGTCGAGGAATCGTTAAACATAACATTTGATGAAAGACCTCCTCCCACTAGAACATCACCTTTGGTAGAATATGATCTAGTTGAAGGGAAAATTAATAACCAACAATTTGATATTGTAAAAGACAAGGAAAATGAACCATTAAAAATTGAACTTATAAACGTTAAGATAACAAAAGGACATTCATTGGATAATGTCATTGGTAAAATTAATGAACGAACACTAAGGTCACAAGTTCAAAATGAAAGTAATTTCTTTTGTTTCGTGTCTCAAATCGAACCTAAAAATATTGACGAATCTATTATTGATGAAAGTTAGGTCCTTGCAATGCAAGAAGAGTTAAATCAATTTGTCATTAACGATGTATGGTTTTTAGTACCAAGACCTAAAAATCAAACGGTAATTGGAACTAAATGGGTTTTTCGTAACAAATTAGATGAAAATGGTGTAGTGTCGAGAAACAAGGCTAGAATTGTCGCTCAAGGATATAATCAACAAAAAGGTACATATTACGACAAAACCTATGCCCCGGTCGCTCGGCTTGAGTCCATAAGAATTTTGCTAGCTTATGCTTGTGCTCATGATTTCGAACTTTATCAAATGGACGTTAAAAGTGATTTTTTAAATGGTCTTATAAATGAATAAGTATTCGTAGCACAACCTCTAGGTTTTGAAGACTTTAAAAAAGCTAATCACGTTTACAAACTCAAAAAGGCTCTTTATGGTCTCAAGCAAGCACCCGAGGCATGGTATGATAGACTTAAGACATTTTTAGTTGAACATAAATACTCAATGGGTCTCGTGGACAACACATTGTTTACCAAGAAAAAGGGGTCGCATATAGTTATTGTGCAAATATATGTTGATGATATTGTTTTCGGGTCTACATGTCAAAAACTATGTGATGAGTTTGCTAAAATTATGCATGAAGAATTTGAAATGAGCATGATGGGTGAACTTAATTTTTTTTAGGTCTACAAATAAAACAATGGAAGATGGAATCATCTTTTACCAATTCAAATATATTAAGGAAATGCTTAAGAAATTTGGCTTAGAAGAATCTAAACCAACAAACACCCCAATATCAACCGAAACTAGATTAACCAAAGATGACGTTAATGACTACGTGGATAGTACTAAATATAGTGATATGATTGGTATCTTACTTTATCTAACGGCTAGTCGACCAGATATCAAGTTTAGTGTTTGTATGTGTGTACGTTTCCAAGATAATCCAAATGTAACCCACCTCGACACGGTCAATCGAAATTTTAGATACATAAAAGGTACCACACATCTCGGACTATGGTATCCTAAAGGAACGGGAATGGAAACCGTTGTTTATGCAGACTCAGACCACGTCGGGGACTATGTCGATAGGAAAAGCACAAGTGGGGTGTGCACATTTATAGGATGTTGTTTCACTTCTCTAAGAAGCAAACCGCTCTAGCCGTCTCTACTATCGAAGTCGATTATGTATAAGCGGGTGATATGAGCAAGATCTCATATCAATAATATCATAAATCACCCTAAAACACAAAGCAGATACCTAAATTTTATACATAAAAGTAGTATTATGGGGTATGTTTTATGTTTGTGCTTGTTTAGGTAACAAAGATACAAATTTGGAGCAAACAAGTGAAATCAAGCCTTAATGATGAAGAAAAGACAAGAGAAGGATCAAAAGTGACAAGCCTTTCAAAGACAAAGGAACTTTCTTAACAATTTCTAAAGATGAGGGACTAAAGGTGTAATTATGCAAAAGTCAAGAAGAAAGTCAAATCTGGTCAACATTCAAGTCAACAAGTCAAAGAATGATTTATGAACAATTTTGAAGTTTAAAGGACCAAATATGTCAAAGAAATGAAGCTTGGGACCTAATTCCTATTATGCCTATACTACAAGGACCTAAATTGACAAAAATGGGTTAAGTTTTGGGCTTGATCCGGTTTTACACAAGGTAACCAATGATATTCAAGTATTTGAGTGACAAAGATTGCCACATCACCGCACTACTGCCGTTTTCGCATTTAATAACAAATCCCAACAGTGCAGCACACTCACACTCCCTCCACCAATCATAAATCAGAATATAGATAATGATCCGCAACTTCTCTCTTCCACCAATAAGAGACTGACACATGTCATCTTTAAGCTATAACGAACCCAGATTCAAGAATGAGCTACACTGCATATCAAGAGACATGATCAACATGAAAAGTGTTCCATTTCAAGAGACGAGTTCACTCCTATTATCCAATTAAGCTGAAAGTGATTCAATAAAAAATCCCCAATTGTGTTCATCATCAACAATCTACAATTGAACGATTGAAGACACATGGAGCTCATTTATTGGTCGCAACACGTCATCATCCCCAACAAACTCTAATTATCACTCTATAAATACCCTGTTATCACTTCATTTCATGTATGTAGCTTTAGGTGTGAAAACACACACCTATCAATCTCTCTCTAGTTGTTAGCGGTTTTCTAGTTATAACTACTTAGGGTGATTGACAACCACCCTAAGTCAGTTAGTTAGGCAGTTAGTAACTACCCTGTAACTACTTTCAATTCAATAATAAAATTCACTTCTGTTCTTTGCAAATCTCTTCCACATTCTAATGCATATCATTAGTTACTATTACTGTGGAGTTTTATTGATCTTATTTGATCAATAGAGTTTGTGTTTGATTTTTGGGAGCCTTCAGTTTACATTCAGTATCAATCCAGTTTAATTCCAGTCCATTTGTATCAGTGTAGCAGGGGAGATCATTGTTAAGCAGATGATGATGATATGATGGTGATTGGTTGTTGATTCATGGTGTTTTGTTGATCTTAATAATCTCAACGCTTATTACTCCATCAAAGGAGGCTGCATAAGCTAAAAGGAACTCATTCTCTTGTTTAAATTCCCCTAAATAGTCTTTGCATGCTCAATTCCTAGTATAACTCTTAATTGTTGAACTGAGATTGTGATTAGCTTACTTGTAGTGTAATATTGGTGATCTGATAGTCTGCTAGTAGTTTGTTAGCCTTAATTTAGTTTTCACTTGGTTAAAATTAGCTTTCATCAGTCAGTTTTTCATCAGTAACTCATTTAATAGTATATCAAGTAAACTTGTTACAATTTTCTCTTAAACCAGTTTATTTCAGTCAACATACAAGTTTTGATAAGTCATACCAGCTGTCATTAACAAATGCTTAAAAATCCTTTACAAAAGTTCTTAACAGATTCTTAAAGTGGTGTTTGGATTAAACTCAATTCTTGTGATCTAGCTTGTAAACCTGTTCTTTTGAGTTCATTTACACTAAATCAGTTAGTGTGAGTATTTTGGTTAAACTTTGTAGTCAAAGGAAAGGTCAAAAAGGCAATTGACACTTAGAAAAATTTGGGTCATCACTTGAACATGCTTATTAGCCAAAACTAGTACTTTTTGATTCCATGGAATTTGTTTGTTAGTGCATAATTTTAGCTAAAACCTGTTTCTATTTGTAGTTTAACATCTAAACTTTCAGTGTTTGTAAAGAAATTCTACAATATTCAGTTTTGAGTGTGTTTTCAACTTATTAATAAGCACTAGACCATTTGCTAGTTTCTGTGAACATAAGCTTACTGTTTTCAAGTTCTCATAATCTACTTCACAAAACCTTAAATTTTCTTTCACTAATCACTTTGCAAACATGTCTTGAGTGGATTCTGATAATTTGAGCTTATTGAGATTTTTGGTCAAACCTTGGTCAAAATAAGCACTTTTGGCTTATTTTGAATTTCAGCTTATTCTGTTGATGATTTTCAAAATCAAAAGACATTCCAAGCTTTGTATGACTTGATTAATCAGTTTTAACAAGAAAATCATATAGTGGATGTCTAGATTAGATTTTAGCTTATTGTGAGCTTATTGGAATAAGCTATCCAGAGTTTTAACAGCTTTTAGCAAGAATCCTTTTACCAGTCTAGCTAAAATTAGATTTTAAGCATTTTAGAAAAAACCAAAACAAATTCATGTTGGGTCAAAAAGTTGATGTGGCAGAAACTCAAAAACGAAGAAAACATGAAGATATTGTCTAAGCGTTGTCAAGAGCAATCCAAGCGTTGACAAGAGCAAATTAAGCGTTGTTGGCTCAAGAGTTGTCGTGTGCAATCCAAGCATTGTCACATGCAATTTAAGAGTTGATAGAAACGTAGACAAGAAGATTATGGAAGCTTCTATTTAGATAAACATGCAAGATATATTCTGCATAAGTTTATTTAAATAGAAGATTTACTTGTTTATTTGTTATTGTCTCTTGTAAACCCTAATCCTTACACTATAAAAGGAACCAAGTGTCTTAGGTTTTAATCATAATTCATATTCACAATATAAACCTAAAGCGTGTGTGTACTAGACGTGGGATTCAATGTATACACGTCTAGTGGTTGTTTATTATTAATATAATGAGCAACCCATTTGTTTTAATTCATGTTCTTGTGCCCTAAACACCTTGTTAAACGTGTTCAATTCTATTCCGCCTTGATTCAATCAAGTGAGTGAGATTCGTTCCTAGTAGCTAAAAGATTCGAGGAAACCAAGGTTTCCACAATTGGTATCATAGCCTCGTGGCTCGTGATGCTAGGACCAACAAGGTGTTCGTGTATGGTGAAGAAAAGAAAAATCTGTCTAGGGTTTTTCTGGACGTTTTTGTGTGCGCAGCAGCATTCAGAAGGGCATAACTTTTTATTGAACCGTTGGATCGCCACGAAATTTTTTGTTTGTGTTCTACACACATATATCTAGACATCCACCGGAGGGATTGTCGAGATAGCGTCAAAGTCAGCAGGGGTCATATGCTGTTTTCTATGAACAGTAATAGTAAAAACGCGATTTCTCCTTCGTTAACTGTTGGATCGTCGTGAAATTCGATCTGTAGGTTCATGACACTTGTGTCTAGGATCTCACAGAAGGGATCTTCGATCCGAGCTCTCATGAGGAAGATATTCGATGTCAAAGTTCACTGCAGTTTATGGTTTTCACATAAAATCATGATTTAGGGTTTATAAAACCCTAGATCTATTACCCGCTGACATGTGTTAGTTAGACGCTGATAGATGTTGGTGTGACGCTGATAGATGTTGGTGTGACACTGACAAGGCATGGATGTGACGCTGATGGCCAGGCGCTGACAGGTACAAAGTTGGCGCTGACAGGAATAAGTTAAGCGCTGTTGGGAAGCGCTGACACTTGTTGTCCGATATATACATTTTCAAACACTGACAAGTGTTGTCTGATATTAGACAACACACAGTGTTGATATCTTGGACAGTGAAGGATATTGGACAACAAAAGGAATAGTTGCTGTTGGAAAATTAGTACGTTTTGAGCACACACAAAGGAGGATTATACACACGAAGGTACATGGAATCTCCGTTTTATTTAGAATATCATGTTGATATTTATGGCTCGGATATTTTTAAAAGAGATTAATGATCTTAAAGCGAGTTAGCAAAAATTCATGAGATAATGAGAGTCTTCATGAAGAGGTGTTAGCTTAAGGGGAAGAATACTTATGGTAAGTTTGATGATTGAAGAAGATTTTCGCGAGTTTGTGTTCTATCATATCTTAAAGTCATGCACTTGTGACTTTAAAGGTAACTTGTTCGTGCTTTACATGGTTGGTGATGAAGACTTGTCAAAATCTAGTAAGGTAAGGTTGCTATCACTTGAAGGAGTTACATTATCGTGCTCAGTGTCTCACAAAGGATGAGGATTTTGACAATGGGATCGAGGTCTACTTATATTTTTTGCACAATTTGGTATAAGTTCTTCATCACATGAATAGTACAAGACATGGAACACAAGGTTGGGTTATTCTATTTCTACATCAAGAATATTTTATTTATTTTTCTTCAAGATCATTACATAGAGCTACATTTGGAGAATCTTCAAAGATTGCATACATTGTTTACTTCCCTGTTGATGTGACAAAAAGGGGAAGACATACATGCTACACTTGAGGGGAAGCAATCTGAAGATCATGTACAACTTACAAGAGATACAAAGTGTTTTGCCGACATCAACTAGGGGAAGATTGTTGGGTCAAAAAGTTGATGTGGCAGAAACTCAAAAACGAAGAAAACATGAAGATATTGTCTAAGCGTTGTCAAGAGCAATCCAAGCGTTGACAAGAGCAAATTAAGCGTTGTTGGCTCAAGAGTTGTCGTGTGTAATCCAAGCATTGTCACATGCAATTTAAGAGTTGATAGAAACGTAGACAAGAAGCTTATGGAAGCTTCTATTTAGATAAACATGCAAGATATATTCTGCATAAGTTTATTTAAATAGAAGATTTACTTGTTTATTTGTTATTATCTCTTGTAAACCCTAATCCTTACACTATAAAAGGAACCAAGGATCTTAGGTTTTAATCATAATTCATATTCATAATGTAAACCTAAAGCGTGTGTGCACTAGACGTGGGATTCAATGTATACACGTCTAGTGGTTGTTTATTATTAATATAATGAGCAACCCATTTGTTTTAATTCATGTTCTTGTGCCCTAAACACCTTGTTAAACGTGTTTCATTCTATTCCGCCTTGATTCAATCAAGTGAGTGAGATTCGTTCCTAGTAGCTAAAAGATTCGAGGAAACCAAGGTTTCGACAATTGGTATCAGAGCCTCGTGGCTCGTGATGCTAGGACCAACAAGGTGTTCGTGTATGGTGAAGAAAAGAAAAATCTGTCTAGGGTTTTTCTGGACGTTTTTGTGTGCGCAGCAGCATTCAGAAGGGCATAACTTTTTATTGAACCGTTGGATTGCCACGAAATTTTTTGTTTGTGTTCTACATACATATATCTAGATATCCACCGGAGGGATTGTCGAGATCTATCCCCAAGAAAAAGTTATTAAGCGTCAAATCAGAAGGGGTCATATGATGTTTTCTATGAACAGTAATAGTAAAAACGCGATTTCTCCTTCGTTAACCGTTGGATCGTCGTGAAATTCGATCTGTAGGTTCTTGACACTTGTGTCTAGGATCTCACAGAAGGGATCTTCGATCTGAGCTCTCATGAAGAAGATATTCGATGTCAAAGTTCACTACAGTTTATGGTTTTCACATAAAATCATGATTTAAGGTTTATAAAACCCTAGATCTATTACCCGCTGACATGTGTTATTTAGACGCTGATAGATGTTGGTGTGACGCTGATAGATGTTGGTGTGACGCTGACAAGGCGTGGATGTGACGTTGATGGCCAGGCGCTGACAGGTACAAAGTTGGCGCTGACAGGAATAAGTTAAGCGCTGTTGGGAAGCGCTGACACTTGTTGTCCGATATATACATTTTCAAACGCTGACAAGTGTTGTCTGATATTAGACAACACACAGTGTTGATATCTTGGACAGTGAAGGATATTGGACAACAAAAGGAATAGTTGCTGTTGGAAAATTAGTACATTTTGAGCACACAAAAAGGAGGATTATACACACGAAGGTACATAGAATCTCCGTTTTGTTTAGAATATCGTGTTGATATTTATGGCTCGGATATTTTTAAAAGAGATTAATGATCTTAAAGCGAGTTAGCAAAAAATCATGAGATAATGGGAGTCTTCATGAAGAGGTGTTAGCTTAAGGGGAAGAATACTTATGGTAAGTTTGATGATTGAAGAAGATTTTCGCGAGTTTGTGTTCTATCATATCTTAAAGTCATGCACTTGTGACTTTAAAGGTAACTTGTTCGTGATTTACATGGTTGGTGATGAAGACTTGTCAAAATCTAGCAAGGTAAGGTTGCTATCACTTGAAGGAGTTACATTATCGTGCTCAGTGTCTCACAAAGGATGAGGATTTTGACAATGGGATCGAGGTCTACTTATATTTTTTGCATAATTTGGTATAAGTTCTTCATCACATGAATAGTACAAGACATGAAACACAAGGTTGGGTTATTCTACTTCTACATCAAGAATACTTTATTTATTTCTCTTCAAGATCATTACATAGAGCTACATTTGGAGAATCTTCAAAGATTGCATACATTGTTTACTTCCCTGTTGATGTGACAAAAAGGGAAGACATACATGCTACACTTGAGGGGAAGCAATCTGAAGATCATGTACAACTTACAAGAGATACAAAGAGTTTTGCCGACATCAACTAGGAGAAGATTGTTGGGTCAAAAAGTTGATGTGGCAGAAACTCAAAAACGAAGAAAACATGAAGATATTGTCTAAGCGTTGTCAAGAGCAATCCAAGCGTTGACAAGAGCATATTAAGCGTTGTTGGCTTAAGAGTTGTCGTGTGCAATCCAAGCATTGTCACATGCAATTTAAGAGTTGATAGAAATGTAGACAAGAAGCTTATGGAAGCTTCTATTTAGATAAACATGCAAGATATATTCTGCATAAGTTTATTTAAATAGAAGATTTACTTGTTTATTTGTTATTATCTCTTGTAAACCCTAATCCTTACACTATAAAAGGAACCAAGGGTCTTAGCTTTTAATCATAATTCATATTCACAATGTAAACCTAAAGCGTGTGTGCACTAGACGTGGGATTCAATGTATACACGTCTAGTGGTTGTTTATTATTAATATAATGAGCAACCCATTTGTTTTAATTCATGTTCTTGTGCCCTAAACACCTTGTTAAACGTGTTTCATTCTATTCCGCCTTGATTCAATCAAGTGAGTGAGATTCGTTCCTAGTAGCTAAAAGATTCGAGGAAACCAAGGTTTCCACAATTCGGTTGGGTAATAAGCTCATCCTAGCTTATTCGAGTGCTAATGCCCGTTTTGTGAAAATTTACACTTTTAATTGCATTTTGGTCCTTGGTTTTTCATAGACTTTGTAAAGAGCTTTGGAACTTTACTTTTTTAGGGTTTTCAAGTGTTGGTCCCTGAAATTTGGTTTGTTGCATAATTGGTTAGTTAGTTTTGATTTTGTTAGTTTGTTTGACTAGTTTGTTACAATTTTCACATTTGGTCCTTATAGTTTCTAAATGTATATTTCTAGTCCCTATATTTTCATTTTCTTTACATTTCAAGTACATTTACATTTCATGTATTGAATACTTGTACTTTGTGAATATTTTGTGGTAATTGCACTTTGTTTTACGGTTAAATATATCTATAATATTTTCCATTTTTACGTGTTTGATTGAATTAGACCTAGAATCCAAATAATTTCTTAACAACCAAGAACAATATTAGTGGGCCTTTCAATTTGTCTTGAGTCGAGAGAAAAAACGAACATGCAAATACTCAATATTAAATGGCGCCGCTGCCGGTTCATGACATTACGAGAGACTATTGATTGACGGTTTTGATTGGATTTTGGGATTCGTTCCCTGCGTGGACGTTATTTATACGTATCATAAATCCAAAAGATAAAAAAATCAAAAATAAAAAAAATAAAAAATAACAAAATCAGTTTCTTTCCTAAAGAATTGAACCAAACAAATAACAAAAATCCAAAAAGTAATATTTTTCCTAAAAGATTACACCCAAAATATATATTTTATCAGTTTTCATCGTTTTTACGTACATATAGTATTTTTCTTAAAAACCCAATAAATACAAAAATATTTTTGATATATTATTATATGTAGATACGTATACGAACACTCAATACACATACTTCCATAAGTATTGCTTTTGCAATACACCGTGTTCGGGAGCGTTCCGATCCTTGACACGTGTATCGATCAAATTTAATTAAGGCAAGAATAGATAAATACTTCCAATAGGCAAGAATTCAAAGAATACAAACTACAAAATGAATAGAAAGGCGACGTGCTATAAAATGTCGTTTAAGGGTTAATAGGTACTTAAGTGCTTCGCGCCACCTTGTTGGGTCAGTATTTACTGACCCTGAAGCAACTCTAGGATTTGAATATAAAATCCCCCTGAGTGTTTCATGCTCAGCAGTAAGGCCAGTCTGCTGATGGATGACCAGAGGAACAAAGTTCCTACTGAAGACTTTAAAGCTAAATAAAGTTCAGCACTCCCCTTCTAGTGAACTTAGAAGACAAAGGAGTCTTCGCTTCAAATACTAGGCGCTCTAGTTGTTGAAGAACAAGGACTAAAGAAGGGCTTTCAGTTGAGTTTGGCTTGACAATACCAAACTGAATGATGTCGATCTCCTCTAGGATACTGAAGACTCTTCAGTATTCTGATGGTTTGCATTAGGTGGGAAAGATAACTTTAAGTCAAAGTAGGTTGCTTGTATACTTAGATATAAGTATAACCTTTATCTTTTCTAGAATAGTTTATTAAGTACTTTGTACTGTCTATCCAGCATAGGCATCAACCACCCACTGGATAAACTCATGCATTGGTACATGCAAAATGCAAACCCTAATTTACACTGCCTATATAAAGGAGTCTACATTTTGAGAGAAAGGTAACCAATGCAAGAGCTTAAATTCTGGAAAACCTTTCTCTCTCGATACCAACTAAACCATATAGCCAAAGATGCATATGAACATTTAGATCAGAGCTTAGAGTTTAACTTTGGTTAAACGTTTAAGTAGAGGAGATCAAACCTCATTGTCATTCAACCACTTTGTTATTCCGCAAACAAAGTGGGTTATAGATTCCTTATTTGATTCTAATAAAAGTCTGTACGTTGAAAAGTATATTGGTATTTTTGTTTTAATCTTTCATAGTTCTTATCTTATTTTAAAACAACACACTTGAGTCAAAGTAATAGTTATTACTTAAGATAATAAGTAATATCGAATTACTAGGGACCGACAAGTGGTATCAGAGCAGTTTGATTAGTTAAAGTCTTATTTCATTAAATTGCTCATTTAAAAGTTTTCTAATCAAGATCCAAAATGGCTCAAGTTATACCACAAACCCTAGAATATAAGGGTGGCCAACTCAATGCTGCTCCTGTACTAGAGGTAGCCAACTTTATAAATTGGAAGAAGAGGTTTCTTGTCCACATGGTTGGAATTGAACCTCAATTCCTTGGAATCATTGAAAATGGTCCTTTTGTTCCCATGGTTGGGGACAATAGAAAACCTGAAGCACAATGGACTGCTGATGAGAGAAAAGCTGCTAACCTAGATCAACGTCTCAAAAGTCTCATCATGTATATACTTCCACATGACGAAATGAATTTTGTTGTAAACTGCAAAACAACCAAAGTAACATGGGAGGACCTTATTCTTTACCATGAGGGACCCTCTGATGTAAAAGAAACCAGAATCATGGATTTAAAGCTTCAATACAACACCTTCAAGCACAAAGAAGGGGAAACCCTCACACAGACATTCACCAGATACAAAGCACTAATGAATGAACTTGTGAACGATGCTGTTCAGCTTTCAAAACTTGAAATCAACATAGTTTTTGTTAATGCATTGCCAAAGAAGTGGCTTAATTTGTGCCAAAGCTTGAGAAATGCTAATCACATTAAAGATTGTGATCTAGCCTCTCTTTTTGGGAAACTAAAATATGAAGAAAACCTAGTTGATAGGATTTATGAAGGCTCAAGCAAGAGTAAAGCATTAACCATTGCTACACCCTTGTCCATAGCCTTCTTCAGTGAAGCTGTCATTTAAGACTACCAAGATAGTCCTGATGATGAGGAAGATACTAGATCTAGTGAGGAATATCTGAATGACCTCAAAGAGGAATTTCATGAAAGAGCACTTCTGGCCAAGTCTAGTAGGTTCTTTAAGAAAGGAGGCAAGTTCTCCAGCTCCACAAAAGCTTCAGTTGACACTGAATGCTACAAATGTGGGAAGACTAGTCACTATGCTAGGGATTGTTATTCAACAACATCTCTCTCTTCATATTCCTTAGCAGCTCAATCAAGACTAACTGGTCAATCGTCATTTCAACCAAAACAAATTGCTTCTACTCCATTTCAGAAAAGCAGTGTTGAACTCAGACCAACAAAAGACTTTGAGGCCAAATATAGAGAAATCAAAGCAAGATTGGCCTTAATGAGTACTGAAAGCTCCTCATCCAAGACTCCCAAGCAAGACAAGAACAATGGGCTTGTTGCCGAAGCATATGAATGAGATGAAGAAGATGTTTCTTCAGATGATGATGAGTTGGTAAATGTGAAAGTGCTAATGTCACTTGCTGATGATGAAGGGGCAAGCTCAAATGTTGTCACCAGAGAAAGTGCCAGAAATGGAGAATGGGTCAATGTCACAATCAAAAAGGTACAAACTCTTCTTGAATTAGAAGATAAACATGACATTAAATTTTTCTTTGATTACTTGTGCATTGATCTATAATTTTTTGAAGAGCAAAGAAAGAATTTGCTTGAAAAATTTCACAAACTTGTTCTACAACTTGAAGATTTTGAAAGTAAGAAAATAGAGCTAAAAGAAGCTAAACTTGATATTATTACTTTTCAACAACTGAACAAAGAAATTTTAAAAGAAAATAACTCTCTTAGAGTGGAACTAAAAGAAGCAAAAGACATTGTTAAATCTTGGCTTAGAAACTCTGATAGGGTAAATCAATGCATAAGTGAACAAATACCTGCTCAAAAGAAAAAATGCTTGGTGTTGAAGGATCCTCCAGCACCAAACCTATTGTCTTTGTCAAAGCCTCAAATGAGGATGGTAGCTCGATCCCTGACATTGAAAGGTCAGGGGAAGAGAACTTACCAAATCATGACACTGGACGAATCCTTCTCCCTGAGTTTCAAGCAAGTGTTAACACTTTAGCACAAGTTGAGTCCTCAGTTACTGAGGATGACTTAGATGATGATATAGAGAATGAAGTAAGTACCCCACTTCCTCATATGGAGAAGCTGGCTGGTGCTGAACCCTCTACTAGACCCAATACTATCCAGTCTATCATCAAGTCTCACACCACACACAAAGGTAGTTCTTCGAAACATGTCAAAATTGACACTTCAAAGAACTCTTCAGCTCCTGCTGAAGGTTTACATATGGAAACTACCTCTTTAGTTTCATCAAATAAACTGAAGAATGCTAAATCTGAGGAAGATAAGAGAATGTCTCTTGTCATGCAAGAGATCAATGATCATAAAATACAACTCAGGCATCAGCAAACACCAACACGATTCAGAGATGAACCTTCAGACTCTCCTCATTTTGAAGTACAAGACATAATTCAAAAGAGCCTATGAGTTATGTTGTCAAAACAACCATCTCACTCAAACTTGCTTAAGAGTGATTTAATTATACTAAGTGTGAAAGGACTGATCATTGCACTTGTGAACACACTCAGTATATGCTGGCCAAAACAAGTGCTGATGCTCACAAATCTGAAGCATCTCATTCTAGGTGAAATATGCCTTTCCCACTATGCTTTCATTGTGGTATGGGCAATCATCACTCAGATGACCGCCAGTATTACCCTGTTTGTAATATTTGTGGAAGTTATGACCATGACACTCAAGAAACCCAAACTCTATTACCATATATTGTGAGACTTGTGGAAGCGATGTCCACAATACATCTGATCACAACCATATAGAGTGGTTCAGAAGAGGTGAAGCCATCCAGGATAAGAAAGCTAAAGCTGTTCAGACCTCTTCTTCTTCTGAGAAATCACACATACCCTCTACAAGAGGACCCTTCAGATCTAGAACTCCTTCTAGATCTAAAACCCCCACCCAACAAAGGTGGGTTTCAAAACAAAACTGACCATTTCCTTAACTTGTGTAGTGTGATCTCAGGAAGCCTATTTGGTACCTAGATAGTTGCTGCTCAAGGCATATGACTGGCACCAAAAGTTATCTACATAAGTATAAGGAGGAACAAGGTCCTAAAGTTGTTTTTGGTGATAACTCATCAGCTACTACTGAAGGATTTGGTTTAGTGAAATGCAATGGTATAGTTTTCTCAAGGGTAGCATATGTAAATGGTTTGAAGCACAACCTCATCAGCATAAGTTAACTTTGTGATGCAAAGTATCTTGTGTTGTTTGATGACAAAAAAGGTACAATCTTCAACTCCAATCATGAAATTGTGATGATTGCTCAAAGAGTCAAAGATGTTTATGTCATGAACATGAACTCTACTCAGGAGACATGCTTCTTTGCTAAAGTCTCCAATATTACCAATTGGCTTTGGCATAAGAGGTTCTCACATCTCAATTTCAAAACAATAACTCTGCTGGCAAAACAAAATCTTGTTATTGGTCATCCCTCACTTGTCTACTCCAAGGATAAACCATGCTCAGCATGTGAAAAGGGAAGCACCATAGGGCCAGTTTCAAAACAAAGCAAACTTTCTCAATCAAAGAAAGTCTTCATTTGCTTCACATGGACTTATTTGGCCCAGTATCACCTAGGGCCATTTGTCATAAAAAATATACACTTGTCATTGTTGATGAATACTCAAGGTACACCAGGGTATATTTTTTGACAAAGAAAAGCCATGCACCAGATGCCATTATGTCATTCATCAAAAGAGTTGAAAATCAAAATGACACTCATGTCAAACAACTCAGAACTGACAATGGCACTGAATTCAGAAATCACTCACTGATCAAATTCTGTAATGACAAAGGAATTTCCCAAAATTTCTCATCTCCTTACCCACCTGAACAAAATGGTGTGGCTGAAAGAAGGAACGGAACTTTGATTGAAGCAGCAAGAACAATGCTTGCTGGATCTGCTCTCTCTAATCATTTTTGGACTGATGTTGTAGCCACTGCTTGCTACACTCAAAATAGATCCATTATTGTGAAGAGACACATGAAGACTCCCTATGAAGTCTTCAGGGGGAGAATTCCAAACATTTCATTCTTACATGTGTTTGGGTGTCCAGTATTCATTCACAAGCACAAGGATCACCTTGGAAAGTTTGATGAAAAATCTAATGATGGTTATTTTCTTGGATACCCTCTTGTATCTAAAGCATACAGAGCCTTCAACACACGAGGACAATGTATTGAAGAAACCTATCACATCACTTTCAATGAAAGTTCTGAAGCTCTCACTTTTTCAAATCCATCGGATGAAGAACTTCATATACATGAATCTCACAATTATCCATCTGATGAATTCAATCATTATGAGCCTTCTCAAAAATATCAAACAAGCAATTCAGTCCCTCATATTGATCCATTTGAAGATATGACAAGTCTTACAAAAGGAAATCCTTCAGTATCACATACTGATGACTGTCAATCAAATAATGATCAATCTCAAAATGATCAAAATGATCAGCAAGGAAACACAAATGACCAAAATGGTCAGTCTCAAAACAATCAGCATGTTGACACACATGATCAAAATGATCAATCATATGCAGTTGCTGAAGAACAATCTGAGCCCCTTGCTCAAAGCTCTCCTATCATCTCTAGGGAATTAGGTCTTAGATATGCTTATTCTGACCAAGAAGGAAGTCCTCCAATGTTTGAACCATTGTCCACTGAATATCCTTCAATAGACACTAGAGACATTTCAAGTCCAAGTCCATGTCATGGACTTCCAAGTTCTAGCTCTAATCATGATACCAATACCTATTCTCCAGCTCCACAAAAATCTTGGACTCAAAATAGTCACATACAGCTGGTAAACATAATAGGTAATCTTGGTGAAGGTAGAGTCACTAGATCTATGGCAAAGAAACTGAGTGCTGCTTTATCTAGAGAATGTCTTTATGCAAATTTTCTTTTAGAAATTGAACCTACAAAGGTTTCTGAAGCACTCACACACCCTGGATAGATGGATGCCATGCAAGAGGAACTCAATCAATTTGAAAGAAACAAAGTCTGGAAACTGGTTCCTCTTCCATATGGTAAATCAACCACTGGCACTAAATGGGTTTACAAGCTCAAAGAGATGAAACCAATGCAGTGACCAAAAATAAAGCTAGGCTGGTGGCCCAAGGATTCAATCAAGAGCCTGGTGTTGATTTTGATCAAACCTTTGTTCTAGTTGCACGTATGGAAGCCATACGAATCTTCCTTGCATATGCCACTTACATGAACTTCATCATCTACCAAATGGATGTTAAAAGTGCATTCCTAAATGGTGACCTAAAAGAAGAAGTTTATGTTACCCAACCTCCTGGCTTGGAGAGTGGTAAATACCCAAATCATGTCTACAAGCTTTACAAAGCTTTGTATGGACTGAAGCAAGCTCCAAGAGCATGGTATGAAACTCTCTCAACTTTTCTCATTGAACATAAATTTGTCAAAGGAAAAATAGATAGCACATTGTTCATCTATAAATCTAAAACTGACACCATTCTGGTATAAATTTATGTAGATGACATAATCTTTGGTTCTACAAGCTTGAAACTTTGCAAACAATTTGCCTAGCTTATGACCAACAGGTTTGAGATGAGTATGATGGGAGAACTCACATACTTCCTTGGTCTTCAGATTAAACAATCTGACCAAGGCATCTCCATCAATCAAGAAATATATGTCAAGGATCTGCTGAAGAAGTATGATATCAATTGTGCTTCAGTGAACACTCCAATGGTACCCCCTAACAACTTAGGACCTGATCTCACTGGACAATCAGTCAATGAGACTCAGTATAGAGGTATGATTGGGTCACTCATGTACTTAACTACAAGCAGACCTGACATTCAACTCTCTACATGCCTTTGTGCAAGATACCAAGCAGATCCAAAGGAATCACACCTTACTGCTGGAAAAAGAATCTTCAGATACCTAAAAGGTACACCAAGTCTAGGTCATTGGTACCCCAAATCCTCAGGTTTTGATCTAAAGGGCTACTCAGATTCTGACTATGCTGGTTGCAATTTGGATAGAAAAAGCACTTCTGGTGCCCGCCAATTGCTGGGTGGCAAACTTGTGTGTTGGAGTGCTAAAAATCAATAAACAGTTGCCATATCTTCAACAGAAGTTGAATATGTGGCAGTTGTTGCATGTTGTGCCAATGTTCTTTGGATGAAAAGCCAACTGGCTGATTATGACATAGAATATGAAAAGGTACCAATCTTTTGTGATAACACTAGTGCTATTGCAATATCCAATAATCCAGTCCACCACTCAAGAACAAAACAGATTGATATCAGATATCACTTTATCAGAGATCACATTGTGAAAGGGGACACTGAATTACATTTCATCCCCACTCAATACCAACTGGCTGATATCTTCACCAAACCATTGGATGAACAAACTTTCAAAAGATTTATAATGGAGCTTGGTATGCTGAACATTGATGATACAAAATTTGAACCTTCAGCATGTACTGAAGAAGCTTGAAGGTTCAATGTTTCATAAAAGAATTTGATTAATGTTAAGTAGCATTGTCTGAGTAAAGGAGTGTGAAATGTCATGTGTCTATTTCACTTTATGTGATTGTGTATATGATGTTTTGTCGCCTTATCTAATTCATTAAAGTTGAACAAATAATCACCAGCCATCAAAAATTCCTTCATCAATACTGAACAAATTTTTAATACAACTGAGTAGCTAGGCCTGAGTAGAGGAGCGTGCAATGTCATATGTCTTGTTCACTTATGTGAACATGTATATGGGGTTTTATCGCCTCATCTGACGCACTAAAGCTCACAAGTATTGTCATCAGCTTCAGCATATCTGAGCAACAACTTTTAAAACAAATCAATCATGTGACTCAATGGAGTAAATGTCATTAAATTTCTTGTGAATAAAACAAACATTCTTTCAAAAAGGTGTCATTTGTTAATTAAGGAAATTTCAAACGTCTCCATCAACAGTCAACAACTCTCTGACACATGGGGCGTTTCAGTGTTCAAAGCAACATAAATCATACCTTTTTGCAGAACATTAATGAGAAAGTTCGTGCCAAATGTTCAAAAGAAACCCTAAATGATTTATAACTTTTTCAAATGGTTTTAAAAACTTTTTACAAATCAGTTAAAGTTTTTATATTATCCCTAACAATTGGATTTCATTCCACGCTTACAGATCTTTTCATCCAAAACACACACAACCTTTCTCTCTTTCAAAAAACACACACAGAAACATAAATGGCTGAATCATCTTCCACCCCCAAGATTACCAAAATCTCTCTTAAAGCATCTACTCATGTTAACTATCCCATTGATGACATCTTCTTCAAACCAAACAACATCACCTTGCTTAAACCTGAATCCATTAAGTCTGTTCCTGGGGAACAAGTTTTGACTTATCTAACCAAAAGTGTTTTAAGGTATGCTTTATTTGAAGATCCTGGTATGATGTTTCAAAATGTGCTAAAAGAATTTTGGTTTACAGCTGAGGCTTCTAACAACAAGAAAAGTCCATTGAGTTTGATTCTACCACGATGGGGATTCATGGTAGATTTGGGTTAAAATCATTTAGAAAGGTTTTGGGGTTAGATTATTAGGAAAACCCTAATGAGTATGAAGCAATACCAGATGATTTTATGGTTGTTAAAAATTTCTTTAAATAGATTGGGTATACTAAAGAAATTTCTGAAAAAGGGGGTTAAAAAGGAGTGCTTTGCCACCAAGATGGAAATTGTTGATGACCATTCTCATTGAATGTCTGGGGGGGAACTGGAGATATTGACCAGATCAACCAAAAAGATGCTATCATTTTATATTGTCTGGCCAAGGGGGTCAAAGATGATTTTGGGAGGCTCATTTTTGAAGATCTCCATGGGAAGCTGGAGAAAAAGAATAGAGAGAAAAATGTTGTGTACACCCGATTTCTATCTCTCCTTTTTGCTGACCATCTTGGAAATGACTTTTCAAAAATAACTGCAGAGCAACTAATTTTTAAGACCTTTGATCTTACTCGCTGGAACATTCCAGTCAGCACCATTGATCCTCCTCTTACACAACCCATGCTGGATATCTGCTCAACAGATGGTCCAGTAGTGTACAAAGCTCCCAAAGACACTTCTCCAACTGGAGAAGGGGATCTACAAGGCAAACAACCTGGAGCTTCATTTGGACCTCGTCAGAAGCAAACGTCAATTAATACCAAGGTTAGAGGTGCATCCAGAAAGAGGAAAACCCTCACACAATCTTCCTCAAAGAAGATTGATGATGATTCCCAAGGCCATGTTTTAAAGAAGACCAAGTCCTTGGCCAAGGACAAGAACCCCAGCCAGCCATCACCTTTAGTCTCTGCTAGAAGAGATATGCATAAAGAGGCCCAACAAGCAACCCATCTCTCAACTTCTTTGGGAGGGAAGGGTTAAGATGGAGCTCACCCTCAGCTCAGTAGTGTGGAGTCAGCATTGGTAAGTACTTTCATTCTGAATACAAGTCATACTTCATTACCAATTCCTATCACTTGTCACTCGGAGTCTGCATCAGGGAATGATGTGTCAGCAAATCCAATAGCTGATGCTAACCCTGGTCTATCTGTTTCTAATGATGTAGCTCCCCCACAACAGCGTTCTACTGAAGGAACCAAAAACATTATCATTGATCTAAATTTATTAGGGACTTTTTCTCAGGATCCATCAAGTCAAACCAAACCTGGTGGTGAAGGGCATGAAACTGATCCACACACTCATGATGATGTTGCAAAGATTCCTAAGGAAGTGCATCTCACAACTGGGGCCAAGGTGGGACACTTACCTACTTTTGTTGTCAGTATGTCTGGAGATGATCTGGAAAAAGAACTTGGGTTCAATGAGAGAATTCCAGTCAATCTAGATGACAGTGATGAAGAACCTGCTGATGCAACACAAAAGCCACTTTCCCCCCAGAACTGAGCAGGTAAAAGAATTAACCAATCAAGTATTGATTCTTCAACCACAGGTTGTCAGACTGAAGGAAGAAAAGGTGCTTGCTGACAACAAAGTCTCAACAATCAAAGCAAGAACACCTCCTCCTTCTGCTGAACAAATTAAGGATGTTATCATTGCTGCTTTAAAGCCCTTGGTCCAAGATGTGGCCACCACCACTTCCTTAAAGCAAGAGATGTCCTCTCTAATAGAGTCCATCAATGGTGCTTCCATGGAGTTTCCACCAGAATTCACACCAGTTCCTGGCCAAGTTAATACTTTGTGTGATTCTGTGTCCAAGATCAAAGATAGAGTGGCGTTTCTGGAGAAACAAAAGTTGACCATTTCTGAAGAGAGGTTCAGCAGAAACTAAATGCCCTTAAAATTGTTCCAGCCATGCTGGCCAAGGTAACTACCACTCTTGATCATCTTTGTGGCTTCTTCCCTGCTGGAGGGTCATCAGAAGCTGCTGGGCAGTCTTCTATTGAGGGGGAGAAAAACACAATCCAACAGCTCTTTCAGAAACATGCCCAAAAGAAGGCTAAAAAACAATCCATTGAGTCACCTATCACTGAAAAGAGCCCAGCAAAGGGTAAGGGGGAGTCATCAGCCAAAGATGATGATATGCAAGGTTCACCTCCCTTAATACCCAAAAACAAAGATCTTACTCTAAATGATCATTTGATCAGCGCTGGAGTGGCCACTCAGGAAGAACTTGACAAGTTATACAAGCTTCAGCAAGAAGAAAAGCTAAGAGATCTGAAGCTAAGCTTGTATGAGAAAATTAGAAGAGTTGAAATAGAAAGTGTCTTCAAGAAGAAAGTGTTATATGAAAAGTTTTGTATAACAAGGCTCAACAGAAGAAACATCTCACCAATCACCAATGTTGATATATTGACCAACAAAGGTGACATCCATCTCAAGTTCTATAGGGGTGATGGAACTGATGAGATACTTGAAAACTTTCAAGGAAAAGAACTTTCTTATACTGAAGGGATGGAAATGAGTGTGATAATTGAGAAAAGGAAATCCAAGAGATGGGATGAAGTTCGCACCAGAATTGAGTATTATATGAGAAATCATGAAAGACTTGGTGAAATTCTAAACATCAACACTCAAGTTTCTCTAGAAGATCAAGATCCAATACTGGAGCTGAACAAAAGGGCAAATCTGATACAACCTGAAGTTGGTGACATCTTTGTCACTACAAAGAAATACAAAGGCCTTGTTCAGTTTAAAAATCATCTCCCTGGTCATGTACTGGACGAACCAGAACTAGGAATGATTATGTTCAATCATCAAGACGTCAAGAATTTGTGGGCATAAGTGATCTTGATGAAATGAACAATGAACTTCTCTTGAATGTTCAAAGGATCTTTTACTCTCTTCATGGTGGTCCAGGACTTACTGATGCTGCTAAAACCTTCAGCATGTGCTTGCTTGGTATATTGGACCACAGAAACTCAGATCCATTAACTCAGACTTCCATCATTGAAGAACTTATTCCTAAGAAGTATTGAATAATCATTTGTATTGATTTTGTTGTAATTTGTAATGTTGTTGAATAAATGATTATCTGATGTTTATAAGTTATTAATTGTTCAGTGCAAGTAAGAAGAAGTTGTTATGCTCACTTACTACTGACATTAGACTTAGGCTATTTATATATCCAAATAGGGGGAGATTGTTGGGTCAGTATTTACTGACCCTGAAGCAACTCTAGGATTTGAATATAAAATCCCCCTAAGTGTTTCATGCTTAGCAGTAAGGCCAGTCTTCTGATGGATGACCAGAGGAACAAAGTTCCTACTGAAGACTTTAAAGCTAAAGAAAGTTCAGCACTCCCCTCCCAGTGAACTTAGAAGACAAAGGAGTCTTCGCTTCAAATACTAGGCGGTCTAGTTGCTGAAGAACAAGGAGTGAAGAAGGGCTCTCAGTTCAGTTTGGCTTGACAATACCAAACTGAATGATGTCGATCTCCTCTAGGATATTGAAGACTCTTCAGTATTCTGATGGTTTGCATTAGGCGAGAAAAGATAACTTTAAGTCAAAGTAGGTTGCTTGTATACTTAGATATAAGTACAACCTTTATCTTTTCTAGAATTGTTTATTAATTACTTTGTACTGTTTATCCAGCATGGGCATCAACCACCCACTGGATAAACTCATGCATTGGTACATGCAAAATGCAAACCCTAATTTACACTGCCTATATAAAGGAGTGTACATTATAAGAGAAAGGTAACCAATACAAGAGCTTAAACTCTGGAAAACCTTTCTATCTCGATACCAACTAAACCATATAGCCAAAGATGCATATGAACGTTTAGATTGGAGCTTAGAGTTTAACTTTGGTTAAACGTTTAAGTAGAGGAGATTAAACTCCATTGTCATTCAACCACTTTGTTATTCCGTAAACAAAGTGGGTTGTAGATTCTTTATTTGATTCTAATAAAAGTCTATACGTTGAAAACTATATTGGTATTGTTGTTTTAATCTTTCATAGTTCTTATCTTATGTTAAAACAACACACTTGAGTCAAAGTAATAGTTATTACTTAAAATAATAAGTAATATCGAATTACTAGGGACCAACACACCTAACCCCCCGTTCACTAGTGAGTATTCTAAGAAGGAAAGCTTGATTGGGGGTCTTACACCCAAGTATTAGTTACATATACTATACTTTCTTGTGTTTATTACTTATTGAACCTCGAAAATGATAATCCCTTCTTTTCCAAAGTCGAGCGAGAGCTTCTCTCTCACTCCTTGATTTGAGTTACATGCCCACCCCATGGCGTGCACAAATACCTTTTGGTGTACAACCCCTTCCTCCCAAAAGGAAGAAAAAGAGAAAGAGTAAGAACAACACCGTCCATCAAGCCGACCCCGAGATTCGTACTTTGATCAACACACAAGAAGCCATGGTCGCTGTTGACACTAGATCTTTAATGGAGTACCTCCAATCAAATGTGCAAGGATATGCCGATGCTATTGTTATACCCAAGATACCCGTAAACACCTTTGAGCTTAAGACATCCATGATTACCTTGGTTTCTAACACACCATTTTTCGAGAGACCTAATGATGATCCATGATGTGTCGTGGAATGTCGATGTTATTTAATTAGATACGATATAGGACAAATTTAGGAAATTACCCTTAGGAAAAGGTAATAATCCATAAATAAGTCGAAGACGGATTTAATTAAACACGTTGATGATCCAAGTTCGTTGTACACGAAGATCAAGTGAATTTGAGACGTTTTGTTTCAATTTGGACAATCGATTTGAATTGTTTTTCGGTTTTTAATACAAAATTACTCTTACAATTTTTAACTAATTTAATCCTAAGTGCATGAATCGTTCCCCATTATTTAATCTAAAAGACAATTATTAAAAATTTAAACAATTAAACTATTTAAAAATAAACATTCTATTAATAATCAATTTTAAAATTTAAACTATTTATCTAAAAGTAATTTTAAACTTAAAAAAAAACTATTTACACAAATTTAAATATTATTTAAAATCTAAAAATTAATAAAATCTATTTAATAGTAACTTTTACTTTTTATCAAGAAAATCTATTTATAAAACTATTTTATTAAAAACTAATTTAATTAAAATCTACTTTATTTAAAGACGATTTATTATAACTAATTAAATTTATAAAGTTAATAAAACATTTTTATTTTTTTTACTTTTTTTTAAACTTGTAAAAGTAAATTAAATGATATAAATTTTACTAAAATTAAAACTAGGTATTTAAACAAAAGTTAAAAACTGACAGCTACTATTACACTATATTAATTAAAAGAGCTAAATAAAAACGCAAAAGAGGAACTAGAAGAGATGGTTAAGTCAGTTGGTCCATAACCAGGAGGTCATGAGTTCGAATCTCACTAGAGACATTTTTTTGGACATAATGTAAGTACATTACAGTCGCAGGGGTGACTTTGTGATGAGCTTATTTGGACTGATGAAATATCAAACTGATGGAAATCAGTAAATGAAAAACAAATACACTACAAACAACACCAGATATTCATACAAATCATTCAACAATTATTAAATAGAAAAGTTCTCAAAATAGATAACAGATTACAAGCATGTCACAAACAAGTGCAGATTTAGCAAATTCACATTAAGCATTATCACTGATGAGATGGCATTTATACATGATCTCATCGTTCTTTTCGGACTTTTAATGCACTAATATGTCATAAAATACCATGTATATGCATGCTTTTGTGTTTATGTGTATTTTAGGTATGGATATCGTGAAAAAGACAAAAGATCACAAGATACAAGGAAAAACGAACACGAGAAACGAAGCCGTACAAAGAACCGGGCCCTAATCATGAAATATTCAACAAATACCCTTGAAGACTTGAAGACATACAATATTGATCCTCCAAGAATGAAGAAATGACACTTAAAACCCTTGTATATTAATAATTACAAGTTTGGTCCCTTAAGTTTGTCAAAATTGCAAAAAGGTCCTTCAACTTTGAAGAAATGGCAAGATTAGTCCCTCAACAAATCAAAATTGCCAATAATGGTCCCTCATGAAGATTAAGAAACATTGAAGACCTTTGAAGATCAACAATGTCCCAAATCAGCCCTTGCAATATTCAAAAATGGCAAATATAACCCTTGAAACACTTTTTCCAAAGTTTGGTGCCAAAACTGTCAAGTGGTGAAACTTATTAACAAGGGAAAAACGTTTTTTAGGGCTGAAAACCTTATTTACCAACAATCTCAAAACACAAGGACCAAGGTTGCCACTTTCAAACATTCAAACACAAACACGCGCCAAACAATCTTTTTCCCCCAAAATCGGATCAAACCATTTACTGTTCACTTATTCACCACCCAGATTTTACCTCACTTAAACATGGGTTAAAAATCAATTGCTTTTGCACACGTTTGATTCACACACGCAGGAACCTATCCCACACAAGAAACCTCAAACCCATTCACTATGGACCCTACCCCCAATTCCTTTTCCACCAATAAAAATACTACTTGGGCTCCAAGCATTGTGACGTGTCCTCAATCAACAGCTATGATCTTTTGCTTCCTCCCAACGCATAAATGAACGATGGAGATCAAATAGGACACCTCATACCTCAAAATCGTCTAGAAGGACTAGAGGGCATATTTGGGATTTTCATAGATTAGGGTTTGTGTTTTAAGCATTCTAGAGAGTTCTTTTAGCAGTATAAAAGGAGCTTACAACATGTGTAAAGCCCTTGTTCCAGTTTTTGGCAATCATCCGTGTAATTCCTTTTTTAAATTTAATATAAAGTTTGGTGTTTTCTAAAAGAAATTGTAATTCCTTTTATGTTTATTAAAAAGTTGGTGTGTTTGATTGCTGATTCTGAGTTCCATTTATCATTTGTGTGTAAGATTTTCAAAAAGGTTTTTCATAAAAAGGTTTTGAAAATTTGAGATCTTTTGGTGAGAAATTGTTTCATAGGATTTGTGTTAAGAGGTTTAAAGTAATTGGTGATATAGTGTTTTTGAAACGTGTTTTCAAGGTTTGAAAGCTTTTTAGAAAAGGTTTTAAGAAAGAAGAAAAGAAAACAGAATAATCATATATTGCTTGTATTTGTGTTTTTTTTCTTTGATTTTTCTCAAACAGGTTGGTGATTTGAGTTGATCTTTGTTTCTGCATACACCCGGGTGTATAAGGAGGTGGATTTACATCCACTAGAGCCTTGGATGTAAGGCTCTAAGGTAAATCCCTTTTCCCTTTTGAAATTTTCAGAAAAGTGAAGTTAGTGTGATTTGTTTGATTTGGTGCTATCAGTGTGTTAATCTGTTGGATTTGTGTTCATTTAGATTAATATGCATGTTTAGAAGGTCTTGAATCAGTTTGGAGTAGAATTGCTAGGATTTGGTTTGAGAAATTTGATAAACAAGATTTAAAAGGGTTGTTTGGATTTAGGTTTAAGCAGAGGTAAAAACCTTTGATTGTGCTTTTAAAAGGTGTTAAGTAGTTTAAATTGGGTTGAAATAGGAAGAGTATTAGTTGTGTTTCAGTTTGGATCAAAGTTTGAGCATAGTTGTGTGTTTAAAAGTTAAAAAGCATAGCAAAAGTCTGCATATCACTCTTTCTGCTTAATTTTGCTTGAATGTGTACTTGAACCTTGCATACTGGTAGAATAGAGGTAGTTCTAGGACTTGAGTTTGTTTGTTAACTGGTTTGTGAGTTTGAATGCAAAATTTGAGGCTTTGAAGCTCATTGGTGTGCAAGTAGTGAGTATAAATACCACCAGACTTAGTCAAATTGTCACAGCAACTTGATTTGCCTGAGTATGCTTGGTTTGTGAACATTTTGTGTGCAAGGTGATTGCTTTCTACTTGTTTTTGACTCTTTGTGCTTCAAAGAGCACAAGGGTGCCCATTGTGTCCCAAAATCCACACCAAATAAGCCATAGCCAAGTCCTCTTGGTGTTTCATCCCTTGTGAAGAAAACAAAGAACACAAGCAAACCTGTTTGTTTTCAAAAATTGAAACATGCCACGTTTTTTATCTTAATCTTAGTTAAATTCGGCAAAGAAGGAATTGGTTTGTGTTTTTATAGCTTAATAGGGTCACTGATTTGTGTTAAAAAGTAAAAAAAAAAGAAAAAAAGAAAATAATAGCAAAAAGTTCACCCGCAACGGACTCGAACACGCGACCTCTCGAAGGAGGAGTAACGTGCTTACCGTTGATCTAGATGACTTTTTACGTTATACTCTCATTTCACTCTCTATTTAACACGTTGTAGGATTAGCTTAATAATAAAAAGCCGTAGCTTATTGGCTTGATTCTAGCTTATTTTTCCAGCTTCTTGATTTCTTTTTATTTATCCTAGAATCTTTATAGTATTTAAGACTTTTCTAGCCTAGTTTCATATTTTTCACATTATTTGTTTATTTTTTATGCATTTTTCTTTAGCCGTTTTTTAGAAATTGATTAAAAATTAGTAAAAAGTAGTTTTTAATTTAGGAAAAATAATTTTTAGTTTTTAAATAATATTTTTGAGGTTTACATCTAGTTTTGGTTTTATAAACTTTAATTTTTAATTTTATATTATTTTAAGGTTTTTTATAAACTTTAATAATTTTTATAAAATTATAAAAAAGGGTTTAGGAACTTTAATTTGTATTTTTCTCTTAGTTAGATTATTTTAAGATTTTAGAAATTTTTTAGAATTAATTTTATAAACTTTTTATTTTTCCTATTATTTTAATATTATTTTATTATTAAAAATTAAAAGTTTTATTTTTATTTCTTTTTCATTTTTCTTAGGTTCTTTAGCATAAATTAAGACTTTTATCATTTTTAGAATATTTTCATAGCTTTTAGATTAATTTTTATAATTTTTTTAAGTTTAAGTAGTTTTTAATCATTTTAAATCATTTTTAGAGTTTTAAAAATAGTTTTAATAGCTTTTAATTTTTAGAAAATTACTTTTTAGTCTTCTAATAATATAAGATAAGTAATTATTCAATAAAATCATATTTTAGACTTTTTATTAGTTGTATTTAATTTTAGGGCTTTAATTAGCATTTAAAATTAAATATTTAATTAATAAAAGGTTTTAAAATATCTTTGTTGGATTTTTATCTTTATTTATATTATTGTAGACTTTTTTTAGCCTTTTTAATCTTTTATTTATTTTGTTTTTTTGGTTTTAGTAAATTTTTAATTTGGGTAGTTTTTCACGACTTTACGTTTACGTCTTCTACGTCGTAGTGTAATTTTAACGTAACCGTCTTTTCATCCTTTCATCTCCATTCTTCTCAATATTAATCTCAAACAAATACAAGTTAAAACACACACATATACCTCCTTGGGAAACGAACTTTCTCTCCATCAAGGGTCATTAGTGTTGATTTTTCCTAAAATCATCATTCGATACTTACCGCTATTTACGCTCTTTTCCTAAAGGGTGTATTTTACTTCAATCACTTTGGCGCCGCTGCCGGGGAGGTGTGTTGTGCTTTAATTTGTAAGCTTTTGTTTTTGATATTATCCATAATAAGTATTTGTGTTAAGTGGAACTCCCTTAACACGTATTATCAGTTTTCTTGGTTTTTTCTTGTATAAATATTACTATATTATATTAAGTATCACAATCAATATACAATATTTCCAAAAGTGTGAAAACACAACCTTAATTGGGATTTGATCTCCTAATTATTGTATTCGAATCTCAAGCAAAAAGAAAAAGGCAAAAATAGATAAATACTTTCGTGAAGCTCGATTTTGAAAAATACAAACTATAAGGTGGGTATAAGGCGGGTATTATAAAATATACCCTAAGAAAAAAGGCTCTTAAGTGCTTCGCGCCGCCTCGTTTCCCCGCTTGCTTGTGAGTATTTTAAGATTGAAGGCTAATCGAGGGTTTTGCCGCCCAAAGTATTATTACGTATACTATATTTGCTTGGTTTTCTTTGTGATTAAACCCTCTTGAACGATTTGGTGTTCCACCATCGTTCTAAAGTCATTCGAAGGCGTTCACTCCACGTGATCGTTTTCATTCTTTTGAGGCTTCTTTAATCAAGAGTTTGATTCGAGGAGAGATTTTGTAGATTGTTGTCTACAAAGATACACCAAAATCCAAAAAAATTAAATATCATCAAAAACACAAAAAAATTGAAAATCCACAAAACACCCAAAAGAATCTTCTTTGCTCACCTCCCATTCTTCGTGAAGTTTATGATCACTCGTAATCAAGCAAAACGAGCTCGTAAACGTCTTCAAAAACAAGCAAATCAAGGATCGTTGATTGTTGAGGAACCTCCAATTGTTGAACCTATTGTAGAACAAGAAGTCGTCATGGCTAATCGTACTATGATGGAGTTGCTACAAGCACCCACCGAGGGTTTTGGAGAGGCTATTGTGATTCCCGCCATTCTTGCGGAGAATTTCGAGATTAAGACGGGTTTAATGTCTATGTTGCAAGCAAATAAGTTTAGAGGTCACGAGAAAGACAACCCGCATTACCACATTAGGAATTTCAACCGTCTCACCGCCACTAGCAAATTTAAGGATGTTCCACATGACGCCATTAAGATGATGTTGTTTCCATACTCGTTGGATGGACCCGCAAAAATTTGGCTCGAGAAAGAACCACCAAATTCGATTTTGACATGGACCGATCTCGTTTCTAAGTTTGTGAACAAGTTTTTTCCACCATCTAAAACAACACACTTAAAGAATGAGATTTCACGATTTGTGCAACGTAATAATGAAAGTTTTTCAATGGCATGGGAACGATTCAAAGAGATGTTACATGAATGTCCACACCATGACTTTACGGAATTGCATCAAGTGGATACTTTTTATAATGGGCTTAATGATCATGAACGAGATTATTTGAATGCCGCCGCGGGTGGTAATTTTTTGTGCAAGACGACAAATGAGGCTTTACAAATCATTGAAAATAGATCCAAGGTTTATAACCCTCGAAACACACCGAGTGTTGCCAATATGGGTTCGTCATCTTCGTCACAATCGTCTCGTAGCATTAACGCCTTACATGATGAAGCTAATGAGGAAAATCGGTTTTTTGATAGATTTGCTAATCTTATGTCCCATTGGAAGGCTCAAGAAGCTTCCAATTCCGCTTCGGTTAAAGCGGTTGCTAAGAGTTGTTTATCTTGTGGGGGAGCTCATGATCTTTCCGAGTGCATTACCGCGGATGGTAACACTTCGAGTGCTTATGTAGCAACGGGAACTTACAACCAAAATGGCCAAGGTTCCCGCCAAAATCAAGCTCCACCAAACCAAAATGTTAACAATTATCGAAACAACAACCAAGGTAATTACCAAGGCAACACACGCAATTACAACAAAGGGAATTATCAAAGTGGGAATGGACAAATCTCTAATCAAAACCAAAACCGTGATTTTCAAAACACTACACAAGGTTTTCAAAATGCTCACACTAAAAATTTGCAAGGAGAATTTTTAGATTATGCAAAAGCAAATGATGCTAAATTTGATAACATGAAACGTGAGATGATTAGCTTAAGATCCGAGTTGAAAAACGAGCTTAAAAATGAACTTGCTAATGAACTTAAAACTCATGCAAACAAAATGGAAGGAAATGTCCAACGTCTTCAACAAAACCAACAAAAGATGGAATTAGGACAACATGAGATTAAGCAAGAGTTATTAAAAGCGGATGCTAGGCAATCAAAATTTGAGGACCGAATGGCTAAGATGTTTGAAGCAATCATGTGTAAGCCCTCTTCTTCGGGTGGTCTTCCTAGTGATACCATTAACAACCCGAGGGGAGAATTGAAGGTTGTTGCTACACGAAGTGGTAAAACTTTCAAGGAACCAATCTCTCGTACAAGTACTTCTAAGGAGAAGGAAATCGAGAAAGAACCCGAGGTGATGGTCGAAAAGGAGCATATTACAATCCCACGAAGTACCGCTCATACCACACCTACGGTTGAACCAATACCAATTGTGGAACCCGAGTTTCCAAGGCCGTTGCCTAATGACCAACCCACACCACCTTTACCTTACCCTTCGAGACGAAACAAAGAGAAAGCACAAGAACGGAACAATTATCAATTTGAGCTATTTATGAAGATGTTTCGTGATTTTCATTTTAACATAGGTTTTGCCGATGCTTTAATCATGATGCCTCGATTCGCCGCAAACTTCAAAAGTATGCTAAACAACAAAGAGAAGTTACAACAATCGTCTAGTTGTTCATCGGTTTTTCTTAGCCGCATACCACAAAAGGTCGGTGATCCCGGTAAATTTTTGATTCCGTGTGCTATTCAAGATATGGAGGAATGCTACGCCTTGGCCGATCTTGGCGCTAGTATTATTTTAATGCCTCTCGAGATTTTCAAATCGCTTTCGCTTCCGGCTCTTATTCCTTCGAACATGTCTATCGAGATGGCCGATCATTCTACGATTTTAGCATGTGGAGTAGCCGAGGACGTTTTTGTTAAAGTCGGAAAGTTTTACTATCCCGTTGACTTTATCGTTGTAGACATTCCTATCGATCGAAAAGTTCCTCTCATTTTGGGTCGTTCATTTTTTGATACATCAAGAGCACTTATCGATGTTCATGCTCAAAAAATCACCCTTCGATTCAATGAGGAAGAACTTGTCATCAATGCAACACAAAACTCCAATCTTTCTCATGTATATTCTATTGCAACTTTAAACCATGGTGACTCAACCAATGTCGTTTGCAAAGAATTTTCACCAAGAGTTTTAGGAAATGTCGCCAAAAACAATTTACCATTTCCTCCGCCGGTGGAGGTTATGAGTGTAAAACCTACAAAGAAGAAACCGTCAATACTTGAATCGAAAAATCCTTCACCTCACCTCGAACATTCATTCTTGAAAAGTGTTGATAAATTGCCGGTTTCTACGAAAGATCTTTCGGATGATGAATATGTAGACCCCGATGGGGAGGTTTTCTTCGTCGATAAACGTTTTGAGAACTTGCCACCACCAAAACCAAAACGATTTCAAAATGTGAGAATTTTTAGTGTGACTAACATCGTCTTAGAAACACCGAATATTTTCGACATAATCAAAAAGGGTTTTCATAAAGAGAGTTTAAAAGATAAAAAAGGAAAAGATCTTAAATGTGATTTAATTGATTTTTCTACAAATCTAACTCCGTCATCACCACGTGTTTTGAGTGCTACAAACTCGTCTACTCCTTTTGACGATGCTTTGTGTGGTTCTAGTATGGGGGAAGCACCTTATGTTCCCTCATCCTTGTCCACCGAGGACGAGATATTCGATCCCGGAATTTCATGTAAAGGGAAATCTCGGTCTTCCACCGATGCAATAAATGGAAAATCTTTCTATTTGCTTGGTGCGAGTCTACCTCGAGTAGCTCGAAAGATTGTCTTACCAATTGTCTCACCCTTCTATTTCTCATCTATTTTCTTCAAATTCTTTGAGTTTATGGCACATGTTGAAGTGGCGTTGATTTGTTTTTCCAATAAAACGAGAACGCCATCTTCGACCCCGGTATTTTGCATCATTTAAGGACTTAGTCCTTTATACCGGTTGCTTTTTGGGCCTTGTTTATCATGTAAGCCCCGCCAAAAATTGACCACACCATGTTTTTCCCTAAATGTTCACATTTTGAGGGGATCGAGTCGAGCTCATGACTCGGTAATCAAAAACGAGGTGCCTCGTGGGGGAGATCCCATGCTTATCTTTATGATCACTATTCACTAATAAGGGGACTTGTACCCTTTCAACTCGTTGTCTCGTGGTTTTTTGTGATTGTGTTATCTAGATCATCATCATCATCTACGATTGAAGACTCTCGTGTTCGTTTACGTGAGCCTCCATCGTTCGTTTGAAGAAGTTTTTCACGATTCCATGACATATCCTTTATTGTTCTAACAATTATCTTTTAGCATACTTAATAAACGGCTTTAGATATATTGTTGATCACCCTTTCCATGCTAGATCCTAAGCATTCGACTCTTCGTCTCTAGTATGGGGGTGCTCCACCTTTAGACTCGAAACATTGAGGACAATGTTTACTTTTAGTATGGGGGGTGAATAGATACTTGCTTTGCTACGCCCTTACGTTTTCCAATTTTCAATTGTTTGTTTTGCTAATAAGGCTAAAAATGGCCAAATTTTAAAATTTTTTAGTTTTCATATGTGTTTTTAAGACACGAATGTATATTTTCCGATGGGTAGAATAAGAGTTAATTTTTGACTTGATGGGCATTTGGAGCCATTTACATTCCTTAACCCGCTCAATTCAAGTTTTGCTAGACTTTTATATAGGGAGCTTTAAAACGCGAAAGTCTTAATTCATTCGGGTTAAGAACAAGAACTTTTCGCAAGTTCCTATAATTGATTCTAGAAAGTCACTTATCAAGGGAACTTTAAAACGCATTCTCTAAACTTGAAAAAGTCCAAGAAAGTGCAAGATCCTATAGGTGGCTTGAAAACCCAAAATTTTGATTTGATATAGTCTTAATGAAAGCTAATCCAAATTTGGCTTAATTTTGACTTGCATGGCTAAGTATTCACGAGTCTCTTTAATTAGAGGTCTTTATATGGTGAAGAACAAGAAATGATAGAGTTAGACAAGTGATCATGCTAAACGTAGAACATGAAAATGTTCTTTCAAAAACTCATATGTTTTTAATTGTGGCTTTTTCTTCCCATAAGATCAATGCATTAGGAATAAATCATAATTGCAATAAGTAAGGTCGTACGATTTGAAAGGTTACTTAGCCTCTAGCGCAAGATCGTTTAAAAGTTGCTCGGGGTTGAATAGAGTTCATAGCCAAGGCATAACTTATTGAAGCGGGACGCGAAGATTGGCGATTATCCAAAAAGGCCCTAACAAGGCATGAGGAGCTCTATTTTTGCTAAAGATCCAAAGAGGATGTGAAGTATCATTATTCCTAAATCAATATGAAGGATCGAGACACACGACGAGAAGCTATTACTCCCCTAAAGAATGGAGAAAGTCTATCCAAAAAGACCCTAACAAGGTATGAGGATAAATATATCCAAGTCCGAAAAGGAGGCGGATCGTTGTATATCAAAATCCAAAGTAAAGATTGAAGAAAAATGATGAAGTCGTGGTCCTATATGAAGAATCTCTCAAAAACGTCAAGTGAAGAAATTCCAAAATATGAAGAGAAGACCATAATTTCAAGAACGTCTTCCCAAGATTTGAAGTATGAAGTACATGCCAAATATCGGTCCGAGAAAGGTCTCAAATCGTGAAACGAGTTATGCCAAGATATGAACTTAAGGAGATACACGAGAAGCCGTTTTAAAAGATTTTGTCCTTCGGCTAACTATTGATCAAATCGTCCTACTTTGCTTTCGGACTAATAACTACTCAAATAAGTCAATATGAATCACTTGTGATCCATGACAAATAGATAAAAAATGCTAGTAACCCATTTCCTTTTATAATAACTAGGATTGCAGGGAGAAAAAGTATTACACAATTTGGACGTATGAGTAGTGTTAGCATTGTGACTTGTACCAACAATGATCTTGTTTTTGCACTTAGCATGGAATGTACGACAATCAAGGATGACGAAGTTTACTCTAAGGGACATTTACTTGTTTCTATTCGTTGACCCTAAAAGTCACTTTTTGTGATGAAAATCATACATTATGTCTTTACAACACATCATAGTATGTTGCAAGTCTTTTTACTTTTCAATAAAAGTTAATAAAATTTGAACTTTGGTGATGCTTAGATACTTTATTCTAGCATTGCGTGAGGGCACGGCAATGGCTTAGTATGGGGGAGTGATGAGATGGCATTTATACATGATCTCATCGTTCTTTTCGGACTTTTAATGCACTAATATGTCATAAAATACCATGTATATGCATGCTTTTGTGTTTATGTGTATTTTAGGTATGGATATCGTGAAAAAGACAAAAGATCACAAGATACAAGGAAAAACGAACACGAGAAACGAAGCCGTACAAAGAACCGGGCCCTAATCATGAAATATTCAACAAATACCCTTGAAGACTTGAAGACATACAAGATTGATCCTCCAAGAAAGAAGAAATGACACTTAAAACCCTTGTATATTAATAATTACAAGTTTGGTCCCTTAAGTTTGTCAAAATTGCAAAAAGGTCCTTCAACTTTGAAGAAATGGCAAGATTAGTCCCTCAACAAATCAAAATTGCCAATAATGGTCCCTCATGAAGATTAAGAAACATTGAAGACCTTTGAAGATCAACAATGTCCCAAATCAGCCCTTGCAATATTCAAAAATGGCAAATATAACCCTTGAAACACTTTTTCCAAAGTTTGGTGCCAAAACTGTCAAGTGGTGAAACTTATTAACAAGGGAAAAACGTTTTTTCGGGCTGAAAACCTTATTTACCAACAATCTCAAAACACAAGGACCAAGGTTGCCACTTTCAAACATTCAAACACAAACACGCGCCAAACAATCTTTTCCCCCCAAAATCGGATCAAACCATTTACTATTCACTTATTCACCACCCAGATTTTACCTCACTTAAACATGGGTAAAAAATCAATTGCTTTTGCACACGTTTGATTCACACACGCAGGAACCTATCCCACACAAGAAACCTCAATCCCATTCACTGTGGACCCTACCCCCAATTCCTTTTCCACCAATCAAAATACTACTTGGGCTCCAAGCATTGTGACGTGTCCTCAATCAACAGCTGTGATCTTTTGCTTCCTCCCAACGCATAAATGAACGATGGAGATCAAATAGGACACCTCATACCTCAAAATCGTCTAGAAGGACTAGAGGGCATATTTGGGATTTTCATAGATTAGGGTTTGTGTTTTAAGCATTCTAGAGAGTTCTTTTAGCAGTATAAAAGGAGCTTACAACATGTGTAAAGCCCTTGTTCCAGTTTTTGGCAATCATCCGTGTAATTCCTTTTTTAAATTTAATATAAAGTTTGGTGTTTTCTAAAAGAAATTGTAATTCCTTTTATGTTTATTAAAAAGTTGGTGTGTTTGATTGCTGATTCTGAGTTCCATTTATCATTTGTGTGTAAGATTTTCAAAAAGGTTTTTCATAAAAAGGTTTTGAAAATTTGAGATCTTTTGGTGAGAAATTGTTTCATAGGATTTGTGTTAAGAGGTTTAAAGTAATTGGTGATATAGTGTTTTTGAAACGTGTTTTCAAGGTTTGAAAGCTTTTTAGAAAAGGTTTTAAGAAAGAAGAAAAGAAAACAGAATAATCATATATTGCTTGTATTTGTGTTTTTTTTTTCTTTGATTTTTCTCAAACAGGTTGGTGATTTGAGTTGATCTTTGTTTCTGCATACACCCGGGTGTATAAGGAGGTGGATTTACATCCACTAGAGCCTTGGATGTAAGGCTCTAAGGTAAATCCCTTTTCCCTTTTGAAATTTTCAGAAAAGTGAAGTTAGTGTGATTTGTTTGATTTGGTGCTATCAGTGTGTTAATCTGTTGGATTTGTGTTCATTTAGATTAATATGCATGTTTAGAAGGTCTTGAATCAGTTTGGAGTAGAATTGCTAGGATTTGGTTTGAGAAATTTGATAAACAAGATTTAAAAGGGTTGTTTGGATTCAGGTTTAAGCAGAGGTGAAAACCTTTGATTGTGCTTTTAAAAGGTGTTAAGTAGTTTAAATTGGGTTGAAACAGGAAGAGTATTAGTTGTGTTTCAGTTTGGATCAAAGTTTGAGCATAGTTGCGTGTTTAAAAGTTAAAAAGCATAGCAAAAGTCTGCATATCACTCTTTCTGCTTAATTTTGCTTGAATGTGTACTTGAACCTTGCATACTGGTAGAATAGAGGTAGTTCTAGGACTTGAGTTTGTTTGTTAACTGGTTTGTGAGTTTGAATGCAAAATTTGAGGCTTTGAAGCTCATTGGTGTGCAAGTAGTGAGTATAAATACCACCAGACTTAGTCAAATTGTCACAGCAACTTGATTTGCCTGAGTATGCTTGGTTTGTGAACATTTTGTGTGCAAGGTGATTGCTTTCTACTTGTTTTTGACTCCTTGTGCTTCAAAGAGCACAAGGGTGCCCATTGTGTCCTAAAATCCACACCAAATAAGCCATAGCCAAGTCCTCTTGGTGTTTCATCCCTTGTAAAGAAAACAAAGAACACAAGCAAACCTGCTTGTTTTCAAAAATTGAAATAGGCCACGTTTTTTATCTTAATCTTAGTTAAATTCGGCAAAGAAGGAATTGGTTTGTGTTTTTATAGCTTAATAGGGTCACTGATTTGTGTTAAAAAGTAAAAAAAAAAAAAAAAAAAAATAATAGCAAAAAGTTCACCCGCAACGGACTCGAACACGCGACCTCTCGAAGGAGGAGTAACGTGCTTACCGTTGATCTAGATGACTTTTTACATTATACTCTCATTTCACTCTCTATTTAACACGTTGTAGGATTAGCTTAATAATAAAAAGCCGTAGCTTATTGGCTTGATTCTAGCTTATTTTTCCAGCTTCTTGATTTCTTTTTATTTATCCTAGAATCTTTATAGTATTTAAGACTTTTCTAGCCTAGTTTCATATTTTCCACATTATTTGTTTATTTTTTATGCATTTTTCTTTAGCCGTTTTTTAGAAATTGATTAAAAATTAGTAAAAAGTAGTTTTTAATTTAGGAAAAATAATTTTTAGTTTTTAAATAATATTTTTGAGGTTTACATCTAGTTTTGGTTTTATAAACTTTAATTTTTAATTTTATATTATTTTAAGGTTTTTTATAAACTTTAATAATTTTTATAAAATTATAAAAAAGGGTTTAGGAACTTTAATTTGTATTTTTCTCTTAGTTAGATTATTTTAAGATTTTAGAAATTTTTTAGAATTAATTTTATAAACTTTTTATTTTTCCTATTATTTTAATATTATTTTATTATTAAAAATTAAAAGTTTTATTTTGATTTCTTTTTCATTTTTCTTAGGTTCTTTAGCATAAATTAAGACTTTTATCATTTTTAGAATATTTTCATAGCTTTTAGATTAATTTTTATAATTATTTTAAGTTTAAGTAGTTTTTAATCATTTTAAATCATTTTTAGAGTTTTAAAAATAGTTTTAATAGCTTTTAATTTTTAGAAAATTACTTTTTAGTCTTCTAATAATATAAGATAAGTAATTATTCAATAAAATCATATTTTAGACATTTTTATTAGTTGTATTTAATTTTAGGGCTTTAATTAGCATTTAAAATTAAATATTTAATTAATAAAAGGTTTTAAAATATCTTTGTTGGATTTTTATCTTTATTTATATTATTGTAGACTTCTTTTTAGCCTTTTTAATCTTTTATTTATTTTGTTTTTTTGGTTTTAGTAAATTTTTAATTTGGGTAGTTTTTCACGACTTTACGTTTACGTCTTCTACGTCGTAGTGTAATTTTAACGTAACCGTCTTTTCATCCTTTCATCTCCATTCTTCTCAATATTAATCTCAAACAAATACAAGTTAAAACACACACATATACCTCCTTGGGAAAAGAACTTTCTCTCCATCAAGGGTCATTAGTGTTGATTTTTCCTAAAATCATCACTCGATACTTACCGCTATTTACGCTCTTTTCCTAAAGGGTGTATTTTACTTCAATCACTCACAACAAATCCAAATCTTACAAACTCCACACAGTAGCATCATTGCTTTAATAAAACTTGTTCATTATCAAATAATTCCAGACTTTTCGATAATAGCTACAACTACAACTTACTCCAACAAACATAACCTCAACTACAATAATAAGCTACAGCTTATAATAATAGTAAAAAAAACGACAGCTATCGAATCCTTAAACGACAATGATTGAAATAGAACAAATCAAAATGACTAAATCAGCACTCACAAAAACCCAAATCAACAGTTACTGTTACGATGACAAAGGAAGTCCAAAACCCTTTTGTCAATCTATAAACTCAGGTCCTAATGAAATTGTCTAAAACTGATAGAAACAGCAGACTGCTAGAATTCAAATAGATGCCTAAAGACTAATTATAAGGAGTTCACACGCAGCAGCTCGCATCTCATAACAAATCAACACCCTCAGTAATAAATAACAACATTCATAGTTACGCTAAGCGTGCATCAACAAACCATCACTTAGATTACTAACGAATTTACGCAGCAGGTTTTATAAAGAAATTCAGCAATGAACAAACAACTTTAAAAACTCAGATTCGCTTAACTTTATAAATTATGAACAAAACACTCTCATTCCAAAATAATCAGTAGTATCTATGAACCCATTTAGCAGACAGTTTCAAACTCCAATAATAACAAATCATGTTATTAGATCTTAACATGAGACACTTATTCAAAATCGGTGAAAGCAAATTCAAACATCAAACATTAACAGATCTATATTCTTAATACAATAAACTCAAACTAAAATTAAACTTTATCACTCTACTAATATTTAACTACAAATTTAATCTAATATTTCAGAAAAAAAAAACGCTTAACCTTTTGAATGACGAAGACCCTTGATGTAGAAGGCGAGCGCTGAGCTCCCTTGAACCTCGTCGTAACCATAACTAACATCTCGAACCACCATATAAGACAAACCTCACGAATCAAAAACTCCAACACCCATTATAAATTCGAACCAGCATCAAACCCGGCTCATAAATAATTCTTGATTTATGACATAAATCGAATCAACAGTGATTTTTTTCTTCGATTTATCAGTAGGATAAAACGAATCCCAAACTTAGCTCAAATTGAACAAGAAAGCTATTAAGAAGCTTTTAAATCCAATCTTATATTATAATCATTAAAAACAGTAAAATATGATTTTACCCTTAAAAATTGATTCGAGAATATAAATAAACAAACTAAATATCAATTGCAAAACTGAAAGTAAATTTTATTAATTCAAGCTGAAAATCATTACAAGACTTTTAAAATAAATCCTACAACTATTTTTACATTATAACTTTAAAAGTAAAGAAAGGGATGATCAAATTACAGGAAAAGAGGGGTTTTTATAGGCAAACCATAGGTGGGTTGCTGATGAAGAAAACAATCTCTAACCGTCCATTCAGCATCTTTTTAATCTCTTTCTTCACTTTCTTGATCCAAGGGCTGAGAAATACCCACCCATCACACGGATCGCCAAGGTGGCAGTAAGTTGTGTTAGTTGTGCTTCTTGGATGCTGAAGTGGAGCATAATGATTGGTGCAATGATTGGTGGTAGTCAAATCCACCAATCAAAATTGAGGAGTGACGATTCATAGGTGCCACGTGGATCTCTTGGTAGCATCATCTTTGTCCCGAAATTCTTGGTAATTAATTCAGGCGCGTGAGGTGCACTTGTTGATGAAAAGAAAACCCCCAAATTACTAGGGTTTGTATGTTGGAGATAGTTCTTCGCTCTTCTTCTTTTTCTTTTCTTTCTCTCGGTTTGTAACGCTTTATTTGACCAAAGGAAAGGTTGACCCCAAAAAGTATGTATATACTTTCTTTTTTCACCGTCACATGTCTTGTAACTTGGGCTTTTAGGGTAAAAACTTGGACTTTCCAAATACTCTAGCGTCTTTATTAAGTTACTTGGGCTCTTGGATCTAATTACATGTTTCTTCAGCCGTCTCAATATTTGTAATTTGGGCTTTTACCCAAAGTAAAGATTACTTTCATCCGTCTTTATCACTAAGCTTGGGCCTAATATTGGGCTTAAATAAGTAAGTTAACATTTTTAGTTACAAATGGGCTTTCAGGCCCATTTAACTCAAGTGGGACCCACTTGACAAAAATACTTCAAAAACTAAAATCCGCGAACAAAATCGAACTTGATTTTTGGCTTCCACGATTTTTCTTCAATCCATGTCATTTTTGCCGGTTTTCGTGATCTTTGTACCTATACAAACGAATCAAACAAAACAAGCATATACATGGCCATTTTCATACAATTGATGAATTTTAAGTTCATTTATTGATACAAATGATATGAGTAATTACACTCATATCAATCCACATGATCATATCAAGAAGTTTCTATCCATTTGCAATACCATTAAGTAAAATGGAGTTCCCCATGATGCCATTAAGTTGATCTTGATCCAATTCTCCCTAGATGGAAGTGCTAGGTATTGGCTAGATATACTTACACCTAAGAGCATTATCACTTGGGATGACTTTACCAAGAAGTTTTTGAATAGGTTCTTTCCTCCATCTAAGACCACGTCTTTGAGAAACCTAATTATTGGATTTCAACAAAAACCTAACCAAACCTTTGATGATTCTTGGGAAGAGTACAAGGAGTTATTGAGAAAATTCCCCAATCATGGATTTAATGAAGTTCACCAAATCAATACCTTCTACAATGGATTAAGACCACATCATCAAGATTCCCTCAACTCCTCCGCGGGTGGGAATATTCTTGCCAAATCCATACAAGAGGCATGGGACATTATTGAGACTAAACCCATGGTGCAAACAAATAACCAAATTGATGAAAGGGTTCATGTTGTGCAAGATAGTTCTCAAACATCCATTGATAATATATTCCTCAAGAGTCATATTGAGATACTTCAACAAATGGAAAAGCAAAATAAGACAAATCAAGAGATAGCTTAAGCCCTTAAGAACCTTTCCTTGAATAATTATTCCAATGATGTGAATGCCATTTCTATATCATGTGAGACTTCTGGAGGTCCTCATTCTTACTTACAATGTGATAAGGTTCAAAATTACCAAGGTGAATGTTATGCTTATCAATATGAACATAAAGAGCACTTCAAACCTAACATCAACACAAACAATCTCTCTTACAAGTCAAATAACTACCTTGCTCCACCAGGATTTCCACCCCATCCACCCATCCAAAATCAAACCAACCCTCCTCAATTGCTTCAAAGAAATCACGGGCCTAGGCCAAACTACAAAGGAAACAAGTATAGAGCACCTAACAACACTTAAAATCAAGGAAATAACTTTCATACAAACAATCAAGGATTTAACCAACCACCTCCACCCTTTCAAAATCAAGGATACCATCAAGGTTATAATCAAGGATATGGGCAAAATGATACCTTTGAGCTACTTCAAAAGATGAACTAAGAAAACGAAAGAAGAATTCGTGAAAGTGAAAAGAGAACACAAGATCAAATGAGAGCCATGAATGAGGAGACTACCAAGAGGATTATGATGATGATTAATCAAAGACCACAAGGGGATCTACCTTCAAACATACAAACAAATCCAAGTGCTAATGTTAATGCTATCACAACAAGAAGTGGAAAGACAACTAATGATCCTTCACCTCCTACACCTACTTTGGTTAAGCCTACTATGGTTCCACCTTGTGATAAGCCTTCAACATCAAACTCACCACCTTCAAGCTCTACAACCTCAACACCTACACTTTCTATTCCTTCAACTTCCATACCCATCCATGAAGAACCAAACAAATAAAATCCTTCAACCACAAATGCTCAACCTACACCAAAACCAAGCCTACCATATCCATCAAGATTGAGAAAGGAGAAACTTAAAAACAAGGATGATATTCAAGTCTCTAACTTTTTGAGGATGTTCAAGCAACTAAACATAAACATATCCTTTGCGGAAGCCTTAGCCAATATGCCTAAATTTGCTAAGATGATCAAAGACCTTCTTTCTAACAAGGAGAAATTGGTGGATTTGCCTAATGCTTCCTTAAATTAAAATTGCTCCGCGGTTTTGCTTAAGAAGTTGCCTACTAAGCTTGGAGACCCGGGGAGGTTTTTTATTTCTTGCAATTTCTCAGGGGTGGAAAATTGCATGGCACTAGCGGATCTTGGGGCAAGCATAAATCTCATGCCATTATCGGTTTGGAAAAGACTTTCACTTACCGAGCTCACACCTACAAAAATGACACTTGAATTAGCCAACCGTTCAATAGCTTATCCGGTGGGAACTGCGGAGGATGTTTTTGTTGGAGTCGATAGATTTACCTTTCTCACGGATTTTGTGGTGGTTGATTATGATATGGATCCAGGAGTTCCTCTTATTGTTGGTAGGCCATTTTTGAGAACGGGTTGTACTCTTATAGATGTGGCGGAAGGTGAACTTACAATGAGGGTAGGAGATGAAAGAGTTGTGTTTAATATGGGAAAGTTGTCTAAGAAATCCAATGAGCCCGAAACGGTGAAGCATATTGATGTTGTTAATGAGGAAGAAACTCAAGATGATATCCTTGATGAAGTTTGTGATGAATATTTTTATGAAGCTTGCGCAAGTGGAAATTTTGATTCCCCATATGTTGAAACCATTGCCTTCATTACCTCATCTTAGGATTTTCATGAACCTCAAGAGCTCAACTTTGGTGATTTTGTGATTCATGCCAATCCTCTCTTTGAAACATCATTTGATAACCCACTTTTCCACCATGATGAGGAAACCAATGAGGATTTTAGTGATGATGAAACTCCTCTTTGTGATACACCAATATATGATGATTATAGTGATGATGAGTTCTCCACTTGTGAATCTCCATTCTTTGATGATCACACTTCCTTGGGTTTTAAGGAGTCGCCAATCTTTGACATACCAATCCATGATGTTTATGGTGATGAGGAGGATTCTTTTATCGATGAGAGTGATGAGTTCTTAGAGGTTGGTATACCTTTTGAGTACACTCTTGGATATGTTGACAAGGAGGGAGACATACTCTTTCTAGATTCTCTATTGCATGAAGATCCCTTTCCCACCTCAACCTTTCAAAGTGACAAAGCAAAACAAGTCGTGATGGTTTCTTCCAAGAGCTTGTTGATACCCATTGCTCCACAACCTTTCTCTCAACATGTGAATTACAAGGGGGAATCTTCTAAGGCAACCACCACTTGTTGTTTTCCCATCAAGGAACGGATTTTTGATCCTGGTATAGAACTTGATAAACCACCTTAGTATCTGCCTGATGCAATAAAAGGAAAATTGTGGGAGATTTTAGAGTATCACCTTATCACCTTTGGAAGAACATATGGGCAACTATTTTGGAGAACAACACCTCACCCTTTTTACCATTGCTTCGGAAGTTAATTGTTGGATTGTGTTATAAGTGGGATGGTAATTATGTATTTGATCCGGGGGATATTTATGGAGTTTTGAATACTTGAGAACTTGTTTTACCTCATCATGGAGATTTTTCTTAAAAAGGGTAAAACTTTTATTCTCCATGATAGGTGTTCCATAGACACTTTTAAGTGTGGGATGAGTCGAGCTAGAGACTCCATAAATCAAGCTTGAATAACTAGGCTTAGAGTTTTTAGACTTAGAGTGTGGTAGGATAGAAATAAGGGTATAGAGTTGAGGATAAGTGTAGGGGAGACCTTTCTTTTGTCTTCATGTTGTTTGTAGGGTTGCTCTCTCTTATCACATGCATTGGAGCTTATGGAGGAGGCCCGTGTATCCGGTTCACTTTGTTACTATTGTGATTTTTCATAACCACATTGTGCTTAAAATGAATTCACTATAGTAAACCTTTCCTTAGCTTGGGTTAAGCAAAGTTGTCAATGTCCTAAGTGTAGGGGAGTTTACTCCAATGCTCTTAAACATTGAGGACAATGTTTATCTTAAGTGTACGGGGTCTTCTATCGAAGTGACCTTACCTAGAACTTTGTCGTTGACCTTCATGATAACTTAGAAATTAATTTTTCAAACATTTTTCAAAATTTTGATCTACTTTAGCCACCAAAAATACGCATTCATAATTTTTGCATCAATCATCTTTCATTTGAATAACACATTTGCATTGTATATATTTCTTCTTTTATTTTATATCAAAATATATAAAAAGAAAAAATATAATAAAGGATATGGTTTAACAAATTTATACTTCTTTGACATATTAGGCCCGCCATGGATACTTTGACTTAACCTGAGTTTGCTTATCCAAGCATTCTCTAGCTAGTAGCCTTAACCATGTAGACCTTTATTGGTTTATTAGGCTAAGCATCCACTAGTCTCATTATTTGAGATTTTAAACTGTGGAGAACAAGAGATGATAGAGTTTGAAATAAGTGTTAAGGGCTAGATAAACCTCATATTAATTAATTGTGGCTTTTATATCCCCTTTCGTAACCTTTACTTTCTTGTCAACGCATGTATATATGTTAATAAATAATCAAGAACGGTTTTAATCGGTTTGTAGTCTCTTGTGCATTTTTGACTAATCATTCGTGGTTGGTATAAGTACGTCTTATGATTCTAAGTTAGGACGTTTTATGTGTACTAGACTTATGTCATGCTTAATACTTAGCGGGTGTTTTTCCTGTTATTCTTTTCAAATTTCTTTGTGAGGAATAAAGAAAAATAAGAGCGGCTTACAAAAATGAGTGGCTAGAAAAAAAAGAGAAAAAGAAAGAAAAAGAAAAAAAAATAACTATACAAGACTCCCAAGAGGGGCAGTGAAGTGTTAATTATAGTAGCTATTGAATTCCAATATTACCTTGACGGGTTACGAGGATTTGATAGTTGCTCCAATCCAATATTACCTTGACGAGTTGCGGGGTTGAAGATCCAAAGTCCCAAAAAGGCGGCGGATATAAATTATTGCGTGAGTTTTATTTTTCTTTCCTTAGCGAGTGTGTAGCTACTTATTAATGCATGACATAAGGATCTTACACATAAGGCGAATGACTTATTACTTTTGAGTCGGACTTATATCAATTGTGGGCGGGTTTTCGAGTAATGGATAAGATGGTTACTTAGGATTAAAATCGTGCTTCCTTATTTTGAGATTTTACATTTCTTACATTTCACGCTTTAAATAATGACAAATTTGCTCTCAATTAATTTGCTCAAATAATAAATGGTCTTAGAGGCATAATAAGTGGGGGTATGAGAGTAACACAATTAATCTATATGAATAAGTTGATACACTTTCACTTGTGGATAACAATGATCTTGTTTTGAAGCTTGGTATGGGGAAAGTGAAACTTGAGGGTGATAAGTGTTCATGGTACTCAAAGCCCTAATCAAAGTCATTGATTTCTTTATGAGTTATTTCCATCAAAACCATTTCAAGAAAATCCAAAAATAAATAAATATAATTTCTTTCCTTTGCATTACATTGTATAAAATTAAAATCATGCATCATATAGTGTAGAGTAGTGTAAAAGCATTTCATATTAGCCAAGGTGGATTAATTATGAGAAAAGTGTAAATTGGTGCTTTAAAATGTGGCATTGCATGAGGTTATGGCAATGATCAAGTGTAGGGGATTTGATATGAGCAAGATCTCATATCAATAACATAACAAATCACCTCAAAACACAAAGCAAATACCTAATTTTTATACATAAAAGCAGTATTATGGGGTATGTTTTGTGTTTGTGCTTGTTTAGGTAACAAAGATACAAATTTGGAGCAAACAAGTGAAATCAAGCCTTAATGATGAAGAAAAGACAAGAGAAGGATCAAAAGTGACAAGTAATAGTTGGATTTTGCTAGGTTAAAAGTTCGTTGTTCACGGTCTAATCGAATTGATCTCCGGTTGAAAGTGCGACTCAGTCGTTCTTGGTGGAAAAATAAGAAAGGTTTGGTTATCTAAAACTAATTAAAAGAAAAGGCGCCGTTGAGTAATTAAAGTAAAAATAAAGCAAGAAATAATTAAACTAAAATTAAATGACTTAAAAATTAAATGACGCTAAGTTAAAACGTAAATAAATGCAAACTTAAAAATTAAACACTTTAAAATAGAAACTAAGAAAAGATAAGTTAAAATAAAGTTTACGAAAAATAAAACGAATTAAGTAAAATAAGACTTAAGAAAATGGCGGGAAAAATAAATTTAAAAATTAAATTTGAATAAAAACTAATTAATTTCGCAATTCTAGAAAAATATGAAATAATTTGGCAATTAAAACCCAAGATTTCACAATTATGTCAAAATTGACATAATTCCGCAATTAGCAAAAGAAATAATTTCGCAATTGCTAGAAAATCAAAGATTTCGCAATGTTGCGAAATCAAAGATTTCGCAATGCTTGAAAAAGACACAAATTCGCAATAGTGAAAACCAAGATTTCGCAATCACTGAAAAGCCAAGATTTCGCAATGCAGAAAATATTCAATGTCGCAATAATTGCACAATGTCGCAATAATGCACAATGTCGCAATAATTGCACAATGTCGCAATAATGCACAATGTCGCAATAATTGCACAATGTCGCAATAGTGCACAATGTCGCAATAGTGCACAATGTCGCAATAATTTCACAATGTCGTAATAGTGCACAATGTCGTAATAATTGCAAAATCGAATCAGATTTCCAAAAAAATAGGAAATCGAAAAAGGACGAAAATTAGCACTTAAAACTCAGATTTTAAAGGACAATAAGCCAAGAAAAAACACCAATAAGCTAACCAAAACTAATAGATGAATGATAAAACTTATAAAAACTTTAAAAACAAACAAAGAAATGTAAAAAGATTTAAACTTTATATAAAAACATGATGAAAAAGATTAAGATTAAGATTAAACCAACAAGAAAAGTAGAATGAGATTAATAAAAAGCTTGAAATTAAAGACAAAGATTAAAGATTCAAAAGTACAAGATTAATGAGAAAGCTTTAAAAACATTAAGAAAAACTAGAGAGAGAAAGTGAAAACTAGAGAGAGAAAGTAATCTATTCCTACTCCTAAACTAATCTAACTACTCCTAAATGACTAACACCCTCCTAATGCGTCATTAGGAGGGTATATATAGGAAGTGAGGAGTGCATGTGTTGCTTCCTTCTTTCTTTCTCTTTCTCATTCTCGTTTTTTAATTCTTTGTCTTTCTCGACGTCGTCTCGGGATTTGTCGATATAAATTGAACTTGTCTTATAATTTCTTCAATAATTAGACTTGAGTTCTTCGACTTCATTAAACTTCCGTCTTTAGACTTTTTCTTCGATAAATCTTCAGAACAGGTCTTGGACTTCCGTTCTTTTTGCACTCTTGATCTTTTGACTTCGTCTTTTCTCGTTTTCTTCGATAAAAGCCCGTGAAAGCCCGTGTTTTCTTCCTTTTTCATCTTTTGGTCCTAAAACACAATAAAAACACAAACCACACATAATTCCGACATTTACAACATAAAATACACGTTTTGGCTTGGTTATTATTATAATTAAGTGGTAAAAGGATGGGTGTTTTCACACCTGTCAAATCCTCTACACTTGACCATTGCAATGCCCTTATGCAATGCATTACTTACAAAGAAAGTGTTATATTTTCCATCACAATCAATCCACATTGGCCTTTATTAAAGAGACAAAATATTTAAAGGAAGAAAACAAGTAAAAAGATCAAAAACTTACCTTGGGGTTTTGGAATGTCATGAATGATTATCACCCTCAAGTTTCACGTTCCCCATACCAAGCTTAAAAACGAGGTCATTGTTGTTATAAGTTAGCAAACTATCACAAACTCATGTGGCCCAATTATTCACTTAGACTCCCTTATTCCTAGGTGTATCTCTTATATTTTATTATTGTCTTGAATGAACACGAGGATGCATTGTTGACTTATTTCGATAGTTATTTAGGCTGAAAATAAAATAGGACGATTTAATCAATAGTTAGCTAAAGGGCAAAATCTTTTAAAACTGCTTCTCGGGACCTCATAAAGTTCATATCTTGGCATAACTTGCTTCACGATTTGAGACCTTTCTCGGACCAATATTTGGCAGCGACTTCATACTTCGAATCTTGAGAGACGTTCTTGAAATAATGGTCTTCTCTTCATAATAGGAATTTCTTCACTTGAAGTTTTTGAGAGATTTCTTTATATTTGGACCACGACTTCTTCATTTTTCTCCAATCTTTATTTTGGACTTTGATATACAACGATCCGCCTCATTTTAGGACTTGGATCTGTTTATCCTCATAGCTTGTTAGGGCCTTTTTGGATAGACTTCTCCATGGTCTTTAGGGGAGTGTTTGCTTTTCGTCGTGTGTCTTGATCCTTCATATTGATTTTTGATAAATGATTCTTCACATCACTTTTGGATCTTTAGCAACAAAATGTAGCCCTCATGCCTTGTTAGGGCCTTTTCGGACTCGCCAATCTTCGCATCCTGCTTCAATAAGTTATGCCTTGGCTATGAACTCTAATTATACCGAACAACTTTAAACCGATCTTGTGCTAGAAGCTAAGTAACTTTTCAAATCGTACAACCTTATTTATTGAAAATATATTTATTAACAAGCGATGGGAGAAAAAGCTTATAATCAACTCACATAAATTCACGAAAGAATACCAAACTTATGATTGACTCTATCATATCTCGTTCTCCACAATTTAAAATCTCAAGGAATGAGATTCGTGGATGCTTAGCTTATTAAATCAAAGTTTTGGGTTTTCGAGTCATCTATAAGATCTTGCAAATTCTTAGACTTTTTCAAGTTTAGAATTCGCATTTTAAAGTTCCCTTGATAAACAACTCTCTAGGATCAATTATAGGAACTTGCGAAAAGTTCTTGTTCTTAACCCGTGAGAGTTAAGACTTTCGCGTTTTAAAGTTCCCTATATAAATGCCTAGCAAAACTTGACTTAAACACGTTAAGGATACTAGCTAGAGTAAACTTAGATAAGTAAACTCGGGTTGAGTCAAAATATTCACGACTTTGAAAAATTTAAAACCACTTTATTAAACTTTATTTTAGCAAAGAAAGTAAATAACGCTAACAAAGGAAAAACTACTAGGCCAAAATAGATTTAAATTTTTGAAAAATGTCGAAAAATCAAGTTTTCTAGTTAAAATGAGGACAAATACAAGGAAAAGCCCATTTAACTTTGATAGAAGTCCCCCTACACTTAATATAAACATTTTCCTCAATGTTTAAGCACGTAGGAGTAAACTCCCCTACACTTAGGACATTGTGCACGTTGTTTAAATCTTGGTAAGGAAGAGACAACTAAAGTGATTCCTATTTTAATATTGAAAAATACAAAATAGTGAATCAAAAGAGTTTAGGATAGAACCGGGAAGACGGGTACACGGAATCACCGGTCTTCAAAAGTCATCAAGAATGTATCTTTGAAAGCTCGAATCCCTGCACATGATAAGAAAGAAAACAACAAACACATACTAGGGTCTCCCCCTACACTTATTATAAAAACATAATAAAAGGATAGATAATTGAGTTGCCTCCCAAAAAGCGCTTGTTTTTGTTCACCGAGTCACGAGCCTGACTCGTCCCCGAATTAAATGGTCCATGGGGAAGCCTCAAATGTAATACCGGGATCAAAGACCTTGTCCTTGTTCCTGGAGGACATTAATGAAGGAGAGGCCGGAGGATAAGTCTTAAAGGGTAGAAAAGTCCTGTCAACATACGAGAAGTATGTGAAATCATGATCCACGGGAGGTGAGGTGGGTAAAGTAAGCAAATTGTCATCCCCCAAAGACAATTGATGCTCAGAAAGCGGCAAAGCCGTAAAGGTGTCAATCATGAAATGGTCAATGTTACCTCCCGGGTCAAAGCACTCATCCTCCGTAATGGTGTTAAAAGAAGTGTATGAAAGGTGCTCAGGAGGGGGACTTGGGACAATACCTTCCTGCATCAAATTATCAAAAATAATTTCCCCCTCCGTGTCATCATCATCAATACCCGGAGGTATTGAGTGAATGTCGATTTCCTCCATAGCTGTATCATTATTCTCAACTGAAGTAATAGACGGAGGTGAAGATTCTTTAATAGGAGCAGAATTCAACGCTTCAATCTTAGCAATAAGAAGATGAACTTTCTGTAATTTGTCGCGAAGAATAACGTCTTCCACCTCATCTAAAAGACCAATTTCAGGGGCGAACTTCTCATAAATCGGAGAGAATAAATCAACATCGCCTTCATCGCCCGGAGGAGAAGGAGAAATTTCACAAGTGAAATTCTCATAGCATGGAGAAAAATCATCATCATTAAGAGCGACCTCTTTCGTAAGCTCCTCAAAATTCGATGCATCACAAACCTCATCAAAGAATTTATCAAGACCAAAATCACTAATCTCACTCAATGTATCACAATCCTTAGGCACATTAGGGATATCAAGAGTAGGAGTAGTAATCTCAGAAGATGGGTTGAGATTGTAGATATCATCCTCGTCATCATCATCATAATAGACTGGACCATTCTAGTTAGGAGTGATATAGTCCACTAACTCCTCCTTGATAACCTCCACATCTTTAAGAAGCTCATGAAGCAATTTTTGTTGATCATCTCCCTGAGTATGTTCAATTAAACCCATTCTATCCCACGCTGTAAGTAAACATTTTGGTGTAGAAAAGAAGGGAAAACGACCAAATTGGCTCAAAATGGTGTAGGTGGATTTCAAGATTTGGTCACCATCAAGCAAAGGTTGCCTTTCCTGATGCAAGTCATCTTGGAGTTGAGCTAAACTTTCAAGAATGTCATTCAAAGTAGTGAGTTGTTAATCAAGACTAATTCCCTGAGAGGATTGATGATTGAGGGTGTGATGTGGGGGCTCAAAGTTATACAAACCGTAATCATAGCACGGAATTGGCTCAAAGATATTCATCGGTTGACAAGAAGAAGCATCATGAGGGCCTCCACAAATATTGCACCACGGGTATGGAGAAAAATCCGATGCATTTTGAGGATAAGGATCGTCATATACGGGAGAGGGTGAGAAAGTATTGTAAGAGGAGAAGTACGAATTTGTTGACTTGCAAAATGGACAAAATCCAAATTGTGCATTGTCGATATCAGAGCCGCACCGCTCACAAGTACACCATTGACATGTTTGATAACCATGCCATGGTCTCCCACACCGTACGCAAGACGAATCCATGAAGAATTAAAAATAAGAGGGGTAGAGAAAAGAATCAAACACAATAGAGGATAAAGAGGAATATTTTTGGTTACAAAACTTAGAAAAGAAATGCATTTTATGGTTTTTTAAATGTTTTTTAAATGTTTTTGTATTTTTGAATTTTTTTTGAAAAATGCAAGAAAAATAACGTTCACCAATGAACGGATCCCAAAATCCAACGCGTCTCTCACTAAAAACCGTTAATCTTCACAAAAAGAGCCAGCAGCGGCGCCATTTAACAGTTGGATTTTGCTAGGTTAAAAGTTCGTTGTTCACGGTCTAATCGAATTGATCTCCGGTTGAAAGTGTGACTCAGTCGTTCTTGGTGGAAAAATAAGAAAGGTTTGGTTATCTAAAACTAATCAAAAGAAAAGGCGTCGTTGAGTAATTAAAGTAAAAATAAAGCGAGAAAAGATTAAACTAAAATTAAATGACTTAAAAATTAAATGACGCTAAGTTAAAACGTAAATAAATGCAAACTTAAAAATTAAACACTTTAAAATAGAAACTAAGAAAAGATAAGTAAAAATAAAGTTTACGAAAAATAAAACGAATTAAGTAAAACAAGACTTAAGAAAATGGCGGGAAAAATAAATTTAAAAATTAAATTTGAATAAAAACTAATTAATTTCACAATTCTAGACAAATATGAAATAATTTTTCAATTAAAACTCAAGATTTCGCAATTATGTCAAAACTGACATAATTCCGCAATTAGCAAAAGAAATAATTTCGCAATTGCTAGAAAATCAAAGATTTCGCAATGTTGTGAAATCAAAGATTTCGCAATGCTTGAAAAAGACACAAATTCGCAATAGTGAAAACCAATATTTCGCAATCACTGAAAAGCCAAGATTTCGCAATGTAGAAAATATTCAATGTCGCAACAATTGCACAATGTCGCAATAATGCACAATGTCGCAATAATTGCACAATGTCGCAATAATGCACAATGTCGCAATAATTGCACAATGTCACAATAGTGCACAATGTCGCAATGGTGCACAATGTCGCAATGGTGCACAATGTCGCAATAGTGCACAATGTCGCAATAATTGCACAATGTCGCAATAGTGCACAATGTCACAATAATTGCAAAATCGAATCAGATTTCCAAAAAAATAGGAAATCGAAAAAGTACGAAAATAAGCACTTAAAACTCAAATTTTAAAGGACAATAAGCCAAGAAAAATACCAATAAGCTAACCAAAACTAATAGATGAATGATAAAACTTATAAAAACTTTAAAAACAAACAAAGAAATGTAAAAAGATTTAAACTGTATATAAAAACATGATGAAAATGATTAAGATTCAGATTAAACCAACAAGAAAAGTAGAATGAGATTAATAAAAAGCTTGAAATTAAAGACAAAGATTAAAGATTCAAAAGTACAAGATTAATGAGAAAGCTTTAAAAACATTAAGAAAAACTAGAGAGAGAAAGTGAAAAGTAGAGAGAGAAAGTAATCTACTCCTACTCCTAAACTAATCTAACTACTCCTAAATGACTAACACCCTCCTAATGTGTCTTTAGGAGGGTATATATAGGAAGTGAGGAGTGCATGTGTTGCTTCCTTCTTTCTTTCTCTTTCTCGTTCTCGTCTTTTAATTCTTTGTCTTTCTCGACTCGTCTCGAGATTTGTCGATATAAATTGAACTTGTCTTATAATTTCTTCAATAATTAGACTTGAGTTCTTCGACTTCATTAAACTTCCGTCTTTAGACTTTTTCTTCGATAAATCTTAAGAACAGGTCTTGGACTTCCGTTCTTTTTGCACTCTTGATCTTTTGACTTCGTCTTTTCTCGTTTTCTTCGATAAAAGCCCGTGAAAGCCCGTGTTTTCTTCCTTTTTCATCTTTTGGTCCTAAAACACAATAAAAACACAAACCACACATAATTCCGACATTTACGACATAAAATACACGTTTTGGCTTGGTTATTATTATAATTAAGTGGTAAAGGGATGGGTGTTTTCACACCTATCAACAAGCCTTTCAAAGACAAAGGAACTTTCTTGACAATTTCCAAAGATGATGGACTAAAAGTGTAATTATGAAAAAGTCAAGAAGAAAGTCAAATATGGTCAACATTCAAGTCAACAAGTCAAAGAATGATTTATGAACAAGTTTGAAGTTTGAAGGACCAAATATGTCAAAGAAATGAAGCTTGGGACCTAATTCCTATTATGCCTATACTATAAGGACCTAAATTGACAAAAATAGGTTAAGTTTGGGGCTTGATCCGGTTTTACACAAGGCAACCAATGATATTCAAGTATTTGAGTGACAAAGATTGCCACAGCACCACACTACTACCGTTTTCGCATTTAATAACAAATCCCAACAGTGCAGCGCACTTACACTCCCTCCACCAATTATAAATAAAAATATAGATAATGATCTGCAACTTCTCTCTTCCACCAATAAGAGACTGCCACATGTCATCTTCAAGCTATAACGAACCCAGATTTAAGAATGAGCTATACTGCATATCAAGAGACATGATCAACATGAAAAGTGTTCCATTTCAAGAGACGAGTTCACTCCTATTATCCAATTAAGCTGTAAGTGATTCAATAAAAAATCCCCAATTGTGTTAATCATCAACAATCTACAATTGAACGATTGAAGACATGTGGAGCTCATTTATTTGCCGCAACACGTCATCATCCCCAACAAATTCTAATTCTCACTCTATAAATACCCTGTTATCACTTCATTTCATGTACGTAGCTTTAGGTGTGAAAACACACACACCTATCAATCTCTCTCTAGTCGTTAGCGGTTTTCTAGTTATAACTACTTAGGGTGATTGACAACCACCCTAAGTCAGTTAGTTAGGCAGTTAGTAACTACCCTTTAACTACTTTCAATTCAATAATAAAATTCACTTCTGTTCTTTGCAAATATCTTCCACATTCTAATGCATATCATCAGTTACTATTACTGTGGAGTTTTATTGATCTCATTAGATCAATAGAGCTTGTGTTTGAGTTTTAGGAGCCTTCAGTTTACGTTCAGTATCAATCCAGTTTAATTCCAGTCCATTTGTAGCAGTGTAGCAGGGGAGATCATTGTTAAGCAGATGATGATGATATGATGGTGATTGGTTGTTGATTCATGGTGTTTTGTTGATCTTAATAAGCTCAACGCTTATTACTCCATCAAAGGAGGCTTCATAAGCTAAAAGGAACTCATTCTCTTGTTTAAATTCCCCTAAATAGTCTCTGCATGCTCAATTCCTAGTATAACTCTTAATTGTTGAACTGAGATTGCGATTAGCTTACTTGTAGTGTAATTTTGGTGATCTGATAGTCTGCTAGTAGTTTTTTTTTGGTAATGGGTTACCCCGGTAAATATATTAACCAAAAAATAATGTTAAGTACACAGGAATGTGGCCGAAGTACCACATTAACCTCAAGCAAAAGCTTGGAAACTAGTGCTTATGACATGTCATAAACACACTACATATATCAAATGACATAGACTACATCATAAAATAATCATCGAACAGATGAACACCAGCAGAATCAAGTCTTGAAACAAAGAACACACCCCACCACTCTAACAGCACGCCAGCGGTAGCAAAGGATCCACATGAGGCCGCCTCCTTAAAAAACCTTCTCGAGAAAAACCCAATGGGAAAACCCCCAAGAAGGAAAAAAGAGTACGACCCTCATACACTAACATCACCATGAGAAACGCATATACTAGGCAATCTCCACCGACCCAACATGGACTTGGAACAGGCACTAACCTTCTTAATTCTGAAGGTGACAAGCTTTAGTCGAATACTATCATAAATCAACACCACAACTTGATCAACATTCCTGCGTTGCCTCTGAACAAACGAGAATTCCGTTCAGCCCATAAGAAATAAGAAGACGCAGCCAAGACCATTCGGCCAATAATGCTAACCACAGATCGAGCCTTCGAAATAGGGGATAAATAGGCAAAAATGTCTGCAAATCTTGGAGGTATAGATCCCATATCAGCCAACTCTCGAACATTACACCAAACATGCGAAGAGAAAGAACACTCAAAAAATAAGTGTGTATGGGAATCCGCAACCGCCCCACACAATGGACACCGCAAAGTAGCAATATACACGTTAAGGCCTACATCCCAATGCCTCAATCTGTCTTGAGTCTTTAGTTTACCCTGTACCATAAGCCACATACGAACTGCATGTCTAGGGATACAATGCGCAAACCAAACAACATGGTACCAGTCAACAGCCTCTGAATGAGTACGAATAGAGTCCCAAACCCTAGCCACAGAAAATGGGTGTAGGGCGCCCGTAGTATCACGCCACATAATAACATCCTCAAGATCATCCTGGAGAGCCGGAACAGGCAAATAATCTAACAAAGGATAACGTTCAGGCCAATCCGGAGGCCATTTCCAAGCGCCATTAGAAATAAGGTCACGAACCGAATCAGCAAGAGTAAAACCCGACCGAATAATATTGCGAACAGTAATAGCATTCCGGAGAGGACAAATCTCCGCCCATCGATCAAACCACATAGACGTAGAAGAACCGTTAAAAATCTTATGCCAAATAAACGGTCGTACGTACACGCGGTCGAATCATAAGTAATTTTCGCCAACCCCAACTCATGTCACCAATAGCCGGAACATCCCAGAAGCTCCTCCCATTAAGTTTATACGAATGAATCCATTTAACCCATAGAGACTCCTTCCGAGTAATAATACACCAAATATGCGAAGTCATAAGAGCAGTATTAAAGTCTACCAGGTTACGAATCCCCAAGCCACCCTCACGTTGTGGCAAATAAACCAGCTCCCAAGCAACCTTGGCTTTACCCCGTTTCAAAGGTCCTTGGGACCATAAAAAACCACACATAAGTTGATCCAATTCTGATATGATCTGGGCAGGAAGAATAAAGACAGAAGCCCAGTAAATATGCATAGAAGAAAGAACTGAGCGAATAAGTTGCAACCTACCTGCCAAAGAAAGATACTTATTCCGCCAATCATTAACCCTGCTCTCTAACTTTTCCACAAAGACTTTACAGTCCCTATAAAGAATTCGAGAAGATATAAGTGGTACACCCAAATATCAAACGGGGAGCTGCCCTTCAGCAAATGACAGCAGATTAAGAATACTAGTCTTCACCGTAGGAGAAACATTGCAGAAGAACACAATACTCTTAGGGATACTAGGAACAAGGCTAGAAACATTCTTAAACTCATCCAAAGCATCCATAATAACACGTACCGACTGAAGATGACCATGTGTAAACAAGAGTAAGTCATCTGCAAAACAAAGATTAACATTAGAATTCTTCTCACACCAATAGTGATAATAAAATTCCTCAGCATCACGCACACCTTTCCTCAAAATAAGCGTTAACACCTCCATGACAAGAGTGAATAAGTAAGGTGACAACGGATCCCCTTGACGCAACCCTCTTTTACCACGAAACTAGCCATGAATATTCCCGTTAATACAAATAGAATACGATGTAGACGTAACACACACCATAATCCATTCAACCATAGTATGAGGAAATCTGAAACCAATCAGAACAGTACGAAGGAAACCCCAATCAACCGTATCATATGCTTTCTGAATATCAACCTTAAAAGAACACCTGGGTGGCCTACTTCGTCTATGGTAGTTACGCATAAGCTACTGAGTTAGGAGTATATTATCCGATATTCGTCGACCCGGAACAAAAGCAGATTGATTAATACTAACTAACTCACCAAAATCATCCTTGATACGATTAGCAATAATCTTACTAATGCACTTAAAAAGCACATTACAGCAAGATATAGGATGATAGTCAGTAATCTTTGCAGGAGTAGACACTTTCGGAATCAAAGTAACAAGAGTATGGTTAATTTCCTTAAGTAATTTACCATTAGCGAAAAACTCCCGAATAGCATAAATAACTTCGCCACCAACAATATCCCAAGCCTTCTTAAATATGCAGCCGTGAAACCATCAGGACCCGGGGCTTTATCATCACCCATAGAGAACATAGCCCCTTTAATTTCATCATCCAAAACAGCCCGTATCATAGCATTAGCTTTCTGAGCATCCAAAATACTAGTAAACAAGTTATGACTATCAAGCGGTACAGTCATACCTTCCAACCCCATAAATTGTTCATAGTGTGTGACAAAAGCATTTGGAACAGCATTACCTTCATGAAGAACATTAGAACCATCCATGACCATGTCAATGCGATTCCTAGCACACTTACTTTTAACAACATGATGAAAACAGGCCGTGTTAGAATCACCCTCATGAAGCCAGTCAATCTTAGGTTTTTGTCTCAAGAATCGTTCTTCATCAAGTGTAACTTCCTTAAACGCAAGGAGATAATGCGCATGAATCTCCCGCAGTTCAGGATCATTAGGGTCACGATCAATAGCTTGCTGCGCCACATCAAGATCCAACCGAATACCCTTAACCCGTTCATGCAGATTGCCATGCTCATAGAGAAGCTTACGAAACGGAGATTTAAGACCCTTAAGGCGCTTAACAACTCTAAACATAGCACATCCCTGAATAGACAAATTCCAGCCATTCGCAACAATGCCCCAAAACCCATCTTTAGAAACCAAAAAGTTTGAAAACTTAAAACGTTTAGGTTTAGGTCTACTAACCGCAGGAATTCGAAGCACACATGGAGAATGATCCGAAATTCTATAAGGTTAGAAGACAGCAAGGGAGTTAGGGAATGCGTCAATATATGTGATATTGCACATAACACGATCTATCTTTTTTAGAATACCATCACCACCCTTAGGCTTCTGATTCTATGTGAAATGTAACCCTGTAGCATTAACATCCATTACTTCCATCTATTGAACACATTCTTTAAACTCACGCATAGCAATATTCGGCTCATAGCCACCACACGAATGATCCGCCAGATTGAGTGCATCATTAAAATCCCCAAGCAACACCCATGGTTTATCACGCATAAACGTGGCATGTGCCACTAAATTAGACCATAGAACACGCCCATCAACATAGTAATTAGCCGCATACACAAAGGAACAAAATATGGTTTTAGAATCAGCTCTAGTGTTAACTTGACAATGAACGAGTTGGGGAGTTTGTGCCATCACCATAACATCAACAACATAATCATTCCAACCAAGAATGATCCTAGTGCCTTTGGAACAAAGACCACCATTAGACGTCCATTTCCACCTACTACACACCTTTTGACAAGTATCATAAACAACAGAAACATCCACATGAGACTCCAGAACAGCACATACACTAAGATTATTCTCATTTACCACCTAACGAACCTCCTTTTGTTTAGGGGCGCAATTTAAACCCCTAATATTCTATGAAGCCATACTAAACATTAGAAACATTTAGAACAGGAATGCTTGCCCCCTGAAGTGGAATTATTAAACAGATTCGTAGTTTCATCATACACCATCTCAACAACCTCATCATCATCCAACTCCTCCCCTCCCTCGTTAAGACTAGATAATGACTCATATAGATTATAAGTGGAAACTGGAGTCGAAGTAGGAAATGATTTATCTCCAAAATTATTGCTCGAGGTAGTAGCAAAAGGAGGAGGCATAGCAGAACTAGAGACCGCAGTAGTCTCCTTAATACTAGAGTCACCCCGAACACCTTTACCTTTTTCAGACGATGTAGCAGCAGGGGCCTTGGGACGAAACTCAAAACCCTTTCGGATATTCATTCCTGGATGATTCTGCTGTGCATTCATATTCCCAGTCCCTTTATTACGCTTACGATTATAAACCATTTTAAAACCATCCGTAGGAGCTGCCACATTTGTAGGAGCAATAACCCTATTAGGACATTGTTCACAAGAATGCCCAAACGTTTTACATGTTACACACCGAGGAGGTTTCCATTCATATTCCACGCTACTAGTCTCTTTCATAAAACCATCTCCAACTAACGAAGGAATTCCAATAGTAAGAGACTCCTTGAGTTCATTCTCTGCATCAATCTCAACCAAACATCGAGTAAAACTACTCCTACCCCAAGAGTCCTTACACATAGCAGCAGTAAACGAATCAAGCATAACAGGTTTACCTACAAAGGAGGCAATCAAACTAATCCCATCTTCCTCAAACACCTGTATAGGAACATCATGCAACTTAACCCATACAGGGATTTTGGTTAATTCCTCCTTCAACAAACTAGTCTCTAACGACCACTTTTTAAGAATAATAGGAGAATTCCGCACCATCCACGACCCTCCCTCCAAAACAGCCTCTAAACCAGCATTAGTATCAAATTTAAAGAAAAAGAATCCCTTATCATTCATCATGATCTTTTTAAGACCATGTTTCGTCTAATTATTACGTACATAATATTCAACGACAGGGAATGCCATTCGCTTACCAAGGAAATAGCCAAACAGCGTGTGCTCAAAGCGACTACTCAGAGGGATAGAAATATTAACACCATCAAAAACCTGTTCACCAACCAAATGTCGAAAATTAACACCACCCTTAGACACAGACGAAGCACCATCTGCATTAGCATAGGAAGACGGAGTAGCATTAACCTCAACGGAATGCACAATAGACGAATCAATACTAGACACATTAAATGTAGCATTAACCCTATGAGGTTGTTGCGGCTTAGGACCAACAGCCCCAACAATAGGATTAGTGCCTCCCGTTAAACCCGTAGTCGAAGCAACTCCACCAGTGTAAACACTTGTACCAAGTAACTCATCCAAAGAAGGACCCTTACTTACACTCGTAGTCGTAGGCACAGGACCCGAGCTGAAAATCTCATTATAATCCCAAGTATTCTCCATAGTAGTAACAGGACTCGTTGCACCAGTCGAAACCCTAGAATTCGATTCCAAACCTTCAACACTAGTGTTGCGTCTAGCCAAACCAGCAACATTGGAACCACTCGAGTATGAAGCAGCACTAGAGAGGTCTTGATTGGGATGAGTACTGCGGCCAAAACTCGACGAGACCCCCACATTATCCCCGGACACATGCGCCATAGGATCATTAATGCTAGCATTAGGAACCCTAGAATCCAACTGTGGTCTAGACGGTTCATTAATAGTTGCAGAATTAGGGTTTTTCAAAACCCTAGTCGACATACGTTGTTTACTGCGGCCAGTAAACCCGTATCCAGCAGCATAACCCTCATCAGGAGGATCATTGGTAGGCTCCATAATTGAAACCCTAACACCCTAAAAACGAACAGCGCCAAACGAAACCCTTGAAAAAACGAACGAAACAAATACTAACACCTAGTCCTCTTCAACCAGATCGTGATGGATAAATAAGGCACAAAAGAACCGACAGTAGCAATGAAAATAAAGGAAACAATGATGAACAGATCACTAGAAAAAACAAAAATAACCCTTGCCTTAATTCAGTTTTCACTTGGTTAAAATTAGCTTTCATCAGTCAGTTTTTCATCAGTAACTCATTTAGTAGTATATCAAGTAAACTTGTTACAATTTGCTCTTAAACCAGTTCATTTCAGTCAACATACAAGTTTTGATAAGTCATACTAGCTGTCATTAACAAATGCTCAAAAATCCTTTACAAAAGTTCTTAACAGATTCTTAAAGTGGTGTTTGGATTAAACTCAATTCTTGTGATCTAGCTTGTTAAACCTGTTCTTTTGAGTTCATTTACACTAAATCAGTTAGTGTGAGTATTTTGGTCAAACTTTGTAGTAAAAGGAAAGGTCAAAAAGGCAATTGACACTTAGAAAAGTTTGGGTCATCACTGGAACATGCTTATCAGCCAAAACTAGTACTTTTTGATTCTATTTGTTTATTAGTGCATCATTTTAGCTAAAACCTGTTTCTATTTGTAGTTTAACATCCAAACTTTCAGTGTTTGTAAAGAAATTCTATAGTATTCAGTTTTGAGTGTGTTTTCAGCTTATTAACAAGCACTAGACCATTTGCAAGTTTTTGTGAACATAAGCTTACTGTTTTTCAAGTTCTCATAATCTACTTCACAAAACCTTGAATTTTCTTTCACTAATCACTTTGCAAACATGTCTTGAGTGGATTCTGAAAATTTGAGCTTATTGAGATTTTTGGTCAAGCCTTGGTCAACATAAGCACTTTTGCCTTATTTTGAATTCCAGCTTATTATGTTGATGATTTTCGAAACTAAAAGACATTCCAAGCTTTGTGTGACTTGATTAATCAGTTTTAACAAGAAAAGCATATAGTGGATGTCTGGATTCGATTTTAGCTTATTGTGAGCTTATTGAAATAAGCTATGCAAAGTTTTAATAGCTTTTATCAAGAATCCTTTTACCAGTCTAGCTAAAATTGGATTTTAAGCATTTAAAAAAAAAACAGAACAAATTTGGTTCGGTAATAAGCTCATTCTAGCTTATTCAAGTGCTAATGTCCGTTTTGTGAAAAGTTACACTTTTAATTGCATTTTGGTTCTTGGTTTTTCATAGACTTTGTAAAAAGCTTTGGAACTTTACTTTTCTAGGGTTTGCAAGTGTTGGTCCCTGGAATTTGGTTTGTTGCATAATTGGTTAGTTAGTTTTGATTTTGTTAGTTTGTTTGACTAGTTTGTTAAATTTTCACATTTGGTCCTTATAGTTTCTGAATGTACATTTCTAGTCCCTATATTTTCATTTTCTTTACATTTCAAGTACTTTTACATTTCATGCATTGAATACTTGTACTTTGTGAATATTTTGTGGTAATTGCACTTTGTTTTATGATTAGATAGATCTATATTATTTTCCATTTTACGTGTTTAATTGAATTTGACCTAGAATCCAAATAATTTCTTAACAACCAAGAACAATTTCAAACTTGATATTAGTGGGCCTTTCAATTTGTCTTGAGTCGAGAAAAAAAACGAACTTGCAAATACTCAATATTAGCGGGCAAAGCGTGACAACAAGCATTATGGATGAAACAAGCACTTGTCGACTACGACATTAAGCTAGAAGACATCACAATCTTGTGTGACAACAAAGGTGCTATTGACCTCAGCACACTGAAATTCGACATCACTTTCTTCGTGACAACGTACAAAAAGGTAACATATCTATTGAAAAAGTTTCCTCAGAAGATAAGATAGCCGACATTTTAACTAAACCACTTAAACGAGATCCGTTTAACATTTTAAGACTAGGACTAGGCCTAATGGAAATTTTTAGTTAAAACAAAAAGGGTTTTCTGTCATCAGACCCGACGTACCCAGTCGGACCCTTTCCCACTTGGGTCCGTGGAAGGGTCCGTCTGTCTGAGATTTTTAAACAACTTTATATCAGCAAAAACAAACACACAAAAAAAACACAAACCCATTTTTCTATGAAACCACGACCAACATCACCAAAAATCTGTCTTAACCTCAACTCTAAGGCAAAATCTATCAATTTCTTTGTACCAATCAATCCCTGTAAGTATCTCTATTCTAATTCAATTACTTCTTCACAATATTCCCAAATCTGAGTCTAAGGTTCTTGTTAATTGCACAAAATTAAATTTGGGGATTCACCTAGGATAGTGAAATTAACCGTTGCATTGTTTGATTATACCATAAAAACTCTTTATATGCATAAACCCACGAACAAATTGCTAAGAATTGATAGGAATCCCTAAGAATTTTTGAAATCTTCTCACAAATTAGGGCATGAAAATTGTTTTTAATACATTGTAAATGACAAACATCTAAAAATAAGGTTTTATCATGGCATATAAGTCTCACGAACGCTAAAGGAATTTCATAATCAATACGCATTTTTGGGTACGTTCGTTTGAAGCTAAAGTGAAAATAAGGAGCGTTTGGGTTATCTCAAAATTACGCATTTTGTATACTTTCAAAAACAAATTTTGGGTCGAGATAACCGCATCTCCACATATGTTGCATATAGGCACACAATAGGCACGAGATTGCTTAAAATTCATAGAATTTAACTAACGTGTCGATGAAAATCATGTCCTTTTAGTAAACTTTAGAGCAAATGGAATCAACCACTCTTATTCTTTAGACAAATTTGCCCGCACTCTTAGAATCCCAAACCAAGGATCTTGCTTTTACTCCAACCTTCATTCACTTACCTCCCTTGAAAACACAAACATACCTAGAGAAGCCCAACATAGGTATAACACTAGACTAGATGACAAGGATGTAGTAAAAGCCACTATCTTCAAGCGTCGTGCTACTGATACTCGCTTATCTAACACTCGTACACTCATCCAAAAAGACCCATATGGTATGGAAGCAAAAGAACTTAAAGAAAAATATGAGAAATGGGAAAGAATTTTGAGATGCAATGTCATGTGTTTAGTAGGAAATAAAGATCACATCAATGCTTGTGAAAGTTACGTACTATATTGCCTTGAAACGGAATAACCCTTCAACCTTGCTTACTATGTTGCAAAATAGGATGTCACATGTCCGTAACCTCCACTCTTCCATTATTCCATATGGCATGTTGCTTACTCAACTCTATCACTCAATAGGGCTTATCCCACCAAGCCCTAGTTGTCAACTAGGAATATATCACCTTGTTGATCAAGTGATGACCTCAACTAGTGATAAAAGGGTAACTCGACCTTTGGCCTCTCAATCTAGGGGAAAAGGAAAAAGACCTCAACCTCCCACTAGTTCTTCTTCCTTGGAAAGTGACAATGATGGTCTTCTAAGCTCCAAGCTACAACCCTTAGAGTATCTTAGTAAATTACCTGAAATCGATAATGCATCCGCTTAATTCAAACAAACCAAGGGTATGTTCAAGTGCTTTGGGAGATTTCTCGCCAACATGGAGAAGAAGAAAGGGGAGAAAAACTAGGTGGCATGGATGGGTACTTATGAACTTTGTTTTGAAAGTTCAAAACAATGGTGTCATGTGAAACACTTTAAAAACTTTTGCTTGTTTCTTAAACTTTAATGTGTTAACTAACTTTGGTGATTTATAGTAGGACTTTTCATGATAGATGGGTTCACTGCTCATGTTTGGCAAAATACAAGTTGAAGACCAAAAGGTACATTCTCTCCAACCCAAAAGTTGAAACATAGCCAAATGATCATGAAACATACTCCCCCATCAGTTTACATCATAAAACACCATGTCATGACACTCAATTTCCCATTTTTAACAATTTTTAAAACTGATCATAGAAGGGTACGGAACCCGTCGGACCCTTTCCCAAAGGGTTCGTCCGGGTCCGTGCAACCTGCAGCTGCAAGCAAAAGTCCATCATCACATATCATTAATTTTTCCATTTACCCAAACACTAGTCGGACCCCGCTGGACCCCTACCCAAAGGGTTCGTCCGGGTCCGTGCAACCTGCAGCTGCATGCAAAAGTCTATCATCACATATCATTAATTTTTCCATTTACCCAAACACTCTTTCCTCCTTCATTTGTGAGTCATAAACCCATGGCTGCACATTTAACTTAACTACTCATCTTTTCCATTTGTCCAATCCAAAATCAAGCCATAGATCTTCATATTATATTCTTCACCTCTACTTAAGAACACTCTTCCTCCCATTATCATTCACCATAAATCCTCATCCTAAAATTAAAATTTCAGCTTCTCAAACACCAAGCATTATAAAAATGACTAAAGGCAAATCCTCAATCTTAAAATCCAAAACTACAATCCGACTACGAGTCAAGCCTTGTTGCACAAATACACAAACATCCTCACCACCATCACCAACATCCACCATAACCTCACTTCAACGAGTTGAAGTTCGTCAAATCCTAGGAACTCTACTTCAACAACCTAGATCTCCATTCACACCTCCTCCAACTAAAACACCGATTGCCATGACTCACCACCCGCTCCAACTCACACACCCGCCATTATCTCCACCATACCTAGAAGCACCTCCATTCGCCCAATCGAACTATTCATGTAAAACCCGCATGCTTTTACCAAGAATAGTACCCTTATGATCGTACGTACATGATTAGAACCTTCCTTTTATAGCATGTTTACGTTTCACGAACAAGATTTACAAGTATTACGTACGTGTTATAACACGATAAGTATTTAATACGTATTAAGACACGATAATTATTTCAATAATAATTATAATCACGAACATACGAACATGAAATCATGAGCGTAAATAATCACGAGCTTAGAGGGAACGGTATGGCGGCGAGGCAGGCTCGCCGTGCCTAGGTGGCAGGCTCGCCGCCGCTCGCCGCCCTTCGTCGTTACACCGACCCCCCCCCCCCCCTCGCCGGTATTCAAATGTCACTTTGTGACATTGCTCGTTGGAAAAGAAGGTGGGGCCCATTTTTTTTATTACCGTTTGAAAACGGCTAATTTCATTAAAAAAAAAAAAATTAACTTTTTATTCTTATAAATACCACCCAAACTTCTTTAAAAACCACACACAACAAAAAGATTCAATTAAACTTTCACAAAAAACTTCAATATGAGCACCTCGTCGGATTCGTACCAGTCAGATATCGAAGAAATGGTGTGGAAGATTAACGAAGAGGAAGAAGATGAAGTTCATTCACATCGCAGATAAATTTGGCGTGAACGTGACGTCGCTGAACAACGTTTAATGGAAGATTATTTTGGTCCACATCCAAAATACCCGGCAGAAAAATTCAGATTACGATATCGGATGAGACGGGAGCTGTTTCTGGAAATTGTTGAAGGTATTGAAACTTATTGTGCAACAAATAATCCTTTACCCAAGCATTTTCATTTTTTTACTATTCGATATGATGCTACGGGTATGAAAAGTATGAGTGTCATCATGAAATGCACATCCGCTCTTCGCCAATTGGCAAACGCCACAGTGGCGGATGGGGTAGATGAATACTTGCAAATGGGTGAACATTGTGCCCGTGATTGTCTAGACTATTTTTGTATGTGCGTTATAGATTTGTATAAGCCCGAATTTTTAAGAAAGCCTACACCAAATGACGTTCAAAACATATATAACGCACATAATACGATTCACGGGTTACCGGGTATGCTAGGTAGCCTTGATTGTATGCATTGGGAATGGATTAATTGTCCTAAAGCGTGGCACGGGCAATTTGGGAGAGGTGATAAACAACACCCAACCCTCATTGACCATTGTTCGACGACCTTTTGGCTGACAACGAACCAGTGGCACCATATCTTGTAAACGGGCAGCTATTCGAAAGAGGGTACTACCTTACAGATGGTATTTACCCTCGATGGTCATGTTTTGTTAAGTCGTTCAGCCAAGCACGTGATGACAAAATCGCTGCGTTTAAACGGCGTCAGGAAAGTGCCCGGAAAGATATTGAAAGGGCATTTGGTGTCCTACAAGGACGATGGCGTATAATTGCTCAACCGGCGCGTGCTTGGACTGTGAACAAGCTACGCAGGTTCATGTACACGTGCATCATTTTGCATAATATGATTTTGAAGAATCAAGGGTATGCGATTTCCGAAGCAGTTGAAATGTACATCCCTCCTGGGAACCATTTGTTAAGGTCATGGGTCGAGCGATGTGAAATACGTCGCAGGAGACAAAGAGAACTCCGAGATAGAGACGTACATTCAAGGCTTCAACGGAACCTCATTGAGCATGTTTGGGCACAAGATCAACCATGAATAATCGACCGTATTGTATTTTTTTTTAAGTAGTTGTATTTTTATTTGAAGTATTTTGTAATTTTTTATTTTATGAAATGAATTTTTATTTTGTGTGAAAATTGAAAAAGTAAATAAAATGGTGAGTGGTGGGACCCAAGTGAAGAGGAGAGAGACTAGTTGTGATAAAGGGGGTGTTTTTGGAGAAGATGAGAGAGATTAGTTGGTATGACGTGGCGCTGATGTGGCGCAGTGAAGAGGTAAACACCTCTTTGTGATACCTGATGCTCTTAGTATTACGTATTTATGTATATTTATTACGATCATGAATAAATATAATAAGACACGAACGATAACTATTTAAATCACGTAAAAACCTGAACACGAGAACATGAATAATATTAGACACGAGAAAACTATGGGTTATCCTTGTGGGCCCCATCCAACCCGCGGCTAGAAACAAGACAAGGGCCAAGCCCATTTAAATTTTTACTAAACAAGGAAAAAGGGAAAAACTTATTTTCATAATTACAAAAATTAGAAAATAATCATAACCCTAAATCTCTCTTTTTCCTCTCCTTGGCCGCCGGGTAGAACACACACCAAGGGTGTGTTTGGTTGATTTTTGGTGATTGATTTCTTGAAAGAGTGTTAGTGTTATCGTTCTCCTTTGTTTCACATAAGCGGTAAATCCTTAAACCCTTTTTCTTTATGTTTTTATTTAATCAAGAACACATGAAATCACGGTGTGTTTAAAAACAAGTAAATACATGTTAATAAAATCATGGGGGTAAAATTAATTAAGGTTTAAGAGGTGTTTGTTTTGGCCGATGCATGGAACCGAGACCAAGGGGGGGTCTCGGCTTGTTTTGTTTCACACCAACCGAGACCTCAAGGTCTCGGTGTGGGTTGTGTGTCTCGGCCGCAGGAACCAAGGGAACCCCGACCTTGTTCGGGGTATGTTTAGTGTTTGGTGGGTCTCGGCTAAGAACAAGAACCACCACCGGCTTATGCCGGTGGCTAAATAAGGAAAGCAGGGGGAACCCCAAGCCGCGGCAGCAAGGGGAACCACCGGCTAGCCGGTGGGAACTTTTGCTAGCCGGCGGCTAGCCAAGACTAAGGGTGTGTTTGGTTGCCGGTTCACGGGTTAAAATCGGTCCGGTTCACAACATGTTTAGATTAAAACACGGGCTCGGTTCATGGGTTATTTTTGCAAGTTAATTATTTTACAAGGTTAATTATATTTACAAGTTTATTTTACAAGATTAAATTAAATTAATTAAAACATGCACACGATTAATTTAATTTATACATGACTTAGGTTATTAATATTATTATTAATACATGAATTTTTAACCTAAGTAATTATCATTTTAATTAGACTATATAATTAATTAATTATTGAAATCATGACTTATAATTAATTAATTTACATGACTTAGGTTATCTTATAAATAGATAATAATACATGTTTTAACCTAAGTATTTTTACCTTTATTTAATTAAATCAAGTTATATTTAATTATATACTTTAACCTATAGTTTATTTAATTTACATGAAATAATTAATAAACTATACTATTTAATTACATGACTTAAAATATTAATCAGTAAACACTAAGCTTATATAATTAGCTTAATAATCTAGCTTATTTCTATTTATGGAAACTTTCTATTTTTAGAAACTTATTTAATTAAGGCAGCTAATCTATTTATGGAAACTTTCTACTTTTAGAAACTTATCTATTTTAAGCAGTAAATCTATTTTTAGAAAATTTCTATTTTTGGAAACTTTCTATTTTTGGAAACTTTGTATTTTTGGAAACTTTCTATTTCTGAAAACTTTCTATTTTAGTAAACCTGCTATTTTTAGAAAGTTACTTATTATTACACAACAAGTATAATAATACAAGAAATATAAGAAATACTTAATCAGAATAGACAGAATACATGATAAACACAGTATAAAGCATTAATCAGTCAAACATGCCATGAACATATAAAACAAGCTAAGACACGATATAAAACCAGTTACGTACTCAGTAATCAGATACTTATACACGTATGTATTTATGTAGCGTTAGTGATACCGAAGTAGGACTCTCTTCCGTTCGTCTTCTTCGTTCACTGGACACAAGGTACGGATTCTCCGTCCTTTCAATATGGTCATTCTTCCTTATTAGGATTCCCCGTATGTAGCCAACTGTTTTCCCTAGTATATTTTTTATATGTTTTTAAATTGCTCATGTTTAAATTAGATACCTAAATCCATATACATGCATGACCAGTTCACCTAGTTATGGAGGTACCATAACCATAACACTGGAGGCACCAGTGTTATGACTCCACCATGACGGAATGATAGCTCGTGGCGTCCCATTCAGCTTTTGGCCATATTATTATTATCAGGTGGGATGTATGGGTGCATCCTAGTTTACATGTTTTCAGCAGTTTATTCAGGTGAATGTGGTGTGTGCCTTGCATCCTTCACAAGGAGCCGATCCCTCATACCCAAACTAGTATATTAAATTAGAGGCAGCCCCTCTAATTTGCATGATGAGGTCACCCCTCCAAGTATTCATGCACGTTGATAATTCATGACCTATATTGGCTAATGGTAAACATGTTAAACAGTTTTTATAAGATAAACATAAGGCTTTTCAAACTACAAAACCAGTTTTACTAAGATATACCAGGTTATCCAGGACTTAGTCTTTTCCGCTGCTATATGCCTATATGCTTATGTTATTCATGCTTTATTTGTATATCCGTGCACTGAGCGTTATGCTCAGTCATTTTCCTTTTCATGTTCCCAAAACGGCAGGTACTCTGGGACGCTCGTAGACTTTAAGCGTACGTGCATATGGATTGGAAGCTTCCTAGCCTTCATTACTTTATGCATTTCTTTATACTTTGATACTCATTTCCATGGACATTGTTTAGTCCTTTTCCTTTACACTACTTATGTTTGTGTGTGATGAGTTCTACTTTTGGGATACCGATGTTTGTTTCCGGTATTTCCTTTATGGTCATGTGATGTTTAAACATTATCCTTGTATGCTTTGATGACACGCCATAATCACGCGTGACATTCCATTTATCAAAATGGGGTGTTACAATTATGGCATCAGAGCCAAGGCTTCGACCTATAGGCTCTCAAAACACGACCTGTGATTAGTGGGTAGTCATTATGGTCTTCCTAGAACTGACAGTCGGTTTTTCATGCATTCATCATTTTCATGCATACATATATATGTCATTGTTGCAGGTTTATGACTAAGTAATGGTTGGTACAGGTCTGGCCCTATTTAGTCGCATGTGCTTTTATCGAAACTTTTAAATTTGGGAACGACCCATAGGCGTCCCCTCGCCATGTCTTTTGTTTTGAGTGAACTGACCATAGGCGTTCACTCTCGCGCATACAAAAGTTTTCATAAAACTACATCATGCATTCATGTATAAATTTTCTTGCATAAAATTTTTCTCATGATTTATTGGTATAAATTTTTTTCATGTATATAGTTTATGTTTTGATCAGTTTAATCATGTATTTTATGTTATACTGTCAGATGGTTCTCACACGCGAGTAGGAACAACTCAATGTAGCAATCCAAGCTGCAATGCAAGCTATGCTTCCTCAGCTGAGGAACGAAATCAGGGCTGAGGTTCAGGCTGCCAACAATCAACAGCATCACCCAGTATCTCCTCCTCCTCCTCCAGAAACATTGGTCACATGGCTGGAGAGATTCAATAAGCTCCACCCTCGAGCTTTAGAGAGAACAGATAGCCCCAGTGAAGCTGAAAGCTGGTTGGCTCACATTGAGAAGATCTTCGATGCTATGGGCTGTGACCCCGTCTTCAAGTCGAGGTTGGCTTGCTACAGATTCGAAGGTGATGTACTATCATGGTGGATGGCACTGAAGCAGTCTGAGGGAGGTGATAATTGGGTGGCTGGTTTGACTTGGGCTCAGTTCAGGGATTTGGTGATGGGACAGTTCTTTCTTAAGGCTGAGAAAGACAAGCTGAAGAGAGAGTACCATGGATTTCGACAGAGAGCTGAGGAGAATAGCAACGAGTTCATGCAGCACATTCTTCGCTTGGCTGGTTTTCCTGGTGCAGCAGAAGGTACTCCTGAAGAGCAAGCACACCACTTCAGGTGGGCTCTTCGTACATCGGCCGCAACCAACTTGGTGTGTGCTATGTTCAACACGGTAGCACAAGTGGCTGATGCAGCACGTAAGCTGGAGATGCTGTAGGAAAGAGATGAGTTCGGGGAAAGAGAGAGACCCGATAAGAGGTAAACATTCGTATTCAACGGTGACCAATCCGTATTCTTTCAGTATATGTCAATGTTTCATCTCTTTAAACTGTATCTTTCAGGCAAAATACTGGGGATCGTTCTCAGCCGGCTACTCAGCATCAGCATACTCAGCCCAAGGGAAATGGTCAGACTCACGACCGTTCTGCTACGGACAGGCGTGGCGGTAATGATAATTACCGTAACAACGCTAGACACTCCAACAACAGCAAGTCCTTATACTTACTCATTTTCTTATGATTACATGTTATAATTCTTAATTCTGACACATTAGAGAATCTTCTACCAGGAATCATGGTAACGGGAGGTGTTGATCCCAAACTTAGATCGATTTAGCTTTATGTATGCGAGACTAGATCAAGTAATACACTTAGAGAAACCTTTGTATATGTATATGACAATCTAAGTGTTATGCGGAATTAACACTTAAACAAGAACACAATGATATAAACAAACTTTCACTTTGATTAACGATATCAAACTTGCTTACAATGAAAGTAGTTTACGTATGAAAACTTATATTAAACAATAACCGAAAGGTCTTCTTTTATAGACATAAGAAGCCTTGTACAATAATCTACGTATCAACTATTCTAGGTAAAGATAAATATAGAAAATACATTGTTGTTCCTATCTTTACTAGAAGTAATCTAGAAAGGCGTAGAGTATATCTTTCCATCAGTGCTTGTCTTCAATGTATCAACGCTTGACATTGTCTTGTCAACGCTTGAGCTGTCAGCATTTGTTTTACTCCTGTCAACGCTTGTTTTACTCTTGTCAGCGCTCAAGTAGACTGGCTATAATTTATTCCCAACCATCCTCCCCTAAACTTGATATCTACTCCAGTGATCAAGTTTCTGAATAAACATTAAGGACTAGGAGGAATCTTACAAACCTTCTCATATTGGTAATAAATAAATATGATCAAGTCTTTTGCCACGTCACTTGAATAATCAATTTATAACTGAGTGTTCTTCATCTTCTCCAAGACTTCCTTGGACATGAAGTACTGACCATCCACAAGTAGATACTCAACAAACTTTGTAGAACTCAAATAATAAACACCAGCAGCTGAATACAATCTCCATTGAAGACCACTGAGATCATCTTCAAGATCCTTCCAAATAGCAGGATCTTCATCTTTTGTTCCACACATTCTCTTGAATATGGACCACAGTTTTATTCCATTGACTGAAGTTGGTGCTTCAGTCTCATACTTGGCCTCTAACAACCTCCATAGGTCTACCAAGTCTTCTCTGTCAAAACTTGCAAACAAAGATATAAGGGTGGTAAAAGTGTAAACCTCTTTTCCATACCTGCCAATCTTCCAAAACCTACATTCATCTTCTTCATAGCTTACAATTGGGTTTCTCGAATCAAGTGGTAACACTTGTACCATATCTGAAGCTTCTAATGGTGAGAGCTTGAGGCTCTTTCTTATAACAGCTTCACTTGGATGTAATGGATCCATATCTTTGGGAAACTTAAGAGGAACTCCCTTTTTCACTGGTCTGGGAACAAACATTTCCTTCTTGAGCTCCATTTCCTCTGCAAGTTCTTCTTTTCTTTCATCAGAAAGAAGTCTTAGAGTGTTTTCTTCCTGCACTCTAACCCAAATGGGATAAGCTCTACATTCCAACTCTTCAAATGTCAACCCAGTCAATTTCTTATAAGTCCACCCTGTTCCATGACATCTGAGCAGCATGAAGTACAACTCCTTTCTATCCCTTCTTAAATTTGAGAGAACATTGCTTGCTTTGTGTTTCAAAATGACCTTGCAATCCTTTTGTACTCTGAGAAGAATCTCCAAACCCCATATCTGATCTGAAATGGTCAAGTGTGGATTCTCCATACACCTATCTTCCCAAGCATGTTACATTTGAACAACCTCTGGCATATCAAAATCAACCTGCAATTTCAACTCATTCAATTTCTCCTTTGCCAACTCATCTCCATACTCAAGTCTTTCTGGCTGTTCTATGATCATAACACTTGAGTCTGAATTGGCTTCATCACTTCCTTCTTGCTCTTCTGAAGTGACAACAAAAGGTGACTCTTTCACCTCCTTTCTCTCTTGTTCCACAATTTGTGCAGCCAACTTTCTATCAAACTCAATCTGTGCTGCATTCTTTGGAACAACCTCTTCTACCATATTACCCTTACCCTTATCTAATGGATCAATTGTTGGTAAGGTAGATGGTAATACTTGTGAAGAAACCTCTTTGATGATGGATGATGACTGGGATACATCAACCTCATTTGCAGGTCTGTCAATGCTCACTTTTGCTTTGTCAGCGCCCAAAATACTCATGTCAGCGTTCAAATCTGTCTTGTCAACGCCCAAAGTACCTGTCTCAGCGCCTCTTGCAATTTCTTCCAACATGGCTGTAAATGACAAATTTAAGTTTGTAGGAGAGACTAGAGACGTATCAAAACCTGTCTGTTTCTTCAAACTTGTTAGGGCCTCAGCAACATCCAAAGATTGACCATCATGACTGCCCTTATCACTCACATTTATTTGTTCATCCTCCCCTTTGGAAGATTCCTCCATCCCTCTCCTTGTACTAGTAGTCTCCAAAAGAACAATCCTCTCCCTCAATTGCTTGAGTTCAAGGCCTTATGTGCTGACAACTTGTACCAAGTCTGCATTTTGCTTTTGCAAGCTCATGCAGACAGCCGTCAATTCCATTAGGGTCATTGGTTTCAATATGCCCTCTTCTAAAATGGGTATTTGACCTCCCAAGTTAGATTCATTAGGCATGGATGAGGTCTTAATGATGGCAGGACTGTCTTGGCCAGCTTCTATGCCAGAACCAATAGTCCCAGCCTCATCCATAACACCAACCACACTTGTGGTGGTGGTTCTCTCTGCTACATGGCTAGGACCACTAGAGGAGAACACTCCAGTAGTCCTTTGGCGTTTTTGTAACCTATATTAGGTTGGGGAAGAAGAAGATGTGGATTGGGTAGATGTGGGTTGATTAAGGGGTGTTTGGGTTTGTGAAGGTTGTGTGTCAACGTGTGAAATAGGCACATCAACGCCAACATTTAATGTGTCAGCGTCAAAGGGTTCTTGGTCAATTTTCATATGTTGTGGTGAAGGTAAAGGTTCAGGTATTGGGTCAATTTGAGGTTGAGGGTCTGGTTGGGGTTGTGCTGCTTCAATGACAGCAAGCATAGCTTGGGTTAAGGATAGGTCACGATGTGGGGGTGAATTCATCTTCATAAAAATTACTTTCTTTTGCACAAGGATCTCATAAAAATCATCATGATCCCTTGTGTAGTATCCTTGGACATCAAAAACCATTTGTAAAAATCTGGGATAAGCTAAAGTCATTTTGTTCCCTTTATTTTTACACATGCCCTCAAAAATAATTTTGGAATAATTAAATTTTTGCCCAGTAGCAATACACACAATAGCACTTGCAATAGATATATTGATCTCATTGTGTGCAGTACACTTGGGACTCAAATATTGTAGGAGGACATGTATTAGGTACTTCCAGGCTGGGGGAAACTCCTATTTATGATATTTATTTAAAGTTCCTTCATCAGAAAAAGGATAACCCAAAGCCCTTAGTCCTTGTTCTATTTCACTAATGGGAAGGGTGGTTATACCATCAGCATCATCAAGATGCAAAGCTTGGCGTACCAAAGCTTCAGTAACCACCCAAGTTCTCCCATGATCAATAGAAGATAATGTAGTCACTCTATTAACTGTTGAGGAACTTACATTGTTCTGAAACTGTTTAATATGTGTGACAGGAATGAGTGGTGCATGAGAAAGAGCATACCTAAAAGGAGATGCATTCAAATACGCCACCATTTGTGTGTATTGGGGAAACAGAGTATCATCAGCTTCAAGATACGCGATCATGTTGTGTTGAGTTCTGAACCCCAATTCCAAATCTGATGGTTTAAACTTTGGTGCCATTGTTGAAAGTTGTTAAAATGATTGATAAAGATGAAGTTGATAAGAGAAAATTGTGTTAGACAAGAATAATAGGTACCCTGTTTAAAAATAGGAGCCAAATATATAGGAGAAGAAAATGCATGTGATTGGCCCAAAAATAGGCAAGTATTTTCAAAATGTAATCATGAAAATATTGAAAAAGAAGAAGTTTATCTCATGCATTAAATGAAAGTTATCAGCTCCCAAAATTACGGCCTAAAAATATGTCAAAAAGTAACAACTGGGTAGGTCCCATTGAGTGTCAACGGTCAAAAATAACCTATCAACGCCCAACGGCTATATTCTTGTCAACGTTTGCCATAGCCATGACAGTGTCTAAATTGGTCACAACAACGCTTAGAAAAATACTTGTCAGCGTCCAAAAATAAAAATGTTTACAAATGAAAAATGACCTTAACAAAGTAATTTATCCTAGAGAAGATAACCAAAAAGTTGATAATTATTATAGAGCGGCAAGCACTGTCCAGTTATGCACACTTGCTTATGCAAGATAGACATAACAGTCCTCTAATGTCCCTTGCTAACCAAAACTATTAACAACTAAGTTACCTTATAAAATCCCTTGTTACTCCCAGGTAAATCCCATGAAAAATCATTCCCAAGTCTCCCAACAAACCACAACCAATTCTAGGCCAAAAATGTCTTGGCAGCACGCATAGTATATCAACTTTGCATGCTACAGTGCCGCATGATTTAGTAAAACTAGCTCATACTCACATGTTGACACAATTTAGAATTGTGATAAGAGTATCATATGAATACCCAAACATCCTAAAGGTTCCAAAAATCTCCCCTTAAACTATGATACATAAGTTGTTAAAAATATGCATGAACATAAAAAATTTATGTCAAGATAGGAATTAAAAATTCCAACCATCATCCGTAAACAAAAACATGCCCAAATGCTTCTCCATTGATCCATAAGCAACTCTGTATCCAATGGTATACTGCTAACACCACCTGCACATTTAGATTGAAAACCACAAAACTAACATTGTTGCTGACAACGCCCCGATAACACATAACAGCGTTGAGGGAAGCTTTGTCAACGTTAGACAAATATATTGCTGACAACGTCAGAAAAACACTTATCAGCGTTCAAGCAACCTTTGTCAGTGTTAGAAAAATATAGTGGAAAATCTAAATCCTCAAAAAGACTAATAACAATGCATTATCCTGTACATACTTTTACAAAAAGACTCCAAAACACATATTTTGTGAGATTGATCATTCCAATACTTGTTACCAAGTATTGAAACCTCCCAGCATCAAAAGGTTTAGTTAGTAAATCTGACACATTCTCTTCTATGTCAACCCTATCTGGCTGTATTAAACCTTTTTCAAAACAATCTCTTATAAAATGTGAAGAAATGTAAATCTTGCTTATGTTTTTAGAGAGAGAAAGAGATAGAGAGATGGTGGATTACACACACACTTAGAGAGAGAAAACTAATGTTTACTACGTGTAAATTATGAAACCACACCACCCTCTCCATCAAAGGAGAGGGTTTATATACCAAGCCCATATGATGGGCTTGGGCTTGCATTGGGCCGCCGGCCTACACATGTTGTAGGCTTGGCTTGGCCTTGTTTGTTTAATATTAAGTTAACTAAACTATGAGCTATTACATATACTATTGTTGGAGTGACCGATCCTTCTTAATACGTAAAACGTATTTCCAACAATCTCCCCCTAAGGGAGGTCACTCCAAACAAGGGCGTCACCCGAGTTACAATAATAAAATAAACCTAGCATACTATGCTTGTCTTGAGCTCATAGTCTTCGTCTTTCTTTTCTTTTTCTTTTCTGGTGAACATGCTGATGTGATCTTTGATATCAATCTTCAGCATCAATCTCTTGCCTTGATCTTGTGCATCCATCACTTGTGATCTTCGCCTCTTCGTGACACCATGTCCCACATACTTATACCTTTTATAATTCTTGAAAGCTTCAGAGTTCGATACAGCGGAAGACTTAACTTTTAGGCTTTCTTGAATTAGATGAGATATTAAGTGCATAAAGTATAAGCATGCGGGGACGACTTCTTCTTGGATTCCGCAACGCCACCGTCTTCAAGTGCCGCAACATAAGTAGACACGAACGAAATAGATTTGAACATTTCATTCTAATTCGGTAGCATTTTACCTCCGGTCGGTGAAGACCGTTGGACGATATTAGATATCGTACCCGTGACGGATAGTTTCAATTAAGTAACTTCCTGACAGGATTTCGCGGGTAAACCCATTCTCTTTATTCGACCGCCCAAAGCTGACTGCGAACATAAAGAGTGAATCATTTGGATAATAATATCCGCATGATTGGAAGCCGTCAATTCATGTTCCTGGAACAAGTGAAATTCAATTAAGAACCGCACCATCGTTGCTTTCCAGTTGTCACGAGCTTGATTCATATAGAATCTTGCAAGTTACCTACCAAGTGCTGTTTGAGGTTAACACTAGAAGGATTTCCACTCATCACTATGAATACTAAGGTATCACTCTGAGTGTTCTGGCAAGATCACTAAGATATTGTTTAGAGGCCTGGAACGTGTTTAAGTTCAGTTAAGAATTAAACAGCTGTTGCTTTCCAGTTATCACAAGTTTGATTCATAAAGAATCGCACAAGTCACCTACCATGAGCTTTTTGATATTCGCTCAAGAAGGATTTCCATCTTCATTGTAAATACTTTCGTATTACTCTGATGTTCAGGCAAGATCATGAAGATTTTGCGTAGGACTCTTAAAATCTTTCTTACTTTTCACAGTGTGTGAAGAAGCAAGGAATTATGAAAGTGTGTCCTAATGAGATATTTGATGATCTCAAATGGCTCTAGACTCGATCGTGCATTTTAGATTTTAGTGATCGGAGGCTGGAGAGGAGTGCCACCTTTTCAATAACAATTTATTTGAAGTGAATAAATCAATAGATAATGTGTTGTCTCTGTGTGATTAAAACAAATACCTTTTGAGAGATATCTGAGTTAGCTGGGATGGGTTGTGCATTGCATCACTGGGTCCATGATGTCTGTCTTCAATATCGAGAATCATTAAAACTGATCTCAATAGCATATGTATTGACCCGGTTTCTGCCTAAAGTTGTAAGGAGGGCTTCTTTCTTTACACCCTTTATCTTTACAATTCGTTTTCATTCTTCAACCCCTTCAATGCTTACCAATACGTCATAACTAGCACCTTGTTGTGATTGTTCTAGTGCTAACTTAAGTACTTGGTCGGCATTCAGCTACGTTCACAATCTTTCTCCAACTTTCCTAAGGACTACTATTTCTAGCTATGGAATGTCCTTGGGAAGATTCCTCCGGTTCTAGAAGAATCATTGGACTTAACCTATCCTACCATCCTTATGTCACCACAATCTTCATCGTCGTGAAATAAATGGGTTTTGGGTAAGTATATGTCACCATGAAAATCCATTTTGATATAGCAAATCCATTTTGCTCCCCATTAACATATGCCACGATATTCGAAAACATTTCGCACATGTCGGGATGAGCCAGCACATTATGTCAAACCATTTGTGATAATATCCCATATTAAATCACATTTTCTCCCCCATACTAAAAATATTAACCCAATCGATGTTTTTAATATCAATTGATTTAATGAAGTTTTAACAAAGGTTTTGGGAAGAAAAATGCAAGTCCGTGTTATCTTCATGATATCAATTTTATGAGATATGATACCGATTTGTAACATGATCACATATTCACCATATTAAAAAAATTGACAAGGTTGGACCTGATTGATGAGAACATCATATGATAAGATCAAATGGTTCTTGTCAGCATATGTTGGTCGCCTCGTCACGTCTGAAGTCATCTCTTGACACCACATGTACGATTGGTATTGTTGTCTTGACACCAACTTGTGATCTAGGCACGTTCGACATAGAAGATTCTGAATGCTTGACAGTTGCTCCCCCTCAATTGTTGACCTGTGTTCTATTGAAAGAGCTGTAGTCGTCGGTTGAGTAGTCGCATCGTCGAGTATGTAGATACCAATTGTAGATAGCATGGTTGTAGATATGATAGCTTCATAAAAACAAGACTTCTCTTGTTTTAACAAATAAATGCACTGAAACGTACATATATTTGTGTTAGACCAAGTTATAAAGTAAACTTGATCCCTTACAAGGTTTTAAAGTAAACCTTGCCCGAGAAAATTAATTCCCGTTGTGAGCCAAAGCTTTCATAAGAACTACTTGACTTTAATGTGAAAGCCGGGTTGCAGTCAAAAATAACTACAAGCCATAAGGGCATGTTTTATGAAATATTTACAACTTTTGTACGAACTCTATTTATGGCGCCGTGTCGATATTAATCAACATTTCTAAGGCCGTAAATATTATCGTACCAAAAGACATGCCTTTGAAAAATAAAGTAAAAATATTTTTGGATTTTTCTAGATTTTTCAATTTTTATGGTTTTTATATGGTTTTATATTTTTGTATTTTGCTTTTGTGGATAAAAATATAAACAATATATACAGATGATCACCAAGGATACGGAGAATAGTTTTACCAAGACTATTCTTTCGCTTCATCTGCTAGTTCCTTTAGAGTTTCAGGCGAGAAGGTTCTCATTCCTAGCTTGTCGGCCAAAAATTCAATTCGAGCGTGATCTAAAGCCTTCGTGAAAATATCCGCCAATTGATACTCAGATCGGACAAAGTAGAGCTCGATTACTCCATTTTCCACTTGCTCCTTGATGAAGTGGTAGCGAATGTCAATATGCTTCGACCGGGAGAATTGAACATTGTTGCAGCATAAGGCAATTGCACTTTTGTTGTCGCAGTACATCGGAATCTTGTTGAAACCTAGACCATAGTCGGTTAATTGCGATCTCATCCAAAGAATTTGAGCACAGCAACCGGACATAGCTATGTATTCTGCTTCCGTACTTGAAATTGCAGCGCTTTTCTGCCTTTTCGATGCCCAACTGATTAGTCGATCTCCTAGTAGTTGCAATGTTCCACTCGTGCTACGCCTTGTATCTTGACAACCCGCGTGATCCGCATCTGCATATGCCATTAGTGCAATAGAAGAGTCCTTCGAATACCAAAGTCCTCGATTAATGGTTCCTTTAAGATATCGAAAGATCCTTTTAACAGTATCTAAGTGTAACTCAGTAGGCCTAGTTTGATACTTGGCACACATACATATAGCAAACTGAAGATCAGGTCGACTGGCTGTGATATACAGAAGAGTACCGATCATTCCACGATACAGTGTTGGATCAACGGCAACTCCATGTGGATCTGCATCAAGCTTAGTTCGTTCCACCATTGGAGTGTCCACGGGGTCGCAAGATTCCATCTTGTACTTCTTAAGTGATTCAAGGGCATACTTGGATTGATTGATAAAGATGCCTCTGGGACTCTGAGATATCTGAAGACCTAAGAAGAATGATACCTTGCCCATCATTGACATCTTAAACTTGGAAGACATGAGTGTCCCAAACTCATCCGATAAGGTTTGGGTCGAGGCAGCAAATATAATATCATCAACATATATTTGTACCATAATCATATCTTTACCTCGTTTCTGAATGAACAGTGTGGGATCCACCTTGCCTTTAGCGAAGCCCTGTGTAATGAGGAATTGTGATAATAGATCATACCATGCACGTGGAGCTTGCTTCAACCCATAGAGAGCCTTCTTAAGCTTGTACACATGATTAAGATAATTAGGATTCACAAAACCATCCGGCTGTTGAACATAGACCTCTTCCTTGAGTTCACCATTAAGAAATGCCGTCTTCACATCCATCTGATAGACGATCATATTCATATGGGCTGCATAAGCGAGGAATAGTCGAATAGCTTCCAAATGGGCAACAGGTGCAAAGGATTCCATAAAGTCGATGCCCAATAATTGCTTGTATCCACGAGCTACTAGTCTAGCTTTATTCTTCAATATTCCGCCTAACTCATCGAGTTTCACCTTGTAAACCCATTTCAATGTGAGTAACTGCACTTGATCCGGGCATGGGACAAGTTCCCAAACATCAAGACGTATGAATTCGTTAAGTTCTTCTTGCATAGCTTCTATCCAACAGGATTGAGTAAAAGCTTGTTGCCATGTCTTAGGTTCAACTTTAGTGAGAAAAGCATCAAAGTGACAAAACATTGCACTTTTTTGTAACTGACTTCGTGTGGATACCGGACGATTAGGGTCACCGATAATAGAATCTATAGGATGATCCTTTGTCCACTTGTTGTCATGTTCACGAATCCGTGGATTGGAGTAAACTGTAGTAGGAGATTCCTCTGAGGTGGACGACCCGGCTTGATTAGGGTCGGGAATTGGTACACCAAAGAATGGAAGTTCACGCATTTGAGCGAATTCCAAATCGTGATCATCATCATCCTCTTCATCATCAATAGGCATGACATGGGTAGTTGAAACATGTGTTGGTTGAGAATTACTTGTTGAGGGTATATCTAGACCAATTGTAGGTGCAGACGTATTTGATTGTGCAACGGTTGCTGGAGTGACAACTTCGATCACCGGAGCTATTACTTCAGGTTCTGGAGCAAAAATACTTTGAGGAGTAAAGAATTCATCAAAGAACGGTTGAAACAACGTATCCCATTCATTCCTAGTAGGTGGTATAAATGATGAAGTAGGGTTGTTTGGGACAAGACCAGAGCTAATGTAACTGGGTCCCATTTCATGAAGTGCGGGTTCAGAGCTGCTTTGCTCATAAGCCATTGCTGTCAGCTCATCAAAATCAACATTCATAGTTTCGAGGATCTTGCGAGAGTTACGGTTGTAGATTCGGTATGCCTTCTTTGCGGGGGCGTAACCAATGAAAATACCAATATCAGCCTTTGGTTGAAGTTTTCCCAAATTGTCACCATCATTATTTGGATAGCAAAGAGAACCAAATACATGAAGATATGATAAATCTGGTATTTTCCATGGAGAAGCTCATAAGGTGTTTTACCATGCCGTTTACGAATTAGTGACCGGTTTTGGGTGTATACTGCTGTAGATACTGCTTCTGCCCATAAAAACAATGGAGCCTTTGCGTAAATTAACATCGTTCGAGCAGCTTCCATAAGTGTGCGATTTCGCCTTTCAACGACACCGTTTTGTTGTGGAGTGCGTGCAACGGATGTTTCATGAGATATGCCAACTTCTTCATAATAATCACGCAAGATTTGATTCACAAATTCGGTTCCATTATCTGTACGAATGCGTCGGACAGTAGTGTTGAGACACACTTGAATCATCTTGAGAAATCCGATGATGAATTTAGGTGCCTCATTTTTTGCTTTAAGAAATTTCACCCATGTAAACCGAGAGTAATCATCGACAATGACGAGGATGTACTTTTTGCCACTAAGACTTTCAATACGCATTGGCCCACAAAGATCCATATGCAAAAGATAAAGTTTCTCTTGGTTTGTGTCTTCAGTCTTGGGTTTGTATGACTTCTTAGTGCTTTTCCCCATTGTACACGCGGAACACAAATGATCCTTGTGAAATGATAGTTTAGGAAGACCACGAACAAGTTCGTTTTTCGCCAAATGATTAATAGCGTCAAAGTTAAGATGAGATAACCGTCGATGCCATAACCATGACTTAGTCTTCGAAGCTTTGGAGAGAAGACATACGGGAGAAGCGGCCATCATGTCTTGTAGAGACAAAGTATACAAATTATTCCCTCGAGTACCTTTCAATAAATCAACCCCTTCCAAATTACGAATGAAGCAGGTATGCTCTCGAAAAGCAACTTCTAGGTTTGCATCAAAAAATTTTCCCACAGAAAATAAGTTGTGACCAAGACCTTCCACGTAATACACTCTTGAAATTATAACATTCCCAATATGATATTCACCGTAACCCATTATCTTTGCAATATGATCATTTCCAAATAGAACCGTACCAAGAAACTTGCTGACGAAATTTCTGAGCTGAGAGTGATCTCCGGTCATATGCTTGGAGCAACCAGAGTCCAAATACCAGAGAACAATTTGGACCACCTGTTTTCAATAACAATAGTAGACAATGCATTGGAAACTATTGGTTCCGGAGTGTTAGCAGATACAGATATAGAATTATTAGAATTGCTAACATTTTTGAGACCCTTAGATTTCCTGCGTTTTCTAATGTGAGTTTTAGCACTAACAGGTTTTACTGTTCCAACTTTCTTAGGTTTTGGATTATTCGCGGGCACTACAGTGGGAGTAGACCTATTTAAAGGGCACTTTGTTCCTACAGTAGTGTTGGTGTTCCTAGTTAAAGGACACGCTTGTGTTTTGGTAGCCTTGGTACTTCTAGTTAACGGGCACGCTTTCTTCGCTATAGTGGGAGTGATCCTAGTCAAAGGGCACGTATTTCCTACTATAGTGAAAGTTCTACCAGTGGGGCGCCACATCCAACCAACTTGGGTTAACACTTTCCCAGTCGGTTTCCATTCTATTCCATTTTTCCGGGCATACATCTCATTCACATGGTCAATAAGGCAAGAATCATGACGACTAGAAAACATACATTCATTGCAATTCCAACATTTCAAACTAGAATTCACAGTAGGCTTAGAACGCTGCACAACCGCAGAGCCTTTAGGTTTAGCTACATGATTCTTTTTATTCAAAACAGAAATAATAGTCCTAGGATGGGCTTCTACTTTCTTCTTCACTTGACTACTAGATGGGGGCAAGATCCTATCATTCTTCTTGTTTCTCTTAAGCTTAGATCTTTGAGCCTTAGTAGTGGTGCTTACTCTTGTAGAAGGCAACACGAGAATATTAGAAGCTGGTTTTGATTCCGCCTTATCTTTAGTGACCAAAGTTTGAGATGGTTTAGTCCTAGGGCCCTTGTTAAGTGGTGTGACGGCAATAAGGGTTCTTTTGATTGCACTAGAGGACGAAGCTGAGATAGTGGCTGCGTTATCCACAACATTCTTACCTTTTAGAGTACGAAGTGTTTCCTTTAACTCAGCCAATACCAGATTTTTATCACAAATTTGTTCCCCCAAATCAGATATTTCCACCGACTTTCGATTCAATTGTTCAATCAATGATTGAGTCTGTGCAGTGGTATTAGCACATGCGGGCTTTACTGAATCAAAGGGTCGTGTATGTTTCTGTTTTAAGTTATCAACTTTGGCCAAAATCTTGGAAACTCGATTATCTAGATCAAGTTTAAAATTCTCAGCGGCCTCAAGTACGTTCACACAGTTAAGCTCCTTAGATTTCTCTATTTCTATCGGCAAAGAGTTAGCAACTTTGTCACTTGGCTGACGCTGTTTTGATTGTAAATTCAATCGAAAATTCTTTTCAAAGTTTGCATCATCGATATTAACACCTTCGAATGACGTTTCAAAGATTTCTTGAATAAATTGTTGCTTGCATTCAAGCGAAATACAATGTATTTGAATTTCATCAAAACGTTTTGAAAGCGAAGAATATGAATCTTGAAGCTTTAAAAATTCAGCGTTAGATTCGTGACAAGTACTATCTACCACACTATCCACAGATTCAACATTATGCACAATAGAATCATTATCAACACTTTTATTCACACAGACAGAAACTATATCATGAGACATCACTTGCTTCAGAAGCAAATCATTTTGGCGTGAAACCCGTTCTTTTTCAAGTAAACTGTTTTCATAAGCATCTTCCATTTCATTGAAAACACGTCTAACTTCTTCTATTTCCAAAAACAAATCTTGATCAATATTACGAAGACAAGCTTTAACATTGTTTACAAACGGAACAATTTCATCTCGAAACGCAGCTCTAGTGTGCTCAAAGTTCCATTCACCTTCCGTTATGGCCGTGGCCGTCGTACGTTCCAAAATGACCTTGTCAAAATCGGCTAAGTGTTGGTGAACCGCATTTAAGTTAACGGACGCCTTACTTACCGGTGGGATTAACTTCATTAAATCCTTTTTGACAAGTGTAGGAGACGTACTAGGAAGGTTTTCATTTGACAAACTTTGGGGCACAAGAACTGTCAATTCTGCTAATTCCTTTTGTAAGCGAATGCGTGTCTTTTTCAAAAATTGATCTTTGTTATGTTGATCATAATCAATTGTATGGAATTTTGAAAGCATTTTAGAATGAGTTTCATCCGCAAGTGATTGTGTCTCCTCAGTACTACGAACAAAAGGTGCTTCTTTCGATTTGCCAATTATGGTCATATCATAAAGACCGGGAATATATTCCTGAGCTTGTTTTGCATAACCGGGATTAGGTGGTAAATCTTGAAGACGTTTAAGTTCGAGTTCTTTAAATGATTTAGTTAAAAGATGAACCTTTTCTGTGGAAGCGTATTGTTTTAAAAGCTGTTGTTCCTTGAATTTAAGAAGTTTGGTAGCATTAATTTCTGATTCAACCTTTTTAGACTCGAGAGTGTCGAAATCCATTTTAAGTTTCTGAAAATCATTGACAACCGACTCCTTTTCTTTTAATTCATTAGAAAGATTAGCTTTTAATGATTCTATTTCTTTCAAGTGTTCAATCTTTTCAAAACGAAATTGGTCAAATTCAGAACATGTTATTTTCTCTTCTTGAGGGACCATTTCAAAAGCTTTGACCTTTTCTTTATGCAACGCAAGCTCAGCAGTTAGGGTGGAATTGGTATCTACGGATTGTCTGAGGGCCATATGCATTTGATCAATAATATGTTTAGGCACCATGACCAAATCATGTTGAGCATTGATTGTAGTGATTTTGTATATACTTTATTTTAGGAAAAACAAAGCAACACAAATAGTGGTAAGTATTAACGAGTAGTTTAGGAAAACCACAAGTTATGACCCTTGATGAAGGGGATCGTTCTCTCGAGGAGGCACGTGTGTTGTGTAATGAATGATTGATTATGTTTTTGATTATTAATGAGAAGAAAAGAAGAGAAAATGACGAAGACGAAAACGTATTAAACTACGACGAAAAAGACGTAAACGTAAAGTCGTAAAAAGGACAAAAATTAAAATTTTAATCTAAAAATTCCTAAAAATTACTAAAAATCCACAATAAAATTCTAAGAGTTTACAAAAAATCAAAACTTGCCAAAACCTTTTAATTAATTTAATAATGACTTTTTAATGCTAATTAAAGCCCTAAAAATCACTTTTAAATATTAAAAAGCCCTAAACAAGATTTTATAGTTTGTAAACCTCAAAAATGACCTAATTAAACTAAAAACTATTTTTAGAAATTTTAAAACCAAATTAAACTATTTTTAAACTCCTAAAAACTATTAAAATCTATTAAATCTTAAATTAATTCTAAAAATTAATTTAAAAGCCTAAAAATTAATTGGAAAGTGAAAAAGGTCGTATTTTAATGTCTAGAATCTAGGAAAAATTAAAAAAAAAGTTAAAAATGAAACTTTTTATTTTTATGAATAAAATAATATTAAAATAATCTAAAAAATTAAAAGTTCTTAAATAAATTCTAAAAAATTCTCAAAAATCCTAAATATTCTAACTAAGAAGAAAATGCAAATTAAAGGTCCTAAAACCTTTTGATTAATTTTATAAAGATTATTAAAGTTTATAAAAAACCTTAAAATAATATAAAATTAAAAATAAAAGTTTTTGAAAAGTTAAACTAATGTAAACCTCAAAATATTTAATTAAAAGCTAAAAATGATTTTTCCTAACTTAAAAACTACTTTTAACTATTTTTTTATGATTTAACAAAATACGGCTAATAAATAAATTATAAAAAATAAATAAATAAAAGGAAAAATATGAAACTTGGCCAGAAAAATCCTATAAGCTATAAGTGTCCTAGGAAAAATAAAAAGAAGTCAATAAGCTAGACTAATAAGCCAGAATGAGCTTAATTGGTCACGGCTTATTTAAAATAAGTAAAAAGAAAAAAAGAGGTTAAATGTCTATTGAATTGAAAGGCTAACGTAAAAAAGCATCTAGATCACCGGTAGAGCCCTTTACTCCTGAGCTGCAGGTCGAGGGTTCGAGTTCGGTGCGGGTGACTTTTTATAAAAAATTTCTTTTTTATTTTTTTACTTTTTACAATCCAATCTGTGACCCTTTCTTGCTTGTTAACACCAATCCAATGTCCAATTTTACAATGATTAAGCCAAGATAAGGACCAAAATCGTATCCAATTTTTAAACAAGAACACAAGCAGGTTTTTGTGCCTTTCTTCACAAGTGAATATGGATCCAAGAGGACTTGGATTGGATTTGTTTGTGATGTTTTATTGGAACAAAGGCACCCCTACACTCTTTCTGAGTGTAGGGAGTCAATACAAGCAGAAAATTAGCACTTATAGCACAAAAATCTCACAAACTCAATCACACATAGCAAATAGAAGTTGCTGAGGTCTGTTGAGGGTCTGTGGGTGTATAACAGCTTAAGACAAGCACTCAAATGAGATTTAAACTTCCAAACTTTGCATACACATACACCAAATGACCTTTAAACAAACTGCAATCCTATCTAACCATGACTTATAACAGATTATAAGATTCAAGCTCTAGTTATCATGAAAATACAAAGAAAATTACATATGCAGATTTTTGCTTTGCTTTTTAACTTTTTACCAGTCAAATTGTTTCAAAACTCTTTCAAACTGACAACAAGACTAGCATACAACCTAAACAACTTTAATTAATCTTTCTAACACCTTTTTATTTCTCAAATTCTTCTGAAATCTAGACTTAAAACCGTATCCAAACAACCCTTTAAGTTTTGATTTCAACTTTTTAACAATCCAAAGCTATTCTAAACACTACCAAATTGATTCATTTAGCATCTAGCATGAATATAACTCACAATGACTCAAATCCAAACAACTATTCATGTAATTCACACTTTGCATAAAATTCACATGAAACTTCACTTTTTCTGAAAATTTCAAAAAAGGAAAAATGTGTCTTACCCAAGAACCCTACATCCAGGGTTCTTTGTGACTGCCAAGTCACTTCCTACCAACTGGGGTTGGTGCTGAATCTCTAATCAACAAAACACTTACACCTGCCAAGGAAAAATCAAAAGAAAACAATGACAAGCACAATATGTATATCCTGTTTTCTTTCTTCTTCCTTAAAAACTTTTCTAAAAATCTTGAAACCTTAACACACGTTTTAAAACTACTCTCAATCTCAGAAAATCACTTAGCAAAATCCACTTTCACTTTTCTTGCTTTAATTTTCCTAAAATAAAAAATCTTTTAAAACTATTTGAAAACTTCTATCACACAAATTCTTTCACAAATTTAAAAATGGAACTCAGCTCTTTTGCATTGACTTATACCAACTTTTTAAACATATAAAAGGAATTATAATTGCAATACACAAACACCAACTTTATAAATTTTAAAAAAAAAAGTGATTACAAAAGGTTTTGCAAAAAAAACTGGAACAAAGGAAAAGGTTCACAAGCCGAACCTTTTATACTATAATGAGGAACTATCTAGAATTCTGAATTAAAAATACAAGAAAAAAATGCATATCCTAAACCCTAGTATGGAAAATGCCGATTTAGCCCTTGGTCTTTGCTTGAATCTTGGTCAAAAGCTTGATCACATGTGATTGACAGCTTGCTTGGTTGATCTTGGACGTTCAAATAGACTTGGGGACCAAGTAGAAGGATCACAAACGTTTGTTGTGTCGGGGTATTGGGTTGTGGGAAAGGGATGGGTGCAAGGGAGGTACGGGGAGGGGGTCCACAGGCCATGTGGGATTGTTGGGTGAGGTGGGAAAGGATGAGATGGGGTTTAATTTAGGATCTGGACAATCTTAGGGTTTACCCCTTTGTTTTTGGCTTAATTGATACTGGGGTGAGGTTAGGGTTTATGGGGATTAGGGGATAGGTTTAATCTGTTTTGGGTAAACATGATTTTTAAAAATCGTGTTATGGAGGGAATTACGGGTTTAGTGGGGGTTTGATCTTTGACCAGCTTTTTAAATAAAAACCCGGGTTAAAAGTGTTTGGGCTTAAGTTGTTGTTGGGCTAAGGGGTGAGATTTACATTACCCGTCCAAAGTTAAGTAACCCCGTTTGTTTAAATTGCACAGCCAGTCCAAACTGTTAAGTCCCTTGCACCATTAGTCCAAATGAATTTCAAAACAAGTCCTTTTGCCATTTTAGACTAACTTTTGCACATTTAATCTATTTCCAAGGGCCTTTCTTGTTCATATCTTCAAACATGGAGGACCACACTTGTTCATTTAACATTTGGAGGGTCAAATGTGACAAGTTCTTCAAAGATGAGGGGCCATTTTTGCCAATTCTTCAAACTTGAGGGGTCTTTTTGCAAATTTCCATTTTTGAGCTTGGTTCATTGTGCGTCTTCGTTTCCCGTGTTCGTTTTTGATTGATTCTTGTGATCTTTTGCCAATTCCTCAATATCCGTACCTAAAAATACACAAGTAACAAACACGAGCATATATTTGGTCTATTTTATGATATTTTATGCAATTAAAGGCCGTTTTGGACGATGAGACCATGTATAAAAGCAGTCTCATCACTCCCCCATACTAAACCATTGTCGTGCCCTCACGCAATGCTAGAATAAAGTATCAAAGCATCTCCAAAATTCATTTTATTCACTTTTATCGAAATGATAAACTAGCTACATAACACAATTACTACTACTTACGTTTTAGACATAATGTATGATTTTCATCGCAAAATGGGACGTTTGGGTTCATAGAACAAGAACACGTGAATGCTTCGTTAGAAATAATTTCGTCGTCCTCGATTTTCACCTTAATTCCATGCCAAGCGTGCAACGAGATCATTGTCATTATAAGTTAGTAATGCTAACACTACTCATATGCCCTAATCACGTACTTATTCTCCCATTATTCCTAAGTTGTATCTCTTATATTTTATTTTGTCTTAATGATCACGAGGATACATTGTTGACTTATGCGATAATAGAGATTTAGGTCTAAAAATAGAGTCTTAACGGTGTAACTAAGACCATCAAATCAATAACCCCTCCTAATAGACAACGATGTCAAAAAATTAAGTTGACAAGAAGGATCGATAAACACGGTTTTATAACGGTTTTGAACATGAGACTTATTACCAAGACTTTTATACGCCCCCTAACGGAAGGGCCTCATTATCTTTGGTTTACCTCTATCTTTTATTCAACTTCGCCATGAAGCTTTTATTATGACTTCGGTCTTGCCTTGCCTTTTATTATCCGCCATCATCGGTGGTTTTATTAGCCAAATACGTATATCCTCACGCTAAAGCGAATTTTGGATCTTTAAAGCTTCGAAGATTAAGGCTTGATTCACTTTCAATTTTGCATAGATTTTAGGCCTTGTGGGGCTTCAAATTGTTTGCTAGATTTAGGTGAGCCCTTGAAATCTTATTATTGGGTGAAGCTTTCGATTATTAGGGTGCCAATACTTCAAAACCGTGACGCTGGCGATACCTTAATGTCTTCCCAATTTAATTACACGGAAGCTACTAGAAAAGACTAGAAACCCAACAATCCTAACTAAACCGCTAAATCAATATTTATTAAGCAAAAAATATTTACAAGCGAAGGGAGAATAAGCAAACAACGAGAACACATGAGTTTTTGAAAGAATACGAGTACTCTACGTTTAGCATAGTAACTTATAATTAACTCTATCATTTCTCGTCCTCATTTAAGAGACTTAGCCTAATGTGTAGTTAAGGAATCAAAGCTAAGTGCTCAACACGCACGGTCGAGTCAAAAATTACTCTTATTCTCGCCATCGGAAAACCTACATTCGTGTCTTCAAACACTTATGAATCATGAGAAAAATTTAAAATTTGGCCATTTTTAGCCTTATTTTGCAAGAAAACGATAAACAAAACGATAAACTTTGAAACGCGTGAAGGTTTGGCAAGGCAAGTATCTATTCACCCCCCCATACTAAAGTTAAACATTGTCCTCAATGTTTCGAGTCTAGGGGTACAAACACCCCCATACTAGAGACGTAGTCGAATGCCTAATCTAGCATGGAAAGGGTGTAACCAATAAGTAATAGCCGTTTATGAAGTGTGCTAAAAACCTAAGGTTAGAACATAAAATAATATATCATATGGATATTGGGAAAGGTCTCCAAAGCAAACGATCGAGTGCTCCCATAAAACGAACACGAGAGGCTCCAATCGTGAAGATTATGATCTAAAAGACACAATTCACAAACAACCAAGGAACAAAGGTTGGAAGGGCACAAATCCCCTCACATTAAACTAATTAGAAAGAAATAATATGTACATGGATAAGCATGGGTCTCCCCCACGAGGCACCTTGTTTTTGATAACCGAGTCAAAAGCTCGACTCGAATCCCCATAAATGTGATCATTTAGGGATAATCATGGTTTGGTCAATTTTTGGTGGGGCTTACATGATAAACAAGGCCCAAAAGCACGTGGAGTACTTTAAAAATCCGATAAACGTATACCGGGGTCAAAGATAGCGTCTTCGTTTTCGGATGAAAGACGAGACAACACAACTCCAACACAAATCCCAATGGGATAGAAGAAAATAGGAGAGAAGAAATAGAAGGGTGGGACAATGGGTAAGTCAAAACATTGAGCTACTCGAGGTAGACTCGCACCAATCAAATGAAAAGATTTTCCATTTATTGCATCGGTGGAAGACCGAGATTTCCCTATATAAGCAATTCCAGGATCAAATATCTCGTCCTCGGTGGAGAAAGGGGAGGGAACATAAGGGGCTTCCCCCACACTAAGTCCACACAAAGCATTGTCAAAAGGAGAAGACGAGCTTGTAGTACTCAATGAACGCGGTGATGACGGAGTTAGAATTGTAGAAAAATCTTTTAAATTAGATTCAAAATCTTTTCCTTTTTCATCTTTAACACTCTCCTTGTGAAAACCCGATTTGATTATGTCAAATATATTTGGTGTATCTAAAACAATGTTAGTCACACTAAAAATTCTCACATTTTGAAATCTTTTTGGTTTAGGTGGTGGCAAGTTTTCAAATCTTTTGTCAACAAAGAAAACCTCCCCATCGGGATCAACGTATTCATCATCTGAAGAATCACTCGAGATTGGAATCATAGGCTTAACACTCTTAACCTCCATCGGCGGAGGGGACGGAACTTCATTTTTATCAACAACTCCTAAAACTCTATTGGAAATCTTTTGACAAATGTTTTTGATGGGATTGACATTGTACAAAGATGTGATAGAATAAACATGAGAAAGAGTGGAGTTTTGGGTTGCATTAATGACGAGTTCCTCCTCATTGAAACGAAGAGTGATTTTTCTTGCATGCACATCGATAAGTGCTCTCGAGGTATCCAAAAAAGATCGACCTAAAATTAACAGAACTTTAGGATCGATGGGAATATCAACAACAATGAAGTCCACGGGATAATAGAATTTCCCAACTTTCACAAAGACGTCCTCGGCAACTCCACAAGCTAGAATCGTAGAATGATCGGCCATTTCGATTGACATTCTTGAAGGAGTGAGATTTGGAAGATTGAGTGATTTAAAAATCTCAAGAGGCATCAAATTAATACTAGCACCAAGATCGGCCAAGGCGTAGCATTCTTCCATGTCTTGGATAGCACATGGGATTAAAAACTTTCCAGGATCACCGACTTTTTGAGGTATGCGGCTTAGAAAAACCGATGAACAACTAGACGATTTTTGCAATTTCTCTTTGTTATTCAACATACTTTTGAAGTTCGCGGCAAATCGAGGCATCATGACTAAGGCGTCGGCAAAACTTATATTAAAATGCAAGTCACGAAACATTTTCATAAAAAGTTCAAATTGATAATTATTTCGTTCTTGTGCCTTTTCCTTGTCTCGTCTTGATGGGTAGGGTAAAGGTGGTGTGGGTTGGGGCAAATTAGGCATAGGCATCGGCCTTGGAATCTCGGGTTCCATAATTGGTATTGGTTCAACCGTAGGTGTGGTTTGAGTGGTACTTCGTGGGCTTGTAATGTGCTCCTTTTCTACCACAACCTCGGGTTCTTTCTCTTTTTCCTTCTCCATAGAAGTACTTGGACGAGAGATTGGTTCCTTGAAAGTTTTACCACTACGAGTAGTAATAACCTTCAATTCTCCTTTCGGGTTCACGATGGTATCACTAGGAAAACCACCCGAAGAAGAGGGATTACACATGATAGCTTCAAACATTTTAGCCATTCGGTCTTCAAACTTAGATTGCCTAGCATCCGCTTTTAACAATTCTTGCTTAATCTCATGTTGTCCTTGCTCCATTTTTTGTTGATTTTGTTGGAGTCGTGTGACATTTCCTTCCATTTTATTAGCATGAGTTTTAAGTTCATTAGCAAGTTCGTTTTTAAGCTCGTTTTTCAACTCGGACCTTAAGCTAACAATTTCACGTTGCATATTGTCAAACTTAGCATCATTAGCCTTTGCATAATTCAAAAATTCTCCTTGAAGATTTTTGGTGTGATCGTTTTGAAAACCTTGGGCATTAGTTTGAAAATCACGGTTTTGGTTTTGATTTGAAATTTGCCCATTTCCACTTTGGTAATTACCCTTGTTATAATTCCTTTGATTTCCTTGGTAATTTCCACCTTGGTTGTTGTTGCGATAATTATTAGCATTTTGATTGGGTGGAGCTTGATTTGAACGAGAACCTTGACCGATTTGGTTATAAGTTCCCGTGGCTACAAAAGCATTCGAAGTGTTACCATCCGCGGTAATGCACTCGGAAAGATCATGAGCTCCCCCACACGACAAACAACTTTTAGAAACCGCTTTAACCGAAGCGGTGTTGGAAGCTTCTTGAGCCTTCCAATGGGACATAAGGTTAGCAAATCTATCGAAAAATCGGTTTTCTTCATTTGCTTCATCATGTAATGCATTGATACTTTGAGACGATGATGAGCCCCTTTTGGCAACACTCGGTGTGTGACGAGGGTTATAAACCTTAGACCTATTCTCGATTATGACCAAAGCTTCTTCAACCGTTTTACACAAAAAATTACCACCCGCGGCGGCGTTAAGATAATCTCTTTCATGATCGTTAAGTCCATTGTAAAACGTGTCGATTTGGTGCAAATCGGAAAAACCGTGATGAGGACATTCGTGTAACATCTCCTTAAACCTATTCCAAGCCGTAGAAAAACTTTCATTTGATTCTTGTGAAAATTTAGAAATCTCATTCTTCAAATGCGTAGTCTTAGAGGGCGGAAAAAATTGGTTCACAAACTTTGAAACGAGATCCTTCCACGTCAATATAGAATTGGGTGGCTCTTTCTCTAACCAAATTTTAGCGGGCCCCGCTAAGGAATACGGAAATAACATCATCTTAATCGAGTCATTCGAGACATCCTTAAATTTGCACGTGGCGGTAAGACGATTAAATTGGCGGATATGGTTGTGGGGATTGTCCTTCTCATCACCACGGAATTTGTTGTTTTGGATCATCGACAACAAACCCGTTTTCACCTCAAAATTCTCCGCAAGGATTGCGGGAATCACAATAGCTTCTCCATAACCCTCGGTGGGTGCTTGAAGTAACTCCATCATAGTTCGATTCCCCATGGTTGGTTCTTCTCGTACAATGGGTTCGTCAATAGGAGACTCCTCACTAGAATGAGTGAGTGATTTGTTTCTTCGTTTACGAGCACGTCTAGCTTTAGAGCGAGTTTGCATAAACGTCACGTACAACGAGAAGGCGAGCAAAGAAGATTCTTTTTGGTGTTTTGTGTTTTTTCAATTTTTTGTGGTTTTTGATTGTATTAACCTTTTTGGAAATTGGTGAAATGTATTAGGTAGACAAAAAGTCCACAAATCTCCTCCTCAATCAAATCTCTTGATTAAAAAGGCCTCAAGGAATGAAAAAGATCACGTGGAGTGAATGCCTTCGATGACTTTAGAACGATGGTGGAACACCAAATCGTTCAAGAGGGTTTAATCAATAGAAACCAAGAAAATATATATGATATGTAATAATACTTTGGGCGGCAAAACCCTCGATTCACTCTCAAAATCAAATACGCACAAGCAAGCGGAGGAAACGAGGCGGCGCGAAGCACTTAAGAGCCTTTTTCCTTTAGGTTGTGAAATACAACCGCCTTATACCCACCTTATAGTTTGTATTATCAAAATTAAGCTTCACGAAAGTATTTATCTATTTTTGCCTTTTTTCTTTGGTTTGAGATTCGAATACAATGATCGAGTGATGAAATCCCGAATCAAGGTTGTGATTGCTCACGTATTTGGAGTACTTGTGTATTTATTGTTCTACGTATACAATATAGTAATATTATTCACACAAAAACCGAAAAACGATAATACGTATTAATAGAGTGCTATTAATACAATTACTATTATGGCTAATACAAAAAACAACAATGGTTCAATCAAAACACAACACGCCTCCCCGGCAGCGGCGCCAAAATGATTGTAGTGATTTTGTATATACTTTATTTTAGGAAAAACAAAGCAACACAAATAGTGGTAAGTATTAACGAGTAGTTTAGGAAAACCACAAGTTATGACCCTTGATGAAGGGGATCGTTCTCTCGAGGAGGCACGTGTGTTGTGTAATGAATGATTGATTATGTTTTTGATTATTAATGAGAAGAAAAGAAGAGAAAATGACGAAGACGAAAACGTATTAAACTACGACGAAAAAGACGTAAACGTAAAGTCGTAAAAAGGACAAAAATTAAAATTTTAATCTAAAAATTCCTAAAAATTACTAAAAATCCACAATAAAATTCTAAGAGTTTACAAAAAATCAAAACTTGCCAAAACCTTTTAATTAATTTAATAATGACTTTTTAATGCTAATTAAAGCCCTAAAAATCACTTTTAAATATTAAAAAGCCCTAAACAAGATTTTATAGTTTGTAAACCTCAAAAATGACCTAATTAAACTAAAAACTATTTTTAGAAATTTTAAAACCAAATTAAACTATTTTTAAACTCCTAAAAACTATTAAAATCTATTAAATCTTAAATTAATTCTAAAAATTAATTTAAAAGCCTAAAAATTAATTGGAAAGTGAAAAAGGTCCTATTCTAATGTCTAGAATCTAGGAAAAATGAAAAAAAAGTTAAAAATGAAACTTTTTATTTTTATGAATAAAATAATATTAAAATAATCTAAAAAATTAAAAGTTCTTAAATAAATTCTAAAAAATTCTCAAAAATCCTAAATATTCTAACTAAGAAGAAAATGCAAATTAAAGGTCCTAAAACCTTTTGATTAATTTTATAAAAATTATTAAAGTTTATAAAAAACCTTAAAATAATATAAAATTAAAAATAAAAGTTTTTGAAAAGTTAAACTAATGTAAACCTCAAAATATTTAATTAAAAGCTAAAAATGATTTTTCCTAACTTAAAAACTACTTTTAACTATTTTTTTATGATTTAACAAAATACGGCTAATAAATAAATTATAAAAAATAAATAAATAAAATGAAAAATATGAAACTTGGCCAGAAAAATCCTATAAGCTATAAGTGTCCTAGGAAAAATAAAAAGAAGTCAATAAGCTAGACTAATAAGCCAGAATGAGCTTAATTGGTCACGGCTTATTTAAAATAAGTAAAAAGAAAAAAAGAGGTTAAATGTCTATTGAATTGAAAGGCTAACGTAAAAAAGCATCTAGATCACCGGTAGAGCCCTTTACTCCTGAGCTGCAGGTCGAGGGTTCGAGTCCGGTGCGGGTGACTTTTTATAAAAAATTTCTTTTTTATTTTTTTACTTTTTACAATCCAATCTGTGACCCTTTCTTGCTTGTTAACACCAATCCAATGTCCAATTTTACAATGATTAAGCCAAGATAAGGACCAAAATCGTATCCAATTTTTAAACAAGAACACAAGCAGGTTTTTGTGCCTTTCTTCACAAGTGAATATGGATCCAAGAGGACTTGGATTGGATTTGTTTGTGATGTTTTATCGGAACAAAGGCACCCCTACACTCTTTCTGATTGTAGGGAGTCAATACAAGCAGAAAATTAGCACTTATAGCACAAAAATCTCACAAACTCAATCACACATAGCAAATAGAAGTTGCTGAGGTCTGTTGAGGGTCTGTGGGTGTATAACAGCTTAAGACAAGCACTCAAATGAGATTTAAACTTCCAAACTTTGCATACACATACACCAAATGACCTTTAAACAAACTGCAATCCTATCTAACCATGACTTATAACAGATTATAAGATTCAAGCTCTAGTTATCATGAAAATACAAAGAAAATTACATATGCAGATTTTTGCTTTGCTTTTTAACTTTTTACCAGTCAAATTGTTTCAAAACTCTTTCAAACTGACAACAAGACTAGCATACAACCTAAACAACTTTAATTAATCTTTCTAACACCTTTTTATTTCTCAAATTCTTCTGAAATCTAGACTTAAAACCGTATCCAAACAACCCTTTAATTTTTGATTTCAACTTTTTAACAATCCAAAGCTATTCTAAACACTACCAAATTGATTCATTTAGCATCTAGCATGAATATAACTCACAATGACTCAAATCCAAACAACTATTCATGTAATTCACACTTTGCATAAAATTCACATGAAACTTCACTTTTTCTGAAAATTTCAAAAAAGGAAAAATGTGTCTTACCCAAGAACCCTACATCCAGGGTTCTTTGTGACTGCCAAGTCACTTCCTACCAACTGGGGTTGGTGCTGAACCTCTAATCAACAAAACACTTACACCTGCCAAGGAAAAATCAAAAGAAAACAATGACAAGCACAATATGTATATCCTGTTTTCTTTCTTCTTCCTTAAAAACTTTTCTAAAAATCTTGAAACCTTAACACACGTTTTAAAACTACTCTCAATCTCAGAAAATCACTTAGCAAAATCCACTTTCACTTTTCTTGCTTTAATTTTCCTAAAATCAAAAATCTTTTAAAACTATTTGAAAACTTCTATCACACAAATTCTTTCACAAATTTAAAAATGGAACTCAGCTCTTTTGCATTGACTTATACCAACTTTTTAAACATATAAAAGGAATTATAATTGCAATACACAAACACCAACTTTATAAATTTTAAAAAAAAGTGATTACAAAAGGTTTTGCAAAAAAAACTGGAACAAAGGAAAAGGTTCACAAGCCGAACCTTTTATACTATAATGAGGAACTATCTAGAATTTTGAATTAAAAATACAAGAAAAAAATGCATATCCTAAACCCTAGTATGGAAAATGCCGATTTAGCCCTTGGTCTTTGCTTGAATCTTGGTCAAAAGCTTGATCACATGTGATTGACAGCTTGCTTGGTTGATCTTGGACGTTCAAATAGACTTGGGACCAAGTAGAAGGATCACAAACGTTTGTTGTGTCGGGGTATTGGGTTGTGGGAAAGGGATGGGTGCAGGGGAGGTACGGGGAGGGGTCCACAGGCCATGTGGGATTGTTGGGTGAGGTGGGAAAGGATGAGATGGGGTTTAATTTAGGATCTGGACAATCTTAGGGTTTACCCCTTTGTTTTTGGCTTAATTGATACTGGGGTGAGGTTAGGTTTTATGGGGATTAGGGGATAGGTTTAATCTGTTTTGGGTAAACATGATTTTTAAAAATCGTGTTATGGAGGGAATTACGGGTTTAGTGGGGGTTTGATCTTTGACCAGCTTTTTAAATAAAAACCCGGGTTAAAAGTGTTTGGGCTTAAGTTGTTGTTGGGCTAAGGGGTGAGATTTACATTACCCGTCCAAAGTTAAGTAACCCCGTTTGTTTAAATTGCACAGCCAGTCCAAGTCCCTTGCACCATTAGTCCAAATGAATTTCAAAACAAGTCCTTTTGCCATTTTAGACTAACTTTTGCACATTTAATCTATTTCCAAGGGCCTTTCTTGTTCATATCTTCAAACATGGAGGACCACACTTGTTCATTTAACATTTGGAGGGTCAAATGTGACAAGTTCTTCAAAGATGAGGGGCCATTTTTGCCAATTCTTCAAACTTGAGGGGTCTTTTTGCAAATTTCCATTTTTGAGCTTGGTTCATTGTGCGTCTTCGTTTCCCGTGTTCGTTTTTGATTGATTCTTGTGATCTTTTGCCAATTCCTCAATATCCGTACCTAAAAATACACAAGTAACAAACACGAGCATATATTTGGTCTATTTTATGATATTTTATGCAATTAAAGGCCGTTTTGGACGATGAGACCATGTATAAAAGCAGTCTCATCAAGCATAAGATTCCATACCCGTCATAGCATTTGGTTGAGGTTCACTCAAATGGGTAGGATTGGGTACCACATCGGTTGAGTTACTAGTTCCCGAATGTTGTTCGAGGTTGTCCTTTTCATGCCCAACTTGATGTTGGTTATCATCAATATTATTAGATGTGGTTGGTACTTCACTGACGACATCAGAACCATAGTGAGAGAGATTAGCAACGAGAGCAGCTTGGGCAGAGTGAATGTCATCACAATCTGAATCATATGCGTCAAGATCATCTGCTTGATAAGCTGCATTAGAAGTAGAAACGACTGTAATGCCTTCAGTATCTGCTGCCCCTGGGTCTGCAAGAAATGCTAACTCCTCTGAATCCAAAATCTTCCCCTTAGACTGAGCATCAACCAAATATATCTTCTCACAAAACCATGCATCATCCCTCCTCTTTTTCGGTTGAGTGCATTCCATAGCCATATGACCTTGTCCTCGGTAATTGTAGCAAGTCACAACCTTTTTAGGACCAATAGAACTCCCATTTCCACTTGCTTGAGAATTCACAGCTTGATTGTTCCCAGTCCTTGTAGGAGTTCCATATGAATTTTGCCTTCCCTGAATAGGTTGCACCGTCACTTGACCATCTTGAACAGTGGCTTGTTGTCGAGGATTTGAAGAGGTGCGGAGCTGATTGTTTGTTGGTAGAAATCCTCTAGTTGCAACAAGTTTTGAAACGTAAGCAGTGAGATGGTTCAGAACATCAGCTGGCGTATCATTTGGAGTAAAGATTGGTGCTTGGATTGGTGGAAGTTCATTAGAGTAGAAAGCTTGTGCTGGTTGTGCTTCAATAGGAAAGTATCCTTGCTGAGGAGTATAGCCCAATGGAGAAGTGTTGGCTTGTGATGGTGATGTTTGATATGGTGGTTGCTGTGGAAATGATTGTTGATGAACACTGTGTTGATATTCTTGCTGTGGCATCATTGGTGGTTGATAAGATGGTTGTTGTGGTTGCTGATAGATGTGTGGTCGTGGTTGCTGCAAGTATGATGGTTGTTGATAAGTATAAGCCATGTTTTGTTGAGAAGCATACATTGCAAGTGGATCATGAACTTGAGGTGTAGACAACCGAGCCTCGATCACATGGCATTCGTGTTGTTGAAGAAAAGCTTGAAGTTGATCCACATTGGTGTTATGCAAGTCCTTAGCCAATTTAACATCCGTCACGTATTTTTTCCATTCTGAAGGAAGAGTGTTCAAATACTTGGTGTTCAATTGAAAGGTAGGAATTGCCATGCCATAGATATTAAGCTCATTCAACAATAGGGTAAATCTCAGATAGTAATCATTGAGAGTCTCCCCTGGCACATAGGCAAACTTATCAAAAGTATCATAAAGCTTACACTCTCGTTCTTGTTTAGTTAACGAGGTGCCTTGCATGAGAACACGAATTCTATCCCATAACTCTTTGGCAACTTTATGTTTGCTGACGAGTTTGTAGACATCTGGAGGAAGAGCTTGGAGAATGATGTTTGTAGCATACTTATCACATTTATCTTGAATCTTCATATCTCCAGTCAACTCACCCGTTGTGCGAGGACGAGTGGTCGTACCTTCCGTCACGGTACCATAATCTAATGGTCCATTGAGCACCGATGCCCAAATTAGATGTCCATTCTCCTTGTTCAACATATAAAGTTCCATTCGGGAAGCCCATTCCTCATACATAGTCTTCACCAACATTGGTGGACGATTATCCGTACCCGAGAGGATGGACTTATCCGTAAGAGATGTGTACTCCATTTCAATAAGTGAAGATTTACAAAGTTGATCGATCAATGAAAGAAAGTAAATGTGTTTGTTGTAGTGTGTTAAAACCGAGAAATAATGTTAAAATCCCCTAAATTATGTCCTCGATAAACCAAAAAATCCAAGTTAAAATTACACACGATTAAAAATTTTCAAAAACACGTTTTTGAAAAAAATGTTGGATCGTACTTAGATCGCAGAGGTGATCGTACTCCTATGATCGTACTCAGATCGCAGTTGTGATCGCACTCCCTATGATCGCACTCAGATCAGACTCCCAGATCGTACCCAACGATCGTACCCTGATCGCACTCCCTTATCGCAACAGGTGATCGCACTCAGATCGGACCGAGTGATTGTACTATGGATCGCAACTAGTGATCGTACAATGGATCGCAACAAGTGATCGGACTGAACAAACTTACCTTGATCGTAGTGTGGATCGTACTAAGCAATCGGACTGATGGATCGTACTAGGGATCGAAGTGATGATCGCAGTTAGATCGCAACTATAGATCGTGACTATGGATCGCAAGTAGAAAACCCCCAGGGTTTATGCAAACACAAAGTCAGATCGTACTGAGGAAACAACTTACCACTTTTCTCGGACAGGACAGAAACACAATCAATTCAAGATTCAAGGCCAAAATATGAATCAAACAACCAAAAATTTTGTGTTTTTAACCCAAATAACAATACCAAATCACTATAACAAGTAATAGGATGAAGTAAATCAAGATTAACCCATAAAAACACGAAAAAAATTTTTAGGTTCGTATGAAAATGGATCAAAAAATGGCGAGAATCAAGAACACAAACACAAGAACTAAACAATCATCCCATGGCTCTTGATACCATTTGAAGAAATGTAAATCTTGCTTATGTTTTTTGAGAGAGAAAGAGATAGAGAGATGGTGGATTACACACACACTTAGAGAGAGAAAACCAATGTTTACTATGTGTAAATTATGAAACCACACCACCCTCTCCATCAAAGGAGAGGGTTTATATACCAAGCCCATATGATGGGCTTGGGCTTGCATTGGGCCGCCGGCCTACACATGTTGTAGGCTTGGCTTGGCCTTATTTGTTTAATATTAAGTTAACTAAACTAAGAGCTATTACATATACTATTGTTGGAGTGACCGATCCTTCTTAATACGTAAAACGTATTTCCAACAAAATGGTGTCTAATTTCTATGTGTTTAGTTTTAGAATGATGTACAGGATTCTTAATAATGCATAAAGTGTTGTTATTGTCAACAAATATCTTGGTATGCATGAAATTATACCCATAGTCCAACAGCTGGTTCTGAATCCACAAAACTTGTCCACAACAAGCACCTGCAGCCACATACTCAGCTTCAGTTGTAGAATTAGCCACCACTGTTTGTTTCTTGCATTGCCAAGATATCAACCTGCTCCCAAGAAACTGACATCCACCAGTTGTGGATTTTCTATCAAACTTATCACCTCCATAGTCACTGTCTGAATATGCAATCAGCTCCAATGGTGAATCCTTTGGGTACCACAAACCAAGACTAGGATAACATCTTAGGTACCTAAAGATCCTCTTCACAGCATAAAGGTGACATTCTTTAGGAGTCACTTGATGGCGTGCACAAGCACACACAGCAAACATGATGTCAGGTCTGGAGGCTGTAAGATACATCAATGATCCAATCATGGATCTATAGTGCCTGACATCAACATCTTTCCCATCTCCAATCTTTCCCCAAGGATGTTCTCTATCCATAGGAGTAGTAGCCCTCTTTTAATGTGGAGAAAAGCCAAACTTCTTCAAGATCTCTGCCACATACTTATCCTGGGAGATGAAGATACCATCTTCTTTCTGTTGAACTTGTAAACCAAGAAAGAAGTTCATCTCCCCCATAGCACTCATCTTGAATTTGTCTGTCATAAGCTTGGAGAAATCCTCACTCATCTTTGGATCAGTAGATCCAAAAATGATGTCATCAACATAGACCTGAACAAGCAACACGTCCTTACCTTTCTTCTTTGTAAATAGTGTCTGATCTATGGTGCCCCTCTTGAATACATTGTCCACTAGATAAGTAGACAAAGTACCATACCATGCTCTAGGGGCTTGATGAAGTCCATACATAGCCTTCTTGACTCTATACACCTTGTCTGGATTCTCTAGATCCTCAAAACCAGGAGGCTGCATCACATATACCTCCTCAACAATTGTTCCATAGAGGAAGGCACTCTTGACATCTATTTGATAGACAGTGAAGCCCATGCAGGATGCATAGGCTAAAAAGATCCTAATATCTTCAATCCTTGCAACTGGTGCAAAGACCTCCTCATAGTCTATCCCCTCCTCTTGTGTATATCCCTGAGCCACTAATCTTGCCTTGTTTCTGACCATAATACCTCTTTCATCTCTCTTGTTTCTTAGAACCCATCTTGTCCCTATAGGTCTAACATATCTAGGACAATCAACCAGCTCCCAAACATCCTGAATTGCAAATTGGTGAAGCTCATCCTGCATTGCTTCCACCCAACTTGGTTCTTTGAGAGCATCAAATATCTTCTTGGGTTCCTGTTGTGACAAAAAATAGGCAAACAAACATGCTTGCACAAGAGGGGTATCAACCTTCTTGTGAATATTGGCAATAAACCCACCAAGACCTTGATGAGATCTTCTAGTCTGAACAGGAGTCATAATATCACCAATGATTTGAGAAGTGGGATGATTCTTCATGGTAGAAGTGAGAACTCCTCCTTCAAACAGTCTGGTGTCTTCAACCTCATTTTCCAAGTTGCCAATATCTTCTTCATCAGACTCTCTTTCATCAACATGAGGATGAACCTCTTCATATAAATTGGAAGGTTCACCTTGTTCAAAAGTGGAAGAGAAAAGATGTGCAGAAGTGTTGTCAACGCCTGAACCTTGGTTGTCAGCGGATGGGCTAACAACACTTGAACTGTTGTTGTCAACATCTGAGCCATCAACGTCTGAATTGGTCTTGTCAGCGCTAGATTTGCCTTTGTCAACGCCTGAAGGACCATGCATGTTTGTATCTGGTGGTACTTGGGGACCACCATTATGTTTTCCAGCAGCAGCAGCAGCAAAAGCATTTGTCCATATGGGAATTGTGACATACTCTTGTATAGGAGATGACTTTTCTGCTTGTGATCCAATTGTTTCATGAACCTGTGTAGCTGAAACATCAACAACTTGTTCTTCCACAACATTTGAAGTTACCTTCACAATGTCTGGATTAGTGACAGGCATATAATTTAAAGTCCTAGATAAAGGTTCCAAGTCAAACAACCAATTTGGACCACTTTTAGGATCACTGGGTTTACTCTCTAAAAACCTAACATGTACTCTTTCAAGAATACGTTTTTCCTTTTTAAGATAAACCCTATATCCCTTGCTCTGCACTGAATACCCCATGAAGTAGCCTTCATCACCTTTTGCACTAAATTTACCTAAGGCATCACTAGTATCTAAAACTACTACATGACAACCAAAAGGTCTGAGAAAACCAATATTAGGTTTTCTTCCCCAAAGTAACTCATAAGGTGTTTTGTTCTGAATTTTGTTGACCAATGCTCTATTTTAAACATAGCAAGCTGTATTAACAGCCTCAGCCCAAAAGGCTATAGGAAAATGAGCATCAGCCAACATGATTCTGGCTGCTTCAATTAGGACTCTATTTTTCCTCTCAGCAACCCCATTTTACTGTGGGGTTCTGGCAACACTAAATTGCCTAGTAATTCCTTTCCTGGCACAGAAATCATCTAACACTTTATTCCTAAATTCACCACCATTATCACTCCTAAGCATTTTAACTTCATTACCAGATTTCTTCTCAATCAGAGTGATAAAATTAATTAAAGTGTCAGCTGTATCACTCTTCATAGCTAGAAAGAAGGTCCAAGTAAACCTAGAAAAGTCATCTATGATAACAAAGCAGTATGATTTACCATTCAGACTCTCTATATTGGTTGGACCAAATAGGTCCATATGAAGCAAGTGAAGAGGTCTAGTACTAGAGTGCACCTGTTTGGACTTGAATGAGACCTTGTGTTGCTTGCCTTTAAGACATGCAACACAAGAGTGGTCATTGTGGAAGGCCTTCTCAGGCAAACCATCAACCAAGCCAAGTCTCACAAGCCTGTTTATATTCTTAAAATTTATGTACCCTAGTCTCATGTGCCATAAATTACTTTCATCTACTGAAGCTTTAGCATAAAAACAAGACATATTGTTATTCATTCTAATCCCATTCAGATTCACATTGTATATGTCTTTATGCCTAGGTGTTCTATAGTCAATATATTTCTCATCAGGGATCTTATAATCCTTGCTTAACACCAAACATTCAGTATCAGTAAACAAAACTTTATTTTTGTTATCACAAACTTGTGATACACTAAAAAGATTGTAATCAAGTTCCTTTACCAGAAATACGTTCTCAAAACGCAAGTTCTTGGTGAGAAGTGTTCCTTTGCCTGTGATAGTACCATATCCGCCTCCAAAGTAAACCTTATCACCATCCTTAATGGGAGTGAAGTTGGTCAAATAGTCTTCCTTCCCTGTCATGTGCCTTGAGCATCCACTATCCCAATATCCATAATCATTGACCTGTTTTTGAATGCCCTGCACATAAAGAAAACAAGTTAGTTTTACCCAAGCCTTAGCAGACTTGGATTCATCTGGTTGTTCCATAAGAACAGACTTAGTTCTCACAACAACCCCATTTTCATCCTTCTTTGGATGAACTACCCAATTAACCCCAATAGGTTTTGTAATGACCTTTGAAATGTAATTAAATCTGTTGCAGGTCATTAAAATCCTATTATCATTAGGGTTTTGATCTTTCTTTGGTCTCCATGTTAAGCTTGAAGAAGCTTTAGACCCCTTACCCTGTGGTTGCAAATATTTAGGTCTGGTCACATTTCTGTCAGCGTTGGAATTGGTCTTGTCAACGCTGAAATTACCCTTATCACCGTTGAACCTAGGGTTTGCTACAGAAACCCATTGCCTATTAGACCAAGTATTTGTCTTTTGAAATGGTCTTTGTCCATGAGTGTTAGACCCTCTAGTGAAAAATGGGGCAGGTCTAACAACTTGTAGACTTTGTTGCACACAAGGTTTGGGTCTGACAACGTTTGACTTTCTAACAACGTTGACTTTGAGAGCGTTGACACACTTATATGCTAAATGTGAAAAGCTACCACAAGTGTAATAGGCTTTTCTAGACACAACCCTAGGTCTAGAAGAGAAGAAGCATGTTCCATCATTGCTAACTTGGCTCTTAGGTGACCTAGTATTCCTATACATCTCTGCATACTTAATGCTAGGTTTTCTAACAGTGTTTGAGCCAAGGTCAACAGCTTTACCAGTGATTGGGTTTGTAACCTTAATGGGAGTTGACTCATTAGGACTTTCACATAGCAAGCCACCCTTAACAAATAAGGTAGGGTTAGCTTTCTTCCATTCATTCAGGTCAGTCAACTTTTGTTGATACTCTTCAACTAGGGTGACAACTCTTGGTGGAGGAATGAATTCCTCTTCTTGGAGTTCTGGCAAACCAGTCCAAGATAGGTCCTTTTGTTGGACACCATAGAAGTCACCAGCTGGTGGTGGAACCACAGAGTAGTCTTTCATCCCAATCCCATTCATGTCCTTAGGATCCCTTTGTTTACTCACACATTCTCCTAGGGTTTGTGTGGCCTTATCAAATCTTTGAATTTTAAGGCCAACGTTATCTTTATTCTTAATGGCCTCATCTAATTTAGCCTGTAACTCACCATTAACCCTTTCCATGATACTCCTAATATCATTACTAGCATTCAACTCATGTTTTAAGATATTTATTTTATCTTTTAAGTCAAATTCCATTTTCTTATATTCAGAAACTGTCTTCTCAGTTTGAGTGAGAGCTAGTTGATAATTAGACAGTTTGCATCTTTCAGTACTCATATCATCTAATAATCTTAACACTTCTTTGTTAAGTCTCTCAGTATTTAACCTACAACCTTTACTACAAAAAGCATCATCGTATACCTCATTATCAGATGAAGAGGAGGAGTGTGCCATGAGAGCATATTGAACATGCTCTTCTTCTTCTATCTCAGCAACCAAAGCTTTATCCTCTTCTCCATTCTTAGTCAAATAGCTCCAGTCCCATCCAATACCATCAATGTCTTGTACTGCAACCATGGCCTTAGGATCTTGAGCTTTAACAATTTGACTTGAGGGTTTGCCAGCATCAGATCTTCTTGGAGATCTGCATTCCCTCAGGAAGTGCCCCATACGATGACAGTTGTAGCACTCAACTTTGGATTTATCAAATCCAGTTGTGTCCTTTGCATTGAAGGTCATCTTCTTCTTAAACCTTCTATTTCACTTGTTTGCTCTTATACTAGCAAGATCCATGTTCCACTTAATATCCATCTCTTCCAAGTGCTCATTACTTATCTGCTCAAGGTCCTCATATGTAATCACTGAACCATTGGGCAAAGAAGCAATATAATCACACACCGTATCCAGATCCAATCCAGCAGGTTTAACTCTTGGTGAGTCACTTTTGAATGTGTCAGCGTCTGAAAAGGAGACGTTGACAGGACATGTTCCAGCGTTGACACATGATGATCCAGTAACTAGATGCATGTAAGAGTCCTTCTGATTGAATTGACCTTCACTATGAGAAAAGAATGCCATGTTACTGTTGGTGGACTTGCTTCCATGCTCCAAAAGAGTTTCATCTTCCAATAGCCTCAGTTTGTTGTAGATATCATCAAACGTGGAACTTTTGTGAGTATTATTGACAAGAATAGATCTTGCCTCTATCTTCCACGCCTCACCAAGACTTTTAAGAAAAGTGGCATTAATGTCAACATCACCAAGTTGTGTCCCCATGAAGGACAATTTGCTTGTAATATCAAGCAATCTGCTTCTCACACTACTAAGCTTTTCATTAGGTTGAGCCTTGAAGACAGCATAATCATGCATGAGTTGCTTCTTCTTCTCTTCCTTAGTATCTTCATTTCCACCATATGCAACTTCAAGAGCTGCCGAAAGGTCCTTAGCAGATTCATAACCTCTGTATTTATGCTGGTTCTCTTGTCCCAAAGAGAGTTTCAGAATATTTAGGGTTTTCATATCAACCCTTTTCTTTGCTATGTCTTCAACAGACACAGCTCTACCATCATCAGGTTTTTCCTTCTTATCTGCTTCTGAACATCCAGCAACAGTTGTTCTTGCAGCAATGGCATTAGCAATCTTTTGGGATTTATTGAATGTGTTTCCATATTCAATAATCTCCTAGAGTGTATAGTCATAGATCCCCAGATATTGCTCAAAGTTGAATTTCCACAATTCAAAGTTGGTAGCATCAAGCATGGGAATCTTGATGTTTGGTAAAGGTGAGGAGGAGGTTGGTACTTCTGGATTTGACATGATGTTGTTAGGGTTTTGAGAAAATTAGGGTTTTGGTGATTTTAGGGTTCTTGTGTTCTTTAAGATCAAAAGTTCCTCAACAAGATCTGATACCACTTGTTGATCCCAAACTTAGATCGATTTAGCTTTATGTATACGAGATTAGATCAAGTAATACAATTAGAGAAACCTTTGTATATGTATATGACAATCTAAGTGTTATGCGGAATTAACACTTAAACAAGAACACAATGCCATAAACAAACTTTCACTTTGATTAACGATATCAAACTTGCTTACAATGAAAGTAGTTTACGTATGAAAACTTATATTAAACAATAAACTAAAGGTCTTCTTTTATAGACATAAGAAGCCTTGTACAATAATCTACGTATCAACTATTCTAGGTAAAGATAAATATAGAAAATACATTGTTGTTCCTATCTTTACTAGAAGTAATCTAGAATACAATAAACGCGTAGAGTATATCTTTCCATCAGTACTTGTCTTCAATGTATCAACGCTTGACATTGTCTTGTCAACGCTTGAGCTGTCAGCGTTTGTTTTACTCCTGTCAACGCTTGTTTTACTCTTGTCAGCGCTCAAGTAGACTGGCTATAATTTATTCCCAACAGGAGGGACCAGAACCAGAGAGGTTCACAGCCTAACCGTCCAGCTATCACTAGTATTCCATCTTATGATTTATCCGCATTGTCCTTTGTACCTTTTACCATGTCTCATGTATATTGTTCTTATCAGGCTCTCAGCCAGTCAGGACACCTGCTGGAGGATATACTCATCCTCTTTTCTCTACCTGCCACCGTAGGCACCCAGGGCCATGTCGCCGCGACAGCGACGCATGCTACAAGTATGGTCTTCCTGGCCATCGCATGAAGGATTGCCGCAAGGGTGAGATGGAGGGTACATCGAGACATGTTGATACCAAGCCACCTCCTACTAGTGGACGCGTTTACACGACATCTCGCGATCAGGCCAACAAGTCTACACGTACCATCACTGGAATCTTGTATATGTATGGTCAAGCTGCATGTGTTCTGTTTGATACGGGTGCTACTCACTGGTCATTTCTACTGCATATGCCAAGAATGTTAGGATACTCCCCATGCCACTAGAGAATATACTGATTATTTCCATGCCTTTGAGAGACTCTGTACGCATAACCCATGTGTACAAGAGCCTTCCCCTAGAGTTTGATGACAAGGTTCGTCCTGTTGACGCACTTCCGCTGTACATGAATGATTTTGACATGATTTTGGGCATGGATTGGCTATCCAGGCATCATGCTACCATAGACTGCCATTCATATCCAGTCATCTTCGGTGATGTTAATGCACCAGAGTACATTCACAACGGGTTCGTACCCGGAAGGTCTGTACAAATCATATCAACCCTGCAAGCACGTGCACTACTTTCACATGGTTGTGAGGGTTATCTAGCTACTGTTCATGACATGGATGTTGAATCCCCAGTAATTCAGAATCAGCCGATAGTGTCAGAATTTCCAGATGTATTTCCAGAAGAACTTCCGGGCATACCACTTGCACGTGAAGTAGAATTTAATATCGAGCTCATCCCAGGAGCTGAGCCGATTTCCAAGGCTCCTTATCGCATGGCTCCCATAGAGTTGAAGGAGCTGAAGGATCAATTGCAAGAACTTCTAGAACGAGGCTTCATTCGACCGAGCGCATCTCTATGGGGCGCATCGGACTTATTCGTTAAAAAGAAGGACGACAGTATGCGTCTTTGCATAAACTATCGCGAGCTCAACAAGATCACCATCAGGAATAGGTATCCTCTACCACGCATCGATGATCTGTTTGACCAACTCCAAGGGGCCAAACATTTCTCCAAGATTGATCTAAGGTCGGGTTATCATCAGCTACGGGTTAAAGAGCAGGACATCGCCAAGACTGCTTTCCGTACACGCTATGGCCACTACGAATTTATAGTCATGTCATTTGGCCTTACCAATGCTCTAGCAGTGTTCATGGATCTGGTGAACAGAATCTTCCATGAATTTCTGGACAAATTCGTCATTGTCTTCATTGACGACCTTCTGATATTCTCTAAGTCCAAGGAGGAACACGAAGACCATCTTCGTACAGTACTACAGATTCTTCGCCAGAAGCAGCTGTATGCTAAATTCTCCAAGTGTGAGTTCTGGTTAGACAAGGTGGCATTCTTAGGTCACATTGTATCAGCAGAAAGAATCACGATGGATCCAGCAAAGGTTGAGGCTATTACCAAGTGGCCAAGGCCGACATCAGCGACTGAAGTCCGCAGTTTCCTAGGCTTAGCTGGTTATTACCGTAGGTTCGTGGAGAAATTTTACCGCTTAGCACTACCATTGACCAAACTGATGCGGAAAGGGGAGAAATTCGTCTGGACTGAAGAAAGAGAGAAGAGCTTTGAAGACCTAAAGCAGAAGTTAGTATATGTACCGATTCTTACTCTCCCATCTGGTACAGGTAGATTTTAGATCTACAGTGATGCATCGGGGAAGGGACTTGGCTGTGTTCTCAGGCAACATGGGAAAGTGATCGCGTACGCTTCACGACAGCTTAAGCCATATGAGGAAAATTACCCTATGCGTGACTTGGAACTTGCAGCAATCGTATTTGCATTGAAGATATGGAGGCACTACTTATATGGAGAATCATGTGACATTTTCACGGACCACAAGAGCTTGAAGTATATCTTCACTCAGCGTGAATTGAACATGAGACAAAGGAGATGGTTAGAGTTATTGAAGGATTATGACATTAATCTGCAGTATCATCCCGGCAAGGCGAATGTAGTGGCATATGCACTTAGCAAAAAGTTTGGAATGATAAACGGCATTAAAATTGAGGAGGAAATTATAAGAAACTTGGAGCGACTAGACATAGAGATCATGGTACATGGACAGCACGGTTACTGGGCTAATCTTAGAGTGGAACTCGAGTTACTCTCTAAGATCAAGGAAGCTCAGAAGGATGATGGTGAAATATGGGCGATAATTCAGAATTTGGAGAAGCAGACAGAATTTCGAGTAGACGCAGATGGTATCTTATGGAAGGGCACGAGACTTTGTGTTCCTGATGATCAAGAACTCCGGGAAGCATTGTTAGCAGAGGCTCATAGCTCCCCATTCTCTATCCATCCTGGTTCGACCAAGATGTACCATGACATCAAGCAGTACTTTTGGTGGAGTGGTATGAAACAGGATGTTGCTACTTACGTCTCCAAATGTCTTACCTGTCAGCAGGTTAAGATCGAGCATCAGCGATTTGGCGGTCTTCTTCAACCGTTAGATATTCCAGAGTGGAAGTGGGACAAAATCACCATGGATTTTGTTACCGGTCTTCCACAAACAAAGAGGAAGCACGATGCGATTTGGGTTATCGTTGATCGACTTACCAAATCAGCTCATTTCTTACCGATCCGCAAGGAAGGTTCGGTCAGTAAACTCGCCGATACTTATAGGAGGGAGATCATGAGGCTTCACGGTGCTCCATCCAGCATCGTCTCAGACAGAGATCCTCGGTTCACTTCGCGATTTTGGCAAAGTCTGCAGAAAGCTTTGGGTACAAAACTTAAGCTTAGCACGGCTTTTCATCCTCAAACAGATGGGCAGTCAGAGCGAACGATTCAGACATTGGAAGACATGTTGAGGTCATGTGCGTTGGAATGGATGGGTGATTGGGACGATTATATAATGTTTGGTGGAGTTTGCATACAACAACAGTTGGCACGCAAGTACCAAGTGTGCTCCTTTCGAGATGTTGTATGGTAGAAAGTGTTGCGCCCCAATCTGCTGGGATCAGGTTGGTGACGAACACTTGAAAGACCAGAAATGATAGATCTGACTAATCAGAAGGTCGCAGTAGCTAAGAAGAAACTGCAAGAAGCACGGTCACGTCAGAAGAGTTACGCAGACAAGCATCGTAGGGACTTACATTTTAACTTAGGAGATCATGTTTTCCTTAAGGTTTCACCGGCACGTGGTGTTAGACGTTTTGGAATCAAAGGGAAGCTCAGTCCTCGATTCATCGGACCGTTTGATGTCATTGAACGAGTCGGTGAAGTATATTACCGTTTAGCGTTACCTCCGCAGCTTTCTCATGTTCACGATGTTTTCCATGTGTCCTTACTCAGAGGGTACAAGTATCATCCCCTTCACATGGTTCAGTATCCACTGGAACAGATTCGTGAAGATCTCACTCTCATAGAAGAACCCGAACGAGTTCTTGACAGATAAGAACGAGTCATGAGAAGGAAGACGATTCTATTCGTCAAAATCCTTTGGAGGGATCATACCGAGCGGGAAGCCACTTGGGAAACAGAGGAGTCTATCCGGGCTTCTTACCCTCATTTCATATTTTGAATTCGGGTATGTTCTTCTTTTCCAGTTTACTTTATCTATAATTTAGGGACGAATTATTCTTTTTAGAGGGGAAGAGTTGTAAAACCCGCATGCTTTTACCATGAATAGTACCCTTATGATCGTACGTACATGATTAGAACCTTCCTTTTATAGCACGTTTACGTTTCACGAACAAGATTTACAAGTATTACGTACGTGTTATAACACGATAAGTATTTAATACGTATTAAGACACGATAATTATTTTAACAATAATTATAATCACGAACATACAAACATGAAATCATGAGTGTAAATAATCACGAGCTTAGTATTACGTATTTATGTATATTTATTACGATCATGAATAAATATAATAAGACACGAACGATAACTATTTAAATCACGTAAAAACACGAACACGAGAACATGAATAATATTAGACACGAGAAAACTATGGGTTACCCTTGTGGGCCCCATCCTACCCGCGGCTAGAAACAAGACAAGGGCCAAGCCCATTTAAATTTTACTAAATAAGGAAAAAGGGAAAAACTTATTTTGATAATTATAAAAATTAGAAAATAATCAAAACCCTAAATCTCTCTTTTTCCTCTCCGTGGCCGCCGGGTAGAACACACACCAAGGGTGTGTTTGGTTGATTTTTGGTGATTGATTTCTTGCAAGAGTTTAGTGTTATCGTTCTCCTTTGTTTCACATAAGCGGTAAATCCTTAAACCCTTTTTCTTTATGTTTTTATTTAATTAAGAACACATGAAATCATGGTGTATTTAAAAACAAGTAAATACATGTTAATAAAATCATGGGGGTAAAATTAATTAAGGTTTAAGGGGTGTTTGTTTTGGCCGACGCATGGAACCGAGACCAAGGGGAGGTCTCGGCTTGTTTTGTTTCACACCAACCGAGACCTCAAGGTCTCGGTGTGGGTTTTGTGTCTCGGCCCCAGGAACCAAGGGAACCCCAACCTTGGTCGGGGTATGTTTGGTGTTTGGAGGGTCTCGGCTAAAAACAAGAACCACCACCGGCTTATGCCGGTGGCGAAATAAAGAAACCAGGGGGAACCCCAAGCCGCGGCAGCATGGGGAACCACCGGCTAGCTGGTGGGAACTTTTGCTAGTTGGCGGCTAGCCAAGACTAAGGGTGCGTTTGGTTGCCGGTTCACGAGTTAAAACCGGTCTGGTTCACAACATGTTTAGATTAACACACGGGTTCGGTTCATGGGTTATTTTTGCAAGTTAATTATTTTACAAGGTTAATTATATTTACAAGTTTATTTTACAAGATTAAATCAAATTAATTAAAACATGCACATGATTAATTTAATTTATACATGACTTAGGTTATTAATATTATTATTAATACATGAACTTTAACCTAAGTAATTATCATTTTAATTAGACTATATAATTAATTAATTATTGAAATCATGACTTATAATTAATTAATTTACATGACTTAGGTTATGTTATAAATAGATAATAATACATGTTTTAACCTAAGTATTTTTACCTTTATTTAATTAAATCATGTTATATTTAATTAAATACTTTAACCTATAGTTTTTTTAATTTACATGAAATAATTACTACCTCCATCCCATAATTATTGTCCACTTTTGACTTTTTAAGTCTTTCTTCGTTAATTTTGACTTTAAATAATTTTGTTTGTATTATATAATATTTGATGAAAGTTATACCAATGAAAAATACATTTAAAACTCTATCCATTAATGTATTATGCATCAAATATTAAATAACACAAACAAAAATATTTATAGTCAAACTTGACGACGAAAGACTCAAAAAGTCAAACATGGACAATAATTATGGGACGGAGGTAGTAATAAACTATACTATTTAATTACATGACTTAGAATATTAATCAGTAAACACTTAAGCTTATATAATTAGCTTAATAATCCAGCTTATTTCAATTTATGAAAACTTTCTATTTTTAGAAACTTATTTAATTAAGGCAGCTAATCTATTTATGGAAACTTTCTATTTTTAGAAACTTATCTATTTTAAGCAGTAAATCTATTTTTGGAAAATTTCTATTTTTGGAAACTTTCTATTTTTGGAAACTTTCTATTTTTGGAAACTTTCTATTTTTGGAAACTTTCTATTTTTGGAAACTTTCTATTTTAAGAAACCTGCTATTTTTAGAATGTTACTTATTATTACACAACAAGTATAAATAATACAAGAAATACAAGAAATACAAGAAATACTTAATCAGAATAGACAGAATACATGATATACACAGTATAAAGCATTAATCAGTAAAACATGCCATGAACATATAAAACAAGCTAAGACATGATATAAAACCAGTTACGTGCTCAGTAATCATATAATTATACACGTATGTATTTATGTAGCGTTAGTGATACCGAAGTAGGACTCTCTTCCGTTCGTCTTCTTCGTTCACTGGACACAAGGTACGGATTATCCGTCCTTTCAGTATGGACATTCTTCCTTATTAGGATTTCCCGTATGCAGCCAATTGTTTTCCCCAGTATATGTTTTATATGTTTTTGAATTGCTTATGTTTAAATTAGATACCTAAAGCCATATACATGCATGAGCAGTTCACCTAGTTATGGAGGTACCATAACCATAACACTGGAGGCACCAGTGTTATGACTCCACCACGACGGAGTGATAGCTCGTGGCGTCCCTTTCAACTTTTGGCCATATTATTATTATCAGGTGGGGCGTATGGGTGCATCCTAGTTTACCTGTTTTCAGCAGTTTATTCAGGTGAATGTGGTGTGTGCCTTGCATCCTTCACAAGGAGCTGATCCCTCCTACCCAAACCAGTATATTAAATTAGAGGCAACCCCTCTAATTTGCATGACGAGGTCACCCCTCCAAGTATTCATGCACGTTGATAATTCATGACCTATATTGGCTAATGGTAAACATGTTAAACAGTTTTTATAAGATAAACATAAGGCTTTTCAAACTATAAAACCAGTTTTACTAAGATATACCAGGTTATCCAGGACTTGGTCTTTTCCGTTGCTATATGCTTATATGCTTATGTTATTCATGCTTTATTTGTATATCCGTGCACTGAGCGTTATGCTCAGCCGTTTTCCTTTTCATGTTCCCAAAACGACGGGTACTCAGGGACGCTCGTAGACTTTAAGCATACGTGCATATGGATTGGAAGCTTCCTAGCCTTATTTACTTTATGCATTTCTTTATACTTTGATACTCATTTCCATGGACATTGTTTAGTCCTTTTCCCTTTACAGTACTTATGTTTGTGTGTGATGAGTTCTAATTTTGGGATACCGATGTTTGTTTCCGGTATTTCCTTTATGGTCATGTGATGTTTAATACATTATCCTTGTATGCTTTGATGACACGTCATAATTACGCGTGACATTCCATTTATCAAAGTAGGGTGTTACAATTCACCACACCTCCCACATCACCAAATCCCCTCTTGAATGAGCATTAAGATGTTCCACCAAGATCTCCAGCCATCATCCCATCTCAAAGGATCTCACGTCCATTTCACTACACACCCTATTCACTGGACCTACAACCTATGGATTCGTAAGACTCCCCATACATTCCCTCATTTATGGGTGTCAACACATCACCATGGTTCAACTCTTCCCATGTGGAACCATCCATCCCCACTACTCATTCTCCTTGTTATCCTATAAGTGTACTTTAGCCACATCCACAAAGACAAGATCATATTCATAAGTTGAATCATCTATATGCATTTAATTGCATGATCGATATGCATCTCAATGAGGCGGAACGCCTCCAATATCAAACCAACCATCCCTCCTTCACACACAATCCACATGGCCATTCCACAAGCTCTCCATATTTGTGATCATTGTCGCCTTACCCAAACCACAATCACGGAATTTCGTGATGAAATGAGGTTTGTGTTAAACAACATTCTCCAGAGTGTCAATGCCCTCCTACATCCACCATCATAGTAACTTGTTCCTCGGGTCACTTCAGTTTCTGATCTTTCTGTCTCTGAATCAGACGGACCCCGTCGAACCCAACACCCTATGGGTCCGGCAACAACAAGGGTTCGTGCATTTGACTGCTTTAAATTTTCCCCTTTATTTTTATTCACCTCCAAATGTTTCACATGCTTTTGGCTGTAATTTTACTTTGGGGCAAGATGAATGAACCCTAGCTTTTTTAATTTGTATCATGTCAAACAAATATATGCTTACTATATGCTCATGTGTGTGATTTTTCATCTAGAAATTTCTCGAGAAAACTAACTTTTTCCTTTCATGTTTACACATAAAACAAGGGGGAGACTTGTTTGTGATCAACAATTTCCTTATTCTTGCTTTATTTTTCATTCCAAAGTATGCGTAACTAAAAGTCCATTGTTGGACTATTGCTAGGCTTAATGTTGGGCTCACTAATTCATGAACATGTATCACATATCTTGTACCACTAACATTTTTTTGTAGGTTTTTCACAATCCATGGACCTCCCTGGTTCTCCAAATCAGAGGGAGCATGAACCGAGGGGGAGTCATAGAATATGATATTATAATCAATATTGCTAACTCGAAACATCTCTCTCAAAATAATTTTTCATTTAACTAACCTTCCTTTTTTCTTTCGACAAAAAAGAGGAGAAGAGAAATATACCAATTTATTTCTAAGACATAACTTATATGGTGATATAATCTCCAAACTAAAAATAAGTTAATGTTTTGTCTTAAACAAAAAGGGGGAGATTGTAAATGCAAATATCGCATTAAAACGATATTTACGTTTTAATCATGTTTAACGTTTTGTTAACGATAAAACATCGAACATATAAGCATCATATAAGTTTCTTCAAACTTATACGAAAATGTTTTACACATAAACATTTAAATAAAACATATAATGATATATGTTGACTTCAAAAAGTCAATGGTTGACTTACAACATTAGATCTTTTAGTCAAACCAAGAAGATTTTGTAGATTTCTTTAAGTCTTGGCTAAACATTGAGGCAACAAAATTCAGAATAGCCAGACCCCGACGGACCCAAAGAGAAAGGGTCCGACGGGTTCTGTTGGTCTCTGGCAGTTTGCCTATAAATATAACCCTTTGTCCAAGTTTCTAGCTCACCCCTTTCTAACTAATCTCCTCTAAATCTCAGTATATATCTAACTCTCTAACTAACTCTTGTGAATTCTTTTATTTCTTGTGATTTAGATCATTTGTTCATATAAAGATCGGTTACGAGAAATTCAAGCTTTGATCCATCAAGCTTTACATTGCGTGAATGTGTTAAGTGTTACCTACACAATCACCATTGTTGTACCCATTCATCTATCTAGTTGTGTAAAGTGTGGTTGGTGTTATAACCACGAAGTGTAGAAGTTTACAAGGCGGGTTATGCCTTTGTAAAAGAACCTAGACATCTTAGCTTAGGTGTCGATAAAGATTGTAAGCCAAAGTGTGAAGGTTTGTCCATCGGTGCAAGGGAGAAACATTTACTAGTTGATTGGAACTCTCGAGTCCATACTCGAGGAGTGGAAGTAGGGGTAAGATAAGTGAGATCTTGCTAGGCTGAACCACTATAAATCCTTGTGCATTGTGTTTTGTCTCTTTATTATTTCAAGTCATTTACTTCACTCGTTATACTTGATCTATATATCCTTAGAATCACGAAAAGTTTCCAAAAACATTAAAACTAATCGATAAAAATTATTCAACCCCCTTCTAGTTTTCTACAGAGAGAAGGAAGACAGGAGCGCATCTGGCGATGTCTTTCCTACAAGAGGAGAAGTTTAAATTCGTGATAGAGAAGGCAATGAAAGATTATGGTTTGGTATTTCATGTTTAGGATACTGCAGTAATTTCTTTGTTTTTATGTTACCCGTATTTATAAATTTTGGTTGTTATGGTTAAGATAGCATGGTTTACATTTCCTCATGTGGAGTTAGTTTAGGGGTGAGCAAAAAAAACCGAAAAAATCGACCGAATATAAAAGCTGATGGTTCGATTTTTACGTTTTCAAAAACCAAAAAGTTTCGGTTCGGTTTGGTTGTCGGATGAAAACCGAACCGTAAAAACCGAACCATTTTATTATATAAAAAATATAATTATAATATAATATATATAAATAAGTGACATATAAAAAATATTCATTTTTTAGGAAAATATAACTAATATATTTATCTTATTGTTTATACGCGTGTTTGATATGTGCTTAATTCACAATATATCATTACATATGTAACGATAATCGTTTATATGTATGTTTATTTGCATGTGTGTTTATCTTATTAATATGTGTATAGTAATAGAAATTTGAGATAAACATTGTTAGGTTTAGATTGACAAAAAAAATAAAGAAAAAACACTATTTTTTCACGCAAAACAAGTTTTTTAATGTAAATATAATGTACCCAAATGTAAACGGTTTTAAAAACCGAAAAAAACGACAAACCAAACGAAAACCAATTATAAAAACCGAACGGTTTCGGTTTTTGATTTTTTTTTAAAACCGAATATGTCGATTCGGTATCGATTTTAGCCAAAAACCAACCCAAATCGAACTGTGTGTTAGTGTTATCTATGTGATAAGTGTAGAAAATAGAAGAGGATGTTGAATAGTTTCTCTAGTTAAAAAGTAGGAGAGAGAATAAAGAGAGAGTATTTATTAACTCAAGTGTTAAGAGCAAAAGGTGTCACGAAGAGGTATTACCTCTTCACTTGTGACACCTCAGCGCCACATCATCTCAACTAACCAAAAAAAACCAACGAAACACCCCCTCACTCACAACTAGTCTCTCTCCTCTTCACTTGGGTCCCACCACTCACCATTTTATTTCTTTTTTTATTTTTCACACAAAATAAAAATTTATTTCATAAAATTAAAAATTACAAATACTTTGTTGTTCCCATTTAATCCATAACACAAGATTCTTAGAGAGAGAAAGAGAAGAAAAGTAGAAAGAGAAAGTAGAGAGAGAAGTGGAAGGTTTACACTAAAACTATGTGTTTAATGAAATGAACCAACACTCTCTTTCACATGTGAAAGAGGGTTATATACCCTTGGCCTTTTGGGCCGTGGGCTTTGTTTCCTTGGGCCGGGCTTGGCTTTGTTTTGGGCTTACGCCCCTAACTTATACAATATTAGCATAAAGTCCAAGCCCGGTTTCCCGACTAACCTATTACAATACAAGACCTTTTAACGACTAAGATGGCCTATTACATTCTTGTTCGACTATATAAAATATAGGGCTAACAATCTCCCCCAATGTATCGGTCATCTTAAAAAACTTAAAAAGCATATGATGATTGAGTGAATACATTCTTGTAGAGGAGATCTTCCTGCTTTGGTCTTGTATCTTGGTCTTGATCTTGTTTGTAACAGCTTTGTTCCTTCATGCTTTCGTGATCTTTATCTTGAGCCTTAGTCATTTGACTTTGAGTGCTTGAGATCTTCATCTGTACTCCTTGTGACTAAGATGACCTATTACATTCTTACATTCTTAGGTATCTTGATTATCGCCATCTTGTGCTCTTGTGACTTCTGAATCGACATCGGTTGCACAGCTACGCCACCTTCTTGATATGCAGCAACATATATAGACACGGATGAAATGGCTTTGAACATTTCACCCTAACTCGGTAGCGTTTTACCTCCGGTCGGTGAAGACCGTTAAATGGTATTAAATACCGTACCTGTGATCAGGTAGATTCGATTAAGAACCTCCTTGACAGGGTTTCCCGGCGGTAGTAGCCAGTTCTCTTTACTCGACCGTCTCAAAGCAGACTGCGAACGTAAAGAGTGAATCATAAGGATAAATTATCCGTCTGATTAGAGTCGTCAATTCAGATTTCCTGGAACAAGTTTGATTCTAAAAGAATCGCACCATTGTTGCTTTCCAGTTTGTCACAAGCTTGATTCATAGAGAATCTTGCGAGTTACCTACCGCAGTGCTGTTTGATGTTGACACTGGAAGGATTTCCATTCGTCACTGTGAACACTAATGAGTGTCACTCTGAATGTTCTGGCAAGATCACATGGATTTTGCGAAGAAACCTGGAATCAAGTTTGATTCAATTAAGAATCCAAACTTAGTTGCTTTCCAGTTCTCACAAGTTTGATTCGTGTAGAATCGCACAGGTTACCTACCATGAGCTTGTCTGATGCTGGCTCAAGCAGGATTTCCATCTTCATTATGAATCGTATCACTCAGATGTTCTGGCAATATCACGAGGATAATGCGTAGGACTCGATTGTGTCCTAATGAGATGATAGATAGATCTTGATTGGCTCTAGACTCAATAAGTGCATTTTGGTAATCGGAGGCTGGAGCAGACTGCCACCTTTTCAATATTAACTAACTCGGAGTGAGAAAGTCAATAGATACGTGTTGATCTCCGTGACAATGAGACAAGTTTCTTTTGAGAGAAACTCGAATGGCTGGGGAAGGGTTGTGCATCGCATCACTGGGTCCATGACACTTGTCTTCAAAAGATGTGTTAACCCGGTTTCTACCTAAGTTGCATAGAATATTCAACTCCTTCAATGCTTACCAATACGTCATCATTAGCACCTTGTTGTGATTGTTCCAGTGCTAACTTAAGTACTTGGTCCGCATTCAGCTTCATTCCACTCCATCTTTCCTAAGGACAACTATTTCTAGCTATGGAATGTCCTTGGGTAGATCCCTCCGGTTCTGGTTGGATCATAGGACTTAGTTTCCTATCCTAAACCACCTTTTGACTCCATCGTTCCGTCGTGGATAGTAGGTTGTTTTGGGTATAGATCGTAACCATTAAACCATTGAAAAACCATTCAAAGTGTTTGATAAAAATCAATACTTTTAACACTTGAAAGTTTTACATTTCCGAAAAGCTCCCCCTACACACATGCATCGATATACGAAATAGTTTGGCATGTGAAGGAAAGAGTTGCACTTGAGTCTTTAAGATCACATGTTGCGATATATTACATTTTAATCACATTTTCTCCCCCTATCTCTAATATAAAAACATCATATTAGAGATACTAATTGATTAAAATATGACAATTTCTGAAAACCGATTGGGAGAGAAACATGTGTGCACGAATGAAGCATGGAACATTTTCAGTCGGGTCGCTCCCCCTCAACAATATATGTGTGTCTTGAGACAAAATTTGACAAAATTTTAGAAAAACGACACCACAAAATATGTTGAGGTACGGAGTTGAGATGCCTTTTCTGATATAATATATTACATTTGACAATTTTATATCATTTTTTGGAATGTGTTGGATACATAAAATATGACAATTTTAGTGATGTGCCCAACAACATTAAAAGGCTTGATTTTAAAACGCTCCCCCTCAAAAATTGATCAAAATAACATATGACAATTTTGAGATATAAAAACCACTTATGAGGAAGGGAGTGTTGAACACACAATTTTGAAAGATTTAGAAAAACCTTTTGAGAAATTCTTGAAAAATTGTGTTCAACGGTTTTAAAATAATCAGGATAGAAGACTTCTCTTCTATTGCTTAGGGAAAGCGCACTGAAACGTACACTCCCCTTTCGGGTCCGTTTTTCATGAGCTCAAAACTTTGATTGTTTTGTGAGTAGCTCATGACCGAGAAAAATAAATTTCCCGTTGTGAGGGATAAGTTATCATCCGTGATAAACTTTCCTTAAGTTGAAGTTCGAGTTCTAAGCTGACATTTACTTAGGAATCGTTTTCATGAACTTAAAAACTTTGAATGTTTTTATGAGAAGCTCATGACCGAGAAATATGAATTTCTCGTTGAGAAGGATAAGTTATCGTCCGAGATAAACTTTCCTTAGTTGAGGTCCGAGTTCTAGGCTGTGATGCGCCTAGAAGTCATTATGAGAGAATATCAAGCAGCTTCATTTGCCAAAACCTCCAAGTCTTCTGGAGTCATATACTTCATACCAAGACGGCCAACGAGATACGCAAACCTATCTTTCGATAGAGCTTTTGTAAACAAGTCTGCCAGCTGGTACTCAGTTCTGACAAAGTATAATTCCACGATGCCGCGTTCCACTTGTTCCTTGATGAAGTGATATCTGACATCGATGTGCTTGGTGCGGGAGTGTTGAACCGGATTGCAAGATATGGATATGGCCGACTTTGAGTCACAATACATAGGTATTTTATCAAAGTGGAAGCCATAATCCGTGAGTTGAGTTCTCATCCAGAGGACTTGAGCACAACACGCGGATAGAGCCACATATTCTGCTTCAGCTGATGAGAGCGAAGTGCAATCCTGCTTCTTTGACGACCAACTGACAAGCTTGTCTTCCCCTAGAAACTGTATGCTACCAGAAGTGCTTTTACGACTATCAAGACAACCTGCGTGATCAGAATCTGAAAAAGCCGTTAGATGAAAACCGGTTTCCCTCGGATACCAGAGTCCCATGTGAATGGTATTCTTAAGGTACCGAAAGATCCGTTTAACCTCTTTGAGGTGCTTTTGAGTAGGTCTGGCTTGATATCGTGCACAATAGCATGTGGCATGATGAATATCAGGCCTGCTGGCTGTAAGGTACATAAGTGACCCGATCATACTGCGATATCGCGTTTGATCTACGGGATATGAGTACAAGTCAGCGTCTAGGGATGTGGTCGACAATGGTGTACCAACGCGAGCACATGAGGTCATACCATGCTTTTTAAGTATCTCTTGAGCATACTTAGCTTGGTTAATGAAGATACCACGTGGGGATTGATGAATCTGGAGGCCTAAAAAGAATTTTAGCTCCCCCATCATTGACATTTCAAATCTGTTGTGCATTAATTTTTCAAAACGTTTTGAAAGTTTTGGGTTCGTAGAACCAAAAATAATGTCATCAACATAAACTTGCACCAGCATTATGTCATCCCCATATTTATTAGTAAAGAGAGTAGGATCAATAGAACCTTTGGAGAATCCTTTGGACACCAAGAAGTTTGAAAGTTCTTCGTACCATGCCCTTGGAGCTTGTTTAAGTCCATATACAGCCTTCTTGAGACGATAGACTTTGTCAGGATGATGAGGATCGACGAATCCTTCCAGCTGATTCACATACACTTCTTCCTTCAAATGACCGTTGAGAAAAGCTGTTTTGACGTCCATCTGAAAAACCGTGAAGCCCTTATGTGCAGCATAAGCAAGGAATATCCTGACTGCTTACAAACGAGCGACTAGAGCGAATGATTCATCGTAGTCTATGCCTTCTTGTTGACGGTATCCCTTAACTACAAGACGAGATTTGTTTTTGATGATGGTTTGTTCTTCATCCAGTTTGTTTTTCCAGATCCATTTGAAATCTAAAATTGACATTCCATAGGGTCGGTCAACAAGTTCCCAAACATTTAGGCGTTCAAACTGATGAATTTCGTCTTGCATTGATTCAATCCACGCATGATCAGTCATGGCTTGTTTGATGTTTGTAGGTACAGTTGAACTCACGGTGAGTGCATACATACACACATCGCCATCGGTTTCGAGTTGTCTGCGTGTTCGAACCGGTTGTGAAGGATTTCCAATGACTTGCACCAATGGATGATCACGTGTCCAATGGTGAGTGGATGGATATGGTTGGTAGAATGTATGCATGTTGGACGGATCAACATGTTGAGTAGAAGACTCTCCGACTTCGTGTACCGGTGTACCGAACGGATTGATAAATTCTTCATCGTCAGGTTGTGCATTGACTGCTTGATTGTTGTGACCTCCTTCAGCATTGACAGTTGGTGATGTTGGTTGTATGACAGTTTCTGGAGTTTGTTGAGTATCTACTGGAATTGTCTCTTGAGCAACGGTTGCTGAAGTAGAGGCAGTTGTGTCTTGTTGATTTTGTTCAGGTGCATCAGCAGTTTTGACAGCGGAAGGCTTTGACACAACTTGATTGTTTCCATAGTAATATTCATCAAACATAGGATCATATAAATCAACCAACTCTTTCATTTGTGTCGTATCCGTCGAGTCTGCTGTAGGAGTGTTTTCTTGACATTCTTGCACGGGACGTACACTGTTGTGTGTAGGTGCCATTGTTGGACATTGAGGTGCGGGACTTGAGCTGTTGTGATCAAGTACCATTTATGGCAATTCGTCAAAGTTCACATGAATTGTTTCGACAATGATCTTTGTTCTCTTGTTATAGACCCGATATCCTTTCGACAATGTAGCATACCCCACAAAAATACATGCATCACCTTTTTCTTTCATCTTGTCGAGATTCTCACCGTCTTTAAGGATGTAGCATAAAGATCCAAATACGTGAAAGAATTTGACAGTAGGTTTCCTGCCATTGATGATGTGATAAGGTGTCTTTTCATGTCTAGGGATAACGAGAGAACGATTCTGAGTATAACAGGCAGTTGCAATTGCTTCAGCCCATAAGAATAGCGGTAATTTTGAAGCAGAAAGCATTGTTCGAGCAGCCTCAACCAAAGTACGGTTCCGTCTTTCGACAACGCCGTTTTGTTCAGGAGTTCGAGCAATAGACGTTTGATGTTCGATGCCTTCTTCTTGAAAGTAAGATTGCAAGTTCTTGTTCAAAAATTCAGTACCCCTATCCGTTCTTACGGTTAAGACTTGAGCTTGAAGATTGCGTTGTATCATCTTGAGAAAGTTTTTGAGAACCTCTGGTGTTTCATCTTTGGACCTTAAGAAGAAAGTCCATGTGTATCTAGAGTAATCATCAACAATCACTAGAATATACTTTTTCCCGTTAATACTCTCTACACGTATGGGACCACATAAATCCATGTGTAGAAGTTCCAATCGTCCTTTTGAGCTAGGGGTAGTCTTTGTTTTGAAAGACTTCCGTTTTGCTTTCCCCAACTCACAAGAAGAACAAAGATGGTCTTTGACGAATTTCAACTTAGGAAGACCGGTCACAATATCATTCTTAGAAAGCAAGTTGATGGTGTCAAAATTGAGATGTGACAATCGTTGATGCCATAACCATGCTTGAGATGATGATGCTTTAGCCATTAAGCAAATTGGATTTGTTGAAGATGTGTCTTGAAGAGTTACTGTGTAGAGATCAGAACCACGAGAACCTGTAAGAAGGTCATTCCCATCGTAGTCTCTAACATAGCAAGTAGATTTCCGAAAAGCCACTTCCAAATCCGCATCACAAAATTGACCAACCGAGAATAAATTGTGATTCAGTCCCTCGACGTAATAAACCCGTTTTATAGTGATATTCCCTTGAACCAAGTCTCCATATCCGAGTATCGGTGCAAATTGATCATTTCCAAACCGTACCGTACCCAGAAACTTCTCCACGAAGTTAATGAGAAGCTTGAGATTGCCCGTCATGTGCTTTGTGCACCCGGAGTCCATTATGAATAGGATGAGTTCGACGAGCTGCAGAAGAATTAGAAGACAATGTAGCATTTGACAAATGGGAGCCCTTGATAGAAACGGGTTCCAAAATAGTAGTGGACCTAGATTCTAAAGGCAAGCTAACATTCATAGACCCAATTAGAATGGGGATTGTCTTAGGTACCCATTTGTATCCGGGTGGTGTAAATCTTGAATACCCCCGTGTACATGTCCTAATCATGTTCTCATAAAGCTTCTTTAACCTGCTTTGTTTACGTAGAGTAGTGGATTCTAACGCACTTAGTTTCTTAAGTGGTTGCTCAGTGGATTGGTTCAAAGTTCTTGTGGGTTTACTAGTACTAGTGGGCATACGAATAGGCTTCCTAGTTCTAGCATTCACGCCATTATGATTAAGAGCACAAGCATCATGATTGAAAGTACGAACACATTTGCCACATTCAACACAAACAAATTCAACATTCGAGGTCTTAGCAGTTAAACTGTCATTACATGCAGTTACAGACGTTTTATTCTTAGAAAACTTAAAATTCCTACGGTGATCTTCTACTTCATTCTTCTTCCCTTGACTATTGTTAGGCATGACTCTATCTTCAATTCTAATGCTCTTAAGCTGTGGTCCGCTAACACTAGTAGTGGGATTTACTCCTGTAGAAGAAGACACACGTTGATTAGTTTTCCTAGTATTTTGAGGTAACTGCGTTGTTCCAGTTTGAGTGGACCTAGTGTTCATCTTATACATTCCAGGTGCTATCATATTAGTGCTCTTATCATTTCCTATCTTAGGCAAAGTCTGTGGGGGTTGTCCCAAAATAGATGTTTTAGGGAATTTAACCGCATTCGGTTGACGAACGGCAGATGGTTTACCCAAAACAGACTTTCCTTTCATTTTCTCAATGAGTTTCTGTAACTCACTAATGGCAATGTCCCTTTCTTTTAGCTGAGCTTTCAAATCATTTATTTCGAAATCTTTTTCATTTAGTAGATGAAACGAAGAAGCTGACATTTCTTGACACTTTTTATGATTATGAGATTTTTCACCTTTTTGTGAAGCAAGTTCAAGAGAAATGGAGTGTTTCTCAAGTTGAGAAAAACTTTTCGAAAGTTTGTTATATGACTGAATTTGTTTCGAAAGCTCTACTTCAAGATTGCGACATTTCGCGTCCGATTCTGACACAAGACATGCTACATGACAATATTGATCCAGATCGGTATACACCCCAAGTATAGCATTCATATGGTCAGCATAAAAATATTCCTTGGAAAGTCGATCAATTTCGTTAGAAAGTTGGTGTTCTTGTGTCTTTAATTTAATTTGAAGAAAATCAACTTCATCTTCAAGAGATTTGACATAGCTTAAATCAGTTAACATTTCCTCAGTGAGAGCATTATAAAACATTTCCACATTTTTTGAAAGATCATCAATGGTTGGAACAATGCATTGTTGGATGACGACTTCTACTTGTGGGTTAGGTTTAATATTCCAAATGGTATCCCTAGAAACTTTTTCATAGTCGACGACACCTTTGTACAAATTTAAAACCCCTTGTTTTATAAACTCAAATTGGTGAACACTTTTGCTTTTCTCATTCCATTTACGTTTTTCATCCAAAATTCGCTTTTCTAACAAAATTGATTGCTTTTTGAAACTCCTTTTTAAAGAAACTTTCTTTTGTGGTTCATCACTTGGTGGTGGAACACTATTATACATCTTTTGTTCTTTTGAAAGTTATTTTTGAGGGACAAACTTAATATGATTGTTAGAATCAGAAAGGTTTATTAAATCACTTAAGTTTGATCGACTTTCTTCTTGTTGACGAATGATTTCGTCGCAGTCAGGGGAAAGCATAAGAGCAAGATTATCAACATAACAACCGATATCATAAAGAGCAGGCTTGGTACTTTGAGCTTTCTTGAGATATTCAGGCTTGACAAAACTCGTTTTCATATTTCTATTGAGCATATTCATAGTTTGAATAGACTGACCCGTTTTGTAAACAATGTTGTTTAACGTGTCGACTCTCTTTTCCAAAGCAAGAATTTTTTCAATATCCTTTTCTTCACGAGTTTTATAAAGCTCAGTTTGTTCTTTGTTAACCGACTCTAATTCAGTAATTTGGAGTTTATGTAGCAGCAGTTGTTCTTCAAGTTCCGATATCTTCTGTTTTGACATATGAATTTCGTGTGCTACTTCAGAACAATATTGTTCGTTGAGCACCTTACGTTCATATACCAAACCATTAGCTATTGCAACCCGTCGATCAGCTTCTTTTACATAATCACACTCTTTAAGCCTGTCTATCTCCTCGGCTAAGGATGTGTTTGCTTGCTTCAAACGTTTATTAGCTTCTTTGTTTTCATCAATTTCACGTTTTAAAGAATCAATAATAGACGCAAGCAAATCACGGTCCTCATCCGAGTCAGTATCTTGAACAGCTTTTCCGTCATCATTACACATATGCTGTGAATCCGTAGAGATATTGCTATCCTCCGTGTCCATTACATATGTGTCATTGATGCTTTCGGGTTGCTCAGGATGCCGTCGTTCATTAGCAAACACATTATAGTTATCATGTGATGGTACCTTTTCAAGTGGCTCAGAATCATAGATGGGTCCAGAAGTATCATCAGTCTCTGGGATCACTTCTTGAATCTTTGCCATGTACACATAATGTGCCTCTAACTCTTGATCATCGGCTTCATCATCAGTGTCATCACGCCAGTCAACTTTATCTGCTGTGAGTGGAATTCCTGCTTCTTCTTTCTTGCACAGCAACATCTTTTCCTTGTGATATCCCGAATCCTTAACCCGTTTTGGCTTCTTACATTCCCTAGCCATGTGACCAAATCCCTTGCAGTTGAAGCATTGAATCCCAGTCTTCTGCACCACCGGAGTGCCTACAGTATCTCTAGCCCCAACTTGATTCAGCATCCTCTGATTATCATACCTAGCATCACGATCATACCTAGGTGAATGATCAACTTCCTTATATCTAGCATTGGATGATGATCTGAGGTTGTTGTTGGTAGGTTTGTAGATCTTCTTATAAGTTGTGGTGAGTAAAGACATGAGTTCTTCAATCTTCTTGTCCCTTGAAGTTTGTTCATCATCACTGTCTCCATCTGACTCGGTGTCATACTTTGGAGGTGGAGTGGGGACAATTGCTTTTGCTTTGTGTTTAGAAACAGCTAGAGGTTTGGTGGATGATCTTGATGACTTTGAGGAATGAGTAGGTGGTTGTTGACGGGGAACGGGTTTTGTTGAAGTAGCAGCCACAAAAGCAATAGAATTAGCAGACCGTTCTGCCTTTTCAGCCCTTAGTTCATTCACTTCATTCTGATGTTGTTTCAAGATATCATAAAGTTTGTGGTAAGATATAGTCTTGATATCCTCCCTTTGTTTGACCAAAGTCACAAACCTTTGCCATTCCGGTTTGAGTTGAAGTAGAAACTGAACATTGGCATGATGATTGGAGATGATGCACTGATTTCTTACAAGCTCATTCATCATTTTGTAGAATCTCGAGTAATATGAGTCAATGGATTCACCATCTTCAGATGTGAATTTTCCAAACTCCCAAAGTAGATTAGTCTCGAGATCTTGAACATTGATTGACTCACCTTGCTTCAATCGATGAATTGCATTCCACATTTCCATAGCATTAGGACATGCATCAACTGTGGAATAGATATCATTATCAATCCCAGTGAGTATGAAATTTACAGCATCAGCTTCAGCTTGGAGGAGTTTCTTTTTCTCAGCAGAACATGTGTCAAAATCCTCCATAGCTCGTATAGTTGATGAAGTACCATCCTCTGCCTGTGTTGTAATTGGTTTGAATTCAAAAACTGGAGGTGGGTTCTCAAGGCAGTGACGAAGAGCAGTTCGGTTTTCTTTTCCATCGAGAAATCTAAGAAAACGAGATCTCCATTGAACGTAGCAACCGGCAGTGAGCACAGGTGGGTTACCGTTGCCACCTTGTTCCAAACGAATTTGATTAGCAGTTGCAATGTTGATGTTGTTGTTAGACATGGTGAATACTTGTGGATGAATTGCAGATCTTAGTGGATTTGTTGTGATGATGTGTGGTTAAAATTGAAATTCCGAAATTTCCAGAAAAAATTTTTTCTCAGTCCGACAATAAATTCCTCAGTCTGACAAAACGGTAAGCCGAAAAATTTTGTATCGCCAAATTTTGAATTTGAGTTAGAAATAGCCAAAAACTAGTAGGGAAAAAATTTGAATTTACTTGACCTAAAAATTTTAACTTCTTTTTTTTTTTTTTTTAATCTTCGTGTAAACTACGTTCCGAAACTAGTCTAGATAGTGGCTAAGTCTAAAAATTACTCAAACAAAATACCCATCGGAATGTCCATCGGAATACTTATCGGAATGTCCAGATCGGAATGCTCAATCGCAATGCTCAGATCGCAATGCTCAGATCGTAATGTCCAGATCGTAATGTCCAGATCGTAATGTCCAGATCGGAAAGCCTGTCAGAATTCTCAGATCGCAAAGCCTATCGGAATGTCCAGATCGCAAAGCCTATCGGAATGTCCAGATCGCAATGTGGCTGTCAAAATTCAAGCAGAGTAACGACTTAAAATACTTCCTTATACCCGTCGGAATCCAGATCGCAAAGTACGATCGGAATGTCCAGATCGGAATAAGTAACAAAAACCCACGATCGCAATGTAGAACCAAACCCTTTCCGATGGTAAGGTTATTGCGATGGAAGCCCAAGTACAATTTGTACTTTCCGATGGAAGTTTCTGCTAGAATTTCGGAATGAAGAAAAACAAGAGATTTCGCAACTTTTGATCCAAAAAATTTGTGTTTTAGCCAAAACCAAGATACCTAAATCACTACTACTAGTATGTAGATGATTTGTATCAAGAAAAGACCATAAAAACACAAAAAAAGATATGGGACGTGAGATATGGATCAAAAAGGCCACGAAAATTCAAGAACACCACACACGAATCTTCAATCACCTATCCACTATAGGCTCTGATACCAAATGTTGTTCTCATTTAATCCATAACACAAGATTGTTAGAGAGAGAAAGAGAAGAAAAGTAGAAAGAGAAAGTAGAGAGAGAAGTGGAAGGTTTACACTAAAACTATGTGTTTAATGAAATGAACCAACACTCTCTTTCACATGTGAAAGAGGGTTATATACCCTTGGCCTTTTGGGCCGTGGGCTTTGTTTCCTTGGGCCGGGCTTGGCTTTGTTTGGGCTTACGCCCCTAACTTATACAATATTAGCTTAAAGTCCAAGCCCGGTTTCCCGACTAACCTATTACAATACAAGACCTTTTAACGACTAAGATGACCTATTACATTCTTGTTCGACTATATAAAATATAGGGCTAACATACTTCAAATAAAAATACAAATACGAAAAAAAATACGAAAAAAAACAATACGGAAAAAAAATACAAATACGAAAAAAAACATCCTAATCATCGACTGCATATTTCGCCGCGATTTTTGCCTGTTTTCTTTCGATAATCGACTTGTTCGGTTCAGGGAAACTCCATCTCTTTGAACTCCAATTCAGCATCGGCTTTAACTTTCTCGGCGTCGGCTTTAGCTTTCTCGGCTTCGGCTCTAGCTTTCCTCGAGTGGTACATGTCTCTACCGGCATGTATTTTGAGGAGTAAAGCCTCGTTTATTTCTCCCTTCGAAGTGTTCGAACCACTACCCGTGCTGCTGCCAGTTGTTTCTGATCGAGTCTTCTTGGCGGGTCTCTGTTTTCCGGCTGGTCGAGCTCGAGGATCTGGACCGAATACGGAGGTTGATCATTTTCGTCAAGACCCTCGGGTGCGTCCCATTTTGAGTAGTTTTTTAGCGCCCTCCACACATGGTCAAGCGTAAATTTTCTCCCCCTGTTACAAGCCAAAAAATCAAGTTTTGCAGCATGAATCACGTCATCTTCGTTTTGATAGCTTTTCTTGTTAAGACCTTTGAAGATAGCGTGAAACTTTTGAACATCGGGGTGCATCCTTGACCATTTCCCGGTCAACATATTCTTGGTACGACGATTTGCGTTACGACCATTGAAATCGTCATAAATCGTGTTCCAAAAATACTCTTCAGTTTAATCAGTCTCGCGATCTTTGTCTTCTGAAACGCCGACCCAACACTCGGCCAGTATGACCTCCTCAGCAGGTGTCCACCGTTGGGGTGTCGACTCCACCAAAACTTCGGCTTCGTCATCGATGTCGTCTTCGTCTACGGACAAATCAACCACGATAGATTTTTTTTACCCCCGTTTTCCTTTACGAACTACTACTCTTTTTTTTGTAGTGGAGGTTGCGGTGCTGGTATTTTGAATTGTGTTTCAGGGACTTGTTGACTTTGAGATGGATTAGGATTAAACCGCGATTGATTAAACTGAGATGGGTTAAATTGAGATTGTTGCAAAGCTAGTTTGTTGATTATAGTAGATTTGTTGGGGTGACAAGTTTGGAAAGTATTTATGCGAAAATGGTGGGAGGGCTGCGAATTGACCGGAGCCTTGGCCGGACTGCGTCGCCGGAGAAGAGGACGACGATTGATTCGGATCCGTGCTTTGGCTAAGAAGTTGCGAGTAGGAGAGGTAATCGTTTGGGAAGTTTGACATTTTTTTGTGATTGTAGGTGTAAATTTGTGAATGTATTGTGTGTGTGTATATTGTGAATATAGTGTGTATATATAGAAAAATAAATAAATTAAAAAAAAAATTAAAAAAGTAACCGTTGTGAAACGGTATTAACATGAGTGGGGCCCACCTTTTTTCCTTTTCACCTCGTTGAAATATGGCGAATAGAGACCGGCGAAGAGGACCCCGGTGTTACGGCGAGCACCGGCGAGGGTGCCACCTAGGACCGGCGAAGCCCCCTCGCCGTGACACCGTTTGAATGAATATTTGATTTTATTAGTTTATTACCAACTTCATACAAGAGAACATTCAAAGTTTCAAACAATTTAAATGTGAGCAACCCGTATTTTAATTAACGTGACAGAGCACAAATAGAACCTACGAACCATTGAGCTGTAGAGTGTATATGAGCATATGCAGGGTACAGACTTCATTAAGGTTTCCCATAGACCGGAGTTGTTTTCAAGAATTCGCTAAAGTTTCGCACACAAGTCCTAATCAACGAAGTAGCAGCAAGCAGATCAACGAATCAAACAACTCTCAATTATATTCCTCTATAGCCACTGTTTGCTACCCAACTAACATACTCTTCAGCATAGGATTACACTTAAAAACAGAATTATGACAACCTTATAATTTCGTGGGATCTGGAAAATGTCTATTGTCGGGTAACTGCATAGAAAAGAACCACATATGGGCCATCTTCCTTAATTATTTGGTCACTGGTTTATATCAAATAAAAAAAACAATAATTGAAGATAAAAAAAGTTAAATGAAACTAAAAAAAAAAAAAACAACACTACCAAAAGACCAAAATGCAAAAGGAAAACAAAACCTAAACTTTGTACAATCTGTGAAATCCTCGATGCTGTAACATCAGCAAAATCAGGCATATACTCAAACACAAATGAGCCCAACATTTAAATTCTAATGTAACGAAAACGTGTCACGAGCGCCATAATTGCCTCAATTTGCAAAAACTTTGTCGTTTCGTCTGGGTGGCCTATCAGGAATAGATCGAGGCTGAAACTTGGAAGCTTAATGTCTATAATATTCAGGAGGCAGCGGACTATTCCTCTGCAAATCTGCTTGAGATCATAAAACACATTAGTATCAAGAGTCAAGAAAGTAGTGGCTAAACTTCCCTGCACGCCCTGTGCGCCCTATACGATGAGTATACAGTATACTGTTCAATATTCCCAGGCATATCATAGTTTATAACATAAGCCACATCAGGTATATCAATACCACACCCTGCAAACTCAGTAGCAAGCAATACATAAAATCTTCCAGTCCTGAAACCATCAAGACTAATCTCTCTTTCTCCAGCGACTTGCCACCATGCAAAGTTGTCACACGCTAACCTGAATTATTCAATGCTTTGGTTACATATTCAACAGTAATTTTCATGTTTGAAAACACAATAGCCTTCTTATGCCCAAGATCATGCAGTAATTCTAGCAGCGTAGGAGTTTTTTCGGATTCTTTGACCATAGTTACATGTCTAATACGATCAGTTGCTTTACCTGCAGTTCCAACAGTCACCATCACATGGTTCCGCAAGTACCTCCTAGCTAGTCTCTCAACATCTGTACGCATAGTCGCACTAAAGATATAAGTAGTCCTATATAAAAAATTTAGCATCAAGCTCCTCGTCTTCGCTTTCATGCTTTAAGTTACTTGACGGCATGTCGGCATTGCATCAAGAACACGCACAACTTCCTTCTCCATCTTTATATCAATCATACGATCAGCCTCATCAAGAACAACATAGTTACACTGATTCAAAACAGCATAACTATCTAAACAATCAATAAGACACCCTGGTGTCGCGATAAGAACCTCACACCCTTGACTAAACTTAAACGCTTGTTCTTCAATCAACTCCCCAGCAACAATAGAAACAACCTTAATCCCGATATATTGCGCAAACTTAACCGTCTCTTTCCAAATCTGTTCTGCAAGTTCTCTAGCAGTGGCCACATAAGGACCGTCAGCCTCATTCTCTTCACTAATAGGAGGCAACCTCGTAATGTAAGTCAACATTGGAAGTACAAAAGCGGCAGTCTTACCAGATGCAGTCTCGGCAACACCGATCACATCTCTTTGCTGCAAACCAAGCGGAATAGCAGCTATATGAATATGCGACTGCTTCTTATACCCCGCTCAATCCACAGCCTTTAAGATCTCCCTATCTAACCCACTCTCCACCCAACTCCTCATAGGCCTAGGAATCTTAAAACATTTATAAGATATATACAAATCATCTGTAAAAATCCTCCAAATTTTCTATCATCTCCTCAAGCTTCTTATCAAACCTTTTCGCAGCCTCATCCGAAAATCTCTGTGCATCAGCCTTATCTCTAGCAGCTGGGAAATCCTTCTCGCTTTTTGCACCTAACTTCTTCAGCTCCCTACGATCGCACCTAACTTCTTCAGCTGCCTACGATCCATACCAGCGAGAAAACCTCTTCCGAGAAACAACCTAGCCTCATAAAGCATATTCACATCACTGGTACAAGTGATATGAATGTACTTTATGAGGGTAAAATTGACTATCACAATAAATTTCAGGGTCACTTTGAGGGTAAAATTGACCCTGTAAATTATTGTATCGCTTCCATCAGCATCTCATAGGTTTAGAGCACTGGGTATGGTTGGGCCCCAAAGTCTCGCGCCAAAGAAAAAGGTCAAGCTCGTATTAGTTTCACTCAAACATACGAGTGCTACAAACTTCAACCAAAAGAGCACCGACAAACACTATAACGGTGAGCAATGCTTATTTTAAATTGATGTGATACGGCAAGACAGAGAAAACGTACCTACTTGGTGACGGCCAAATAAAGATGAAACGCGAATAAGACCTATGAACCATTGAACTGTAAAACTGTATCTTATAAGCATGGCAGAGACATGGGACTTCAATAAGGCTCCCATTGCCTGGAACTGCTTTCAACAATTAACTGAACCGTCACACACAAAGTCCTAAACGACGAAGTAGCAGCAAGCAGATCAACAAATCAACTCTATGCTATATTCCTATATTGCTATTGTTTGCTACCCAACTACCATGAACAGAATTCAAATTTATTAGTACTAGTTTAAAAGAAGCTTGTAACATACTATTAAGCATAAATTTACCCTTAAGATCAGATCATTAACCACAATTATAGATATCAACTTGGCATCTAAATGCCAAGTTTTTCACAACTGGAAATCGACCGTATGATATAAATGGTAATGAGTTTTGTAATTCTAAATCAACTATTTTTCCCGCCATACACAAAGACCAACTAAGATTCTGAACGAACCTTTCAAAGTATACTTTTGTAACATGATAATCCACAAATAAGCACTGCATGTAATTATTTGTTTTGAGTTTTTTTTCTTCATATTTTCTCACCATTCCTTATATATCTCTTTTTTCATATTCTGTTTACTAATTAGTTGCTTATGGACACCATATAATTCTTTAATTATGGACACCATCGAATTACAAGAATCTATTGTTCATATCTTCCAATTTTGACTCGCAGAATCTCCTTTCATGTGCCTAGCCATGCATTGCAATTTTTCATTGGTGCTTTTTAGATATAATGCATAAACCATAAATCTGATCACGACATTCTCTAAATGCAGGTATGCCACTTTATATGTCCAATTGTTCATCCAATTGTTCATCTCATAAGTACCATCACTTCTATTAATTCAATTAGCGTAGATAATAACTCTAACTTATCATTAACATCACTACCTCAGGTGATCAATTCCTCTTTTTTTTGCTGTTTTAAGAAATCCCGAACACTTGAATAACATCGAAAGTTCAAAAGCTACTTACTTATATCAATCTGAACATTTTTTTAATGGACATGGTTTGGGAGGAGGGGTGAGTTACTATAGTACCTCGAACAAGATTTTCAGCCTATACTGGCAATACAATAACCAACTACAGAGCAGCACTGGATAAACATGTAGTCTGGCACTACAAAGCAGGGCCATTTTCACTTACATCAGATGCTGGTTTGAAGCTGCTAACAGAAGGTCAACTATACTAGTTGCTATCTGTAATCCGTGTTATACAAGGCAAACTTTTAATAGGATTCAGTGCATTACAACTGGACTTAAGCATAGCGAGAGGTTACTTATCCAAATTACTAAATACATCTTACAAAATTTCATACATGCTTATTGCTCCAAATTATATGAAATCCATCATAAGTAGTAGTCATTAATGTTGGAAACTAACAAATAATAAAAACTTGCTGTATAGATAACACATTTATCTTTCTAGTAACATAAACTACAATTCAAAAATAAAAACTTGAAGTGATAGTAACTTTATCTCTAACACCTGGACACCGTTATTTTTATGAATGGATGATAGTGTTGGACTCATCAAGCAATAGTAGTGATTCCATGTACGACCTCACGGAGAACGAGTTTCCAGTAATCCCAACACTATTAATACGTCCTGACGAGGGTTCGTAAGCTTTAATTTTATAGTCTCCACTCTTAGGATCCTTGAATCGAATTACAACTTCACCATTTTTTCTAAAGCCCAATACGTTATCGTACAGCGACATACCCCCAATCGTAAAGTTATATATCCTCGTAAACGGTTTATTCTCGCCATCTTTCCTCGTCCACACATCACAAACCGACGCCTGACCCACATCGTAATAATTAAGCAAAACAAGCGACTCATTCACGTTCCTCATCTGCAAATTATGTGCATATACTAATCCCTCTGGAAGACACACTTCACCAAACTTTTGACTCTTCAAATCAAAAGAAATAATAAGATTAGACTGTTGTACATCATCCGGCTCATATTCATCATCATCATCATCATCATCATCATCATCATCATCATCATCATCGGAAACAATAACCGGCTCACGCTCATCATCATCATCATCATCATCATCATCGGAGACAAAATCAAGATTACCAGAAAAAGCATGCCAATAAATAACCCCATCTATAGAAACCTGACGATAGGTGAATTGACATGGTCTGAAAGGCGCACCAGTATACACAGTTTCCCATTGACGTGTACTTAAGGTAAAAACCTCAACTTCCCACGTACTGAAAGCACTAATCTTAACAAGCTTAGGGTCACTAGTACGAGGAGAAACCCCAAAACCGATACCAATACTATAGTATGACCAGTATTTGTTTCTTTCTGAAAACGGAAATAACAAAACAACCCGTTAACGGAACTGAGAGGGATTGAGTTAGAGCTAACGGACTCGGGGAAGGTTAAGGGAAGCTTGTGTTCGGGAAAAGTATCGTTATCGATAATCGACGTATCCGTTGGGACAGCATCTACGTTTTTGTACCGTACAAGTAGATGATGCTGGGGGTTTGGGTGATTGAGGTGGTAGTTTTGTACGAATTTGGGGCTGTCTATTAGAGATTTCCACTCTTTTGAAACCGATCGGAATTGGATTAATGATTTAACTGGAACCAATTTCAGGATTGTCGATAGGATATCCAATGGTAGGTAGTCTGACATTTTTATTTTTATTTTTATTTTAGGGTTTTGAATTTGGGGGTTTTTCTTTGCGGTGAGAGTCAACAACAACAGGCAACACAGGAAGGAGTTTTATATACCAAAGATTCGCATGGGCTTTCAGTTGGGTTACCATAATAATATATATATTGATATTTTTAATCCAAACTTAATTTAAAAATTATTTATCTTTCTTTTAATAAATTTTTACTAGTTTTAATACCCGTACACGTACTGAACTTGAATATAAAAAGATAAATTAAATAATAATTTTGTTATTACGATTTTATGTATATTATATATGTTTATTTGAAACATTTAACGATTATATGTTTGATTACGTTTTCGTTTTATCGTGCTCCGTGTAAATTAATATAAACTTACCTTAATTTTTATTTTTCGAATTTCATATTTTTTTACTTATTTTCATTCTAAATAGTCATATGTTAATTATTATTAATCAAGAAACCATTTACATCGACCTTGCACGTACACGATTTATAAATTCATAATTTTGTAATGCAAATTTTTAATACTTAAATAGTTACGATGCTAATGGATCCACGAGTTTTACAGGATTTTTTATTATGTGATAATATTAATTGATATTTTGTATAAATATTTACTACACAAATCATTTGAATTTGTTTAACTGAAATGTTAGCTATTCTTTTCTAAACATTGTGTGTTTAGTAACACATAACGACCTTGAAAAAATATATGTTGTTGTAATATGTATAATCTCGTGTATTTATTTTCATTTTACACCGATGTTTGATGCCATGCATTCATTTTGATATTTATATTCATGTCAATAATAATTTACGTAAATTGTATTCTTCAACTTTGTTAAGTGTTAAAATAGAAATAGACAATAATTTATGTTTTTTATTTAAATATTTATAATCATGTGATTTGTTAATTTTTTAGTATAACATATATGTTGTATTTTTAAGATATAAAGTCTACAGAGTATAAAGTTTGAGGGGGTATTTTATTTATTTTATAAAGTTACTAAAAAATATGGAAAATTATAAGTTTACACTTAAGTCCATCTAATTTATTTAAAATTCAACTGCTAAAGTTTTGTTAATCCCCTCCTTTTTTAGAGTTTTAATTTTCATAAATTTGACACATATATCTTTTTGTGTTTTCATCAAATTCATCCACCAAATTTTTTTATTTTGACTAAATTGAATTCAATTTTTACTTTTTTTTTCACCAATCATATTGCTCAATTTTGTTTATGTGTCAAAATCAAGTCATTTGATTGGTCTAATTGTTTTTTCTACAACTTCCACTTTTCACTAAAATTCTCAAATAATCTAATTCTTTTATTATATAAAAGATAACAATTTTATTTGGTCCCACCACTATCTATTTTACTAAAAAATTCTCAAATAATTCAATTGTTTGGTCCCACCACTACCTATTTTATTTTTTTCCCTTTTATTTTCTTCCCCTTTAGCATATATACTAATCAGTGGGGCCCGGTTTTTTGTTTTTTTCCTCCTCACTTGACTGGCGAAGAGGGTTGTGGCGAAGGTATGGCAAAGGGGTATGGTGTGGTGGCGGGTTGTAGCGAGTTGCCACCTAGGAGTGGCGAGGCATCAATGTCACCATACCTAGCTCTCTTATTACTATCATTCTAACAACCCATTAAAAAAACATATTTTTTTAATTTAGATATTTTTTATCTATTTATTTTTCTCATGATCTAATTTTACTATATTCATAAAATTTTATGTTTTTTAATTTAACATCAAATTTGATATAGTATATTTTATTAATTTTTTTTAATTTTTAGTAAAATTATTTTATTTTGTTTCAACTCTTTTACAAATTTAACTTTAATTTAAATATAACCTTGATAAGTAGAGAGCAACACATGTTTGCCATAAAATAATCATCAGGTACCCGTGGCTGCATTGAGCATGTGTCGTTCTAGTTGTAACTTATAAGTAATATTTGTAATTCACATTATTTTTTATATTGAGTTGAGATCAATCTAGACCTACAATTTTGAAAAATAACAACCTCATATTACTGCAACAGACTTAAAAAAAGTATAACTTTTAAATCAAAACTCATATTGAAGACCCTTCTAGTGAAAAACTGCATTTATGAGTGTAGGACCTCCAATAAATATTTCATGACGATCCAACGGTTAAGGAATCAGATATCGCCTTTTCACCACAGTGCACCGAAAAATCTGAACATAGAGGCCCTAAACGGATTTTTATGTTTCCTCTTCGTTCTTCGACATGTAAACCTTGTATATCCTAGATCAAGATCCCCATGGCTCTGATACCAATTGATAAAATCGTTTATAACTCGAGATTGATTAGATCTCATACCTAGGATGAATGGATAACAATGAACACGAACAATAAGTATTGATAGCGGATTAGCATAAGAACGAAGTTACATAGAATGGTTACACCATAACGGGGATCATAAGATCCTTGTGGTTAAAACACCGGTACTAGGCATTTAAAAAGAACAACATGCCTAGACTAAACCTATATATGCTTCTCTTTAAAGAACAACGTCTAGCTCCCAACCTTCCCTACGTTTACATCTTGTAGAACGTATTTTGTGCACACTAAACTATGAGGAAGATATCTCTTTATATAATAGAGATATATTGTACAAGAAACAATCGTAATATAATTAGGGAACTACAATCTTCTTAAATTTTATCTTTATCTTCTTAATCAAGTCTTCCATCTCGTTTCCTACATCTTGTAGAATCCCATAGTGTCAACGTTGATCCTTCATGTTTCATTTGCACCGTTTTGTATCATCAAATTATAAAATATAATTCCTAACAACTATTTTTAAACATAGTTCAATTACAATGTTAAAAACTCGTTTTAAAAATCGAGCATAGATTCATCAAATTTCATTATACCCTTAACTCCAATCAAGTTGTTTATATAAAGCTCGGATTCGAAAGCTTAATTAATAAATGACACCAAGTTAAACTCTAGCTTTTTAGGCCCTATCTTTGAGTGCCTTTGTACTAGTCCAACTTGTTCATGTCTCGCACTAATTAAATAATTTAAGGTGTGGGCTTTATTATTTCACCAACAGCTCAAATAGGGGTAAATCATTGTTGCCAATGACTGAAAATGATGTCCGGACTAAAAGTTTATCTGATTATGACATCAGTGACCACCCACGAGAGTCGTATGAGAGAACGAATGGAAAAAGTAATAACACGTTGATTGATGAATTCCAGTTCAGAATACACCTTTTTTAGAACGGCTATCCCATGGGCTTCGATTTTAGTCAGGATCATATATGCATTACAAATGAGGTAAAAGCTAAACATGATATGGAAGATCATGCGCTTTATGACTTTCCACCTCTAATTTATGACAATGATTATGCTCGTAGCATAAGTGGGCTAGAAGGGGATTTTGAGACATGGAATTATGACAATGATTTGTTGAATCAAGAGGATCGAGTTGATTGGCAACAAGATCTTTACCATGGAGCTGATGAAGCTGAAGAGAATGTGGAGTTGTTTGCTAAGCTAGATCATCTACTTCAGCATCTTCCTTTTTTAAATTTCGAACAAAAGAAAATCTGGTAGATGTTGATGCTCCTGTTGTTGTTGTTGATGTTCCAGTTGAACCTGCAAAATTGATACCAGTTGAACTTGTTGATGATGCAGTTATAGCTCTTGAAAAATAGCTGGACAGGGTCGAGGATGTGGTGACAAGAAAATTATTGAAAGACCAGGGAAAAGGAAAAGAGGGAAGGAAGACATGAGTGTATCTGGCAATGTCTTTCCCTTTGGAAAGACCAAACAAGAGGAGAAGTTTAACTCCGTGACAGAGAAGGCAATATAAGATTATGGTTTGGTATTTTATGTTTAGGATAATGTAGTAATTCCCTCGTTTTTATGTTACATGTATTTATAAACTTTGGTTGTTATGGTTAAGATAGCATGGTTTACATTTCCTCTTGTGAAGTTACTGTTACCTGTGTGATGGCTGTAGAAACTAGAATGAGATGTTGAATAGTTTCTCTAGTTAAAAAGTACTTGTAAGAGAGAGAATGCCGTGATAGTGATGTTTATTTAAGCAATGATTTTTTTGTCGAGAGACTAATAATTTGGACGGAGGGAGTATTTATTAACTCATGTGTTAACGTCAATATTTAATTATTAGTTTATTACCAACTTCATACAAGAGAACATTCAAAGTTTCAAACAATTTAAATGTGAGCAACACGTATTTTAATTGACGTGATAGAGCAAAAATAGAACCTACGATCCATTGAGTTGTAGAGTGTATATAAGCATGCACGATACATGCGACTTCATTAAGGTTTCCCATAGATCGAAACTGTTTTCAAAAATTTGTTGAAGTTTCACACACAAATCCTAATCAACGAAGTAGCAGCAAGCAGATCAACGAATCAAACAACTCTCAATTATATTCCTCTATAGCCACTGTTTGGTAGCCAACTAACATTAGCATACTTTAAGTACTTATTCTTAGGGCAAATAACTTGAAAACATATTCAACTTGTCATTTTTTGTTATATCATATACTCAACTTTTTTTTTTTGCTATTAAATGACAAACTTTGCAAATTTTGGCTTTTCTATGTATGTGTTACGTGCTTGACCTGCTAGTCCTACATGGAGCAGGTCATTTCCACATGAATTTTTTTTACTTAATTAATCTTTAAATGGCTAATTCATCAAATGGACCATATGCTCCTTTCAATAAACTTTTAATAATTTTTTTATTCTTTTTGATCCCGATAATTCGAATATATTTAAAAATATATTACGAAGTTTAAAAAAAATCATAAAGTTTTTTTTTACAAAGTTTTTTATAAAAGAAACTCTAAAAAAAATTTTACGAAAATTTTTTTTTTGTAAAGTTTGTTTTTTATAAAAAAATATATTAAATAAAACTTCCAATTTTTTTATAAAAAAACTTTATAGAAATAACTTTTGTAAAAAAATCGTAAATGTTTTTTTATAAAGTTTGTTTTTTATAAAATAAACTTCGAAATTTTTCTTATAAAGTTTTTTTATAAAAAATTCATAAATGTTTTTTTATAAACTTTACATGGAGCTGATCCCTCCACCCAAGCTTATATTATTAAAGACAACCCCTCTAATTGCATGACGAGGTCACCCCACTATGTATTCATGCACGTTGATACCTTCATGACCTATATGGGCTCTTGGGCATTTAAATACAGTTTTATGAAATAAACATAAGTCTTTTCAGAAATAAACCAGTTTATAAAACAACACTAGGTTTTTCAGGACTTACGTTATTCCGCTGCACTTTTGTCTCATATTTTTCTTATGTTTTATGTTATTCATATCATTGTCATATATCCGTTCACTTAGCGTATTTGCTCAGCCGTATATTTTCTTTCCATGACCTAAACGGCACGTACCCAAGAACAGACTCGAGCATGGAGAGGACGTGCATAGGATGGGAGCTACCTTATACTTCTTTTCCTTTTGCACTTCATTTACTTTATGCATCTTTTGAGTTTATGTTTGGGGGCCGATGTTTGATTCCGGATTTCCTTTATGGTCATTTATGTTTTAGGACATATTACCTTACTTGCTTTGATGAAACGCCATAATTGTCATGTAACGGTCCACTTTTCAAAGTGGGGTGTTACAACTCATTTCCTTGTCAATTTATTTTTAGAAGAAAATATGATGCCCTCTTCTATGTTAGATCAATTCAGTGCCTAATGATCTCACTGATGGATTTGAATAATAATCAGCCCAAGTGAAAGATTAACCTTTAACATAATGAAGTCACTGAGTGAATAGTCACTCAGTGAGTTACCTTCGAGTTCCTAGACTGAGTCTAAAAGAAAGACTCGAGCATTTAGAGAGGCGAAGTTCAATGAATGTTATCTAAGACAAAGAAGAAGGTGATGGGTTCAGTGAGTTGTGGCAATAGACTCACTGAACCCCATACGATCTCCCTAAAGAAACAAGCATCCTCCAAGACTGAAGTAAAGGCGGGATAAGTTGAATTGCGATAAGATGTTGTACATCACACAATTAGCATGACTTACCCTTTTGGGATAGATAGGGTACTGACAAGTGTAAAAGGACTTATGTCCTAATACTTAGAATAGGCTAAGACAAGATTGTACACTGTACCAATAAGACAAGAATTGCACATGGGCAATTCTTTGTCTTGTATCTACCTTTGCTTCTATAAATAGAATGGTTGTAAAAGGAGAGAAATAAGTTTGTGCACTAAATGCTTTAGACATTCACAAACAAAGTTCTCTCTTCCAAATACGATCAACCACTTCAGTTCTAAACTCTTGTTGATAGAATTGTCAAGCTTAGCAATCGTTAGGATTGGACTAGCTTGTTAGTGAGGAGATCATTAAACACACATTGTCTATTCAATCCCTATTGTAGCTTCGCATACAATATGGTATAATTATTTAATAAATTAAGAGTTAAACGTTGAAAACCTTTTGTGTTATTTACTTTACATTGTCTTGTGTTTTTACATTACTTTACCATGAGTTAGGTCTATACTTAGTATTCTTAAGTATAACACTAACTACAAGGGACCAACAAGTGGTATCAGAACGGTAGGATTATAAAACTTTTTAACTACCGTCTCAAAGTTTTTAAAACCATCCATTATGGCTGAAAGTAATGTACCTCTACTTGTTAACAAAAAGAGGGCAAGTTACTCTCTGTTAACGCTCCTAAGTTAGAAGTTGAAAGATTTAATAAATGGAAGAAAAGAATGCTATGTTATTTGATGGGAATGGAACCTTATTACATTACTTGTATTAAGAATGGTCCATTCAAACCAAAAACAGCAGCAGGTGATGACAAACCTGAAAACCAATGGTCTGACGATGAAAGGAGAGTGGTTAATCAAGACCAACGTCTCAAAAGCATCATAATATCTTGTCTTCCTGACGATATTATGGAAGTTGTCATCGAGTGTGAGACGGCCAAAGAGACTTGGACAGATCTTGTTCATAGTTTCAAAGGATCATCCGCCACTAAGGAAAATCGGATTATGGACCTAAAGTTAGAATATAACACTTTCAGGGCCAAACCATCTGAAACGCTTCCTCATACTTATACCAGGTACAAGACCTTGCTCAATGAGCTATCAAATGATAGGGTGAAACTGTCTAAACATGAAATCAATGTCGGTTTTGTGAACAGTCTCCCTGAAAAATGGCTTGGTTTCTCTCAAGGACTGAGAAATGCCAATCACATTTAGACTCAGGATCTAGCAGACATCTATGGAAGATTTATCTATGAAGATAATCTAATAAATAGAAGATATCCTGAGTCTAAGAAGGCTTTAATAACTGACACCTCAGCCAAACCAACCCCTGTTGATCATGGACCCATTACAACTGCTTTTTACTCAAATGCAATTGTTCAAGACTTTTAGGAGACCTCAGACGATGAGGTTGATGAAAGATCTAGTACTGGATACATAAGGGATCTAAATAGGGAATTTCATGAAAGGGCCATGTTGGAAAATACCAAATGATATATCAAAAGAACTAGATTTGCTGGAAATCAATCCACTTACGGAGTGGATAGTTACCGATGTGGTAAAACTGGGCATTTTGCAAAATATTGTCTTTCAAAAACTCCATTGGCCTCATATAAAAGTCAGAATTCATCATTAGGGAATGATAATTTTCAACCTAAGTTTACACCAAAAATGATTCAGGCATTTCCAATTAACCAAAGTTTTTAGAGTAATAAGAAAATTGAGAAGGATTGTAGGTCTGAGTACAAAAAGGTCAAAGAAAAGCTTGCACTCTTAGAAGTTGGACCCTCAAATACTCAGACTCAAAAACCTCCTCAGAACAAAGCCAAAGGTCTGGTAGCTGAAACCTTTTATTAGGATGATGAAGACTTGTCCTCAGAAGATGAGGAACTCAGATATCAAGTGTTGATGGCTCTAGCTGGTGATGAACTATCGATTGGAAAGAGTCATGCTCGAAATGAAGAGTGGGTTAACATCACCATGAGAAAGGTAAACATGCTCCTATCTATAGATGAAGAGTCTGATTGGCAAAGGTTCCTTAAGTACATAAATATTGATTTATCGTTTGTTGAAGAGTAGAGATTAAACCTTTTTTCAAAATATAATAAACTTGTTATTGAATTAAACAAATGTAGAGAAGATTTATTGATTTTGAAACAAGCCAAACTTGAAGCAGTAAGTTATTAACTTCAGAACACTGAATTAACAAAATTAATCATGCTCTTCAAGAAAAACTTAAGGAAGAAAAGCGCATCAAGGAGAAATGGACTAATAGCTCTACCTTAGCCTCTTAGTGTATAAACAGCCAAATTCCTGCCCAAAAGAAGAAAATTCTTGGGGCACGCCAACTCACTAAGAAACTTGCCTACTAAGGAATTGAGTGAAAAAGCATTTCTCCCAGCCTCAGTGGGGTTTGATCATGAAATGATACCAAAGTCAAAAGATTGGGTGGAAAGATCAAACCCTGAGAGTGTGTTACCTAATTTTGATACTGGTAAAATATTAATACCTGAATCTCAGGCTGTTAATGAATTACTTGGTCTTAATGAGAAGACCGACGTCCCTAATAAATCCAGCAACACTGAACCATCAAGTGTTGCTGAGGACATTCAGACTCCTCAACCACCTTTGAAAACTCTTCAAGGGGCAAGTCCATGTTCTGAACTAAATCCATTATCCTATCAAGAACACTCACCCAAAGGAAGAGCTAGATTAGGTTGTCCTGAACAAACAAAGCCTGATTCAAAAGAGACATCAAGTTACACTGAGTCAGGAACTGTCACTGAGAAAACAACTAAACCTATCTCTCCCTCAGGGACTCCTACACACTCAGTCAACTCCATTTCTGTTGTCAATCAAGAGGAGTTGAGTAGATTGTTCCAACTATTCTTGGAAGAGAAGATGAACTCAACCTCTAAATCTTAGGGTGAATCCTCTGTGTCCTCACAACCTGAATCATCAAAAAGCAACAAAACTGAACCTGTCTTCCAAGAAGGTTAAAACAAAGAAACCATCATGTGAATTATGTCACTACACAAATCATACCACTGATGATTATTTTAGAGTCCTCTATTGCATGAAGTGTAAAAGTGAAGATCACAGGACTGCAGATCATGAAATACACATGGCTTCTATTAGAAATGCTAATAGTTATAAAGCTCAGCCTTATAACTATGGGTCCGCCTCTAAACAAATCAAGAAATCCAAGGCTAAGCCTTTCCCACCATGTACACATTATGGCATCTCTGATCATAGGCCTCATGATTTTTGTATACTACCCTGAGTGTGAAATTTGTGGAAGCAATGATCATACCACCTCAGGACACAATAGGATAATTATGGTCAAGAGAGGCATGCTAGCTGAGTCATCCCAAAATACTGAATCCTTAGTAGGACTAAGCTACAACACATGTGGAAGCAATATTCATTCCACCTCAGACCATGCTGAGTTTGAATACTTTAAACGAGGTGAAAGACGTTAGGATCCTAGAGCCAAAGAGCGTACTAGAAAGTAGGCTCACAAGAGAAACTAATCCACCTCGTTATTTGTGTAGAAACACTTCAAGGAGCCTGTCTGGTACTTAGATAGTGGGTGTTCAAGAAGTATGACAGGGGTCAAAAGTTATCTGTACAAATATGTGGAGCAACCAGTTCCTAAGGTAGTATTTGGTGATAACTCATCTTGTGTTACTGAGGGATATGGTTCAATAAAATATGGTGGAATAGTTTTCTAAAGTGGCATTCATAAATGGTCTGAAGTATATTTTCATAAGTATTATCCAACTGTGTGATGCTAATTACATCGTTCAGTTTGATGATAAGCAAGGAACAATCTTCAATGCTAACAAAGAAATTGTACTAACTGCTCTAAGAAGAAATGATGTATATGTCTTGGACATGTCATCTTTAACTCTCTCAGGAGCATGTTTCTTCGCTAAAGCCTCAGACTCTGTCAAATTGCTTTGGCGCAAGAGACTGTCACACCTCAATTTCAAAGACATAAACAAACTTGCAAAGTATAACAAAGTTCTTGGCTTACCATCTCTTGTGTACTCAAAAGACAAACCTTGTTCAGCCTGTGAAAAAGGTAAACACAAGAGAGCTTCTTTCAAGTCAAAACAAAACTTTTCTATCAGGAACTGTCTCCATCTTCTTCATATGGACTTATTTAGGCCTGTCAGTCCCATGTATATAAATCATGAGAAATATACCCTTGTGATTGTTGATGAATACTCTGAATACACATGGGTATACTTGTTGGGAATAAATCTATGTATATTTGTTACCCCTGCTAGTTGGTCATTTGTCCCCCTGCTAGAGTAAGTTCCCCCAGCCAAATAACAAAGGCAAGGGGATTGATTCCCCTTCTGAAGTCAAAGGCCCTGCCGCTAGAGATAAACTTGGAATAGATTTTTACGCTTTTCTGTTACTATTCCAAGATACTTTCCAAGTTTGTTAGTAGTAATCTTGTACGTGAGTCCTTATGCGTATAAAAGGACTCACTAGGTTATCATGCAATGTGTGTCTTTTCTCTATTGTCTTTCATTTCATACTTTAAGGTTTTTGTAAACCCTAATACCATTATAGGGTATTCGTATATCATTGATATATTAAAGTTGAACGTTTGCCTTAATCATTTGTTCTTGTGCTAAACACTATATTCTGCATCTTGTTTAGTTACTTTGCCTTGCAAAGTTTCTCTAGTGTTATATTGGATTTGTTCTTTCTATCACAACCCTTAAACAAGCTATTAAGGTTTAAGATCTGAGTTTGGGATCAACAATACTTCCTTAAAAAGAAAAGTCAGGCTCCTGAATTCATCATGTCTTTTATCAAGCAAGTAAAAACCAAAATGACACCAAAGTCAAACAAATAAGGACTGATAATGGGACAGAATTTAGGAACCATGAGCTTGAGAGTTTTTGTGATGAGAAATGAATTTCTTAGAACTTCTCTTCTCCCTACACACCTGAACAAAATGGTGTGGCTGAAAGGAAGAATACAACTCTCATTGAAGCTGCAAGAACCATGCTCAATGGATCTAATCTTTCAAAACACTTCTGGACTGAGGTTGTGAAAATAGCTTGCTATACTCAAAACAGATGTATCATTGTCAAAAGAAATGATAAGACTCCTTATGAAATATTTAGGGAAAGGATTCCAGATATCATCTATTTCCATGTGTTTGGATGTCCTGTGTTCATTCACAATCAAAAGGACCATCTTGGTAAATTTGATGCAAATGTTGATGATGGATACTTTCTTGGATACTCTTTTGTCTCCAAAGCCTTCAGGGTCTTTAGCACAAGGAGACAACAAGTTGAGGAATCATTTCATGTCACATTTGATGAAAGTATGGATGCCATTAACTCCACAAATCAATCAATGGAAGAGATTGGGATTAATGACTCATCAAGATATCCTCCTGATGAGTATGAACATAGTCCCTCAAAGCAGTATCAAACTGATGTTGATATACCTTTCCATATATCACGTCACAATAGGTCAATCAATAACTTGATCACAAATCAACATGTCCCTGAAGTTATATCTACTCAGGATGAAGAATCAACTGATTCTCTCATCCATGCAGACACTAAGGGGACAATTGATGAGAATGATGACCTACCAGTCACTAAAAATCCTTCAGTGAGAAGTGATGATCCAGTACTATGTACTGAACCACCAGTCCCTGATAATCATCAATTATCCCCAAGCTCTTATCCAAGTCCTCAAGACAGATGGTCTAGACAACAACACATAGAGCTTGTAAATATAATTGGTGATGTGTCTCAAAGGATGCTCACACATAGTCAGGCTACTAAACTCTCTGCTGCCTCAGGCCATGAATGTCTTTTTGCAGATTTTCTCTCTGAAACTGAACCCAAAAATGTTTTAGAGGCCCTGGAAAATCCAGGGTGGGTTGAGGCTATGCAAGAAGAACTCAATCAATTCCTCAAGAACAAGGTTTGGAAACTTGTTCCTCTCCCTAAAGGGAAATCAGCTCTTAGCACAAAATGGGTGTTCAAAAACAAGACTGACGAATAAGGAATTGTTATAAAAAAACAAAGCTAGGCTTGTTGTTCAGAGGTGTGGTCAGCTTGAAGGCATTAACTATGAAGAGACCTTTGCCCCTGTTGCAAGAATGGAAGCCATCAGGATCTTCCTTGCCTATGCTACATACATGAACTTCAAAGTTTTTCAAATAGATGTAAAAAGTGCCTTCCTGAATGGCAAGATCACTGAGGAAGTTTATGTGGCTCAGCCTCCTGGTTTTGAGAGTTTTGAGTTCCCCAACCATGTCTGTAAACTTGACAAAGCCCTATATGGACTTAAACAAGCACCAAGGGCATGGTATGAAACTCTCAAGACCTTCCTGATAATCAATAAATTTATCAGGGGGAAGATAGACAATACATTGTTTATCTTCAGAACCAAGGAGGATGTTCTGCTAGTTCAGATATATGTTGATGACATCATATTCGGATATACTAACTATGACCTTTGTAGAAAGTTTGAAAAACGTATGACAAAGAAATTCGAAATGAGTATGATGGGTGAATTACCATATTTTCTTGGACTACAAATCAAACAGGGGGATAAAGGGATCTCAGTCTGTCAAGAAAAATACACCAGAGAAATACTTAAAAAATATGACATCTCTGAGTGTGCTTCAGTGAAGACTCCCATGGTTCCCCCTAACAACTTAGGTCCTGATCTCACTGGTAAATCAGTCAATAAAACCTTATTCAGGGGAATGATTGGATCATTAATGCACCTAACAACAACCAGGCATGATATTCAGTTCTCAACAATTCTTTGTGAAAGATATCAGGCCGATCCCAAAGAATCACATCTTACTGCTGTTAAACGAATCTTCTGGTACCTGAAGGGTAATTAATAAGTGTGAAAACACTTATCCTTTTACCACTTATTTCCAATAATAACAAGACCAAAACGTGTATTTTATGTCGTAAATGTCGGAATTATGCGTGGTTTGTGTTTTTATTGTGTTTTAGGACCAAAAGATGAAAAAGGAAGAAAACATGGGCTATCACGGGCTTTTATCGAAGAAAACGAGAAAAGACGAAGTTAAAAGATCAAGAGTGCAAAAAGAACGAAAGTCCAAGGCCGATTCTGAAGATTTATCGAAGAAAAAGTCTAAAGACGGAAGTTTAATGAAGTCGAAGAACTTAAGTCTAATTATAGAAGAAAATTAGAAGACAAGTTCAATTTATATCGACAAATCCCGAGACGACTTTGAGAAAGACAAAGTATTTAAAACGAGTCGAGACGAAAAGAAAGAAAGAAGGAAGCACACATGCACTCCCCTCCTCCTATAAATACCCTCCTAATGACACATTAGGAGGGTGTTAGCTAGTTTATTTTTTCCTTTCTTTAGTTTTTAGAGATAGAAATTTTTAACTTTCTCTCACTAAGTTTTCATCTTTTCTTCATTTTTCTTTCAAGTTTAAGCTTATTTCATCCTTGTATTTGGAATTCATTAATCACAAGTTCAAGTTAAGCTTTTTATCTTTAATCTTCTTCTACCTTTCTTGATTTTATTTACTTTTGATTCGTATCATTTTTCATATTGCTTCATCTTGATATTTATGTGATTAAAATTTTTATCTTTTTTTATCATATCTAAGTTTTTGTGCAAATTAAGCTTTGAGCTTATTATGCTTATTGGTTTATTTGGTACTTAGCTTATTTACTTTTTAAAAGTTTTCTTAAAGTTTTAATCTTTTATGGTTTGATTTAAAAGTTTTGCTTATTTAAAGTTTAAAAAATCCTTATTTCATGCTTATTAGTTCGGCTTATTATTGAGTTGGTTAAGTCTTGGTTTGAGCTTATTGAAAATATCTTAAATCTTAGCTTATTTCGAATCACAAAGCCTTCGCAAAGTAAAACCCTTTTGCGATTGCGATTCCGACGCACATTGCGATCACTGCATCGCAATAGGGTTTTGTATTCCGATGCGTTTTGCGACTGGGATTGCGATAGGATTCCTTTTGGTTGTATTGCGATAGGATCTAGATCTCATTATTCCGACAGAGATCAGTTTGTGACATTGAGATTGGATTTAAGTTTCATTTTGCGATAGGTTATTGCGATAAGTGCATTGCGATTGGATATTGCGATCAGGGCATTGCGATAGATTGGTATTGCGACAGATTGGATATAGGACATATTGCGATTGAAGGATATTGCGATGGCACATTCCGACGGGATTGTGAAAGGTCATTCCGACGGGGTTAATTGTTTATTTTCAAATTCATTTTTAATTTCCAAAAATTGCACGCTTCCCGAAATCTCTGTTTTTACCAAGTGTTTTTCTAGTAATTTTTAGTTTAATTTTTAAAGCTTTTATTTTACTCAACGACATTTTCTTATTTGCTTTTAGTTTAAAATAGATAACCAACCCATTTTCTTTTCCACCAAGAACGACTGAGTCGCACTTTTAACCAATAATCAATTCGAAAAGACTGGTTTAACGAACTTTCATAACTAAGTGAAAACCTAGTTATTAAATGGCACCGTTGTCGGCTCTTTTCGTTAAGATTAACGGTTTTTAGTGAGAGACGCGTTGGATTTTGTGATCCGTTCATTATTGAGCGTTATTTTTCTTGCTCAAAATTTTCAAAAATCCATAAAAAATATAAAATTTTCAAAAATCCAATAAAAAATAGAAAAACATAAAAAAACCAAAAATATTTCTTGTCTATTTTCTCTTCCTTTTGTAGGTGTGTATGCGTACTCGTGCTCGTAAGAAGAAAGCAGCTCAAGCCGAAGTCATTACTCCACCTATTGTTACTATGGACAATCAACCAATGATTGAGATTTTGCAATCGAACGTAGAGGGCAACACCGGTGCTATTGTCATACCCGAGATTGGAGCCAACAACTTTGAGCTCAAATCCGGCTTTATTCAAATGGTCTCTGCTCAACCTTTCTTGGGGCGTTCACTTGATAATCCTCATGACCATATAAAAAGGTTTCTTCAACTCACCAATACGGTTAAGTATAATGGGGTTTCACAAGAGGTGATTCGCTTACAACTTTTTACTTTCTCCTTAGAGGGACAAGCCCGGAATTGGCTTGATAAGGAACCGCCACAAAGTATTCTTTAGTGGACGGATTTAGAGACTAAATTCATCAACTATTTTTTCCCACCCTCACGTACTACTGCTTTGCGGAACGAAATCATTACATTTGAACAAAAGTACGGCGAGACTTTTAGTGAATCTTGGGACCGTTTTAAAGAACTTTTAAGAAAGTGTCCACAACATGGTTTCACAAAAGTACATCAAATTAATACTTTTTACAATGGTTTAAGCATGAATGACCAAGATTCCCTAAATAATGCCTCAGGGGGTAACATTTTGGTTAAGTCTTCTAATACTGCATGGGATATTATTGAGAATAAGTCTAGAGTGCAAACCAAGAGTGTTCGGACTAATGTGGCTAGTTCTAGTACTAGTGACGCCGACAAGAGAATTGATAAGCTTACTTCGCATGTGGAATCGCTTGTTGTACAAACCGCCAACAATGCCAAACAAATCAATGCCCAAGCTAATGCTTTGAGTCAATCATATGAAATATGCGGGGGTTCTCATTCATACACCGATTGTCCTTCGACTCATGACAATCCGGAAAATGTGTATGCCGCCAACGGTAACTTTTCTACAGGAGGCTATCAAGCACGTCCTCAAGGTGACCGCAATTTGCTCAGTTATCGTTCAAACAACTTCATTTCACCACCCGGTTTCCCCCCTCAAAACCCAAACAACCTCAATCGCAACCATCAAAATCAACAACGAGCTCCAAATCAATATCAAACCCAAAGAAACCCATATCCACCTCAAGGAAACAACCAAGTTACCAACAACCCGCTTATCAACCACCTGCATACCATGCTCTTCCTCCCAACCAACCCACCGCATTTAATCACGAGGTTGAAACTTACATGAGGACTAATAATGCGATAGTGTAGAATCTTCAGTGGCAAATGGCCAACTTGAAAGGAGATATGGTGAAACAAGGGAATGATCTTCGAGCCGATATGCGAAACTCTTTGAGTAGTCAAACAAATGACTTAAGGGACATGATGGCTAGTTTCTTCCAAAGTAATCAAGCCTCTGGTTCGGGTTCTCTTCCTAGTAACACCGTTGCTAATCCAAGAGGGGAGATGAAAGCAATCACCACTCGCAGTGGAAAAGGTTTAAAGGAACCCGAGATTCCTACACCTACACTGGTGATTGTGATAAAGGAAAACGAGTCCCCTTCTCTAATTCCTCCACCTTCTATTTCCCCAATTCCTCCACCTTCTACTTCCACCCCTCTACCACCCAAGGATGTGAGTGAGAATTCCATTCCTAAGCCTTCATCTCAACCCAATATACTTTATCCCTCAAGGTTGAGGAAAGAGAAGTTGAAGAACAAGGATGATATTCAGGTTTCTAACTTTCTTAAAATGTTTAAACAACTGAATTTCAACATCTCCCTTGCTGAGGCTCTCGCTCACATGCCGAAATATGCTAAAATGATTAAAGATCTTCTCAGTGATAAGGAGAAACTTCTTGATATCGCTCAGACCCAACTTAATGAGAATTGCTCCGCAGTGCTCTTAAGGAAATTACCCACCAAACTTGGTAATCTGGGTCGTTTTCTCATTCCTTGCAACTTCCCCGGGATAGAGAATTGTATGGCCCTAGCCGATCTAGGTGCTAGTATCAACTTAATGCCTCTAAGCGTTTGGAAACAATTGTCTCTACCCGAGCTAGTCCCCACACGAATGACTTTGGAATTAGCCAACCGTACGGTTGCTTATCTGGTGGGGATAGCCGAAGATGTCTTCGTCGGTGTCGACAAATTCACTTTTCTGGCGGATTTTGTTGTCGTTGACTACGAGATGGACCCCCGTGTTCCATTAATCGTTGGACGTCCATTCTTGAGGACCGGTCGTACTCTCATTGATGTAGCCGCGGGCGAATTAATCATGAGAGTTGGTGACGATAAAATCATCTTCAACATGGGTAAACTTTCTAAGTAGCCTTCTGAAAACGAGAGCGTTAATTTCATTGATGTTCTTGATGAGGCTTGTGAAGAACAATTCAAAGACGCTTGTAAAAGTGGTTCTTCTTCTCTACCCATTGTTGAGACCGTTGCCTCTATTGCTCCATCACTAACTCTACTTGGAGAAAGTGACTTCATTTTGAAAGAATTTGAAGCAACTTTGGGAGATGTGGACTTACAATATGACGATTCTCCCTCCAATTTGGATGAAGACATTCTTACCATTGAGAAACTTCTCAATGAGGACCATATTTCTTCACCATCTCCTAAGGAAATATATATCGATGATCCGAATTTGACTACGCCTTCCATCGAAAATCCTCCGGATTTAGAGCTTAAGGATCTGCCGTCTCATCTCGAGTACGTTTTCCTTGAAGATAACAAGAAGTTACCCGTCATCATCGCTAAGGACTTGAAAGAGGATGAAAAGTCTCGACTTATCGACGTGCTGAAGAATCATAAGAAAGCGATTGCTTGGAAAATCTCCGATATTCGTGGAATTGATCCTCACTTTTGCACACATAAAATTCTCATGGAGGACGACTTTAAACCCACTATTCAAAACCAAAGAAGGGTAAATCCCAAGATCCATGACGTTATAAAAAAAGAGGTTATCAAACTTCTTGATGCGGGCATGATCTATCCTATCTCGGATTCACCATGGGTTAGTCCGGTCCATTGTGTGCCTAAGAAAGGCGGAATCACCGTTGTGCCCAATGAAAACAACGAGTTGATTCCTACTCGTCTTGTTACAGGGTGGAGAGTTTGTATAGACTATCGCAAACTCAATGATGCTACGAGAAAGGATCACTTTCCCCTTCCTTTCATGGACCAAATGCTTGAACGTCTAGCAGGTAATGACTATTAATGCTTTTTAGATGATTTCTCGGGTTATTTTCAAACACCCATCGATCCCCAAGATCAAGAGAAAACAACATTCACTTGTCCCTATGGAACATTTGCTTATAAAAGAATGCCTTTTGGCTTATGCAATGCTCCCGGGATGTTCCAAAGGTGTATGATGGCTATCTTCCATGACATGGTTGAAGAAACTATGGAAGTATTCATGGATGATTTCTCGGTCTATGGTGATTCTTTCTCTCTTTGCCTTGCCAATTTGGAACGCATGCTTAAGTGGTGTGAAGACACTCGCCTTGGTCTAAATTGGGAAAAATGCCATTTCATGGTAAAAGAGGCATTGTTCTTGGACACAAAATCTCCAAAGCCGGTCTTGAAGTGGACCATGCTAAAGTCGATGTTATTGCTAAGTTACCTCCACCTTCAACCGTGAAGGGTGTGAGAAGTTTCCTTGGTCATGCGGGCTTCTATCGTCGTTTCATTCAGGATTTTTCTAAGATTGCTCCCCCGATGACCCACCTCTTGGAAAAAGATACTCCTTTTATCTTTTCTAAAGAGTGTCTTGAATCCTTCAATCTTCTTAAGGACAAGCTAACTAAGGCACCAGTCTTGGTTACCCCTAATTGGGAGCTACCTTTTGAATTGATGTGTGATGCTAACGACTTTGCTATTGGAGCGGTTTTGGGCCAAAGAGTGAACAAACACTTCCAACCAATCCATTATGCTAGCAAGATAATGACGGGGGCTCAATTGCATTATACCACTACCGAAAAAGAGCTTTTAGCTGTAGTGTATGCTTTTGAAAAATTTTGCCCCCATCTTGTCCTTTCCACCACAATCGTGTACACCGATCATTCCGCATTGAAGTACTTGTTAACTAAACAAGATTCCAAACCAAGACTTCTTCGTTGGGTTTAGCTCCTTCAAGAATTTAAAATTGAAATTTGTGACAAAAATGGAGCGGAAAACCTAGCCGCGGATAATCTAAGTAGACATGAGGATCCTTATCAAGGGGATCATCCGAATCAAGAGATCAATGACTCTTTTCCCCTTGAGGCCTTAATGTCTATAAATTCCAATCTTGATGACACCTCGTGGTTTGTGGACATTGTAAACTACTTAGCGGGTGGAATTCTCAAGGAAGGGTTAACGTCCCAACAAAAGAAAAAGTTCTTTAAAGACATTGAACACTATTTTATGGACGACCCTTACCTTTTCAAACAATGTGCGGATCTTGTTATTCGTCGACGTGTTGATGGGCCGGCAGCGTTACTAATCCTAGAAGCTTGCCACAAAGGACCCACCGGTGGTCACTTTGGTCCCAACTACACCGCCAAGAAAGTATTTGACTCGGGATTCTATTGGCCCACCATTTATCGTGACGCTCACGAGATGGTAAAAAACAGTGATGCTTGCCAACGCCAAGAGAAGATCACACATAAAGATGAGATGCCTTAAAATTTCATACAAGAATGTGAAATCTTTGATGTATGGGGTATCGACTTTATGGGGCCATTTCCATCATCTAAAGGGAACAAGTACATCCTTGTAGCCGTTGACTACGTATCTAAATGGGTTGAAGCTAAGGCTCTCCCTACGAACGATGCGAGGGTGGTTGTGAACTTTCTGAAGCAACTTTTTGCTCGATTCGGTGTTCCTCGTGCTATCATCAGTGACCGAGGGACTCATTTTTTCAATGATCAATTCGCAAGAGTCATGGCTAAGTATGGTGTCAATCATCGTCTTTCCACCGCTTATCATCCCCAAACCAATGGTCAAGCCGAGATATCTAACCGTGGATTGAAGCAAATTCTTGAGCGTACCGTGGGAGAGCATCGTGCCGCGTGGGCCGATAAGTTAGAGATGCTTTGTGGGCTTTCCGTACCGCATATAAGACGCCGATTGGTTGTACACCTTATCTTCTTGTGTACGGGAAAGCATGCCACCTCCCTATTGAGATGGAACATAAGGCGTACTGGGCCTTGAAGTGGGCTAACTTCGACATCAACAAAGCCGACGATCTTTGGAAGATTCAACTCAACGAGCTAAATGAACTGAGGAATGAAGCTTATGAGAACTCATTGATCTACAAGGAGAAGACCAAGATCATTCATGATGCAAGGATTAAGAACCGAGAGTTCCACGTTGGTGATCAAGTCTTATTCTTTAACTCTCGGTTGAATATCTTCTCGGGCAAGCTGAAAAGTCGTTGGTCTGGTCCATTCACCGTCGCCAAAGTCTTCCCATATGGCACCATTGAGCTTTCTCAGCCAAATGGGCCTAATTTTAAAGTGAATGGCCAACGCGTGAAGTTGTACTTTGGTGAGGACATCTCTCATGAGATGATTCCATCCCTCACCACGTTTCCCTTGAACTAGTTTTGGGTCGAGTCAGGCTAGTGACTCGGTTAACAAAAACAAGCGCTTCTCGAGAGGCACCCCGTTGATCTATCCTTTACCGTTTTCATAATAAGTGTAGGGGGAGCCCCATATGTGTTTGTTGTCTTGTTTCTTATTCTATGTAGTGATTAAAGCTTCACAAAGCACTTTTGATAACATTTGACGAACCATGATCCCGTATACCCATCTTCCTGGTTCTATCCTAAACTGTCGTGATTCAATATTTCATATCTTATATGTTCCCATTGAAATCACTATAGTTGTCCTTCCCTTAGCAAGATTTAAACAAAGTGCACAATGTCCTAAGTGTAGGGGAGTTTACTCCCACATGCTTAAACATTGAGGACAATGTTTATATCAAGTGTAGGGGGGACTTCTATCGAAGTAAGTGGGCTTTTCCATGGATTTTTCCTTATTTTAACCGGAAAATTTGATTTTTCGACATTTTTAAAAACTTTTAATCTCTTTTGGCCTTTTAGTTTTCCTTTGTTATCGTTATTTACTTTCTTTGCTAGAATAAAGTTTAATAAAGTGGTTTTAAATTTTTCAAAGTTGTGAATCTTTTGACTCAACCCGAGTTTACTTATCCAAGTTTACTCTAGCTAGTATCCTTAACGTGTTTAAGTCAAGTTTTTCTAGGCTTTTATATAAGGAGCTTTAAAACATGAAAGTCTTAACTCTTACGGGTTAAGAACAAGAACTTTCCGTAAGTTCCTATAATTGATCCTAGAAAGTCGCTTATCAAGGGAACTTTAAAATGCGAATTCTAAACTTGAAAGAGTCTAAGAATTTGCAAGATCCTATAGATGACTTGAAAACCCAAAACTTTGATTTAATTGGCTAAGCATCCACGAGTCTCATTCCTTGAGATTTTAAATTGTGGAGAACGAGAGATGATAGAGTCAATTATAAGTTTGGTATTCTTTCGTGAATTTATGTGAGTTGATTATAAGCTTTTTCTCCCATCGCTTGTTAATAAATATAATTGCAATAAATAAGGTTGTACGATTTGAAAAGGTACTTAGCTTCTAGCACAAGATCGCTTAAAAGTTGCTCGGTATTAATTAGAGTTCATAGCCAAGGCATAACTTATTGAAGCTGGATGCGAAGATTGGCGAGTCCGAAAAGGCCCTAACAAGGCATGAGGGCTACATTTTGTTGCTAAAGATCCCAAGTGATGTGGAGAATCATTTATCAAAAATCAATATGAAGGATCGAGACACACGACGAAAAGCAAATACTCCCCTAAAGATCATGGAGAAGTCTATCCAAAAAAGGCCCTAACAAGGTATGAGGATAATAGATCCAAGTCCTAAAAGGAGGCAGATCGTTGTATATCAAAGTCCAAAATAAAGATTGAAGAAAAATGAAGAAGTCGTGCTCCAAATATGAAGAATCTCTCAAAAACTTCAAGTGAAGAAATTCCTATTATGAAGAGAAGACCTTAAATTCAAGATTCGAAGTATGAAGTCGCTGCCAAATATCGGTCCGAGAAAGGTCTCAAAACGTGAAGCGAGTTATGCCAAGATATGAACTTTAAGAGGTCTCGAGAAGTAGTTTTAAAAGATTTTATCCTTTAGCTAACTATTGATTAAATCGTCCCACTTTATTTTCGGCCTAAATAAACCATCGAAATAAGTCAAACAATGTATCCTCGTTTATCATTCAAGACAAAAATAAAATATAAGATATACACCTAGGAATAAGGGAGTCTAAGTGAATAATTGGGCCACATGAGTTCGTGTTAGTTTGCTAACTTATAATAACAATGATCTCGTTTTTAAGCTTGGTATGGGGAACGTGAAACTTGAGGATGATGAACATTCATGACAGCCTAAAAAACAAATGTAAGTCTTTGATTTCTTTACTTATTTTGTACATATTTCTATCTTTTTAGTTTCCTTAAAGTTTAGTATTTAATAAAGGCCAAGGTGGGTTATCTATGATGAGAAATGTAAACTATGCTTTGAAATTAATTCATTGCATGAGGGCATTGCAATGGTCAAGTGTAGTGGATTTAATAAGTGTGAAAACATTTATCCTTTTACCACTTATTTCCAATAATAACAAGACCAAAACGTGTATTTTATGTCGTAAATGTCGGAATTAAGCGTGGTTTGTGTTTTTATTGTGTTTTAGGACCAAAAGATGAAAAAGGAAGAAAACATGGGCTATCACGGGCTTTTATCGAAGAAAACGAGAAAAGACGAAGTTAAAAGATCAAGAGTGCAAAAAGAACGGAAGTCCAAGGCCGATTCTGAAGATTTATCGAAGAAAAAGTCTAAAGACGGAAGTTTAATGAAGTCGAAGAACTTAAGTCTAATTATAAAAGAAAATTAGAAGACAAGTTTAATTTACATCGACAAATCCCGAGACGACGTCGAGAAAGACAAAGTATTTAAAACTAGTCGAGACGAAAAGAAAGAAAGAAGGAAGCACACATGCACTCCCCTCCTCCTATAAATACCCTCCTAATGACACATTAGGAGGGTGTTAGCTAGTTTATTTTTTCCTTTCTTTAGTTTTTAGAGAGAGAAAGTTTTAACTTTCTCTCACTAAGTTTTCATTTTTTCTTCATTTTTCTTTCAAGTTTAAGCTTATTTCATCCTTGTATTTGGAATTCATTAATCACAAGTTCAAGTTAAGCTTTTTATCTTTAATCTTCTTCCACCTTTCTTGATTTTATTTACTTTTGATTCGTATCATTTTTCGTATTGCTTCATCTTGATGTTTATGTGATTAAAAAGTTTATCTTTTTGATCATATCTAAGTTTTTGTGCAAATTAAGCTTTGAGCTTATTATGCTTATTGGTTTATTTGGTACTTAGCTTATTTACTTTTTAAAAGTTTTCTTAAAGTTTTAATCTTTTTATGGTTTGATTTAAAAGTTTTGCTTATTTAAAGTTTAAAAAGTCCTTATTACATGCTTATTAGTTCGGCTTATTATTGAGTTGCTTAAGTCTTGGTTTGAGCATATTGAAAATAGCTTAAATCTTAGCTTATTTCGAATCACAAATCCTTCGCAAAGTAAAACCCTTTTGCGATTGGGATTCCGACGCACATTGCGATCACTGCATCGCAATAGGGTTTTGTATTCCGATGCATTTTGCGATTGGGATTGCGATAGGATTCCTTTTGGTTGTATTGCGATAGGATCTAGATCCCATTATGCCGACATAGATCAGTTTGTGACATTGCGATTGGACTTAAGTTTTATTTTGCGATAGGTTATTGCGATAAGTGCATTGCGATTGGATATTGCGATCAGGGCATTGCGATAGATTGGTATTGCGACAGATTGGATAAAGGACATATTGCGATTGAAGGATATTGCGATTGCACATTCCGACGGGATTGTGATAGGTCATTCTGACGGGGTTAATTGTTTATTTTCAAATTCATTTTTATTTTCCAAAAATTGCACGCTTCCCGAAATCTCTGTTTTTACCAAGTGTTTTTATAGTAATTTTTAGTTTAAGTTTTAAAGTTTTTATTTTACTCAACGACATTTTCTTATTTGCTTTTAGTTTAAAATAGATAACCAACCCATTTTCTTTTCCACCAAGAACGACTGAGTCGCACTTTTAACCAATAATCAATTCGAAAAGACTGGTTTAACGAACTTTCATAACTAAGTGAAAACCTAGTTATTAGTAATCCTTCACTAGGTCTATGGTATCCTCGTTGCTCAGGCTTTGATCTTAAAGGATACTCAGACTCAGACTATGCTGGCTGCAATATGGATAGAAAAAGTACCTCAGGTGCATGTCAATTCCTAGGTGGCAAGCTAGTATGTTGGAGTGCAAAGAAACACAGTTAGTCGCAATGTCCTATGCTGAGGCTGAATATGTGACAGCTGCTGGTTGTTGTGCAAACATCCTTTGGATGATAAGTCAACTTAGGGACTATAATGTGGAATACAAAGTAGTCCCCATCTTTTGTGACAACACCAGTGCAATTGCCATATCCAATAATCCAGTCCTACACTCAAGGACTAAACACATAGACATAAGATATCACTTCCTCAGGGACCACATCTTGAAAGGAGATATTGAATTACACTTCATTCCCACTGAATATCAGCTAGCTGATATATTTACCAAACCCTTGGATGAACCAACGTTTACTAGACTGAAAGTTGAACTTGGTATGTTGAACATTTATTAATTAGGGTTCCTGATGACTTGATTTTTAGTATAGTGTATATTCATAATCTTTATCCTGAGTAAATACATCTTCTTGTCTTCACCTTTGACACTGAGATACATTAAATGATGTAAGTAAATGCTCTAAGGATTTAGTTACTTAATGTCCTAGGTTGGTGACACACCATATTAAATAAGGGACAAATATTCCTTTGAATAAATATCACCGACCAGTCAAGGGGTTAAAACATGTTAAGGATCCCACTAAGCATTAAATGCTTGCCCTTTTCTTGCAAAAGCCGTTGCAAAAACGTCTTTTCAACTGCACATGAGCCCATGTCATCTTTGCAAAAAGCGTTATCATTGCAGACCGAAACAGTTGCCAAGAAAAAAGGGGGACCACTTGTACATATTCATTAAATGCGGATGTGAAAAGAAAATATATCAAATAAAACTCTTTTCACATTCGATCCTATAAATACCCAACCATTAACACAAACACACACAAAAGACTTTAGCAATCTTACTCTGCCAAAATCTTCTCCCAAAGAAAAGTGTGTGTTCAACCATTGTTTCTAGAAAAGAGTATTTGATAAAAGGTAATCACATCGATCACTTGTTTTGTTGTTATATCGTATACATACAAGCTATCAAAGTTACTTGGTGGTTGATCTTTCGATTTATCAAGATCAAAAGTCTTCATTAAGTCACTTGGCGACCTAGTATTGCATTATAACAAGAAACAAGTCTTGGTTTAATTCCACAAAGTGCCATAGTCCTTTACAAGTTTTTTTTTAAAAATCATAACTTAAAAAATGGCACTATCCAAGAATATTCCCTATGCCCCTCAGGCTGAGCACCTTATCAATGAAGGTGTTCATTTTTCAGGAAACAACTATGGGGGAAATTTCAGTAACCCTCGTAGTGCATCAGCCTACAAACCAATTTGCAAATTTCTCAAAAACTGTGATTGGGCTGATGCTTTTACCAACACCCCTCAGTCTTTTACCATGAATATCTCAGGGACTTCTAGTATACGGCTGTGGTTGTAACCCCACCTACCCAAGGGCCTGAAGGTTCTTAGGGGTCTGAGACCAAGTCATATAAGGGTTGTGTTATTCACTTCACTGTGAACAATGGGAACACACCATTGATTTTGGACTTCAAAACGTTTTGTCAAGCCAGTGGACTGGATTATAACAAAGGAAATTATGTTGCACATCCTGACACTGAGTCAGTTAAAAAGGGCTTAAAAGAAATTGGGGTCCCTGAGTTACTTGTGACTAAAACCCCATTAATCAAAACTACTTTCCCCATGGCTTGGAGGATCCTGGTCACTTTTGTGATTCAGGTGATCAGTGGGAACTACTCATCAACTGAGCATGTTAACTCTACTCAGTAGATGCTAATCTATAGTCTAGTTAATGGACTGAAGATTGACATCGGAGAGATTATTTTTAATGATCTCGTAACCAGGCTCCTAAAGGAGTCAAGGCAAAAGTATGTATCTTACCCAAGGTTCATATCTTGCGCCTTAGAAAGGTTACTGGGTTATCTTTACACTCGGGAGAAATTTACTGTTTTTTCTACACCAATCCTGAGTTCCACAAACTTTTCTAAGAACCCATCTGAAGTCACCCCCATAGAATTGACAGCTCACATGACTGAGGTGATCAATCATGAATCATCTGTCTCTCTCATTCCCTTCTTACCAAATAAGGAAAACAAGAAGTCTCAGACTGTGCCAAAAACCAAACCAACAACGACACAGGGCCATGAGGCTTCCGAGGCACGTCCTAAAAAGGACAAGGCTAAAAAGACCACCCTTGTTTAGACCAAGCTTCAACTACCCCAAGGGAAAGATCTTACGGGAGGCCCTGATACATCACATTCAGGGTCGACGGGCCAACCTACTAGTCCTCTTGATGGAGTGGGAAATATACAACCCACTCCTACAGGACTGCCTTCCACTGAGTCTGATGAGGGCACTCGTAAATCAAAACTTTTTCCTGAGGACAAAACTAAGGCCAAAGACTCAGAGAGACGCCTACGAGTAACACACCTCGCTAACAAGCCTATCACTTCCACCAAATCCAATGAAGGCACACTAACTCACAAGTCTTTCCTTGAGGTCCCAAAACTTAATTCCTTAGACTCAGAGAGACGCCCACGGGTAAAACACCCCGCTGATAGGAATCTCACCTCCACAACTACCGGTGAAGGCAAACTAAAACAAAAGTATTTGCCCGAGGGAACCATTATCGATCCCAAAGACTCAGGGAGACGCCTACGGGTAACACATATCACTAATAGGGATCTTACTTTCACCCATGATCAATCGTAAACTGCCCCTGAGAATCAGTTGGCCAAAACCCAAGCCTCAGGATTTTAGGGCAGGGAGTGACCAAAACCAAGGCAAACCTTCTTTGGAGGGGAGCTGGACAAACCAAGGGGTTCACTGAACTTTGGAGATTTTGTTAATCTAGTGGAGGAGCCTGAAGAGCTACTCCAAGGTTTCAGTGACGACGATGAAATGATTGAGGCTGGGGATGAACCTGACACTCAGGACCCTCCTCAATCAGACTAGAAGCCACAGTCCCCACCCTTGTTCGTGGATGTACCGCACTCCCCTGAGGCTCAACCAAAGCCCTCCCCTGAGGCATCCGAACAAAAGGAGCCCTCCCCCGAGGTAACTAAAAAGCCCTCCCATGAGGCACAACTTGACACCTCTTTGTTGGGGACTCAGACTGTGGTTCTGGATTCTACCTTTGATGACACCAAGCCTATTACTGAGTTCTTTATGAAACTCTCAAAGGTGTCTTCAGCCATGTCTACAACAACCTGAAAGCCGAGGTCACTCAGAATCATGAAGACCTTGCCTCCAAGGCTGATGAACTCCTAGATGAATTCAGGACGTATGGTGATCGTTTTGATATTGCTGAAGGAAAAATGAGAGTTCAGGTTGACAACCAGATGGAGTTCATCAGTTTGGTCAATTGTAGTCATGAGGATTAGGAGAAGAATCTCATCCGCTTCCTCAATCATGCTTTTCCAACTGTTGAAGCAAATGTATCATTAAAGACAACCTTGGATGGACTGATCACTAGTACTACTGAGTCCACCTCCAAGGTTGGTCAACTTCTGGAATTGTTGAAAGAGGATAGGCTCGTTGAAGTCTTCACTAGGTTAGACTCTCTCAAGTCTGATGTGGATGTGGTAAAAGTTAAGTGTGATGCCATCTATAAAGATGTTCATATGGATTCTGAGGCCGAATTTAGATTAAGCAAGGATGCACAAGGATATATGGCTAATGCTGAAAACCTCTATAAGATTTCCAAGGCACTAAAGGATGCGGATATTCCTCGCCTTAGGACCAGAATCACTACGATGGAAAACACTCAGTCACTCATACAATTGGATGTTCAGACCATCAAGGCTGATACTCAGTCTATGAAGGAAATGGTGACTGAGATGTTTCAAGCTTTCAAAGGGTCACCCACCACCTCTTCAAGACCATCACAAAGAACAAAAGTTGGGATTAGTCAGGCTGGACCCTAAACTTTTAAGGGGGAGAATGTGCCACCAATGATGCTTACTTGGAGTAAACCTCCCTCTCACACTAAGGGGGAGCAGGAAGAAATGGTACAACCTCAACCCCAGGTGCCTGTGATCCCTACACCAACACCCTTAAACTCAATTCCACCTATGCCTGAGCCTTTAGTATCTAAGTTAGATTGGGGTAAAGGAATTGTCAATGAAACCCTCACACCACCACCTAAGAAGCTTGTAAAAGATTCAAGGGAAAGAAGGCCTAATCCTGCTGGTATTGTCTTAGTACCATATGAGATCAATGGAAAAATGTACAAGATGACTCCTAAGCAAATCCAAGAATACTTAGACAGGATGGAAAGGGCCAAGACTAGTGAGGCACCAAGAGCAGAAATTCTCAAAGTTTCCACTGAGTTTGTCAAGGAAGTGGGTGGTACCCTGATGAGTTGCTAAGTGCAAAGGGTGGACAAGAGTTCATTCAGAAACAGGAGGAGGAGTTAAAGGCTATTTAGGATGAGATGATCAGAAAGCAGCAACAAAGAACCACCCAACTGAAAAAACTGTTTGATCAATACACCACGGTCACCACTCAAAGAAGGAAGCCTGAACCAATAACTAATCTTCAAATCATTCCTCACACCACACCAATCTCAGTATCTGTCTACAGAAATAATGATGAAAGGAATTTTGAAGTAATGATGAAGTTCTCCTTTGGCTATTTTGGTCTCAGTGAGTAGGATGAAATGGGTAGGATCTTTAGGACCAAGACCAACAAGTATGTCCCTGAGATACTCAACTCTCTTAGCAAGAGATACGAGAGGTTTAATCAGATCAAGGAACAGTTAGGGATCACTAAGGATCTACCTTTGGCTGAGCAGGATCCTTCTAAGACTCAGGGACAAAAAAGGAAAAGAGTTGAACTTGAAGCTGAGACTAGAGTCCCTGGGTTGGAATGTAATCGAACACTTCCTGAGAACGTTCCTTTTGTAAACAATATGGTCATTGAAGAAACTTAGTGGGGTATCTTCTCCGTGGATGTATTTGGAGACCAAGCCTTTCAAAGGATGAGTGACATTGAAAGATGTCCCACTGAAAGTCTCCTAATCTTTCTAGTGATGGTTGGATAAGTTGACACTGAGGAGAACAAAAGGTATGCTGAAAAGCTCAGGGAGATGATTACTAGAAGGCCTGATGAGACGGCTTTTATACATGGTCTCATCGTCCAAATCGGGCTTAAAATCAATTAAATATCATCAAATATGCCAAATATATGCTCGTGTTTGTTACTTGTGTATTTTTAGGTACGGATATTGAGGAATTGGCAAAAGATCACAAGAATCAATCAAAAACGAACACGGGAAACGAAGTCGCACAATGAACCGGGCCCAAGTTTGGAATTTTACAAAATGACCCTTGAAGAATTGAAGATTGGCAATTTTGGTCCCTCATCTTTGAAGAACTTGTCATAATTGACCCTCCAAATATCAATTGTACAAGTATGGTCCTTAAAGTTTGAAGATATTACAATTCCAGTCCTTGAAGAATCAAGAATATCCAAAAGAAACCCTTGGATAAAGTTTTTAAAGGTTTTGTGCCAAAAATGACAACTTGGCAAAAGTTGATAAAGGAAGAATAGGCGTTGATGGACTTTATTTACAAAATGAAGAGAATAGAGAAGCTTGGGGACCTAATCTGCCAACTACCCAAACTTTCCCACCCACTCAGGCTTTGCCACGTCACCACAACCCACCCAATAACCCAATTACCCATATCCTACCCGACCCTACCCAGTCCAATACCCACACCCGTCTTTTTAAATTAAACCAAGTCAAACTTTCCCCAGTCAACCCATTTCTCCCACTAAAACATCAAGTTTAAAAATAATTATACCCAAAAGAGATTAAACCTTTGCCTAATCACCCATAAACCCTAATCCTCCCCCAGATTAAATCTCCCATAAAACAAAGGGCTTTGCCCTAATTTTGTGCAGATTGTTAATTCACCCTTCCCTCACCTTTTCCCACCTCACCAAACAACATCACGTGACCTTTGGGACCCACCCCGTACCTCCCCTGCAACATCACTTTCGCCCAAAACCCCAAACCCGACCACATTAACGTCTAGGATGTTTCTACTTGGTCCCCAAGTTCAATCCAACGTTCCTGATCAAGATTCCAAGCTGTCAAGTCACATGGGACGATTTGACTCAATTCAAAAATCAAGACTTCAAGGGCATTTAAGGAATTTGAAGAACTAGGGTTTTAGGAACTAGAACCTTCTATCTATTTGTATAAATAGAGACGCCTGTGTCTCTATTCACGTTGTTCCAGTTTTTAGCATTTTTCATCTTGTAATTCCTTTTTTAAATTAATGAAGTTTGGTGTTTGTGTTTAAACAAGTGTAATTCCTTTTGTTAGATTTAAAAAGTTTGTGTGTAGTGAAAATGCTAAGGCTGAGTTCCATTTATCATTGTGTGAACACTTGTGTGTTTTGAGGATTTTCAAAAGTTTTTCAAAAGTTTTAAATTTGATTCAAATTTCAGAAATCAAACTCCTTTGAAGTGAAAGTGGAAAATGAGTTTTGATTTGTGAGTTTGAATTTGTTTAAAACCTGTTAAGTTTCAAAGGTTATTGGGTTTCAAAAGTTTATAAGTTTCAGAAAATCAGTTTCATTGGATATTGTGCATTTTTTTTGTGTTTTCTTTCTTAGCAGATTATTGGAGTTTGTGTGTTCAAGGTTCAGCTCAAACCCGAGTTTGAGGGAGGTGACAAGCTGTCACTGAGGGACTTGGATGTGAGTCCCTCAAGGTAAAACTCATTTACCTTTTTAATTTTCAGTTTTTTCTTTAAATTTGGTGACTAGTTTGATGTGCATGAAAAATGGTTTGAATGTGTGTTAAATGGTTGGTTGATGCATGATAAGTGTTTTTATGCATGTTTAAGGTCTATTTAATCAGTTTGGTAGGATCTTGTTAGGATTTTGTTTGAAAAATCTGGATTAAAGTTTTTAAAGGGGTTTTGGATCAGGATTTTAGTAGGGTTAGATTGATTTAATCTTGGCTTGAATCTGTTTAGAAATACTCCCTAGGATAGCATTAGGTGATTATTGTGTTTGGTTTTCAGATTGGTGCCAATTTAAACAAGTTTGTGTGAGAAAAAATTGAAAAGTAGCTTAAATCTGCTTAGTTCATTTTTCTGCTTGGTTTCATGCAAATTTTGTGCTTGCATCTTGATAATTGTTAGATGTTAGATTGTTTAAGGATTGTAGTTTGGTTTCATGCTAGTTTGTTTGAGTATGTGCAAAATATAAGCCATTGAATCTCATAACTTTGCAAGTAATCAAGTAAAAAGGTACCAGACCTAGTTTTTTTACATCAACAACCTTGTGTGCCTGATTTTGTGAATTTTTGGCTTGATTGTGTGAAGTGACTTATTTGTTTTCTGCTTATTCTTGACTCCTTGTACTCCAAAGAGTACAAGGGTGCCTTTGTCCATCAACAAAACACCACCAAAAACGTCACAAACCAAGTCCTCTTGGTCCTATCCTTGCATGTGAAAAGTGCATTTGTGTTCTTCAGTCAACAAAGCAGACCTGGGCACACTTTGCTTTCAAATTGACTTAATCTTGGTTAAAGTTAGTTTTTGATATGTGGTTATTAGCTTATAAGTGTTACTGTTTGTGTTTTAAAAAGTAAAAAAAAAAGAAAATAAAAATCAAAAAGTCCACCCCGCCTGGACTCGAACACGGTACCCCTCGCTGGGGGATTGTACGTGTTAACCAGTGATCTAGATGGACCTTTTACGTTTATGTTTCATTTCAAGTGTTACTTAAGGCGTTTTTGTTTTGTGCTTATTAATAAAAGCCGTAGCTTATTTGGTCGTTTTTAGCTTATTTAAGTAGCTTATTTGGTAGCTAGTATTTTTCCTAGGATATTATTAAGGTTTAGGACCTTTCTGTTTTAAAATATTATTTTTCCTTTTATTTAATTATTTATTAGGATTATTTTTAGGTTTAATTTTAGAAAGTCTATTAAAAATAGTAAACAGTAATTTAAAAATCCAAAAAAAATTTTAAAGATTTAATTAAGTATTTTGAGGTTTACATTTAGTTAACTTTTCAAAAAGACTTATTTTTAATTTTATTTAATTTTAGGTTTTTTATTAAAATTTAAAAATTAATATAAAATTAATTAAAAGGTTTTAGGAACTTTAATTTTCATTTTCTTCTTAGTTAGAATATTTAGGATTTTTGAGAATTTTTTAGAATTTATTTAGGAACTTTTTATTTTTTGGAATATTTTAATATTATTTTATTAATAAAAATTCAAAGTTTTATTTTTAACTTTTTTTCATTTTTCCTAGATTCTAGACATTAAATTAGGAACTTTTTCACTTTCCAATTAATTTTTAGGCTTTTCAATTAATATTTAGAATTAATTTAAGATTTAATAGATTTTAATAGTTTTTAGGAGTTTAAAAATAGTTTAATTTGGTTTTAAAATTTTTAAAAATAGTTTTTAGCTTAATTAGGTCATTTTGAGGTTTATAAACTATTAAATCTTGTTTAGGGCTTTTTAATATTTAAAAGTGATTTTTAGGGCTTTAATTAGCATTAAAAAGTCATTATTAAATTAATTAAAAGGTTTTGGCAAGTTTAGATTTTTTGTAAACTCTCAGAATTTTATTGTGGATTTTTAGTAATTTTTAGGAATTTTTAGGTTAAAATTTTAATTTTTGTCGTTTTACGTTTCTACGTCTTAACTTTCTAGTAGTGTTTTTGTCAATTTTTCTATTTTTTCGTCTTCGTCATTTTCCCTTCTCCTTTCTTGTTAATAATCAAAAACATTAATCAATCATTCATTACACAACGCACGTGCCTCCTCGAGAACGAACTCACTTTTAGGGTCATTCACACACGGTTTCCCTAAATCGTCGTGCACGCTTGCCCTATTTACGTTCTTTTTCCGAAAAGACGTATTTCTACGACTATCATTTTTGGCGCCGCTGCCGGGGAGGCGTGTTGTGTTTTGATTGAACATTGTTGTTTTCTATATTAGCCATAAATAGTAATTGTATTAGTAGCACTCTACTAATACGTATTATCGTTTTTCGGTTTTTGTGTGAATATTATTACTATATTGTATACGTAGAACAATAAATACACAAGTACTCCAAATACGTGAGCAATCACAACCTTGATTCCAGATTTCATCACTCGATCATTGTATTCGAATCTCAAACCAAAGAAAAAAGGAAAAAATAGATAAATACTTTCGTGAAGCTTAATCTTGATAATACAAACTATAAGCTGGGTATAAGGCGGTTGTATTTCACAACCTAAAGGAAAAAGGCTCTTAAGTGCTTCGCGCCGCCTCGTTTCCTCCGCTTGCTTGTGCGTATTTGATTTTGAGAGTGAATCGATTTGCCGCCCAAAGTATTATTACATATCATATATATTTTCTTGGTTTCTATTGATTAAACCCTCTTGAACGATTTGGTGTTCCACCATCGTTCTAAAGTCATCGAAGACGTTCACTCCACGTGATCGTTTTCATTCCTTGAGGCCTTTTTAATCAAGAGATTTGATTGAGGAGGAGATTTGTGGACTTTTTGTCTACTTAATACATTCACCAATTTCCAAAAAGGTTAATACAATCAAAAACCACAAAAAAAAATTGAAAAACACAAAATACCAAAAAGAATCTTCTTTGCTCGTCTCCACGTTGTACGTGACGTTTATGCTCACTCGTAATCAAGCAAAACGTGCACGTAAACGAAAGAACAAAACTCCCACTCCAACTCATTCTAGTGAGGAGTCTCCTATTGACGAACCCATTGTACGAGAAGAACCAACCATGGCGAATCGAACTATGATGGAGTTACTTCAAGCACCCACCGAGGGTTATGGAGAAGCTATTGTGATTCCCGCAATCCTTGCGGAGAATTTTGAGGTGAAAACGGGTTTGTTGTCGATGATCCAAAACAATAAATTCCGTGGTGATGAGAAGGACAATCCCCACAACCATATCCGCCAATTAAATCGTCTTACCGCCACGTGCAAATTTAAGGATGTCTCGAATGACTCGATTAAGATGATGTTATTTCCGTATTCCTTAGCGGGGCCCGCTAAAATTTGGTTAGAGAAAGAGCCACCCAATTCTATATTGACGTGGAAGGATCTCGTTTCAAAATTTGTGAACCAATTTTTTCCGCCCTCTAAGACTACGCATTTGAAAAATGAGATTTCTAAATTTTCACAAGAATCAAATGAAAGTTTTTCTACGGCTTGGAATAGGTTTAAAGAGATGTTACATGAATGTCCTCATCATGGTTTTTCCGATTTGCACCAAATCGACACGTTTTACAATGGACTTAACGATCATGAAAGAGATTATTTAAATGCTGCCGCGGGTGGTAATTTTTTGTGTAAAACGGTTGAAGAAGCTTTGGTCATAATTGAGAATAGGTCTAAGGTTTATAGCCCTCGTCACACACCGAGTGTTGCCAAAAGGGGCTCATCATTGTCTCAAAGTATCAATGCATTACATGATGAAGCTAATGAAGAAAATCGGTTTTTCGATAGGTTTTCTACTCTTATATCCCATTGGAAGGCTCAAGAAGCTTCCAATTCCGCTTCGGTTAAAGCGGTTTCTAAAAGTTGTTTGTCGTGTGGGGGAGCTCATGATCTTTCCGAGTGCATTACCGCGGATGGTAACACTTCGAATGCTTTTGTAGCCACGGGAACTTATAACCAAATCGGTCAAGGTTCTCGTTCAAATCAAGCTCCACCAAATCAAAATGCTAATAATTATCGCAACAACAACCAAGGTGGAAATTACCAAGGAAATCAAAGAAATTATAACAAAGGTAATTATCAAAGTGGAAATGGGCAAATTTCTAATCAAAACCAAAACCGTGATTTTCAAACTAATGCCCAAGGTTTTCAAAACGATCACACCAAAAATCTTCAAGGAAAATTTTTGAATTATGCAAAGGCTAATGATGCTAAGTTTGACAACATGCAACGTGAGATGGTTAGCTTAAGATCCGAGTTGAAAAACGAGCTTAAGAACGAACTTGCTAATGAACTTAAAACTCATGCTAATAAAATGGAAGGAAATGTCACACGACTCCAACAAAATCAACAAAAAATGGAGCAAGGACAACATGAGATTAAGCAAGAGTTGTTAAAAGCGGATGCTAGGCAATCTAAGTTTGAAGACCGAATGGCTAAAATGTTTGAAGCTATCATGTGTAAGCCCTCTTCTTCGGGTGGTCTTCCTAGTGATACCATCGTGAACCCGAAAGGAGAATTGAAGGTTATTACTACTCGTAGTGGTAAACCTTTCAAAGAACCCATTTCTCGTCCAAGTACTTCTATGGAGAAGGAAAAAGAGAAAGAACCCGAGGTTATGGTTGAAAAGGAGCAAATTACAAGCCCACGAAGTACCGCTCAAACCACACCTACGGTTGAACCAATACCAATCATGGAACCCGAGATTCCAAGGCCGATGCCTATGCCTAATTTGCCCCAACCCACACCACCTTTACCCTACCCATCAAGACGAGACAAGGAAAAGGCACAAGAACGAAATAATTATCAATTTGAACTCTTTATGAAAATGTTTCGTGACTTGCATTTTAATATAAGTTTTGCCGACGCCTTAGTCATGATGCCTCGATTTGCCGCGAACTTCAAAAGTATGTTGAATAACAAAGAGAAATTGCAAAAATCGTCTAGTTGTTCTTCGGTTTTTCTAAGCCGCATACCTCAAAAAGTCGGTGATCCTGGAAAGTTTTTAATCCCATGTGCTATACAAGACATGGAAGAATGCTACGCCTTGGCCGATCTTGGTGCTAGTATCAATTTGATGCCTCTTGAGATTTTTAAATCGCTCAATCTTCCAAATCTCACTCCTTCAAGAATGTCAATCGAAATGGCCGACCATTCTACGATTCTAGCTTGTGGAGTTGCCGAGGACGTCTTTGTGAAAGTTGGAAAGTTCTACTATCCTGTAGACTTTATTGTTGTTGATATTCCCATCGATCCTAAAGTTCCGTTAATTTTAGGTCGATCTTTTTTGGATACCTCGAGAGCACTTATCGATGTGCATGCAAGAAAAATCACTCTTCGTTTCAATGAGGAAGAACTCGTCATTAATGCAACCCAAAACTCCACTCTTTCTCATGTGTATTCTATCACGTCTTTGTACAATGTCAATCCCATCAAAAGCATTTGCAAAAGAATTTCAAATAGAGTTTTAGGAGTTGTTGAGAAAAATGAAGTTCCGTCCCCTCCGCCGATGGAGGTTAAGAGTGTTAAGCCTATGATTCCAATCTCGAGTGAATCTTCGGATGATGAATACGTTGATCCCGATGGGGAGGTTTTCTTTGTTGACAAAAGATTTGAAAACTTGCCACCACCTAAACCAAAAAGATTTCAAAATGTGAGAATTTTTAGTGTGACTAACATTGTTTTAGATACACCAAATATTTTTGACATAATTAAATCGGGTTTTCACAAGGAGAGTTTTAAAGATGAAAAAGGAAAAGATTTTGAATTTAATTTAAAAGATTTTTCTACAATTCTAACTCCGTCATCACCGCGAGTATTGAGTACTACAAGCTCGTCTTCTCCTTTTGACGATGCTTTGTGTGGACTTAGTATGGGGGAAGCCCCTTATGTTCCCTCCCCTTTCTCCACCAAGGACGAGATATTTGATCCTGGAATTGCTTATATAGGGAAATCTCGGTCTTCCACCGATGCAATAAATGGAAAATCTTTTCATTTGATTGGTGCGAGTCTACCTCGAGTAGCTCAATGTTTTGACTTACCCATTGTCCCACCCTTCTGTTTCTTCTCTCCTATTTTCTTCTACCCCATTGGGGTTTGTGTTGAAGAAGCGTTGTTTCGTCTTTCATCCGAAAACGAAGACGCTATCTTTGACCCCGGTATACGTTTATCGGGTTTTTAAAGTACTTCACGTGCTTTTGGGCCTTGTTTATCATGTAAGCCCCACCAAAAATTGACCATACCATGATTATCCCTAAATGATCACATTTATGGTGATTCGAGTCGAGCTTTTGACTCGGTTATCAAAAACAAGGTGCCTCGTGGGGGAGACCCATGCTTATCCATGTACATATTATTGCTTTCTAATTAGTTTAATGTGAGGGGATTTGTGTCCTTCCAACCTTTGTTCCGTGATTGTTTGTGCATTGTGGTTTTTAGATCATGATCTTCACGATTGGAGCCTCTCGTGTTCATTTTATGGGAGCACTCAATCGTTTGCTTTGGAGGCCTTTCCCAATATCCATATGATATATCCTTTTATGTTCTAACCTTAGGTTTATAGCACACTTCATAAACGGCTATTACTTATTGGTTACACCCTTTCCATGCTAGATTAGGCATTCGACTACGTCTCTAGTATGGGGGTGTTTGCACCCCTAGACTCGAAACATTGAGGACAATGTTTAACTTTAGTATGGGGGGTGAATAGATACTTGCCTTGCCAAACCTTCACGCTTTCCAAAGTTTATCGTTTTGTTTATCGTTTTCTTGCAAAATAAGGCTAAAAATGGCCAAATTTTAAAATTTTTCTCATATTTTATAAGTGTTTGAAGACACGAATGTAGATTTTTCGATGGCGAGAATGAGAGTAATTTTTTACTTGACCGTGCGTGTTGAGCACTTAGCTTTGATTCCTTAACTACACATTAGGCTAAGTCTCTTAAATGAGGACGAGAAATGATAGAGTTAATTATAAGATACTATGCTAAACGTAGAGTACTCGTATTCTTTCAAAAACTCATGTGTTCTCGTTGTTTGCTTATTCTCCCTTCGCATGTAAATATTTTTTGCTTAATAAATATTGACTTAGCGGTTTAGTTAGGATTGTTGGGTTTCTAGTCTTTTCTAGTAGCTTCCGTGTAATTAAATTGGGAAGACATTAAGGTATCGCCAGCGTCACCGTTTTGAAGTATTGGCACCCTAATAATCGAAAGCTTCACCCAATAATAAGATTTCAAGTGCTCACCTAAATCTAGCAAACAATTTGAAGCCCCACAAGGCCTAAAATCTATGCAAAATTGAAAGTGAATCAAGCCTTAATCTTCGAAGCTTTAAAGATCCAAAATTCGCCTTAGCGTGAGGATATACGTCTTTGGCTAATAAAACCACCGATGAGGCGGATAATAAAAGGCAAGGCAAGACCGAAGTCATAATAAAAGCTTCATGGCGAAGTTGAATAAAAGATGGAGGTAAACCAAAGATAATAAGGCCCTTCCGTTAGGGGGCGTATAAAAGTCTTGGTAATAAGTCTCATGTTCAAAACCGTTATAAAACCGTGTTTATCGATTCTTCTTGTCAACTTAATTTTTTGACATCGTTGTCTATTAGGAGGGGTTATTAATTTGATGGTCTTAGTTACACAGTTAGGACTCTATTTTTAGACCTAAATCTCTATTATCGCATAAGTCAATGATGTATCCTCGTGATCATTAAGACATAATAAAATATAAGAGATACAACTTAGGAATAATGGGAGGATAAGTACGTGATTAGGGCATATGAGTAGTGTTAGCATTACTAACTTATAATGACAATGATCTCGTTGCACGCTTGGCATGGAATTGGAGTGAAAATCGAGGACGATGAAATTATTTCTAACGAAGCATTCACGTGTTCTTATTCTATGAACCTAAACGTCATTTTGCGATGAAAATCATACATTATGTCTATAACACAAGTAGTAGTAGTGTAGCTAGTATTACCATTCCAATAAAATGAATAAAATTAAATTTTGGAGATGCTTTGATACTTTATTCTAGCATTGCGTGAGGACACGGTAATGGTTTAGTATGGGGGAGTGATGAGACGGCTTTTATACATGGTCTCATCGTCCAAATCGGGCTTAAAATCAATTAAATATCATCAAATATGCCAAATATATGCTCGTGTTTGTTACTTGTGTATTTTTAGGTACGGATATTGAGGAATTGGCAAAAGATCACAAGAATCAATAAAAAACGAACACGGGAAACGAATTCGCACAATGAACCGGGCCCAAGTTTGGAATTTTACAAAATGACCCTTGAAGAATTGAAGATTGGCAATTTTGGTCCCTCATCTTTGAAGAACTTGTCACAATTGACCCTCCAAATATCAATTGTACAAGTATGATCCTTAAAGTTTGAAGATATTACAATTCCAGTCCTTGAAGAATCAAGAATATCCAAAAGAAACCCTTGGATAAAGTTTTTAAAGGTTTTGTGCCAAAAATGACAACTTGGCAAAAGTTGATAAAGGAAGAATAGGCGTTGATGGACTTTATTTACAAAATAAAGAGAATAGAGAAGCTTGGGGACCTAATCTGCCAACTACCCAAACTTTCCCACCCACTCAGGCTTTGCCACGTCACCACAACCCACCCAATAACCCAATTACCCATATCCTACCCGACCCTACCCAGTCCAATACCCACACCCGTCTTTTTAAATTAAACCAAGTCAAACTTTCCCCAGTCAACCCATTTTTCCCACTAAAACATCAAGTTTAAAAATAATTATACCCAAAACAGATTAAACCTTTGCCTAATCACCCATAAACCCTAATCCTCCCCCAGATTAAATCTCCCATAAAACAAAGGGCTTTGCCCTAATTTTGTGCAGATTGTTAATTCACTCTTCCCTCACCTTTTCCCACCTCACCAAAAAACATCACATGACCTTTGGGACACACCCCATACCTCCCCTGCAACATCACTTTCGCCCAAAACCCCAAACCCGACCACATTAACGTCTAGGATGTTTCTACTTGGTCCCCAAGTTCAATCCAACGTTCCTGATCAAGATTCCAAGCTGTCAAGTCACATGGGACGATTTGACTCAATTCAAAAATCAAGACTTCAAGGGCATTTAAGGAATTTGAAGAACTAGGGTTTTAGGAACTAGAACCTTCTATCTATTTGTATAAATAGAGACGCCTGTGTCTCTATTCACGTTGTTCCAGTTTTTAGCATTTTTCATCTTGTAATTCCTTTTTTAAATTAATGAAGTTTGGTGTTTGTGTTTAAACAAGTGTAATTCCTTTTGTTAGATTTAAAAAGTTTGTGTGTAGTGAAAATGCTAAGGCTGAGTTCCATTTATCATTGTGTGAACACTTGTGTGTTTTGAGGATTTTCAAAAGTTTTTCAAAAGTTTTAAATTTGATTCAAATTTCAGAAATCAAACTCCTTTGAAGTGAAAGTGGAAAAGGAGTTTTGATTTGTGAGTTTGAATTTGTTTAAAACCTGTTAAGTTTCAAAGGTTATTGGGTTTCAAAAGTTTATAAGTTTCAGAAAATCAGTTTCATTGGATATTGTGCATTTTTTTTTTGTGTTTTCTTTCTTAGCAGATTATTGGAGTTTGTGTGTTCAAGGTTCAGCTCAAACCCGAGTTTGAGGGAGGTGACAAGCTGTCACTGAGGAACTTGGATGTGAGTCCCTCAAGGTAAAACTCATTTACCTTTTTAATTTTCAGTTTTTTCTTTAAATTTGGTGACTAGTTTGATGTGCATGAAAAATGGTTTGAATGTGTGTTAAATGGTTGGTTGATGCATGATAAGTGTTTTTATGCATGTTTAAGGTCTATTTAATCAGTTTGGTAGGATCTTGTTAGGATTTTGTTTGAAAAATCTGGATTAAAGTTTTTAAAGGGGTGTTTGGATCAGGATTTTAGTAGGGTTAGATTGATTTAATCTTGGCTTGAATCTGTTTAGAAATACTCCCTAGGATAGCATTAGGTGATTATTGTGTTTGGTTTTCAAATTGGTGCCAATTTAAACAAGTTTGTGTGAGAAAAAATTGAAAAGTAGCTTAAATCTGCTTAGTTCATTTTTCTGCGTGGTTTCATGCAAATTTTGTGCTTGCATCTTGATAATTGTTAGATGTTAGATTGTTTAAGGATTGTAGTTTGGTTTCATGCTAGTTTGTTTGAGTATGTGCAAAATATAAGCCATTGAATCTCATAACTTTGCAAGTAATCAAGTAAAAAGGTACCAGACATAGTTTTTTTACATCAGCAACCTTGTGTGCCTGATTTTGTGAATTTTTGGCTTGATTGTGTGAAGTGACTTATTTGTTTTCTGCTTATTCTTGACTCCTTGTACTCCAAAGAGTACAAGGGTGCCTTTGTCCATCAACAAAACACCACCAAAAACGTCACAAACCAAGTCCTCTTGGTCCTATCCTTGCATGTGAAAAGTGCATTTGTGTTCTTCAGTCAACAAAGCAGACCTGGGCACATTTTGCTTTCAAATTGACTTAATCTTGGTTAAAATTAGTTTTTGATTTGTGGTTATTAGCTTATAAGTGTTACTGTTTGTGTTTTAAAAAGTAAAAAAAAAAATAAAAAAAATCAAAAAGTCCACCCCGCCTGGACTCGAACACGGGACCCCTCGCTGGGGGATTGTACGTGTTAACCAGTGATCTAGATGGACCTTTTACGTTTATGTTTCATTTCAAGTGTTACTTAAGGCATTTTTGTTTTGTGCTTATTAATAAAAGCCGTAGCTTATTTGGTCGTTTTTAGCTTATTTAAGTAACTTATTTGGTAGCTAGTATTTTTCCTAGGATATTATTAAGTTTTAGGACTTTTCTGTTTTAAAATATTATTTTTCCTTTTATTTAATTATTTATTAGGATTATTTTTAGGTTTAATTTTAGAAAGTCTATTAAAAATAGTAAACAGTAATTTAAAAATCCAAAAAATAATTTTTAAGATTTAATTAAGTATTTTGAGGTTTACATTTAGTTAACTTTTCAAAAAGACTTATTTTTAACTTTATTTAATTTTAGGTTTTTTATTAAACTTTAAAAATTAATATAAAATTAATTAAAAGGTTTTAGGAACTTTAATTTTCATTTTCTTCTTAGTTAGAATATTTAGGATTTTTGAGAATTTTTTAGAATTTATTTAGGAACTTTTTATTTTTTGGAATATTTTAATATTATTTTATTAATAAAAATTCAAAGTTTTATTTTTAACTTTTTTTCATTTTTCCTAGATTCTAGACATTAAATTAGGAACTTTTTAACTTTCCAATTAATTTTTAGGCTTTTCAATTAATTTTTAGAATTAATTTAAGATTTAATAGATTTTAATAGTTTTTAGGAGTTTAAAAATAGTTTAATTTGGTTTTAAAATTTTTAAAAATAGTTTTTAGCTTAATTAGGTCATTTTTGAGGTTTACAAACTATTAAATCTTGGTTAGGGCTTTTTAATATTTAAAAGTGATTTTTAGGGCTTTAATTAGCATTAAAAAGTCATTATTAAATTAATTAAAAGGTTTTGGCAAGTTTAGATTTTTTGTAAACTCTTAGAATTTTATTGTGGACTTTTAATAATTTTTAGGAATTTTTAGGTTAAAATTTTAATTTTTGTCGTTTTACGTTTCTACGTCTTAACTTTCTAGTAGTGTTTTTGTCAATTTTTCTATTTTTTCGTCTTCGTCATTTTCCCTTCTCCTTTCTTGTTAATAATCAAAAACATTAATCAATCATTCATTACACAACGCACGTGCCTCCTCGAGAACGAACTCACTTTTAGGGTCATTCACACACGGTTTTCCTAAATCGTCGTGCACGCTTGCCCTATTTACGTTCTTTTTCCTAAAAGACGTATTTCTACGACTATCAAGGCCTGACAAAGAAAAGGTGTTAAGCTCATCAAGGGTGAAGAGGGAAGCAATGGATTCCTGAATGATTGTAATCTTTTGTTTTATTTATGTCTTTTTCATGTATCAGACTATTCAGTCTTTGTAATGATGAATAAAAATGAAGTACTTTGCTAAAACAAGTCTTTTCATTAGTAGAATAGTATGTGTAAGAAGAAGCCTCTTTGCTCACTTATAACAATTTCACTTAGGCTTATTATCCAAATAGGGGAAGATTGTTAGGTCAATTCAGTGCCTAATGATCTCACTGATGGATTTGAATAACAATCAGCCCAAGTGAAAGATTAACCTTTAACATAATAAAGTCACTAAGTGAATAGTCACTCAGTCAGTTACCTTCGAGTTCCTAGACTAAGTCTAAAAGGAAGACTCGAGCATTCAGAGAGGCGAAGTTCAATGAATGTTATCTAAGACAAAGAAAAAGGTGATGGGTTCAGTGATTTATGTCAATAGACTCACTGAACCCCATACGATCTACCTGAAGAAACAAGCATCCTCCAAGACTGAATTAAAGGTGGGATAAGTTGAATTGTGATAAGATGTTGTACATCACACAATTAGCGTGACTTACTCTTTTGGGATAGATAGGGTACTGACAAGTGTAAAAGGACTTATGTCCTAATACTCAGAATAGGCTAAGACAAGATTGTACACTTTACCAATAAGACAAGAATTGCACATGGGCAATTCTTTGTCTTGTATCTACCTTTGCTTCTATAAATAGGATGGTTGTAAAAGGAGAGAAATAAGTTTGTGCACTAAGTGCTTTAGACCTTCTGTAAAACCCGCATCTAAATGCCATGAACAGTACACTACGTAAACATACGAACCAATTAAAACTTTCCTTTTATATCATGAACACGTGTCACGAATATTAAATTCAGGAACTACGTACGCGTTAGTGCACGATAATTATTAAGTACGTATTAATACACGATAATTATTAATCATAATAATTATAATCACAAGAATATGATCACGAACATGTGAACTACGTATATAATTATTATTACACGATAAATATTGATTACGCGGTACAAGTATTATTTATAACACGAACATTTAACCACGAACTAACACGGATATAATTAGCAAACGAACATGTAAATTATTAAACATGAACAAAGCTCGGGTTGCCCTTTGTGGGCCATGGTAGCTGCGGACAAGAAAGGAAGAAAGGGCCCAGCCCATTTGACTTTTGACTAAATTAAGAAAAGGGAAAAACACAGAGTTTCATTGACAAAGTTTTCTTAAAAAAATAAAAACCATAGCCTTGTCTTTTCTCCTTGTCGCCGGCTTCAAGAGACACCAAAAGGGTGTTTGGGTTGATTTTGATTGTTGAATTCGGGTCATTCGTGTTAGTGTTCTTAGTCTCATTCGATCACGTATTCGGTAAACCTCAAAACCTTCATCTAGTTACTTTATTTTTTCTGTTTATTATGTTCATGTGATAAGAAAACTTAAAAACATAATAAACATGTGGATCAACCAAGAAAACAAGTGTTAAGGGGGTTTTGGTGGGGTGTTGTTCGGCCGACACATGCAAACCGAGAGCCAAAGCCCTCACTGGTCATGCGATTCACCAACAGCCGAGACCTAGGTCTCGGCGTTGTCTTCGTGGTTCGACAGCAAGGAACAAAAAGGACCCTAACTCGCGTCAGGGTGGCCTTGTGGTTTATTGTGGGTCTCGGGAGCAGCAGCAACACCACCGACGTCAGCCGGTGGCTGTTTTGCCTTGGCAGTGGGAACCGCAGCGAGAGCATGGGAAACCACCGGCTTCAGCCGCTGGTGACTTTTGGTACATCAGTGGCTAGCCAGGTCACGGAAGTGGCTGCTGGCTAGACCGGTTTAGCCACTGTCGGGCCGGTTCGGTCCGGTTCACGGTTTGGTCCGGTTCATGGTTCGGTCCAGTTCATGGTTCAGTCTAAATTAAAACACGGGTTCGGTCACGGGATTAATTTTTACAAGTTATATATTTTTACAAGTTATATTATTTTTCAAGAAAAATTAAATTAATTAAAACATGACTAGTAATTAATTTAATTTAATCATGACTTAGGTTATATTATTTTTAATAAATAATACATGTATTAACCTAAGTAAATTACCATTTAATTTAGACTATAGTATTAATTAATTATTAAAACATAGACTACAATTAATTAATAAATCATGACTTAGTTTATAATTAATAAATTATTAATACATGATTAACCTAAGTATTTTATATGTCTTAATTTAATTAAATCATGCCTTTATTTAATTAAATCTTATAACCTATAGTTTGTTAAATTATCATGACATTATTAATAAACTATACTAATAATTACATGACTTATGATATTTAATCAGTAAACTTAAGCTTATATTATTAACTTATTAGTCCAGCTTATTTCTAAATATGGAAACTTTCTATTTCAGGAAACTTTCTATTTTTGGAAACTTTCTATTTTTAGAAACTGATCTATTTTTAGAAACTGGGGTCTATTTTTAGAAACTGGTCTATTTTTGGAAACTTTTTATTTTTGGAAACTTTCTGTTCTAGGAAATCTGCTATTTTTAGAAAGTTACTTATTATTACACAACAAGTATAATAATACAAGAATACAAGATAATACTTAATCAGAATACATGAAATACATAATAAACACAGTATAACATTTAAAATAGTAAACAAGATAGGAACATATAAAACAAGCTAAGACATGATATAACCAGTAAAATACTCAGTTGTTAGATAACTTATACATGTCCCTTATTATGTAGCGTTAGTGAGGTCGGAGTAGGACTATTCATCCTTTCGTCTTTCCTCGTTCACTAGACACAAGGTATGGATTTTACGTCCTTCAGTATGGACATTCTTTCCTGATTAGGATTCCCCGTTTGCAGCCATCTGTTTTCCCAGTATTGTTTTATATGTTTAATTACTTATGTTAGTTTAAATGCCTAAGCCATATACATGCATGACCAGTGTCACCTAGTTATGGAGGGACCATAACCATAACATTGGAGGCACCAGTGTTATGACTTCCTAACAAGGAGTTGATCCCTCCTACCCAGACTAATTAATTAGAGGCAACCCCTCTGATTGCATGACGAGGTCTCCCCTCCAAGTATTCATGCACGGTGAAACCTCATGAATTGTATGGGCTATTGGCTAATTAATACAGTTTTTCATGTTAAAACATAAGTCTTTTCCAGACTATAAACCAGTTTTATGAACATGTTCCAGGTTATCAAGGACTTATATGTTTCTGCTGCTATTAGTCTTTTATGCTTATGTTATTTCGTGCGATGCTTGTGTATCCGTTCATTGGGCGTTATGCTCAGCCGTTTTCCTTTCATGTTCCCAAATGGCAGGTACTCAAGGGCGCTCGTAGACTATAAGAGTATGTGCATACGTATTGGAAGCTATCTAACCTTCATCACTTTATGCATTTTTCCATACGTTATGTTACTTATTTCTTTGGACATTGTTTAGTCCTTTTACATTTTAGTACTTATATTCATGTGTGATGAGATTTTACTTGGACTACCGATGTTGTTTCTGATATTTCCATTCATGGTCATTTAATGTTTTTAGACATTTACCTTGCATGCTTTTATGACACATCATAATTACGTGTGACATTCCATTTACCAAAATGGGGTGTTACAATTATGGTATCAGAGCCAAGGATTCGACCTGTAGGCTCTTAAAACATGACATGTGATTAGTGGGTAATCACCATGGTCTTCCTAGAACTGACCATTGTTTCCATGCATTTATTCATGTATCATTGTTGTAGGAATTTTGACTAAGTAATGGTTGGTACAAGACTGGCCATATTTAGTCACATGTGCTTTTAATCGAATCATTTTGTTTTGATGAACCGACCCATATGCGTTCATCCTCGTCATGTCATTTTGTTTAGGTGAACCGAGCCATAGGCGTTCACCCAAACCCATGTTATTTCATCATCATGCCTTCATACACTGTTTTCATGCATAATTCTTTTTCACGTTTATATGCATAATTTTTTTCATGTACATATATTATGGTTAATCAGTTTAATCATGTAGTTTGTTTTATACTGTCATATGGTTCTCACACGTGAACAAGAGCAACTCAATGCAGCAGTTCAAGTTGCGATGCAAGCCATTCTTCCTCAACCGAGAAGTGAGATTAGGGCCGAGGTGCAAGCTGGCAACAATCAGCACCAACATCAGAATCGACCTCCTCCTCCAGCTACACTGATCACATGGCTGGAGCGATTCAATAAGCAGCGTTCGCGATCCTTCGAGAAGACTGACAGCCCCAATGAGACTGGGAGTTGGCTAACTCACATTGAGAAGATCTTCGATGCGATGGGATGAGACCCTGTCTATAAGGCAAGGTTAGCCTATTACAAGTTTGTAGGGGACGTGCTTGGATGGTGGAAGTCAGTGAAACAATCGGATGGGGCGATTTTGGGTGGTTGGCTTGACTTGGGTACAGTTTAGGGAGTTGGTTATGGGACAATTCTTCCCAAAGGCTGAGCAGGATAAGCTTAAGAGGGAGTATCATGGGATTAGGCAGAGATCTGGGGAAAACAGCAATGAGTTCATGCAGAGGTTTCTTCGTTTGGCTAGATTCCTTGGCGCAGCAGAAGGGACTACATAGGAGCAAGCGTACCACTTTCGCTGGGCTCTTCGTACATCGGTTGCCAATAACTTGGTGTATGCTACCTTTAACACGGTGGCACAAGTACCAGATGCAGCCCGTAAGTTGGAGATGTTGCAATAGAGGGATGAGTTTGGAGAGGCAGAGAGACCCGACAAGAGGTATATCTCGGCATTCAGCGGTGATCATTTCATTCATTCAGTACTACCCAAATATTTATCTTTCTCTATACAATTTCATCTTTCATGCAGAGGACTGGGGACCGGTCCCAACCGGCCACCCAGCAGCAGAGTCAGCACAAGGGTAACGGTCAAACCCAAGACCGTTCTGCTTCGGATAGGCGTGGCAGTAATGACAATTACCTTAACAACGCTAACAACTCCAACAGCAGCAGGTCCCTAACTTACTCATTTCTTATGTTACATGCTTTATGATTCTTAATTCTGACACTTCAGCATCTTCTACCAGGAATCATGGCAACGGAATGGAGCAGGATCGCAGAGGTTCACCGCCCAATCGTATAGCTATAGCTGGTATTATGTCTTACTATTTACTGCATTGTCTTGTCTGTACCCATTAACCATGTCTCATGTATACTTTTCTGAACAGGCTCCCAGCCAGCAAGGGCACCTGTTGGAGGGTATACTCACCCTCTCTACACTATGTGACAATCCATCAATTTATGGTTGATATTTTATTCACAATATTTATTTGAAAATATTATTTTAATATTATAATATGAACTCACTTATTTTTGGGAAGAAATTTGGATTTACGTCTTGAAGTAGCATCGACTAAGTCTAAACCGAAGGATTCTACGTTACGTGCTTAGGTTATTGGTGACAGTCCGACATTTCAGAAAATAAATTTGTCCGTGAATATTATTTTGAGATTTTAAATTTATATTGGTTCATAAACTCACAAATTTACGAGAAGAGATTAGGACTTACGATTATAATTTAACGTCCTTTACGACTAAACCGGAAACCTTAGGATTACGTATTTACGTTTTCGAACTCCGTTTTTTATGAGACAATTTTTATTAGATTCGTTTTGTGCCGTTGATTCATAATTTATAAAAACGTTTTTCGTAAAACGACCCGAGGGCACGCAAATCGAGGAAACTAGAATCTAGGAGTACCCGTAAATAAATGGGGATGAGACAAAATGACTTTTGCCCCACCCCCACTCATAACCGGCCACAATACTCTACCACACCAACATTTGTGTCAAGATGTAAGCTAAGCTACTTAACACTTGTCCATTCTAAGCTTAACTTGTAAGCTATGCACCACAAAAACATCTGACTCAAACCACACATTCATTTCCTCCATGCAAAACAACCAAAATATTCTCCTCCCTCTCTCTATGATGCCGTCCAAAAACCACCATCAAACACCATTTTTGATCAATTTTTACCATAAAATCATGTGTTATCTACACACATGATGAAGAACCCTTGAAGCCTTGAAGATTGGAGGTGATTATAACATACAAAGAGGAGTTTCTATGGAGTCTTAGGGATGATTTTCCACAATGAGTTCTTGAAGATTGGTGGACTTGAAGATGATATTAGTTTATCACAAGTTTTGCCATCAAAATCCAAGCCTTGATCATAACCTACATCATCATGGTGGTATAAAGATTGTTCTCCCCATCCTTCTTGTTATTTTGATTATGTAATAATGTATTTTCTTTCCTATTGTATATGTATATGATGAATATATGATGATAAAAATATTGTGTGGGGATTTGGTGTTGATAAACATGGGTAAAAAGATGAAAAACTATATGTAAAAATGGTTAATCTTGCTAAATTTAGTAGGCTGTATAAAACAGTAAATAATCATATGATAAAATGATAAAATGGTTTGAATAAATTAATATATAGTAAGCTATGAATCTTGTACACATGTGAGAGTTGGCCATGCAATGGAATCATTAGGATGAGTGAGATATGATCAAAACAAGTTTAGAGTGCAAATCTGAGTACACTGTTTTGGACGAATTTTTTAAAATACTTAGAGGCTGATTCAACAGTATCCATAGCAGAGCCAAATGGAGCACATATCATGTAGTTTATGCCATAAAAATTTGGGCTTCTATCTCCATATAGAACTCTAGATATGGCTGTTTTGGTGAACATGAAACTAAAAATCAGATTTTGGGAAATTAAAGTATAATAGTATTATATAAGCACTCAAATAAAAATAGTATAAAATGTGAATTAAAACCCACTAACTTATATAATACATTTATATAAATACGTATAAGGATAAATAAATGGACATTTTATAAAAATGGTAGTTTGATAAGTTTTATAAGTTATAAAACTATAAACATGATTTTTACGACTTTTTCGGCTATTACCGTAAAATAAACGTTTTTCGCCAATTAAAACTTAGACGATCAAACCCGTCTAATGTAAAGTCTTTAAAAGTCATATACTGATATATAAGTATCTAATACAAGTAAAAACCGATAAAACCCGAACTATAGGACATACGGACATTAACGAGCTAAGTTAGCATATTGGACTAATAATTTAACTAAATAAGTTAAACACTTATAAAAAGTACTTATTGGGCTTAACCCATTTGGGCCCAACATGTAAAGTGTAAATACTGATAATACAAGTATAAAATGGATTAATACAAGTTAAAGAACTTATAATAAGTTTATTGGACTTAAAATATGTAAATAGGTAAAACTAGTAAACTAGTAAAAGGTTACCAATACATAAACACAAAAATGAGTGAATGAGAATATATAAATCCACTAGATCATCATATATATAAAATTATCATATGTATACATAATTATTATTTTGATAAAGTCATTGGACAAAAGTCTAAGACGAGTATTATTTTTCTAGGTTTCCGTGATTGAAGCACGTACCGTACATCCAAATTGCCGATAACCCGCTTTCCCACATCAACGTGAGTTCATAGCCTCGCACTCTTTTAAATGTTTTTATGAAATTTTTTATAAACCCGCGAGGGAGATAACATGTTAGTTTTTATGAAATAGGACACTAGTTGTCCCGATTATTTCTTTGTTGATTTGGACCCGAATGATTGTATGACCCGATGAATGATTAAATGACCCGATAGATGAAATAAAATGGATTATTAAAGTTAGGTTATGTCACTAAAAGTCCCATTAGCATGAATTATGAACTACCGGGATTTGGTAGACGCTTATGCATATAATAGTACTATTTGGGGACGATCACCCCAGTTCGCGCCTTGACGGTTGATCCCCGTCGTGCCACATTGATTGGTAAGCGAATTTATGTATGAGAAGATTTACACAAGCGTGATTATTGTGATGACACGCTAATTTAGATGGGCAAATTGAGTTTCGGGCTAGCTACCCGTTGTTTGGTATAGTAAGGTAACAATGTCATGCGGCTTATAATAATCCAAGTAACGAAATACTGCTATACGCACCGAATTACGATATATTGCCTGACTAGCAATACGGAGTCTTACTATTGATATCATGTTCGTGTTTTGGTTTTCATAACCATATTCATATAACAGTTTTTATTTAACTATATATAACGTTATAAAACGTATTGTATGATGTTTTTAACGACAATGGTTCGTATAATGATTTTGAAGGCGAAAGCCTATACTATGATTTTGACGAGGATTTATATAAAATGACTTTGGCTATTTTATGGCCTATTACAAAGATTTGTACAAAATGAATTTCGGTCATAATTTTATACCGATGTTATATTGATGGATTTAATTAAAACTATATGAATTCACTCGGCGTTTTCACTGACCTTTTCTTTTAACATGTTTTATCTCAGGTACTTGAAGGTAATTATCGGGAAGACAACAAGAATTCATGGCCCGCACTTAAATAACAATTTCCATTCAAATCTTTTGTAAAATTGTATGAAATGACCATGACTTGGGACCTATGTAACTTTGATATTTATGAATGGAAATGCTTTATTATTAAACGACGCCATTTTTAAGCGTTGTCTATGATGTGAGTGATGTGCTATCCCGTAACACCAACGAGTCTTCTGCTGTATTGAGTTGTATAAATTTGGGAGTGTTACAGTTTGGTACCAGAGCTCTCGTTATAGAGAACGAAAGATTTTTAAAGCCAAGGTTTTGAATAAAACATTTCAAAATCTTTTAACTATAAACATTTTTCTAAAAATGTCTAAAAATCTTTTGACTATAACGGTGCCGAAGAATTCCTGAGTTACCGACAAGGCCAGACTGAGAAGTGTTATTTTAATATATATATAACTTGGATTATATATATATATATATATATATATATATATATATATATATATATATATATATATATATATGATGTAATTTGATTACATGATTGTTTAATGATTATTTTGATATTTATACGAGGTATTTATACGACGTAAATTGTCACAAGAAACCCTAACTCCCCTAGCAAATCAATCGAAGCTATTCCCGTAGGAAATCTAGCTATTCTAGATCTAAACCAAGTTGCGGATATTTATGATCCCAACAAAATGGTTGATATTCGTAGAAATGTAGATATTAGTTGATTGTGATATTCACGAAGAATTGGCGAGAATAAATTTGATATCGATGTCATGACGATCTTTCCTTATAGAGTGGAGTTTGACAAAACATTACCACCAAGAATGATGTCATCTGATTCGTTGTCATCCAATTCTTAAATTTGAAATCAAAAGGGTGAATGTTGCACTTGAGGCTGTCATTGAAACCTTTACCCAAAAGCCTCATGCCACTAGTACCTTTCCGAGAAGTCTAATTGAATGATCGAGTCATTTCATACTAGTAACTCATTTGATAAATATTGTTGTAAGAGATATAGGATTGGAAATTAAGTGTTGTTCATATCGAGCTTTTATTGCCCTATTAAGGTCTAAAAATAAGGTTGAAAGTATTGGAAAATGAGGTAGGATGTTGCATTGAGTATAAAATTGGTTGAAACTTAAATAAAGTAAAATTTAACTCGTATGAAATATGAGATTGATAAGAGGAGGTCGTTAAGTCATGTGATTGAACTATAAGGTTTTAAATGATTGTTAGTTTGTGTTAAGAGTTGTTCCTAAACCATTATCCAATAACGAGGATGCACAGTGTCCAATAAATAAAATGAAGAAATCTTCTTCTGAATTGGGACCGATGGATCTTCCGGGACAGGTGGAACCCCCATAACTCTTGTAGATTAGTATTCACTATGGTATCTTTTAAAAATAATCCCTGACTTAACTGACACATCAGTTGGTAGGATGAGTTCATGAAATTGTATGACATAGTGACACATAATGTGTTACGGCACAATTTGACTTGTTTGTGATTGACGAAAAGACTACCTTTGATTGCTAAATTCTACATGTATCAATGTTATATATATTTTATTGCTTCATCCTAATGTTCGCATTAGTGATGCAATCATTGAACAAGTACTCATCTTGATTTGAGTTACGTTGTGAATTATTCTTTTCGAGCGCCAGCAAGGTCATGAACCTCATGATTATTTGGCTAAAGCTCATTTCCTATCATATTGTAGTTAGTTCTTGGTGAACAAGCTTTCATCACTCTTTTGCAGATCACTCATTGTTTTTATAAGATAAAACAGTATCCCTTGAGAAAAATTGAATTTTCATCACTATAAGGATTATTCAAAGTAAGATTTATAAGTGATTGTTATCGAAATGAAGTAGTTTATAAAACACCTTGGAAAACTTAATTGTTTTCATAACAAAGAAAATCTTTGTAAATTTATTTTTGATTCTTATTTAAGAATTAAGCATGAAATTGTTTTTATTATAAACATGATGATAAAGTTTTGACGAACTGAGTATTGCATCGTTAATCTTGAAATTGTATATAGTTGCGCGCCTACATACAATTTGGAATGGACCATGCAAGGCTGATTAGTAGTCACCATAAAACTGATTAATGAACACTACATTTTCTTTAAAGATTGTGAAAGATTAAATTTATGAGATCTGCAAGAAGTGAAAAATAGGGACATATTGATAGGGACACCTACATATGTGCCCGTACCATTTATTCTTCTGAGTCGAATTTACTCATCTATGGAAATTGTCTTATTTGACAATTGATATTCCCTTCTTGTCCAATTCTCCCGTAGTGAGATTCTTAGGAAAAGTATATGATTACCGAGTGTTGATACCCGACTGGATGTATCGACGTTCCTATCATTTCTTTTGATTTGATTTCATTTGAATGACCTGGGTAAAGATCCGAGGAGCTTTCGAATGCGTACTCAAATTATGAAAACATGGGATATATTCATATTCGTTAAATGTTTTCGTCTTTATCTGAATTGAAATTCTCTCGCGTAGATTATGCGTTGACCTTACTCTTTTAAGGTTAGTTATGTCTCCAGATATCCTTGAATTTGTGAAGGATTATGAATTATTATTAGTCTTTTGAGAAGTTCACATCTTATCGACGGCAATAAAACTAAAAAGTTGATAGTGCCAGTAGAATGGATTGATTGATTATGACATGACGACATTGTCTTAATTGATGGGAACTCGAGTAGAATTCCCCTAAATGATAAGATGTTGATTATCAAAAGTGATCTAAATAATTCTTGATGGATGACCATATCCCGCATTTAGACTTGAAATTATACCGTGAATGGTTGTGAATTAGTCATAGATCTTGTAATCTAGAAAGAACCTAATATGAATTTATTAAAAGATGTTTCCGTTATCTGAAATTTTAATAGGTATTGTTGGTAAATTACCTAGACTTTCGCCATTAAGGCAAGTTGAAATTGGTATTGATTATATTCCCGGTGCTGCACCTGTGGCATGTGCACTGTATGTCGGCACCATCTGAATTAAAAGAATTACCGTACAACTAAGAGAGTTGTCGGAGAAAGCTTTTATTTTACCGAGCTTGTCATCATGAAGAGCTATGGTGTTATTATTTCTTATGTTTATTTATTACCGTGAACTAAGTAAATTGACGATTAAAATCTATATCCACTACCCAAGATGATGGATTGTTCGATCATTTACAAGGTTCTAGCGTATGTTCTAAAAATTTGATCCACGACATGGTTATCATCAACTTCGCGTCCGCGAAAAAGATTATCTATTCCAATCACTACATTCAGAACTCGTAATGAACATTATGAGTTTCACGTGATGTCGTTTGGATTGACTAATACACATGTAGCATTCATAAAATTGGTAAGTCACGTGTGTAGGCTGTAATTTGATAAATTCATGCTTGTGATCATTAAGGACTATATGTTTGTTTATAACAATAAGAATGAGTTAATAATTATTTATATATTTCCCTGAATTGGCCGAACAATAAAAACCTGTACCTTGAATATTTAACATGTGATTTAAGGCTTGACCCTTTACATAAAATGATCGTTTGATTAATGATGGTAAGATATATACATATTGACTCTTCAAAAATTAAGAGCCCTTTTAAGACTTTGGGTTTTACTAAAAAGAAAATAGCAATATGTTTTGACAGATATTTTATCAAAAAAAATTTTAAGGGATTATTCCCTTATACCCAGAACATTTAACTAAACTCCTGTTTAGGGGTAAATGTTCGTGTATACCTCAAGACAACCTAAGAGGGATTGAGGAAACCATTTAAACCATAACTTGAAATTTGAAACGATAATTTTTGCTTTTCAACTAAGAAAATTTTGACCAAAGTATAACCAAAGATTTTTCGAACATTTACGAATCTTATTAAATATTTTCGATAAATCAACAAAAATCTTGTTAATTAAATTCAAATTTATTTTGAACATTTTATATAATTGGTGGAACTAAGAAATTTAAAATTTTTATGTTTACGTTTCATAAAAGTTTAATAATTATTATTTAATTAATTATAATAATTATCGACGCTTTAGACGTCGGATTGAGTAAAACAAATAAAAATAATAGTTGAGACGAAACTAAAACATAGAAGATATGAAGAAAGAAATTTTGAATTAATACGGTCATGTTATATATATATTTCATCAGGAGAAAGTGAATGTAGATACTGACAAATTTTATAGAGAGGATAATATAGATAATAAAAAGGGGTTCGCGACTAATGTGAACCAATAGATTTAAGAAGCCGATAGCGTTAAATGATTAAACGGCCACTTGCGGTTGCCTAAATATTGAGGTTTGTGAGATATAGTTATGTTGGAATCTTGTAAGTATAAGTATTCTATTCCTGTCATTTCTGATTTAATGTATCATTATCAGAAGAAGTTGTACTTATGGCAAATTATGAAGGCAGACATCGCCTCATGCATTAGTAAACGTCTAACTATTGCAAAGGTCATCATTTGAATTTGATTCGATTTGGACCATCATCGACAGACTGACCAAATCTACTAATATCATTCCAGTTAATGATAGATTCTTGATGAAGAAATTGACTCTTTTGTATTTAAAGGAGTTGTGTAAACATGGTGTGCCTGTATCGATCATCTCTATCAAGATCCTCGCTTCGCATTGAATTTCTAAAGATTTGCTCAGAAGTCATTAAGAACGAATCTTGATGAGAGTACTGTGTACCACCCCAATCGAAGTGACGAGGTAAATTAACGATACAAAATACTATAAGTGTTGTTCTATGTTTGAATGATTGACCTTTGGTAATAAACTGTAAAATCATTTTCCTTTGGAGAGATTATCATTGATAATTATCGTATTAGGATCGAGAATGAATCTTGTGAGGATATATATATTAGAGCATCTGTCAGCGGGAGTTGGGATGAAGACACCCGACATACACCCATTGTGAGTTGGACATGTCTTTTAGGTTTAAGGTTTCCTATGATGGCGAACCTAACCTTACAAAATACTCGACCCACGAGACCTGAAATGATTGTTGAAATTAGGATCTGATTATTGACTGCCGGCAGTGGGCAGGAGGTTATGTGAATATGAAATGTAGATCTTGAAGTGCCAGATGGGTAGCGAAGTTATGCCAAAAAATTTCACCATAGAAAGATGAATTGAAGATCTGAAAGATCATGGGAATTAAGTCCCCGTTGTATGGGACCATTGAGATAATATAAAGAGTTGGTTTGAAAGGCATATAAGTTGGATCTAACCTAGGACTTCAAGAGCCGCGTGAATTATGTTTCGTATATCGAACTTGATAAAATGTCTATCAAGTGAGAATCTGATCACTTCTTGATAAAGTTTATATCGGCGAAAAGTTGCATTCATCAAAAACCCGTGAACATCATGGATAGAGAAAGTAAGTCAACATTAAGCCTGATCTTATTCCTATAGTTATGTTTGATGAAACTCGCGTATTGTAATGAATTATAATTGTGAGAAAAGACCGAATGTGGAGGAAATACCCACATGCCTTTAACTCTATAAGAAGCGAGTAGTAAGATGATCTTTGAGGACAAAGATCCTGTTTAGGGGTAAATGTTGTGACAATCCGTCAATTTATGGTTGATATTTTATTCTCAATATTTATTTGAAAATATTATTTTAATATTATAATATGAACTCACTTATTTTTGGGAAGAAATTTGGATTTACGTCTTGAAGTAGCATCGACTAAGTCTAAACCGAAGGATTCTACGTTACGTGCTTACGTTTTTGGTGACAGTCCGACATTTCAGAAAATAAATTTGTCCGTGAATATTATTTTGAGATTTTAAATTTATATTGGTTCATAAACTCACAAATTTACGAGAAGAGATTAGGACTTACGATTATAATTTAACGTCCTTTACGACTAAACCGGAAACCTTAGGATTACGTATTTACGTTTTCGAACTCCGTTTTTGATGAGACAATTTTTATTAGATTCGTTTTGTGCCGTTGATTCATAATTTATAAAAACGTTTTTCGTAAAACGACCCGAGGGCACGCAAATCGAGGAAACTAGAATCGAGGAGTACCCATAAATAAATGGGGATGAGACAAAATGACTTTTGCCCCACCCCCACTCATAACCGGCCACAATACTCTACCACACCAACATTGGTGTCAAGATGTAAGCTAAGCTACTTAACACTTGTCCATTCTAAGCTTAACTTGTAAGCTATGCACCACAAAACCATCTAACTCAAACCACACATTCATTTCCTCCATGCAAAACAACCAAAATCCTCTCCTCCCTCTCTCTATGATGCCGTCCAAAAACCACCATCAAACACCACTTTTGATCAATTTTTTTACCATAAAATCATGTTATCTACACACATGATGAAGAACCCTTGAAGCCTTGAAGATTGGAGGTGATTATAACATACAAAGAGGAGTTTCTATGGAGTCTTAGGGATGATTTTCCACAAGGAGTTCTTGAAGATTGGTGGACTTGAAGATGATATTGGTTTATCACAAGTTTTGCCATCAAAATCCAAGCCTTGATCATAACCTACTTCATCATGGTGGTATAAAGATTGTTCTCCCCATCCTTCTTGTTATTTTGATTATGTAATCATGTATTTTCTTTCCTGTTGTATATGTATATGATGAATATATAATGATAAAAATATTGTATGGGGATTTGATGTTGATAAACATGGGTAAAAAGATGAAAAACTATATGTAAAAATGGTTAATCTTGCTAATTTTAGTAGGCTGTATAAAACAGTAAAGAATCATATGATAAACGGATAAAATGGCTTGAATAAATTAATATATAGTAAGCTATGAATCTTTTACACATGTGAGAGTTGTCCATGCAATGGAATCATTAGGATGAGTGAGATATGATCAAAACAAGTTTAGAGTGCAAATCTGAGTACACTGTTTTGGACGAATTTTATAGAATACTTAGATGCTGATTCAACAGTATCCATAGAAGGGTTAAATGGAGCACATATCTAGTAGTTTATGCCATAAAAATTTGGGCTTCTATCTCCATATAGAACTCTAGATATGGCTGTTTTGGTGAACATGAAACTAAAAATCAGATTTTGGGAAATTAAAGTATAATAGTATTATATAAGCACTCAAATAAAAATAGTATAAAATGTGAATTAAAACCCACTAACTTATATAATAAATTTATATAAATACGTATAAGGATAAATAAATGGACATTTTATAAAAATGGTAGTTTGATAAGTTTTATAAGTTATAAAACTATAAACATGATTTTTACGACTTTTTCAGCTATTACCGTAAAATTAACGTTTTTCGCCAATTAAAACTTAGACAATCAAACCCGTCTAATGTAAAGTCTTTAAAAGTCATATACTGATATATAAGTATCTAATACAAGTAAAAACCGATAAAACCCGAACTATAGGACATACGGATATTAACGAGCTAAGTTAGCATATTGGACTAATAATTTAACTAAATAAGTTAAACACTTATAAAAAGTACTTATTGGACTTAACCCATTTGGGCCCAACATGTAAAGTGTAAATACTGATAATACAAGTATAAAATGGATTAATACAAGTTAAAGAACTTATAATAAGTTTATTGGACTTAAAATATGTAAATAGGTAAAACTAGTAAACTAGTAAAAGGTTACCAATACATAAACACAAAAATGAGTGAATGAGAATATATAAATCCACTTGATCATCATATATATAAAATCATCATATGTATACATATTTATTATTTTGATAAAGTTATTTGAAAAAAGTCTAAGACGAGTATTATTTGTCTAGGTTTCCGTGATTGAAGCACGTACCGTACATCCGAATTGCCGATAACCCGCTTTCCCACATCAACATGAGTTCATAGCCTCGCACTCTTTTAAATTTTTTTATGAAATATTTTAAAAACCCGCGAGGGAAATAACATGTTAGTTTTTATGAAATAGGACACTAGTTGTCCCGATTGTTTTTTTGTTGATTTGGACCCGAATAATTATATGACCCGATGAATGATTAAATGACCCGATAGATGAAATAAAATGGGTTATTAAAGTTAGGTTATGTCACTAAAAGTCCCATTAGCATGAATTGTGAACTAACGGGATTTGGTAGACGCTTATGCATATAATAGTACTATTTGGGGACGATCACCCCAGTTCGCGCCTTGACGGTTGATCCCCGTCGTGCCACATTGATTGGTAAGCGAATTTATGTATGAGAAGATTTACACAAGCGTGATTATTGTGACGACACGCTAATTTAGATGGGCAAATTGAGTTTCGGGCTAGCTACCCGTTGTTTGGTATAGTAAGGTAACAATGTCATGCGGCTTATAATAATCCAAGTAACGAAATACTGCTATACGCACCGAATTACGATATATTGCCTGACTAGCAATACGGGGTCTTACTATTGATATTATGTTCGTGTTTTGGTTTTCATAACCATATTCATATAACGGTTTTTATTTAACTATATACAACGTTATAAAACGTATTGTATGATGTTTTTAACGACAATGGTTCGTATAATGATTTTGAAGGCGAAAGCCTATATTATGATTTTGACGAGGATTTGTATAAAATGACTTTGGCTATTTTATGGCCTATTACAAAGATTTGTACAAAATGAATTTCGGTAATAATTTTATACCGATGTTATATTGATGGATTTAATTAAAACTCTACGAATTCACTCGGCGTTTTCGCTGACCTTTTCTTTTAACATGTTTTATCTCAGGTACTTGAAGGTAATTCTCGGGAAGACAACAAGAATTCATGGCCCGCACTTAAATAACAATTTCCATTCAAATCTTTTGTAAAATTGTATGAAATGACCATGACTTGGGACCTATGTAACTTTGATATTTATGAATGGAAATGCTTTATTATTAAACGACGCGATTTTTGAGCGTTGTCTATGATGTGAGTGATGTGCTACCCCGTAACATCAACGAGTCTTCCGCTGTATTGAGTTGTATAAATTTGGGGGTGTTACACACTACGTGCAACCGCAGGCACCCAGGGCCGAGTCGCCTTGACAGTGATGCTTGCTTCAAGTGTGGCCAACCAGGCCATCGCATGAAGGACTCCCATAAGGGTGAGATAGAGGGCACATCTGTACATGCCGACTCAAAGCCACCTCCTACTACTGGACGGGTGTACACGACCTCGCGTGATCAGGCCAACAAGTCAACAAGTATCATCACTGGAATCTTGTATATGAATGGTCAAGCTACATGCGTTTTATTTGAAACAGGTGCTACTCATTCGGTCATCTCTACTGTTTACGCCAAGAGTGTTAGGATATCCCGTATGCCATTAGAAAATGTCTTAAACATTCCCACGCCCTTAAGAGACTTTATACGCATAAGACATGGGTACAAGGGTCTTCCCCTCGAGTTTGACGACAAAATTATTTCAGTTGACGCACTTCCATTGGACATGTGCGATTTTGACATGATATTAGGCATGGATTGGCTATCCAAACATCACGCCACCATTGGCTACCATTCATATCGGGTCATCTTTGGTGATGTAAACGCACCAGAGTACATTCACAACGGTTTTATACCCGGAAGGTTTGTACAAATTATATCAACCTTACAAGCACGTGCATTACTGTCACATGGTTGCGAGGGCTACCTAGCTACTGTTAATAATATGGAGGTTTGATGAGATGGCATTTATACATGATCTCATCGTTCTTTTCGGGCTTTAAATGCATAAAAATGTCATAAAATACCATATATATGCTTGTGTTTGTTTACTTGTGTATTTTAGGTATGGATATCGTGAAAAAGACAAAAGATCACAAGATACAAGGAAAAACGAACACGAGAAACGAAGCCGTACAAAGAACCGGGCCCTAATCATGAAATTTTCATCAAATACCCTTGAAGACTTGAAGACAAAACAAGATTGATCCTCATTCTATGAAGAAATGACACTTAAAACCCTTGTATATTAATAATTACAAGTTTGGTCCCTTAAGTTTGTCAAAATTGCAAAAAGGTCCTTCAACTTTGAAGAAATGGCAAGATTAGTCCCTCAACAAATTCAAATTGCCAATTATGGTCCCTCATGAAGTGAAAGACACAATGAAGACCTTTGAAGAACAACATTGTCCAAAAACAGCCCTTGAAATATCACAAAATGGCAAAAATCATCCTTGATAACCTTTTATCAAAAGTTGGTGCCAAAAGTGTCAAGTTGGGAAAGTATTATACAAAGGGAAACCTGTTTTAGGGCTGAAAACTTAGTTTGCCACAAAATACAAAGGACAAGGACCAAAAGTGGCAAGTGAAACATTTAAAAATGAAAAAGGGCGCCTAACACCCACTGTACCCCCAAAATCGGATCAAAGTTTTACTGTTCATCTTTTTTACCTCCCAGAATTTACACTCACTTAAACCTGGGTAAAACCCAATTACTTGTGCACACGAGTAATTCACACATGCAGAAAACAAACCCACTCCTAAAAACCTTCATCCCATGCGTGTGGTCCCAACCCCCAAATCCCCTTTCCTCCAATCACAGCCCACCTTGGTCCCCAAGTATTTGACGTGTCCCAAATCAAAGGCTGAGATCATTGGCTTCCTCCCAACGCAAATATATACAGCCAGGATCCAATTTCATCAAAAATCGTCTAGAAGACTCAGGGGCAAATTGGAGAATTTGTAGTGATTAGGGTTTTGTATTTTTCATTCTAGATTGTTCATTAGGTTAGTATAAATAGGGTGTGAGCCTGTTCACAACCCTTTGTTCCAGTTTTCCTTCATAATTTTGTAATTCCTTTTAAATAAAATAAAAAGTTTGGTTTTTGTTTAAGAGAAATTTAATTCCTTTTTTATTTGTTAAAGTTGGTGTTGATTAGTGAAGGAGAACTGAGTTCCATTGATTTATTGGGTGAATATTGGGTGAAGTAAGTTTTATTTTCAATATTTCAAAAGGTTTTTGAAAATCTGAGTTTTTTTTGGAAGAAATTGTTCTAAGGTATAATCTGTGTTAAGAGCTTCATTAGCTTGGTGATAATAGTGTTAGAAAACGTATTTAGAAGGTTTGAAAAGTTTTTGAGAAGAATTTAAAAAGAAAAAGTTAAAACAGGTTATTGCATATTATCCTTGTTTTGTTTTCTTTTGATTTTCTTCAAACAGGTTCAAGGGTTGTTGATATTAGTTCTGCACCAGCCCCAGCTGGTAGGGAGGTGGTTAAGCAACCACTAGGACCCTTGGATGTAAGGGTCCTAAGGTAAAATCTCTTTACCTTGTTAAAATTTCAGAAAAAGCAAGTTTGTATGATCTTCTTTGATTTGATGCTTAAGTGTGCTTAAGTGTTGGATTTGTGTTTGATTTAAGTTGTTATGCATGTTTAAAAGTTTGTGAACCATTTTGAATAGCTTTGAAACTGATTTGGTTAGGAAATCTTGGTTTTACATTTTTAAAAGGGTGTTTGGCTATAGGTTTTAACAGGGTAAGGATTTGAATTGAGCTTTTAAAAAGGTGTTAGAGTTTTTGATTTAGGTTAAGATTAGTTAGTAATTAGTTGTTAGATAATTTAGACAAGTTTTGAGCATATTTGTGAGGTTTAAGAAAGAAAAGAGTAAGTTAAACCTGCATGTTCACAATCTGCTTATTTTTCATGAACTGTGGGTCCTGGTTCTTTGTTTTTTGTGAAGTGATAGGGAGATTTTAAGTTTGTTATTGATTGTGCATGATTTGAAGTTGTTGTGTGCCAACTTTTGGCTTTTAAATCTCTCAAAGTTGCTAGATATAGTCTTATAAGACCTCAGACCTTCATTTTTTATATCAGAAACTTGATATAGCTTTTGATGTGCTTGATTTGATCTTGTTGGTGTGCTAAGTGATTTATTCTTGTTGTTACTGACTTCTTGTGCTCAAAGGAGCACAAGAGTGCCCCATTTGTCCACAAACAACACCAAAATAAGCATTGCCAAGCCCCTCTTGGCTGAATCAAAAGCAAGAGCACAAAGCACTTTTCTGCTTGTGTTCATAAAGCTAAATCTGCCACGTTTTTGGTAATCTGTTGGCTTAAATCTTGCATAAAAAGAGTATTGGATTGGTTACAAGCTTGTTAAAGGTCACTAGTTGGTTTTTAAAAGTTAAAAAATAAAAAAAAGAAAAAACGTGCAAAAACCCCACGTTCACACACACACAACACTACCACTGCGCCCTTGGGTCTTTTACTGACCAAGGGTGCAAAGTGAAACTAGTTAACACGTTTTTCACTTGTTGCTTATTTAAAAAGCCATAGGGTTTTCAGCTTTTTCCAGCTTATTTTTAAGCCAATTTTTGTTCTTTTAATTTTTCCTAGGAACTTTTTAGCATTGTTGATTTTTCTAGCCACTTTTTATATTTCTCTCATTAATAGTTTATTTTCTAGGATTCAATTAATAGACGGTTTTTAATAAATCCATAAAAAATAGAAAAAAGATTTTAATTTTTTAGGAAAAATAGTTTTTAGGTTTTAAAATATATTTTTGAGGTTTACATCTAGTTTTGGTTTCAAAAACTTTAATTTTTAATTTTATATTATTTTAAGGTTTTTTATAAACTTTAAAGATTTTTATAAAATTATTAAAAAAGGGGTAGGAGCTCTAATTTGTGTTTTCCTCTTAGTTATATTAATTAGGATTTTTAGAAATTTTTTATTACAAATTCTAGAAACTTTTTATTTTTAGTATTATTTTATTATTATTTTATTATTAATTTTTCAAAACTTTATTTTTCTTTCTTTTTCATTTTTCTTAAGTTCTTTATCTTTAATTAGGACTATTTCCATTTTTAGAATATTTTTATAGCTTTTAGATTAATTTTTATAATTAATTTAAGTTTAATTAGTTTTTAATTATTTTAAATCATTTTTAGGGTTTTAAAAATAGTTTTATTAGGTTTTAATTTTTAGAAAATTACTTTTTAGTCTTATAATAATATAAGTTAAGTAATTTTTCAATAAAATCATATTTTGGGATATTTTATTAGTTGTAATTAATTTTAGGGCTTTAATTAGCATTTAAAATTAATTATTTAATTAATAAAAGGTTTTAAAATATCTTTGTTGGATTTTTAACTTTATTTATATTATTTAAGACTTCTTTTAGCCTTTTTAATCTTTTCTTAATTTTGTTTTTGGTTTTAGATAATTTTTAATTTGGTTGATTTTTCTACGGCTTTACGTTTACGTCTTTTACGACATAGTGTAATTTTCACGAAACCGTCTTCTCATCTTCTCAAATATTAATCTGAAATACATACAAGTTAATTCACAACACATATACCTCCTTGGGAAACGAACTTTCTATCTTTTTATTTGATTAAGGGTCATTAGTGTTTACGTTTTCCTAAACGTACACTTAATACTTACCGCTCTTATACGTTCTTTTGTTTTCCTAAACAAGAGTCGTATTATACCACAATCATTTTGGCGCCGCTGCCGGGGAGGTGTGTCGTGTTTTAATTTGGAAGCTTTTGTTTTTGATATTATCCAATAATAGTATTTGTGTTAAGTGGAACTCCCTTAACACGTATTATCGGTTTTCTTGGTTTTTCTTTGTGAATATTATTAATATATTGTATTAAGTATCACAATCAAAATACAATATCTCCAAAAGTGTGAAAACACAACCTTAATTGGGATTTGATCTCCTAATTATTGTATTCGAATCTCAAACAAAAAGAAAAGGCAAAAATAGATAAATACTTTCGTGAAGCTCGATTTTGAAAAATACAAACTATAAGGTGGGTATAAGGCGGGTATTATAAAATATACCCTAAGGAAAAAGGCTCTTAAGTGCTTCGCGCCGCCTCGTTTCCCCGCTTGCTTGTGAGTATTTTGACATTGAAGGCTAATCGAGGGTTTTGCCGCCCAAAGTATTATTACGTATACTATATTTGCTTGGTTTTCTTTGTGATTAAACCCTCGTGAACAATTTGGTTTTCACCAAAGTTCTAAAGTCAATCGAAGGCGTTCACTCCACGTGATCGTTTTCATTCCTTTGAGGCTTCTTTAATCAAGAGTTTGATTCGAGGAGAGATTTTGTAGATTGTTGTCTACGAAGATACACCAAAATCCAAAAAAATTAAATATCATCAAAAACACAAAAAAATTGAAAATCCACAAAACAACCAAAAAGAATCTTCTTTGCTCACCTCCCATTCTTCGTGAAGTTTATGATCACTCGTAATCAAGCAAAACGAGCTCGTAAACGTCTTCAAAAGCAAGCAAATCAAGGATCGTTGATTGTTGAAGAACCTCCAATTGTTGAACCTATTGTAGAACAAGAAGTCGTAATGGCTAATCGTACTATGATGGAGTTGCTACAAGCACCCACCGAGGGTTTTGGAGAGGCCATTGTTATTCCCGCCATCCTTGCGGAGAATTTCGAGATTAAGACGGGTTTAATGTCGATGTTGCAAGCAAACAAGTTTCGAGGTCACGAGAAAGACAACCCGCATTACCATATTAGGAATTTCAACCGTCTCACCGCTACTAGCAAATTCAAAGATGTTCCACATGACGCCATTAAGATGATGTTGTTTCCATATTCGTTGGATGGACCCGCAAAAATTTGGCTCGAGAAAGAACCGCCAAATTCGATTTTGACATGGGCCGATCTCGTTTCTAAGTTTGTGAACAAGTTTTTTCCACCATCAAAAACAACACACTTAAAAAATGAGATTTCACGATTTGTGCAACGTAACAATGAAAGTTTTTCAATGGCATGGGAACGATTTAAAGAGATGTTACATGAATGTCCTCACCATGATTTTTCGGAATTACATCAAATTGATACATTTTATAATGGGCTTAATGATCATGAACGAGATTATTTGAACGCCGCCGCGGGTGGTAATTTTTTGTGCAAGACGACAAATGAGGCTTTACAAATCATTGAAAATCGATCTAAGGTTTATAGCCCTCGTAACACACCGAGTGTTGCCAATATGGGTTCGTCATCTTCGTCACAATCGTCTCGCAGCATTAATGCCTTACATGATGAAGCTAATGAGGAAAATCGGTTTTTGATAGATTTGCTAATCTAATGTCCCATTGGAAGGCTCAAGAAGCTTCCAATTCCGCTTCGGTTAAAGCGGTTGCTAAGAGTTGTTTATCGTGTGGAGGAGCTCATGATCTTTCCGAGTGTATTACCGCGGATGGTAACACTTCGAGTGCTTATGTAGCAACGGGAACTTACAACCAAAACGGCCAAGGTTCCCGCCAAAATCAAGCTCCACCAAACCAAAATGCTAATAATTATCGAAACAACAACCAAGGTAATTACCAAGGCAACACACGCAATTACAACAAAGGGAATTATCAAAGTGGGAATGGACAAATATCTAATCAAAACCAAAACCGTGATTTTCAAAACACTACACAAGGTTTTCAAAATGCTCACACAAAAAATTTGCAAGGAGAATTTTTAGATTATGCAAAAGCAAATGATGCTAAATTTGATATTATGCAACGTGAGATGATTAGCTTAAGGTCCGAGTTGAAAAACGAGCTTAAAAATGAACTTGCTAATGAACTTAAAACTCATGCAAACAAAATGGAAGGAAATGTCCAACGTCTTCAACAAAACCAACAAAAGATGGAATTAGGACAACATGAGATTAAGCAAGAGTTATTGAAAGCGGATGCTAGGCAATCAAAATTTGAGGACCGAATGGCTAAGATGTTCGAAGCAATCATGTGTAAGCCCTCTTCTTCGGGTGGTCTTCCTAGTGATACCATTGCAAACCCGAAGGGAGAAATGAAGGTTATTACTACCCGAAGTGGTAAAACTTTCAAGGAACCAATCTCTCGTACAAGTACTTCTACGGAGAAGGAAATCGAGAAAGAACCCGAGGTGATGGTCGAAAAGGAGCACATTACAATCCACCGAAGTACCGCTCAAACCACACCTACGGTTACACCTATACCAATTGTGGAACCCGAGTTTCCAAGGCCGTCGCCTAATGACCAACCCACACCACCTTTACCCTACCCTTCAAGACGAAACAAAGAGAAAATGCAAGACCGTAACAAACAACAAATCGAGCTTTTTATTAAGATGTTTCAACAAGTTCATTTTGATGTGAGTTTAGCCGACGCGTTGTTATATATGCCTCGTTTCGCTTCCACTTTTAAAAGTATGATGAGCGATAAGGAAAAGCTTTCAAAGCTTGCTAATTGTTCTTCGGTTTATCTTAACCGCATACCGGAAAAAGTTGGTGATCCCGGAAAGTTTCTCATTCCTTGTGACATACAAGATATGAAAGAATGCCTCGCCTTGGCCGATCTTGGTGCGAGCATTAATTTGATGCCATTTTCCATTTGGAAATCGCTTTCGCTTCCGGCTCTTATTCCTTCGAACATGTCCATTGAGATGGCCGATCATTCTACGATTATGGCATGTGGGATAGCCGAAGATGTTTTCGTGAAAGTGGGGAATTTCTACTATCCCGTTGATTTTATAGTAGTTGACATCCCCGCGGATCCTCAAGTTCCTCTAATCTTAGGTCGTCCGTTTTTAGATACTTCGAGATCGCTTATCGATGTTCATGCAAGAACTATCACTTTGAGATTCAACGAAGAGGAACTTGTTATAAGCGCTACTCAAAACTCGAAACCTTCTCATGTTTATGCAATCGCTACCATCAATCACATTGACATTGTTGATGTGGTTTGCGATGAATTTTCACAAGAAGTGTTAGGTTTTTCCGATAGCTCGTCAAGTGGCAATCCCACTATTTTGGATCCGATTCTTGCTAATTCCACACCAAATCTCACTCCATTCCAAGGAGGCGATCTCACTTCAAATGAAATCGACAATGAAGATGAGGTGTTGATTAGTGATAATACTTCTATTCCACCATTTCTTTCGCCGATGGAAGTTATGAGTGTTGAACCAAAATCTTCAATCGAGGAACCGCCTATCCTTGAATTGAAAGATCTTCCTTCTCACCTTGAATATGCATTCTTGGAAGGTGATGACAAGTTGCCGGTTATTATTGCAAAAGATCTTGCTAATGATGAAAAAACCGAGCTCTTGAAAGTTCTTAAGGCTCACAAAGGGGCAATTGCGTGGAAAATTTCCGACATTAAGGGTATTGACCCAAAATTTTGTACTCACAAAATTTTAATGGAGGAGGACTACAAACCCGCAATTCAAAGTCAAAGAAGGGTAAATCCCAAAATTCACGATGTCATTAAAAAGGAGGTCCTTAAACTCCTTGACGCGGGAATGATTTATCCTATATCCGATAGCCCATGGGTGAGCCCAATCCATTGTGTCCCTAAAAAGGGAGGAATGACCGTTGTGCCTAATGAAAACAACGAGTTAATTCCCACTCGTGTTGTGACCGGTTGGAGGGTGTGCATTGACAACCGAAAGTTAAATGACGCCACTCGTAAAGACCACTTTCCTTTGCCCTTCATGGATCAAATGTTGGAGCGACTTGCGGGAAATGAATTCTATTGCTTTTTAGATGGTTTTTCCGGTTACTTTCAAATTCCTATCGACCCTCGTGATCAAGAGAAGACTACGTTTACGTGTCCTTATGGAACGTTCGCTTATCGTAGGATGCCTTTCGGACTTTGTAATGCACCCGGTACGTTTCAACGGTGTATGATGGCGATTTTTCACGATATGATCGAGAAGTCGATGGAAGTGTTTATGGATGACTTCTCGGTGTTTGGTAATTCGTTCACGTCATGTTTATCTAATCTCGAACAAATGTTAAAACGTTGTGAAGAAACCAATCTTGTGCTTAATTGGGAGAAATGTCATTTCATGTGTAAACAAGGAATCGTCTTAGGACATAAGGTGTCGAAGGCGGGGATTGAGGTCGATAAAGCTAAGGTAGACGTCATCGCCAAGTTACCTCATCCCAAAACCGTTAAGGGAGTTCGTAGTTTCCTTGGCCATGCGGGCTTTTATCGTCGTTTCATCAAAGACTTTTCGAAGATTTCTCGTCCTATGACACACCTTCTCGAGAAGGATGCTCCTTTTAACTTTAATGAGGATTGTGTTAAGGCTTTCGAGACTCTAAAAAGGAAACTTACCGAAGCTCCCATTCTTGTTGCTCCTAATTGGGAATTACCCTTTGAAATCATGTGCGATGCAAGTGATTATGCTATAGGGGCCGTCTTAGGGCAACGTTATGACAAGCATTTTCGTCCTATCCACTATGCTAGTAAGACGATGACCGAGGCTCAATTAAAGTACACCACAACGGAAAAGGAATTCCTTGCCGTGGTCTATGCTTTTGAGAAATTCCGACCTTATCTCGTCTTGACTAAAAGCATCGTGTATACCGACCATTCGACTATCAAGTATCTCTTAGCTAAGCAAGATGCTAAGCCGAGATTGCTTCGTTGGATGCTCCTCCTCCAAGAATTTGATGTCACCGTGCTTGACAAAAAAGGAGCCGAGAATCTAGCGGCCGATCACCTCTCTCGTCTAGAAGATCCTCACAAAGATGTTTTCGAGAACAAGGAAATTACCGAAACATTTCCTCTTGAGACTCTCGGTGTAGTGAATTCTAAAGACACCACCCCATGGTTTGCCGACATTGCAAATTACCATGCGGGCAATTTCATAATCAAGGGTATGACGACACAACAAAAACGAAAATTCTTTCGTGACGTCAAGTTCTATTTTTGGGACGACCCTTATCTCTTTCGGATTTGTGCGGATCAACTCGTTCGACGTTGTGTGTTTGGTGCCGAAGCTTCTAATATCCTTAGAGCTTGTCACGAGGGACCCACGGGTGGTCACCACGGTGCTAATCTCACGGCTAAGAAAGTGTTCGATGCCGGTTTCTTTTGGCCTTCTATCTATCGTGATGCACACGCACTTGTGAAGTCGTGTGATTCGTGCCAACGTCAAGGAAAATCGTCTCAACGTGATGAAATGCCGCAAAATATAATTCAAGTGTGTGAGATTTTCGACATATGGGGAATAGACTTTATGGGGCCGTTCCCATCGTCTCATGGCAACAAATATATCCTCGTCGCGGTGGACTACCTTTCTAAGTGGGTGGAAGCTAAGGCTTTGCCTACTAATGATGCTCGTGTGGTAGTAAAGTTTTTGAAGCAACTATTCTCTCGGTTCGGAACCCCTCGTGCTATTATAAGCGATCGTGGAACCCATTTTTGTAATGACCAATTCGAAAAGGTTCTAAAGAAATATGGGGTTACACATCGTCTTTCTACGGCTTATCACCCGCAAACGAGTGGGCAAGTCGAGGTTTCGAACCGAGCTTTGAAGAGGATTTTAGAAAGGTCAATTGGAGAAAACCGTGCTTCGTGGTCCGACAAACTCGATGACGCTTTATGGGCCTTTAGGACCGCTTATAAGACACCTATCGGTTGCACTCCTTATAAGTTAGTCTATGGGAAGAATTGTCATTTGCCCATTGAATTGGAGCATAAGGCATATTGGGCCCTTAAGCATGCTAATTTTGACTTGAAGACCGCGGGAGATCACCGGAAAATACAATTGAATGAATTGGATGAATTAAGGGATAATGCTTATGAAAATTCATTAATTTTTAAAGAAAAGACTAAAAAGTTTCATGATTCAAAAATTAAAAACCGGGTTTTTAACATTGGTGATCAAGTGTTGCTTTTTAACTCACGTCTTAAGATATTTTCCGGGAAATTGAAATCTCGTTGGTCGGGTCCGTTCACCATTACACAAGTATTTCCATATGGGACCATTGAGCTAGCTCAAGATGATGGTCCCAATTTCAAGGTGAATGGACATAGGCTTAAGCACTACTTTGGTGGGGAAATTCCTTCAATGGTTGCCCCCGACCAAGACACCTTCCCCAATGATAATTAGCATTGAGGGGATCGAGTCGAGCTCATGACTCGGTAATCAAAAACGAGGTGCCTCGTGGGGGAGATCCCATGCTTATCTTTATGCTTTATGTTCACTAATAAGGGGACTTGTACCCTTCCAACTCGTTGTCTCGTGGTTGTTTGTGATTGTGTTATCTAGATCATTATCATCATCTACGATTGAAGACTCTCGTGTTCGTTTACGTGAGCCTCCATCGTTCATTTGAAGAAGTTTTTCACGATTCCATGACATATCCTTTATTGTTCTAACAATTATCTTTTAGCATAATTAATAAACGGCTTTAGATATATTGTTGATCACCCTTTCCATGCTAGATCCTAAGCATTCGATTCTTCGTCTCTAGTATGGGGGTGCTCCACCTTTAGACTCGAAACATTGAGGACAATGTTTACTTTTAGTATGGGGGGTGAATAGGTACTTGCTTTGCTACGCCCTCACGTTTTCCAACTTTCAATGTTTTGTTTTGCTAATAAGGCTAAAAATGGCCAAATTTTAAATTTTTTTAGTTTTCATAAGTGTTTTTAAGACACGAATGTATATTTTCCGATGGTAGAATAAGAGTTAATTTTTGACTTGATGGGCATTTGGAGCCATTTACATTCCTTAACCCGCTCAATTCAAGTTTTGCTAGACTTTTATATAGGGAGCTTTAAAACGCGAAAGTCTTAATTCATTCGGGTTAAGAACAAGAACTTTTCGCAAGTTCCTATAATTGATTCTAGAAAGTCACTTATCAAGGGAACTTTAAAACGCATTCTCTAAACTTGAAAAAGTCCAAGAAAGTGCAAGATCCTATAGGTGGCTTGAAAACCCAAAACTTTGATTTGATATAGTCTTAATGAAAGCTAATCCAAATTTGGCTTAATTTTGACTTGCATGGCTAAGTATTCACGAGTCTCTTTAATTAGAGGTCTTTAAAAAGTGAAGAACGAGAAATGATAGAGTTAGACAAGTGATCATGCTAAACGTAGAACATGAAAATGTTCTTTCAAAAACTCATATGTTTTTAATTGTGGCTTTTTCTTCCCATAAGATCAATGCATTAGGAATAAATCATAATTGCAATAAGTAAGGTCGTACGATTTGAAAAGTTACTTAGCCTCTAGCGCAAGATCGTTTAAAAGTTGCTCGGGGTTGAATAGAGTTCATAGCCAAGGCATAACTTATTGAAGCGGGACGCGAAGATTGGCGACCATCCAAAAAGGCCCTAACAAGGCATGAGGAGCTCTATTTTTGCTAAAGATCCAAAGATGATGTGAAGTATCATTATTCCAAAATCAATATGAAGGATCGAGACACACGACGAGAAGCTATTACTCCCCTAAAGAATAGAGAAAGTCTATCCAAAAAGACCCTAACAAGGTATGAGGATAAATATATCCAAGTCCGAAAAGGAGGCGGATCGTTGTATATCAAAATCCAAAGTAAAGATTGAAGAAAAATGATGAAGTCGTGGTCCTATATGAAGAATCTCTCAAGAACGTCAAGTGAAGAAATTCCAATTATATGAAGAGAAGACCATAATTTCAAGAACGTCTTCCCAAGATTTGAAGTATGAAGTACATGCCAAATATCGGTCCGAGAAAGGTCTCAAATCGTGAAACGAGTTATGCCAAGATATGAACTTAAGGAGATACACGAGAAGCCGTTTTAAAAGATTTTGTCCTTCGGCTAACTATTGATCAAATCGTGCTACTTTGCTTTCGGACTAATAACTACTCAAATAAGTCAATATGAATCACTTGTGATCCATGACAAATGGATAAAAAATGCTAGTAACCCATTTCCTTTTATAAATAACTAGGATTGCGGGGAGAAAAAGTATTACACAATTTGGACGTATGAGTAGTGTTAGCATTGTGACTTGTACCAACAATGATCTTGTTTTTGCACTTAGCATGGAATGTATGACAATCAAGGATGACGAAGTTTGCTCTAAGGGACATTGACTTGTTTCTATTCTTTGACCCTAAAAGTCACCTTTTGGTGATGAAAATCATACATTATGTCTTTACACATCATCGTAGTATGTTGCAAGTCTTTTACTTTTCAATAAAGGTTAATAAAAATTGAACTTTGGTGATGCTTAGATACTTTATTCTAGCATTGCGTGAGGGCACGGCAATGGCTTAGTATGGGGGAGTGATGAGATGGCATTTATACATGATCTCATCGTTCTTTTCGGGCTTTAAATGCATAAAAATGTCATAAAATACCATATATATGCTTGTATTTGTTTACTTGTGTATTTTAGGTATGGATATCGTGAAAAAGACAAAAGATCACAAGATACAAGGAAAAACGAACACGAGAAACGAAGCCGTACAAAGAATCGGGCCCTAATCATGAAATTTTCATCAAATACCCTTGAAGACTTGAAGACAAAACAAGATTGATCCTCATTCTATGAAGAAATGACACTTAAAACCCTTGTATATTAATAATTACAAGTTTGGTCCCTTAAGTTTGTCAAAATTGCAAAAAGGTCCTTCAACTTTGAAGAAATGGCAAGATTAGTCCCTCAACAAATTCAAATTGCCAATTATGGTCCCTCATGAAGTGAAAGACACAATGAAGACCTTTGAAGAACAACATTGTCCAAAAACAGCCCTTGAAATATCACAAAATGGCAAAAATCATCCTTGATAACCTTTTATCAAAAGTTGGTGCCAAAAGTGTCAAGTTGGGAAAGTATTATACAAAGGGAAACCTGTTTTAGGGCTGAAAACTTAGTTTGCCACAAAATACAAAGGACAAGGACCAAAAGTGGCAAGTGAAACATTTAAAAATGAAAAAGGGCGCCTAACACCCACTGTATCCCCAAAATCGGATCAAAGTTTTACTGTTCATCTTTTTTACCTCCCAGAATTTACACTCACTTAAACCTGGGTAAAACCCAATTACTTGTGCACACGAGTAATTCACACATGCAGAAAACAAACCCACTCCTAAAAACCTTCATCCCATACGTGTGGTCCCAACCCCCAAATCCCCTTTCCTCCAATCACAGCCCACCTTGGTCCCCAAGTATTTGACGTGTCCCAAATCAAAGGCTGAGATCATTGGCTTCCTCCCAACGCAAATATAAACAGCCAGGATCCAATTTCATCAAAAATCGTCTAGAAGACTCAGGGGCAAATTGGAGAATTTGTAGTGATTAGGGTTTTGTATTTTCCATTCTAGATTGTTCATTAGGTTAGTATAAATAGGGTGTGAGCCTGTTCACAACCCTTTGTTCCAGTTTTCCTTCATAATTTTGTAATTCCTTTTAAATAAAATAAAAAGTTTGGTTTTTGTTTAAGAGCAATTTAATTCCTTTTTTATTTGTTAAAGTTGGTGTTGATTAGTGAAGGAGAACTGAGTTCCATTGATTTATTGGGTGAATATTGGATGAAGTAAGTTTTATTTTCAATATTTCAAAAGGTTTTTGAAAATCTGAGTTTTTTTGGAAGAAATTGTTCCAAGGTATAATCTGTGTTAAGAGCTTCATTAGCTTGGTGATAATAGTGTTAGAAAACGTATTTAGAAGGTTTGAAAAGTTTTTGAGAAGAATTTAAAAAGAAAAAGTTAAAACAGGTTATTGCATATTATCCTTGTTTTGTTTTCTTTTGATTTTCTTCAAACAGGTTCAAGGGTTGTTGATATTAGTTCTGCACCAGCCCCAGCTGGTAGGGAGGTGGTTAAGCAACCACTAGGACCCTTGGATGTAAGGGTCCTAAGGTAAAATCTCTTTACCTTGTTAAAATTTCAGAAAAAGCAAGTTTGTATGATCTTCTTTGATTTGATGCTTAAGTGTGCTTAAGTGTTGGATTTGTGTTTGATTTAAGTTGTTATGCATGTTTAAAAGTTTGTGAACCATTTTGAATAGCTTTGAAACTGATTTGGTTAGGAAATCTTGGTTTTACATTTTTAAAAGGGTGTTTGGCTATAGGTTTTAACAGGGTAAGGATTTGAATTGAGCTTTTAAAAAGGTGTTAGAGTTTTTGATTTAGGTTAAGATTAGTTAGTAATTAGTTGTTAGATAATTTAGACAAGTTTTGAGCATATTTGTGAGGTTTAAGAAAGAAAAGAGTAAGTTAAACCTGCATGTTCACAATCTGCTTATTTTTCATGAACTGTGGGTCCTGGCTCTTTGTTTTTTGTGAAGTGATAGGGAGATTTTAAGTTTGTTATTGATTGTGCATGATTTGAAGTTGTTGTGTGCCAACTTTTGGCTTTTAAATCTCTCAAAGTTGCTAGATATAGTCTTATAAGACCTCAGACCTTCATTTTTTATATCAGAAACTTGATATAGCTTTTGATGTGCTTGATTTGATCTTGTTGGTGTGCTAAGTGATTTATTCTTGTTGTTACTGACTTCTTGTGCTCAAAGGAGCACAAGAGTGCCCCATTTGTCCACAAACAACACCAAAATAAGCATTGCCAAGCCCCTCTTGGCTGAATCAAAAGCAAGAGCACAAAGCACTTTTCTGCTTGTGTTCATAAAGCTAAATCTGCCACGTTTTTGGTAATCTGTTGGCTTAAATCTTGCATAAAAAGAGTATTGGATTGGTTACAAGCTTGTTAAAGGTCACTAGTTGGTTTTTAAAAGTTAAAAAATAAAAAAAAGAAAAAACGTGCAAAAAGGGGGTTATATAGACTCGAACCCACAATCTCCACGTTCACACACACACAACACTACCACTGCGCCCTTGGGTCTTTTACTGACCAAGGGTGCAAAGTGAAACTAGTTAACACGTTTTTCACATGTTGCTTATTTAAAAAGCCGTAGGGTTTTCAGCTTTTTCCAGCTTATTTTTAAGCCAATTTTTGTTCTTTTAATTTTTCCTAGGAACTTTTTAGCATTGTTGATTTTTCTAGCCACTTTTTATATTTTTCTCATTAATAGTTTATTTTCTAGGATTAAATTAATAGACGGTTTTTAATAAATCCATAAAAAATAGAAAAAAGATTTTAATTTTTTAGGAAAAATAGTTTTTAGGTTTTAAAATATATTTTTGAGGTTTACATCTAGTTTTGGTTTCAAAAACTTTAATTTTTAATTTTATATTATTTTAAGGTTTTTTATAAACTTTAAAGATTTTTATAAAATTATTAAAAAAGGGGTAGGAGCTCTAATTTGTGTTTTCCTCTTAGTTATATTAATTAGGATTTTTAGAAATTTTTTATTTCAAATTCTAGAAACTTTTTATTTTTAGTATTATTTTATTATTATTTTATTATTAATTTTTCAAAACTTTATTTTTCTTTCTTTTTCATTTTTCTTAAGTTCTTTATCTTTAATTAGGACTATTTCCATTTTTAGAATATTTTTATAGCTTTTAGATTAATTTTTATAATTAATTTAAGTTTAATTAGTTTTTAATTATTTTAAATCATTTTTAGGGTTTTAAAAATAGTTTATTAGGTTTTAATTTTTAGAAAATTACTTTTTAGTCTTATAATAATATAAGTTAAGTAATTTTTCAATAAAATCATATTTTGGGATATTTTATTAGTTGTAATTAATTTTAGGGCTTTAATTAGCATTTAAAATTAATTATTTAATTAATAAAAGGTTTTAAAATATCTTTGTTGGATTTTTAACTTTATTTATATTATTTAAGACTTCTTTTAGCCTTTTTAATCTTTTCTTAATTTTGTTTTTGGTTTTAGATAATTTTTAATTTGGTTGATTTTTCTACGGCTTTACGTTTACGTCTTTTACGACATAGTGTAATTTTCACGAAACCGTCTTCTCATCTTCTCAAATATTAATCTCAAATACATACAAGTTAATTCACAACACATATACCTCCTTGGGAAACGAACTTTCTATCTTTTTATTTGATTAAGGGTCATTAGTGTTTACGTTTTCCTAAACGTACACTTAATACTTACCGCTCTTATACGTTCTTTTGTTTTCCTAAACAAGAGTCGTATTATACCACAATCAAGGTTGAATTTCCATCTATCTAGAATCAGCCGATTGTGTCAGAATTTCTAGACGTGTTTCCAGAAGAACTTCCGGGCATACCACCTGCTCGTGAGGTAGAGTTTAATATTGAGCTCATCCTAGGAGCTGAGCCAATTTCCAAGGCTCCTTATCGCATGGCTCCCATAGAGATTAAGGAGTTAAAGGAACAACTACAGGAACTTTTGGAATGAGGTTTCATCCGACCTAGTGCATCTCCATGGGGTGCACCGGTCTTATTCGTAAAGAAGAAGGACGACAGTATGCGTGTCTGCATTGATTATCGTGAGCTTAATAAGATCACCATCAGGAATCGATATCCTTTGCCACGTATTGATGATCCGTTTGACCAACTCCAAGGGGCCAAACGTTTCTACAAGATTGATATGAGGTCGGGCTATCATCAGTTACGGGTTAAAGAGCAGGACATCGCTAAGACTGCTTTTCGTACACGTTATAGACACTAAGAATTTGTAGTCATGCCATTTTTACTTACCAATGCTCCAACAGTTTTCATGGACTTGATGAACCGTATCTTTCATGAGTTTCTGGACAAGTTCGTCATTGACGATATTCTGATTTTTTCTAAGTCAAAGGAGGAACACGAAGACCATCTTCGTACAATACTACAGATACTTCACCAGAAGCAGTTGTATGCCAAGTTTTCCAAATGCGAATTCTGGTTAAGTAAGGTGGCGTTCCTAGGCCACATAGTATCCACGGAAGGAATAACCATGGATCCAGAAAAGGATGAGGCTATTACCAAGTGGCCAAGACCGACATCAGTGACTGAAGTTCGCAGTTTTCTAGGCTTAGATGTTTACTATCGTAGGTTCATAGAGAACTTTTCTCGTTTAGCACTGCCATTGACCAAAATGATACGGAAAGGGGAGAAAATCATCTGCACTGAAGAAAGAGAGAAGAGCATTGAAGACCTAAAGCAGAGACTGGTATCTTCACTGATTCTTACTCTCCCATCTAGTACAGGTGGATTTCATATCTATAGTGATGCTTCAGGGAAAGGACTTGGTTGTGTTCTCATGCAACATGGGAAAGTGATTGCTTACGCATCACGGCAGCTTAAGCCTTATGAGGAGAACTACCCTACGCATGACTTGGAATTTGCAGCAGTCGTGTTTGCACTGATGATATGGAGGCACTACTTGTATGACAAATCATGTGATATCTTCACAGATCACAAGAGGATGAAATCCATCTTCACTCAGCGTGAACTGAACATGAGGCAGAGAAGGTGGTTAGAGCTGTTGAAGGATTATGAAATTAATCTACAGTATCATCCCGGCAAGCCGAATGTAATGGCAGATGCTCTTAGTAGAAAGTCGGGTATGATCAACAACATTAAAATAGAGGAAGAGATTATACGAGACTTGGAGCAACTAGATATTGAGATCATGGTACGTGGACATCATGGTTACTGGGCTAATCTTATAGTGGAACCTGAATTACTCTCTAGGATCAAGGAAGCTCATAAGGATGATGGTGAAATTTGGGCAATTATTCAGAACTTACAGCAGCAGACAAAGTTTTGGTTAGATGACGACGGTATCTTATGGCAGGGCACTAGAGTTTGTGTTCTTGATGATCTTACACTCAGGTAAGCGTTATTGGTTGAAGCTCATAGCTCCCCATTCTCCATTCATCCTGGTTTAGCCAAGATGTACCACGACATCAAGCAGTACTTTTGGTGGAGTGGTATGAAACAGGATGTTGCTACTTATGTCTCCAAATGTCTTACCTCCAGCAGCTTAAGATCAAGCATCAGCGGTCTAGTGATCTACTACAACCATTAGACATTCCAGAGTGGAAATGGGATAAGATCACCATGTATTTCGTAATCGGTCTTCCGCAGACCAAGAGGAAGCATGATGCAATTTGGCTTATCGTTGATCGACTTACCAAGTCAGCTCATTTCTTATTGATCCGGAAAGATAATCCAGTTAGCAAACTCGTTGATGCTTATAAGAAGGAGATCATGAGACTTCATGGTGCTCCATCTAGTATCATCTTGGACAGAGATCCTCGGTTTACTTCGCGATTTTGGAGGAGTCTACAGGAAGCTTGGGGTACTAAACTTAAGCTTAGCACGACTTTTCATCCTCAAACAGACGGACCGTCGGAGTGAACCATTCAGACATTAGAAGACATGCTTCGAGCGTGTGCTTTAGAATGGACAGGATATTGGGACGATTATATCTGCTTGGTAGAGTTTGCATACAACAACAGTTGGCACGCCAGCATCAAGTGTGCACCGTTTGAGATGTTATATGGCAGAAAGTGTCGCGCCCCAATCTGCTGGGATCAGGTTGGTGAGCGAACACTTGAAGGTCCGGAGATGATAGAATTGACCAACGAGAAAGCCGCTTTAGCTAAGGCGAAATTACAAGAAGCTCATGCACGACAGAAGAGATGCTGACAAGCATCATGGGGATTTGCATTTCAACGTGGGAGATCATGTTTTTCTTAAGGTATCACCGGCACGTGGTGTTATACGTTTTGGAATCAAGGGAAAAGTCAGTCCTCGATTCATCGGATCGTTTGATATCATCGAGCAAGTCGATGAAGTATCGTATCGTTTAGCGTTACCTCCGCAGCTTTCTCACGTTCACGAAGTTTTCCATGTGTCCTTACTCAGAGGGTACAAGTATCATCCCCTTCACATGGTTCAGTATCCACTTGAACAGGTTCGTGAAGATCTTACCTTCATCGAGGAACCCGAACGAGTTCTTAACCGACAGGAACGAATCATGAGGAAGAAGACGATTCCATTCATCAAAATCCTTTGGAGGGATCACACCGAGCGGGAAGCCACTTGGGAGACAGAGGAGTCTATCCGGACTTCTTATCCTCATTTCAAGTTTTGAATTCGGGTATGTTCCTCTTTCAGTTTACTTTATCTATAAATCGGGGACGAATTATTCTTTTAAGGGGGGAAGAGTTGTAAAACCCGTATCTAAACGCCATGAAAAGTACACTACGTAAGCACACGAACCAATTAAAACTTTCCTTTTATATCATGAACACGTGTCACGAATATTAAATTCAGGAACTACGTGCGTGTTAGTGCACGATAATTATTAAGTACGTATTAATACACGATAATTATTATTTATAATAATTATAATCACAAGCATATGATCACGAACATTAAAACACGAACATGTGAACTACGTATATAATTATTATTACATGATATATATTGATTACGTACAAGTATTATTTATAACACGAACATTTAACCATAAACTAACACGAATATGTATTAGCAAACGAACACGTAAATTGTTAAACATAAAACAGCTCGGGCTGCCCCTTGTGGGCCATGGTAGCCGCGGATAAGAAAGGAAGAAAGGGCCCAGCCCATTTGACTTTTGACTAAATTAAGAAAAGGGGAAAACACGGAGTTTCATTCACATAGTTTTCTAAAAAAAATAAAAACCCTAGCCTTGTCTTTTCTTCTTGTCTCCGGCTACAAGAGACACCAAAGGGTGTTTGGGTGGATTTTGATTGTTGAATTCGTGTCATTCGTGTTAGTGTTCTTAGTCTCATTCGATCACGTATTCGGTAAACCTTAAAACCTTCATCTAGTTACTTTATTTTTTCTATTTATTATGTTCATGTGATAAGAAAACTTAAAAACATAATAAACATGTGGATCAACCAAGAAAACAAGTTTTAAGGGGGTTTTAGTGGGGTGTTGTTCGGCCGACACACACAAACCGAGAGCCGAAGCTCTTGGTGGTCATGCGATTCACCAACAGCCGAGACCTACGTCTCGGCGTGGTCCTCGGGGTTCGGCAGCAAGGAACAAAAAGGTCCCCGACTCGCGTCGGGGTGGCCTTGTGGTTTGATGTGGGTCTCAGCAGCAACAACAACACCATCGATGTTAGCCGATGGCTATTTTTCCTTGGCAGTGGGAACCGCAGCGATAGCAGGGGAGACCACCGGCTTCAGCCGATGGTGACTTTTGGTCCAGCAGTGGCTAGCCAGGCCACGACAGTGGCTGCCGGCTAGACCGGTTTAACCACTGTCGGGCCAGTTCGGTCCGGTTCGCGGTTCACGGTTCGGTTTGGTTCACGGTTCGGTCCGGTTCACGGTTCGGTCCGGTTCACGGTTCGGTCCGGTTCATGGTTCGGTCTAAATTTAAAAAAAGTGTTCGGTCACGGGATTAATTTTTACAAGTTATACATTTTTATAACTTATATTATTTTTCAAGAAAAATTATTAATTAAAACATGACTAGTAATAAATTCAATTTAATCATGACTTAGGTTATATTATTTTTAATAAATAATACATGTTTTAACCTTAGTAAATTATCATTTAATTTAGACTATAGTATTAATTAATTATTAAAACATGAACTATAATTAATTAATAAATCATGACTTAGGTTATAATTAATAAATTATTAATACATGATTAACCTAAGTATTTTATATGTCTTAATTTAACTAAATCATGCCTTTATTTAATTAAATCTTATAACCTATAGTTTATTAAATTATCATGACATTATTAATAAACTATACTAATAATTACATGACTTATGGTATTTAATCAGTAAACTTAAGCTTATATTATTAGCTTATTAGTCCAGCTTATTTCTAAATATGGAAACATTCTATTTTAGGAAACTTGCTATTTTTGGAAACTTTCTATTTTTAGAAACTGGTCTTTTTAGAAACTGATCTATTTTTAGAAACTAGTCTATTTTTGGAAACTTTCTATTTTTGTAAATTTTCTATTTTAGGAAACCTGTTATTTTTAGAAATTACTTATTATTACATAACAAGTATAATAATACAAGAATACAAGATAATACTTTATCAGAATACATGAAATACATAATAAACACAGTATAACATTTAAAATAGTAAACAAGACAGGAACATATAAAACAAGCTAAGACATGCGATAACTAGTAACATACTCATTTATCAGATAACTTTTACATGTCCCTTATTATGTAGCATTAGTGAGGTCAGAGTAGGACTATTCATCCTTTCGTCTTTCCTCGTTCACTAGACACAAGGTACGGATTTTTTGTCCTTCGGTATGGACATTCTTTCCTTATTAGGATTCCCCGTTTGCAGCCAACTGTTTTCCTAATATTGTTTTATATGTTTGATTACTTATGTTAGTTTAAATGTCTAAGCCATATACATGCATGATCAGTGTCACCTAGTTATGGAGGTACCATAACCATAACACTGGAGGCACCAGTGTTATGACTTCTACACGGCGGAGTGATTACTCGTGGCGTCCCTTTTTAGTTTTGGCCTATATTTCTTATCATGTGAGGCATATGGGTGCATCCTAGTTACATGTTTTATAGGATTTTCATGATGAATGCGATGTGTGCCTTGCATATCCTTCACAAGGAGTTGATCCCTCATACCCAGACTAATTAATTAGAGGCAACCCCTCTAATTACATGACGAGGTCTCCCCTCCAAGTATTCATGCATGGTGGAACCTCATGACCTATATGGGCTATTGGCTAATTAATACAGTTTTTCATGTTAAAACATAAGTCTTTTCTAAACTATAAAACCAGTTTTATGAACATGTTCCAGGTTATCTAGAACTTATATATTTCCGCTGCTATTAGTCTTTTATGCTTATGTCATTTCATGCTATGCTTGTATATCCGTAAACTGGGCATTATGCTCAGCCGTTTTCCTTTCATGTTCCCAAACGGCAGGTACTCAAGGGCGCTCGTTGACTATACGAGTATGTGCATACGGATTGGAAGCTATATATCCTTCATCACTTTATGCATTTTTCCATACATTATGCTACTTATTTCTTTGGACATTGTTTAGTCCTTTTCCATTTCAGTACTTATATTCATGTTTGATGAGCTTTTACTTGGACTACTGATGTTTTTTTTCCGGTATTTCCATTCATGGTCATTTAATGTTTATAGAAATTTACCTCGCATGCTTTGATGACACGCCATAATTACGCGTGACATTCCATTTTACCAAAATGGGGTGTTACACATTCACAAACAATGTTCTCTCTTCCAAAATGGGGTGTTACACAATTGGACTAGCTTGTTAGTGATGAGATCACTAAACACACATTGTCTATTCAATCCCTATTTTAGCTTCGCATACAATAGGATATAATTCTTTAATAAATTAAGAGTTAAACGTTGAAAACCTTTTGTGTTATTTACTTTACATTGTCTTGTGTTTTTACATTACTTTACCATGAGTTAGGTCTATACTTAGTATTCTTAAGTATAGCACTAATTACAAGGGACCAACATTCTACTTTAGGCAACCAACTAATAATTATACCATGTCACATTAGATAACAAAACAAAATATGTATTGTTAAGCTTTATGACAACTTAACTTGATGATACAAGATATAAGCGGTGGACGACTGTATACCAGACGTAAAAACGAGTCTAATCAAATTAAATTTTGGCAGATCTACTAGACTCAATAACATTATGTTCGGTTTGACTACTTGACAAACTTTCACAAAGGAAACTCGACCTCAGCTCGATTATAGAAGCTCAACACGTTTTTGAATAAGTATTTACATTTGGTTTATTTGCATATAATCCTGTGAAAAATCCATAATCCATAATATACATATACATATAAAAAGATATATTAGTTAAAAGCTCGATAAGTTCAATAACTCAAGTCGAGTCTATGAGCTCAAACACAACTCGTTAAATATTCAGACTCATTCTTTGGGATAAGCTCGAACTCAAAGCCCGAACAACGTCTATTACAATGAGCTTGAATCAAGTTCGAGCTCAAATTACTCGACACAAGTTTAACTCATTTACATAAATGTAAGGCTAACAATATTTCCACCTTACATTTTGGTTGGTTTTCACACGACGTGACAAAACCTCCCATTATCTATCATTGTGGCCGATCAAACTCATTTAACCTTTTTATTGGGATAATAGACCGAACAAATCCAAAGAAAAGAAGAAGAAAAAATTTGATCATCTTTTTTCCAGTTTCATTTACAGTAAGAGAGACTTCCAGAACTATATTATAAAGGTATATTAAGTAATGAAATTATGCCTTGCTGAATTACAAGGTATCATGACTATTGGTGTAAAAGGAAATAATCTGAGACGGTGCTAATTTATTAATCGAATTTGATCAACTAGTTTGGTTAGATTACTTTTTCGAGTTTGGAAAGTGTACAGCTGGTGGATGGGCTGGTGGTCTTTGGCGTCAGTTCATTTATGATGCATCACTTCTAATCTCGCGCCGTGGAGTCCAGCCAGCTACTCCATACGTTATTGATTTTATATATATATATATTTTTTTGAAAAATCAATCGTTGAAGGATTTATTTTCCCTTATTTTAAGAAAACATTTTCAAAATTTAACTCCTTATAAACTCTATAAAAAAATCCTATCAACCAAATTATATACACATATATATATATATATATATATATACATATATATATATATATATATATATATATATATATATATATATATATATATATATATATATATATATATATATATATATATATATATATATATATATATATATATATATATATATATATATATATATATATATATATATATATATATATATATATATATATATATATATATATATATATATATATATATATATATATATATATATATATATTTCAAATATATATTTTATAACACACACTTTTATATTTTCCTCACCAAAATGAATCCTAGTAATTAAAAGATAATCGACATGCTTAACGACCATTTCAACCAAATTTGAGGCTCGTCTTCGACTCCAAACTTCAATCTGGGCTCGTCTTCAGATTCGACTCAAACGCTCTACTATCCTAACTTCGACCCATACGTTAATCTCGATCACCAAATGATGTATAATCATTTCATCTCCAACAAGAATGTGCTCAAATGTCTCAACAATCCTAACCACAACCCGACCAACAGTCCCATCAACCACAACATGAAGATGAAGACGAACAACTCCCTACGCCGACTTTCAAAAAAGGAAAAGGAAGGAAGAAAGCAAAGGCCAAGAAAACAAGTGAGCTGAAGCCGAAGGTGTGTGTACTCGTAACTTTTTGACCCAAAGGCAAGGAGTTTATTTTGGCACAATGTTATATACAAGTATTTGAGGATCAAATATATGGTTCAGGTAAAAAAATATGATATTTTTTGGTACAAAGTTCTAGATGCGTACAATGATGTAGTCGTGTACAAAAATTACCCGAGTCAAACCAAGAACATGTTGACCAGAAATAGACTCCGATGAATCGACTTGTGGATAAGTTTAATGATCTTGTGGATGAAATGAATGTGATGAGCCGGGATAACGGTGTGGGGTTTATGATGAGGGTTGAAATCGTGTTTAAACATAAACGGTTATGGATTTTAAGCACAAGAGTGTTTGAAGTTTTTTAAAGACAACGGAAAATTCTGACTCGACTATACTAATTTCGTCTTATAATTATTGTCCAGTGTTGATTTTTTGGTCTTAGTCATATAATTTGACTTTAAGTATCTTAGATTGTATTATATGATACTTAATGGAAATTACATTAATGAAAATAATTTAAAACCGAATTCATTTATATAATTTTTATCAAGTATCATATGGAGTTGAGATCCATCTAGATCCTTAACATAACATTGACCCAATCAACCAATCACAACCAACCATTTAAAAAGAACCCACTTTTCGCCATTTTTATAAAATCAAATATTTCATAAACGATAAATCGTCAAGCGACAAAAAATATATCATTGCAACGAGAATTAAATCATCTTTCTAACGAGGGGCACATGTATAAAATTTCGACGAATTTTTTTTCCATGAGAAAATCATATATGATTCATATCACAAATCACATATGATTTCAAAAAATCATATATGATCCCTGATACGAATCATATATGATTTTCTCAGACAAAAAAATTTTGTCGAAAGTATATACATGTGCCCCTCGTTAGAAAGATTATTTAATTCTCGTCGCGATGTTATGTTTTATTTTGCATAACAAATAACGGTTTGTGAGATATTTAAGTTTTTAAAAAATGATTAAAATTGATAGATAAAAAAAAGGAAGGTTGAGATTAATTCATGGGGTGTATGAGAAAATGATGGTTTACATTAAACTTTTACATATAAATATGATTTAAGTTCATTTATATACTAAAAGTTTATTTAGATACCAAGTGAAAGTCCCTAACAATGATTGAAACCGCTATTTAAGATAAATAACACAAGTAATTACTTTTCAAACGTAAGACTTTATTATCGTATAATCAATTATTACAAGTGTTATGGGTCACACAGTTTGATGACACTGTGTTGTGTACTCTGTTGATAGAAAAGTTGGATAGACCGAGCTTGACCCAAATTAGGCTTAATTTGGGGTCTTGTGGACTCCGGCTCTTGCACCAAGTGAAACTTGCTTTGAGGATCATGCGCACTAAACAGACATCGTTAGGCTTACCGTGGGTTTGTGACCCACGATTAGACTCTATCGTAAGAGTAAGTAACCGATTTGAGTATGTAGTGTTTAGGGTATTGTGTGTATCGTACCTTTGTGGAACCTATGGGGTTCCTTTTATACCCGAGAGAGTCATGGCTGGGCTCTCCTACTCTTGCGGCCAAAGGAAGAGATAATAACCTAAAATAGCTTGATCCTTATCGCATAACCAAGGCAAGTGTATATCTCTTCACTTTAGGCGAATATATCTATATGATAGATTATATTCTTGTCAGATCCTGTCACGCTGCGACAAAGGACCTGGTTAAGTAATTAACCTTATGTGCGACAGCGGCTAACCGTGCCTCCTGGGATGGCGTGCGCATCGTATAAGTATTCAATCCATTCCTGATGGATGCGGGTAGTACCCGTGGGTCGGACTATCCAGCCCGACTAGGGGCTATACGTAATCATGTCCCCCCAGTCTAGTGGTCGTAGGTTCCAACCGCGGCTACTAGACATAAACCTACTCATGCCCTTGTGCAAACATCGTCAAAAGAAATACCGCGCACAACCCACATGAAATGAGTTCGAATAAGTATCCACGTCAGACTCCACTATCACAATCATGCATCGATAACTGGGAAAGACACAAACCACGTCAGAGGGGCCAACTACCAAACACCGTAGGATGAACAAAGCATTTTAGACACGTGTCGCAAGATCCCATGCGTCTGTAGTGTATGTAAATGCAATTTGTTAGACATTCAACCTTCTTTATTTGCCTATCCAAAAAACCCTCCCACCATTGTTGAAAATAGCAGGAAACAAATACTTTGAACAAAAAACAATACCAACTCCTCCCCCGTCTTAAAATATCTGCAAAGAAAAAATGGTAGCACAGCTGTTTGATGTAACGTCCCGCATATCAGAACAAGAACTCTCCTGTTTCGTCACGAAATATCATATATCTACAGTTTCCATCCAACTGTACCCGATCCACAAGCACATATTGGAAGTTTCCTGGATGGGAAAATTGGTATATACACCAGGTTCATCGAGTTTTCCAACAATCGCATTCCCCTAGGCCGCTATCTGTTGGATATACTAAGCTACTACAGCATACACCTTTCACAGCTGCATTGTATAGGCGCCACCAAAATCTCAAATTTTGAAATAAACTGCTTACTTAAGAATGTTGACCCAACAATATACCTGTTCCGTGCCTTTTACAGACCCTCGTGGATAAACGGGTGGATATCTTTTGCAAAACGCCCTGGTCAATTACAATGTTACTCAGTAAAGATAGATTCGCTGAAGAAGTGGAACGATAAATTCTTCTGGGTAGATAAGGCTGTTTTTCCATTTGATTATGATTTCATCACTCCCGAGAAAATGATAAAAGATGACTGCCCCATTGCTGGCTCGCATAGTGAAGCAGACACGCAGGTGATTACCACCGACCGGATACCAATGCAGGAATACCCAGAGGCCCTTCTATACGACCTAGGGCTGAGCCACACTTCGACCCTTCCTACAAACCACCTCCCTCAATACTTCGATGAATTCGACCATGGTAAGGACCTTGTAGTCCAAAAAATAAAAAATTCAAACGACGTATGCGCATATACTCACATATTCCTCACACTTTTGCAGAACTAACTTATTCGCAGCTTGTGAAGCACGAGAATACGTGCGCGGTGACTATACGCACTCGACATTTCACACCGTTCGAGCTATCTAATGGATGACGCGTTGGCCAACGCACTGTAGCCCTGGAGTTCCCTTCCCCACAACTTGGAGGAGCGCCGAGAGGATAACTGCAGTGAATGCTATTCCCATCCGAAGTGTGCCATGTATCATAGAGTCTTCGTCAGAAGAAACGGATCTGGGAGGGGAGGAAAACCATTGTTTCGAAGGGGTCCCCTACACAGGCCCACCAGAAGAGAGCATACCAGTTCCTAGTTAAAAAAATTACCGTGCTCCCCCACACAACAAATTCCCAAAAGGGGAAGAACACTGTAGACGAGACCTCGCGCCGATGTGACTTCATGGGGAATACTCTCAAGGCCTCGGGAAAAAAACATATGTCCAGGTACATCACCGCGCCATTCCTTATCATTAACTTGAATCAAACAATGCGTGCACTTTCCTAACACCCGTAGTGTATTAAATTTGCAGCTCCGACGTTGCGACGACCAAAGCTGGTGCAAGCACCTCGAAGTCTACCAAATTCGTGCCCTCCTAGAAGTGTACCCACTCATGCATACTGAACTGCCCAACTACATGCGAGGATTTTTGTCACACCCCACTATGGGGGAATATGAGGCGCGACGTATGGATATAATCATAATAATAGCGTGTCTATAGAGAGAACTATATGAACTAAAAATGTCATAAAAGGTGACACAAATGTCATGACAATATCTCAACAATGCAGGAGTCTAGGTAAGTAGATAAAAGTCCCACCTCTTACCAAAGACAAAAAAATAAAACAAACATCAACATAAAGGTACTCGTAGTATCACTTATTCAATCAAACAAAAGAAATTTATGAAGGAACGGGGATCTCCTTCTAAATGCATTCCTACGCGACTCCAATCCTAGCCACTTATGTTCTCACGCTTAACCACATTAACACCTGAAAGAGACACTAAAACACGTCAACAATAATGTTGGTGAGAGTCATAGGTTTAGACTCCAACGCTGAAATAAAGTTATGAGCTGTGAATAATAACCATCAACCAAAGAACATATGGACAATATGCTACAATTATGTATTAACAACTAACATTCAAGATTAACCATTCACCACAATTCCAAGGCTCCAAGCCATACCAATAACCACAATTCCAAGGCTCCAAGCCTTACCAATAACCATGGTCCCATAGGCGCCCATACACCTATGAAACAATCCCAAGGCCCCGCCTTGTCAACATCCCCTTGGTACCAAGTCAAACCACAACAACTTAGACGATACGTGTCCCCCGATCCAAATCATAAACACAATTAAGAATGACATAGCAGTTAATCACATAAGTGTACACACAAGTCCATCACAAACCATAAAAACATTCACAGCATTCTTTACAAAACCATACAATGTCTCTTCCATCCCATCTGGAAATCAAATCATAAAAAGATATGGGACTATGAAACTCACTTGATTGACCTTCTCCAACAATCCATGCACTTGCAAAAACCTAAAAAAAAAATACACCCAATCAATACATGAACTAAATACTAAAATGATTCATCAACCTATGACGGATATCTAACATTATCCCATATATATACCCCGTTTATATGCTCTAAACATTCCATTTCCCGTCCCTAACAATTCATTAACTTAGTTAAACTTGATACCTATCCCGTTTACTTTTCTCCCAAAACAGTCCGATTTTTAGTCATCAAACTATTATCCAAACGCCAACCTAACCAAACCCATGCTCTCTGTAAAAGAAACCCTATGCCCTTACATGTTTTAGCTAACTCCTCCCTTTTGACCCAACCTTAAAGCTCCTGTTAAGGCTTTGATCTATATATTCATATTCATATATATATATATATATATATATATATATATATATATATATATATATATATATATATATATATATATATATATATATATATATATATATATATATATATATATATATATATATATATATATATATATATATATATATATATACTTCTGTCTATCCAGATTTTACTGATTTTGAACATACAAAAAGTTCGTTATGATTAGGGGGTCGTACCTTAACCAATTTGCTTAGCCCTACTCCAAGTCTCTTATTTAATATATAAAACAACTCCCACATTTATTAGAGGGTTCAATTGTACTTCTAAGTACCCCAATCACCTTAAAACACAAATTGAAAACCCGCTGCCCCAAAAACTGTTTTGACCTTCTCCTGTTGTAACCTGTTTTGGACCCACCTACCCACCTCCAATTTAGTTCTCGTTTCTTGCATTAGAAATCCAACTCATTTACCTTTTCAGGGGTACTTGGATCGCATCATGAATGTTCCTAGAACTCTAGATATGATCAAAACAATGGACCAAAATTCTGTCCAGTTTTTAAAAACGATTTTCTCATAATTAATATAATTAATCATACATAAACCCTAATTAAAACCTAAAAACGTTTTCCAATGATAAAAAACATTAAGTACATTGTTAATTACAGATCATTAACAAACCCTAATCAAAAATTATGAATCTCAAACCCTAATCCATCATAGTAGGTTACAAATACGTAAATTAACGTTAATCAACCTAGTTTAATTACGTACCTTTAGATCCTGAGCATAAATTCGACTCTTTTTAATCATCCATTGCTATTTGACTGACTTAGAGTTTAATTTAAGGTTTATGGGACGTTTTTGGGGTCTTGGGGTGTTTATATATGCTTTGGTAACCTCCTGATCAAGTTTAGGCCCAATTAGGACTCCTATATGGTAATTATCTTTTTTTTACTAAAATATTCTGCTATGGGGCCCACAATTCCGAATCCCCCTTCATTATTTTATTAATTTAATTGTTATTAACTTATAATTACCATTAGTTAACATCTAGACCCTTCCGGATCAAAATCGGACACCTATTCGCTAATTTTTCGACTTTCTACGTAATTTCCGAACTAACCGTCATTTCCAAAAGTTTCTAATTATGGAAAGTATCTCTAAAACTTATCCTAACCATATAATATGTACTTAATACATACATACAACATGCGATACGTACACGAAACCTTGTAAAAATGATAATCTGAACTTTCCCGCAGTTCATTTCTGAACTCATTTCATTTCATTTCATTTCCAACCCGTACCATGATTTACAAATCATGTACCTCATTTCGTCCCTTCTCATACCCAAAAGCACACATATAAACACATAAACCACATAGTCACATAAAATACCCAAAAAATAAGACTAAGTGACGAACCTCAAAAACCGGGGTTGTCACATCACTCCCTCCTAATAGAAATCTCGTCCCGAGATTTACTCCTTAGGATCATCATTAGCAAATATCTAAGGATACTTGTTCCTTATAAATCCTTCCCGTTACCACGTGAAATCTAGTCCACGTTATAAATTACATCTATCCATAACTACGGTATATTACCCCTTTTTCCAACGTCTTAGCTTCACGACCTAAAATCTCTACCGGTTCTTCGATGAAACGGAGACTCGTATCCATACTAATATCATCTAACGGTACTTGCAAGTCGGTTCTTACTAAGCATTTCCTCAATCTTGATACACGAAATACATCATGCACACTACTAAATTCTCCCAATAATTCCTCAACCTATAAGCCACTGGTCCATTCCTTTCAAGGATTTTGAACGGACCCATGATTCAAGGTGTTAACTTCCCTTTCATCCCAAACCACGTCACTTCTTTCCATGGTAGAACCTATTGCATAACCTTATCCCCAATCTCAAATCCCAACGGCTTACGCCTCTTGTCCACACAGCTCTCTTGTCGGTCCTTTGCCATTTTCAACCTCTACTTAAGCACCGTCACCACCTCTTATAGTTTTCCGTTCTAACTCCGGTCTAATATGTTGACTGCTTCTAACTTCACCCCACAGTAACAGTGATCCACCTCATCTTCTATGGATTAACTCCATCAGTTTCTACTACATTTCCTATCACCAGACCTAACGGGTTCCCCTACTATATCACTACACTATCTTGACAACCCTTTGCTCCCTCAAGCCATGCTTCCTCCATACTACTTCTTGCTTGTCTCTCCATAATCTTAATTTCCATACCATCTTCTATCTCATCTTCAGCCAATAATTTAGGCGATCCTCTATTATTCCCTACATTCTCATCAGTGAGGAATACTGTGACAACCGTGGTTTTGAGGTTCGTCACTTGGTCTTACTTTTAGGTTATTTTATGTGTGCTTATTTTATTTGTGTGTTTATGTGTTTATTTTGTGTGAACGAGGTTGGTGTGGTTATCGTTTATGAGTATAGAGTACTCATAAGTAAATCGAGGAATGGTTATTTCATGTTCATGAGCTCACAAGTGGTGACTATGAAATGAAATAGTGATATTTTGGTGTTTACGTATACGTATATGTATTATAGAAAATCGTATTTTTTTACGATTTACGGTTTAGCATTTAGAGGTCTCGGATGAGGTAATTAGCCATATGGATATTTTTCGGGATGGTTTTAAGTCATTTAGGACTTAGTTATAAAGTTTATTTCAAAATTTGAGATTTTTTTTAAAAGTGTATATTTTACGTCTTTTACGGTAAAACGCGTAAATTTGACTAGTTTTACGGTTTTGAGGTTTTGGAGGCTTTAGGAGCTGAAATAAATTAAGGAAAATTAAGGTAATATTATTAATACATATATTAATAATAAAAATAAATAAAAAACGAATTTAAGGGGGGGTTAGGTCGGTTTAAAGAAAAAAAAAAGGAGAAAAAAAAAGAGAAAAGATTTATGGTAAGTGGTAATTGGGTTGGACAAGGATTTTTTGCTATATAAGGAACCCCACACATCATAACCAACGAAATTTTCTTTTCCCCTGGTGTTTATAGTCGACTAATGAAGATAAGAATTAGGGTTCTTCATAAAAATTTGGGTTTTTACATCTTCCATTGTTCTAAAGGTAAAACCTTCAAAACCCTTTTCAATTAAATTGTTTTTATGTTTTCTTTAATCATCTTATGATGGATTAGGGTTAGGGTTTATATAAAAACAGTAAATTAATGTTGAATTAATCATTATATGATGATCACATAAATTAGGGCTTGTAATTAGAGGGGTTAGGGTTAATTAATGAGGTTGATTTTCTTAAACCCGTTTTTAAAAACTGGGCAGAATTTTGGTGTCATTGTTTTGATCATATCCAGAGTTCTAGGAACATTCAAGATGCGATCAAGCTAGCCCTGGATAGGTAATTTAGTTGGCTTTCTAAATCAAGAAACGAGAACTAAACTGGAGGTCGGGAAGTGGGTCAAACACAGGTTACAACAGTCGGAGGTCAAAGCAGTTTTGAATTCAGCCTGTTTTCTTTTTAAGTTTTGGGTTGTTTGGGGTACTTAGGGTTGCATTGGGATCTTCTCACGAACATGAGAGATGGTTTATATATTGTAGTAAGTATCTACACTTGGGTTAAGGTTGTGGTTTAGGGTAAGACCCCTTAATGGTAACAAACTTTTAGTACATTTAAAATCAAGAAATCTGGAATGACAAAAGTAGATATATGTATATCGGGGCCTTAGCAGTAGCTTTAAGGTTAGGGCAAGTGGGAGGTGTTAGCCAACATGTGTAAGGGTATGAATATTCCTTTTACAGAAACCATGGGTATGCTTAAAGGGACGTTTGACTTAAAGTTTTGAGACCTAAAAACTGGGACTGTTTTGGGTAAAATATGAACGGGATAGTTATTAAACTTAACCAAGTTAGGGACTTGTTAAGGAAGGTTAATGGGGTGATTAGAGCTTAACAATGAGATAATTATACGGGAATAGACTAGATGTCCATCATAGGTTGATGAGCCATCTTAGTGATTGGTTGTGTATTGATTTCGTGTTTTTGGTTTGTTAGCTTGTTGTTAGTGCGAGGACTTGTGAAGAAGCTATCAGGTGAGTTTCATAGTCCCATGTTTACTATTGATTTTGACATCCAGATGGGATGGAAGAGACACTGTGTTGAGTTATTTTCTAAATTGATGCTGTGAATGTTTTTAAGGTTGAGATGGACTTGTGTGTACATTATGTGATTAACTGCTATGTGATTCTTGTTTGTGTGTGATCTGGATTGGAAAGGTACATAGGTGTATGGGCGCCTATAGGACCAATGGTTTGACAAGGTAGTGGCCTTGTGGTTTGACAAGGTAGTAGCCTTGTGGTTTGACAAGGTAGTAGCCTTGTGGTTTGACAAGGTAGTAGCCTTGTGGTTTGACAAGGTAGTGGCCTTGTGATAGGTACATAGTGTGATCATCTATGGTACCATGTTGTTTGGCAAGGTAGGAGCCTTGGTTTTGGTTTGAAATGTTTGATCTTGAATTGTTAGTTGTTAATACATAATTGTAGCGCATTGTCCATATGTTTATTGGTTATGGTATTCAAAGCTTATGACTTATTTTGTGTTGGAGTCTAAACCTATGACTCTCACCAACTTTATGTTGACGTGTTTTAGTGTCTCTTTCAGGTGATAACGTGGTTAAGCATGAGAACTTATGTGGCTAGGATTGGAGTCGAGTAGGAATGCATTTAGAAGGAGATCCCCGTTCCTTCTTAGTTTATTTTGTTGTTTGTTTCTTTGAGTGATACTATGAACCTATATGTTGTATTGTTTGTGTTACTTGTTTGTCTTGGGTAAAAGGTAGGACTGTTACCTACTTACCTAGACTCCTGCATTGTTGAGATATTGTCATGACATTGTGTCACCATTTATGTCATTATATTTTGCATTTTAGTTTTCTCTATAGAGACACCGTTTGTTGTGATGATATCCATACGTCGCACCCCATATTCCGCCATGGTGGGGTGTTACAGAATGGTATCAGAGACAGGTTATAGAGAATTAGGTTGCCTAGTCGCGTAGCCTAGTCTATAGCTTAAGGGTCCCTGCATATAGGCGTCATAGGAGTATGTGTGCATTTTATTATAATTGATGTGTTTGAATGTTATTTATTGTGATATTTTGACTGGTATGAATTGAGCCATAGTAAATTCATATTTAGCCACATGTTATTTTCTTTTCGAGTTGTGAGTAGTGCGGGTTGAACCATAATCATCCACGTTAGTCATTGCCGTATTTTGCTTATATTGTACATTATAGTACATAATTTGGTACATAGTAGTTTTTATCTTTTGATGAGTTATTTTATGTACCTGAGGTATATTATTTCCTTTTGATGTTTAAGTCATGTTCCCTAAGAATCATGTGGTGGTTCGAGTTATTAGGAGTAGGTAGATATGAAGGATTTTATGCTGTTTCCACTCTTATGGGCGACATGACTTATAACTGATTATGTTTTCGTTTTGGAGTTAGTCTAGGCTGTTTTAGCTAGACTATGGATTTCTGTATTCCAATAGTTTTATTATGTTATTTTTATAGATGGAGTTTTGGACCTTATTGGTTATGTGGTTATGTGGTTATGTGCTTAGGTGAGTTAGTAGATTTATGTGTTATTTGTTGTATTGATTCTTATAAGTGTCATCATAGGAGGGAGTGCATTGGGGAAAGGGTAATTGTATAAGTATGGTGGCCAACATAGTTATACAAGTACCACAACTTCAATGGGTTCTCAAGTATGGTTGCATGAAAGAGGGTTAGTACATGCTTGTATATGATGAGATGTAGAATTTTGGGTATACGTATTATATATGGGTTTATGTAATGGCTGCCTATGATATGGCTATTGTTCTTATTGTCTTATATGTTTTGGGTTATAGTTGTGTTGTGTGATTATGGGGTCACACAATATGGTTTGGTTTTGGAGGTGGGATTTATGCCTTGTTGTGGCACGGTGAGATGGTGATTACTCGTATGGAAAAACGAGCGTATAAAGCGATTGATTGACTAACGTGTATGATAACGAGTATGTTTGGGGGATTCAATAGGTATACATATGCGGATGTATATATACTACTGTGTGTTAAGTTATGGTATATGGTCGTTCACTAGTTATTATAACTTGAACGTACCTTGTGTTTGTTCGTGTTTTATGGTGCTGGAGTTTGATGGAGTTTCAACGACGTTTTGAATCTTTTGAACTGTGTCTTGTAGCGTATTCTTTGAGTTTCGTATTTCACGTGTACGTTTTAAAACGGTGTTCTTGATTTTAAGTCTATTGAAATAACTTGGGATTTCTTTTGAGATAATGAAATCTTTTGTGTTGAGTCTTACATTTCTTTTGGTTGGTATATGGAAAAAGGGGACTTGGAATTCTAGTATAGAGTTAGATAGTTGGTTGTATTCAGTAAAATAAGGGTAAGGTGTTGGAGTCGTGTTTGAAACAGGATGTAATATAAGATTTCTTTTAATCAACACTTATTTATTTCAAATTCTAAAAGACTTTCTTTAAAATAAAGCGAAGAAAAATTTCTTTCTACTTACATAGTTTATATAATTGGGTATAACCGATTCACGTCATATATAATTATTAAAACAAGGTTAAATGGAGTCTATGAATATTTCACATACAATTATATCTTTCATTTAAAAGGATTGCATTGATCACTAAGTCTATTCTTTAGTTTTTTTAAAAACAACAAGCATAAAATTGTTTTGGTCATAACTGGTTCGTTTTTAAAGCTTTTTGGGTGATTCAAGAGCCTAAAATTATGTACTCGGAACGTACTTTTCAAATATCCAGAATGTATAGTCATGGGAGGTCAGTGGACTGGTCGGAATTGTTGTACAAGTGTCGGGTTCAAGGTTGAGTTTGGATAGTAGTTTTATTTTTATGATTTGGGATGCACAGGATACCTAGTCTTTGAGTTGAGTTTTGAGATCGTCTAGAAGGTTGTTTGTAGATGGTTTGAGTCACATAGATGTGGGGAGGAAAAAAAAATAAAAATAAAAATATATTCTTTTGGAAAAGTCGATCTTTTGCACGGTTTAAATAATATGTCGCGAGGCGTAATATGTTTTGGTTACCAATGGGTGTGTCTTGGATTATTTTTCATTGTTATGGGTCATGTTGAGTTGATACACATTTTGGGTTTGAGTTTTCTTTGGAGTCTTGTGGTTTTGAATTGTTTTAATTGGTGCACGTGAAATGTCTTTAAGTTATCCGTGGGTTTGATTCGTTGATCATATCTGGTGGATTCAGGATGTACTTTTGGTTACGTATTGTTCGGGAGCGTTGAGGTGGTCGTATGAAAGACTTGGTTGCGCCTACACGATTTCGTAGGTGACCATGAGAGAACGGTCGGAATGCCCTTAGTGGGGAGGAAAGAAGTTCGTAGACGAACTAATGTGGTCATGAGATCTCTTAGGAGTGTCAAGGGAGATGAATATAGGTTGCATAATGTATGGTTATTGGCACAAGTAACGCGCCATAGAGAGTGTTGGAAGGGGATATGGTTCGTAAGGCATGTATGCTTTCTGAAAATTTCCTGAAACTTAGTAAGGTTGCCTATTACTTTGAGGTAGAACCATGAATAGAGCAAGTAGGAGAGGTGAGAAGAGTTGTAGTTAGTGCCTTTCCAAGGCAAATCGTTGATGGAGTGATTTAAAAACAAGAGCTGTTAGAAATTGCAAGAAATTTATTCGTGTTGCCGCTAAGAGAGGGTGTGAGGAGGACATAGTTGAAATTGCTAAGGATGTTGTATGAACGCTTTGGGTTTACGGTTATGCATTTGGCTTCGCCAAAGCACTAGCGGTTCTCATGGAGTCAATGAACCGAGTGTGCATGAACGTATATAAACGAGTTGTCATCGGGAGCATCGACGACATTTTGACCTACTCAAATATTAAAAGGAGGATGAGGCGAATTATGTGTTGGATTTGGAGTTGTTAGGAAAGGGAGTTATACGTGAGATTTTCAAGAGTAAGTTTTAGGATTAAGTTTACGAGGATGAGCAGTAGAGGTGTTGGCATATCATGGAACTAGCAAGGGTGAAGTGAAGAAGGATGAGGGAGCGTTTTGGAGGCTGAAGAGGTGGATTGGATAATGAGCCGATCTTGGCATTCTCGGAAGGACCGGATGAATTTGCGAAGCATGACGATACGTGGAGCAAGGATTTGGGCGCGTACGAGGACGACAAAGAAAGGCGATCGCATATACGTTGCAGGAACTGAAGATTTGGAAGAACTGGATAGACTTAGTTAGTAGAGCTGGACTGTTATATCTGCCTAGAATTTTAGAGGCATTTTGGTGTACGAGACGTAGAGAATGATCTATACGGATCATGAACGTCTCCAACACATATTTAATCATCTTGATTGAACATTTGGAAAAGGTGGTGGGTGGAGTTAAGTGATGAAAGAAAATTGCAAGGCCAAGTACCATCTGGGAAAGGCAAGCATGGTTGATGAGGCGTGGAGTAAGAAGAATGAAGTGAAGTTGAGACGAACTTGAACTATAGGGATGGAGTATTAGGGCGGTTTGGATAAAGGATATAGGTTGCACAAGTTGAGTTGTCTAAAGCAGATAACGCGCCAACGTGTATGTTGCTTGGCTTGGACAATCGTATGGAGAAAAGGGACGTAGTCGATAAATGCCATTTGAGGCACTGTATGAAAGGATAGGGTGAGTTGTCCCCAATGTGGACTAGAATTGGTAAAATAGGCTACCGATGTGGAAATGGTGTTTGTTGAAAGAATGAGAGCAACAAGGGATGTTATGTAGAAAAGGAGGAAACCATTAGAGCTAGTGACAAAGTATGTAGGAAGTTTTACCCATAGTAACGGGTGGTACGTTTTGGTAAAATGGAAGAGTTGAGGTAGAGTTTTGTAGGTCTATTTATGATCATTGGAAAGATCGGACCATTAGCTTATGAGCATAGAATTTCCTGGGGGAAATGAGTTGTATACATGATACATTTCATGTATTAAGATTGGTAAAGGTTGTTTGAGAATGCATTTTGCATGAACGGTTATTCGGGACTGGTATTAATAAGAGTCTTTGTTTTTTTATCAAAGAATAATCTGTGAGATTTATTGACTGTGAGGTCAAGAGTTTGGCGATGAGTTTAATTATTTTTGGTTTGTATATGTGGTATTTTGAAACTTGAACTGAGGTTTACGTGGAAATAAGAGCAGTTCATTTAGAACAAGTATCTTCATGTGATTTGTGGTTGTGTGTTTGATCCTAAGGAGTAAATCTCGGGACGAGATTTCTATTAGGAGGGAGTGATGTGACAACCGTGGTTTTGAGGTTCGTCACTTGGTCTTACTTTTAGGTTATTTTATGTGTGCTTATTTTATTTGTGTGTTTATGTGTTTATTTTGTGTGAACGAGGTTGGTGTGGTTATCGTTTATGAGTATAGAGTACTCATAAGTAAATCGAGGAATGGTTATTTCATGTTCATGAGCTCACAAGTGGTGACTATGAAATGAAATAGTGATATTTTGGTGTTTACGTATACGTATATGTATTATAGAAAATCGTATTTTTTTACGATTTACGGTTTAGCATTTAGAGGTCTCGGATGAGGTAATTAGCCATATGGATATTTTTCGGGATGGTTTTAAGTCATTTAGGACTTATTTATAAAGTTTATTTCAAAATTTGAGATTTTTTTTAAAAGTGTATATTTTACGTCTTTTACGGTAAAACGCGTAAATTTGACTAGTTTTACGGTTTTGAGGTTTTGGAGGCTTTAGGAGCTGAAATAAATTAAGGAAAATTAAGGTAAAATTATTAATACATATATTAATAATAAAAATAAATAAAAAACGAATTTAAGGGGGGTTAGGTCGGTTTAAAGAAAAAAAAAAGGAGAAAAAAAAAGAGAAAAGATTTATGGTAAGTGGTAATTGGGTTGGACAAGGATTTTTTGCTATATAAGGAACCCCACACATCATAACCAACGAAATTTTCTTTTCCCCTGGTGTTTATAGTCGACTAATGAAGATAAGAATTAGGGTTCTTCATAAAAATTTGGGTTTTTACATCTTCCATTGTTCTAAAGGTAAAACCTTCAAAACCCTTTTCAATTAAATTGTTTTTATGTTTTCTTTAATCATCTTATGATGGATTAGGGTTAGGGTTTATATAAAAACAGTAAATTAATGTTGAATTAATCATTATATGATGATCACATAAATTAGGGCTTGTAATTAGAGGGGTTAGGGTTAATTAATGAGGTTGATTTTCTTAAACCCGTTTTTAAAAACTGGGCAGAATTTTGGTGTCATTGTTTTGATCATATCCAGAGTTCTAGGAACACTCAAGATGCGATCAAGCTAGCCCTGGATAGGAAATTGAGTTGGATTTCTAAATCAAGAAACGAGAACTAAATTGGAGGTCGGGAAGTGGGTCAAAAACAGGTTACAACAGTCGGAGGTCAAAGCAGTTTTGAATTCAGCCTGTTTTCTTTTTAAGTTTTGGGTTGTTTGGGGTACTTAGGGTTGCATTGGGATCTTCTCACGAACATGAGAGATGGTTTATATATTGTAGTAAGTATCTGCACTTGGGTTAAGGTTGTGGTTTAGGGTAAGACCCCTTAATGGTAACAAACTTTTAGTACGTTTAAAATCAAGAAATCTGGAATGACAAAAGTAGATATATGTATATTGGGGCCTTAGCAGTAGCTTTAAGGTTAGGGCAAGTGGGAGGTGTTAGCCAACATGTGTAAGGGTATGAATATTCCTTTTACAGAAACCATGGGTATGCTTAAAGGGACGTTTGACTTAAAGTTTTGAGACCTAAAAACTGGGACTGTTTTGGGTAAAATATGAACGGGATAGTTATTAAACTTAACCAAGTTAGGGACTTGTTAAGGAAGGTTAATGGGGTGATTAGAGCTTAACAATGAGATAATTATACGGGAATAGACTAGATGTCCATCATAGGTTGATGAGCCATCTTAGTGATTGGTTGTGTATTGATTTCGTGTTTTTGGTTTGTTAGCTTGTTGTTAGTGCGAGGACTTGTGAAGAAGCTATCAGGTGAGTTTCATAGTCCCATGTTTACTATTGATTTTGACATCCAGATGGGATGGAAGAGACACTGTGTTGAGTTATTTTCTAAATTGATGCTGTGAATGTTTTTAAGGTTGAGATGGACTTGTGTGTACATTATGTGATTAACTGCTATGTGATTCTTGTTTGTGTGTGATCTGGATTGGAAAGGTACATAGGTGTATGGGCGCCTATGGGACCAATGGTTTGACAAGGTAGTGGACTTGTGGTTTGACAAGGTAGTAGCCTTGTGGTTTGACAAGGTAGTAGCCTTGTGGTTTGACAAGGTAGTAGCCTTGTGGTTTGACAAGGTAGTGGCCTTGTGATAGGTACATAGTGTGATCATCTATGGTACCATGTTGTTTGGCAAGGTAGGAGCCTTGGTTTTGGTTTGAAATGTTTGATCTTGAATTGTTAGTTGTTAATACATAATTGTAGCGCATTGTCCATATGTTTATTGGTTATGGTATTCAAAGCTTATGACTTATTTTGTGTTGGAGTCTAAACCTATGACTCTCACCAACTTTATGTTGACGTGTTTTAGTGTCTCTTTCAGGTGATAACGTGGTTAAGCATGAGAACTTATGTGGCTAGGATTGGAGTCGAGTAGGAATGCATTTAGAAGGAGATCCCCGTTCCTTCTTAGTTTATTTTGTTGTTTGTTTCTTTGAGTGATACTATGAACCTATATGTTGTATTGTTTGTGTTACTTGTTTGTCTTGGGTAAAAGGTAGGACTGTTACCTACTTACCTAGACTCCTGCATTGTTGAGATATTGTCATGACATTGTGTCGCCATTTATATCATTATATTTTGCATTTTAGTTTTCTCTATAGAGACACCGTTTGTTGTGATGATATCCATACGTCGCACCCTATATTCCGCCATGGTGGGGTGTTAAAAATACGCCCATCTCACTAGTGACTCTCTTTGTAGAAGAATTCTTCCTAAATAAAATGCATTCTCCAACTATCTCCAAACCGCACGCCAAAGCTCTAGGTGTCTTTCTCAGTTACCCCTATAGTATGCTCATACCAACCATTAGTCTATCAACGGTATACTACGCTTGCTTCCCATCATTTCTTCCCTTGCCATAATCCTTCATAAGACATTTCATACCTATTAGGTTAGATTTTACACAAAGCCGCCTATTCCATCGCATTTGTATGCAATCCTTCCAACTTCTCAACTATGTGACTTCTCACTCCTCTGGAAATATAGGATGAATTAGACAGTCTATCGACTATCACCCAACTCTCATAATACTTATTCCTCACCCCATTATGTATCCCTTCCACCAACTTCGTCCTTACATCGCCCTTTCTAAGCTACTCCTATCTATGTAGGAAGTATAGTCTACGTCCCTTTTCTCCATACGATTTTCCAAGCCACGCAACATAAATGTTGTCGCGTTCTCTGCTTTAGACAACTCAACTCGTGCAACCTACATCCTTCATCCAAAGCACCCTAATACGTCATCCATATAGTTCAAGTTCGTCTCAGCTTCACTTCCTTCTTCTAATCCATGTCTCATCAACCATGCTTGCCTTTCCCAGATGGTACTTGGCCTTGCAATTTTCTTTCATCAATTAACTCCACCCATCACCTTTGCCAAATGTTCAATCAAGAGGATTGAATATGTGTTGGAGACGTTCATGATCCGTATAGATCATTCTATACGTCTCGTACCCCAAATGCCTCTAGCATTCTAGGCAGATATAACAATCCAGCTCCACTAACTAAGTCTTATCTAGTTCTTCCAAATCTTCAATTCTTGCAACCTATAAGCAATCGCCTTTCTTTGTCGTTCTTGTACACACCCAAATCCTTGCTCTACGTATCGTCATGCTTCGCGAATTCATCCAGTCCTTCCGATAATGCCAAGATCGGCTCATTATCCAATCCACCTCTTCAGCCTCCAAAATGCTTCCTCATCCTTCTTCACTTCTCCCCTTGCTGGTTCCATGATATGCCATCATCTCTAACTACTCATCATGGTAAACTTAATACTAAAACTCACACTTGAAAATCTCACGTATAATTCCTCTCAAAAACCAACACATAATTCGCCTCACTCTCCTTCTTAGACTTTGAGTAGATCAAGATGTCGTCGATACTCCCGATGACAACTCGTTTATATACGTTCATGCACACTCGCTTCATTGACTCCATGAAAACCGCTAGTGCTTTGGTGAAGCCAAATGCATAACCGTAAACCCAAAAGCGTCCATTCAACATTCTTAACATCATCCCTGCATCCTCTCTTGGCAGCAACACAAACATATTTCTACCTCTTTCTACTCGCGAAATTCTACACACATTCTAAAAGATCGAGACTCCTTCTTATCAACTCATCCAAGCGCTTTCACATCACATTTACTACCAGGCAACTCAACCTTTATCTTGAATCCCTTGCAATTTCTAACAACTCCTGTCTTTAAAATCAATCCATCAACAATTGCCTTGGAAAGGCACTAACTACAACTCATCTTGCTCCTTCTACTGGCTCTGTTCATAGTTCTATTTCAAGATAATAGGTAAACCTACTAAATCTTAAGAAATATTCGGAAAGTTTTACATACCTAACGAATATCACAATTACATTTGAAATATCACATCCCCTTCCAACATTCTATATGATGCGTTACTTGTGCCAATATCCATACTTTATACAAATCTCTATTCATCTCCCTTGGCACTCCTAAGAGACTACATGACCAAATTAGTTCGTCTTTCTACGAACTTCTGACTCCTTCCTTATAACAAAGGGCATTACAACTATTCTCTCATATGACTATATCAATGCTCTCAATCAATACAAAACCAAAACTACATTTAGAACCCACCAGACACGACCAACGAATCAAAACTATGGATAACTAACGACATTTCACGTGCACCAGTTAAAACAAGTCAAAAACCACTAACTCAAAAGAAAACTCAAACCCAAAACATGTATCAATTGAAAATGCCCCATGACAATGAAAAATAATCTAAGAAACACCCAATGGCAACCAAAACATATTACGCCCCGCGACATATTTTTTTTAAACCGTGCACGACATCGTATTTTCATAAAAGAATATTTTTCTTTAACTCTCCACATCTATGTGACTCAAACGATCTACAAACAACCCTCTATACGATCACAAGACTCAACTCAAAGACTAGGTACTCCGAACATCCTAAATCCTAAGTTTAAAAACTACTATTCGAAACTCAACTTTGAACCCGACACTTGTACAACAATTTCGACCAGGCTAATGACCTCTCATGACTATACATTCTGAATATTTTAAAAGTACGTTCCGAGTATATATTTTTAGGCTTTTGAATCACCCAAAAAGCTTTAAAAATGAACAAGTTATGACCAAAACAGTTTCATACTAGTTGTTTTAAAAACTAAAGAATCATCTTAGTAATTAACGTAATCATTTTTAAATGAAAAGAAATATATGTATGTGAAATTTTCATGAACTTTGTTTAGTATTGTATAAATAATTATAAATGACGTATATCGATTAAACTCACTTATATGAAATATTTAAGTAGGAAAATTTTATTTTGCTTTATTTTAAAGAACGTCTTTTAGAATTTGAAATAAATAAGTGTTGATTACATAAAAAAACTTATTTTATATCTTGTTGCAAACACGACTCCTACACCCTACCCTTACTTTACCGAATACAACCAACTATCTAACTATATAGTAGATTTCCAAGTCCTTTTTTCAATATATACCGACCAAAAGAAATGTAAGACTCAACACAAAAGATTTCATTATCCCAAAAGAGATCCCAAGTTATTTCAATAGACTTAAAACCAAAAACACCATTTTAAAACGGACACGTGAAATAGGAAACTCGAAGAATACGCTACAACGAAGGTTGAATATCTAAAAAGAAGCGAGCTAGCCACCCTCCTAAGGATACAATCGTTAATTGTAGGGGATCATACATATATAGGCATATTAGGATACATATACTCAAATCCGTCCAACATCTACTATACAAGCATGTATTAATCCTCTTTCATGCAATCATACTTAGGAATCCATTGAAGTTGTGGTACTTGTATAACTATGTTGGCCACCATACTTATACAATTACCCTTTCTCCAATGCACTCCCTCCTATGATGACACTTATAAGAATCAATACAACACATAACACATAAATCCATCAACTCACCTAAGCACATAACCACATAAACGATAAGGTCAAAAACTCCAACTAATAAAATAACATAGTCAAACTCATGGAATACAGAAATTCATAGTCTAGCTAAAACAGCATAGACAAAATCCAAAACGAAAACATAATCAATTATAAGTCATGTCGCCCATCAAAATGGAAACACCTTAAAATCCTTCCTACCCATGTACTCCTAGTAATTCGAACCACCACATGATTCTTAGGGAACATGACTTAAACATCAAAAGAAAAATAATACACCTCAGGTACATAAAATAACTCAACAAAAGATAGAAACTACCCTGTACCAAATTATGTACTATAATGTACAATTTAAGCAAAATACAACAATGACTAGCATGGACGATTATGGTTCAACCCGCACTAGTCACAACCCGAAAAGAAAATAACATGTGGCTAAGTATGAACTACTATGATTCAACCCATACTAGTCAAAACTTAACACATATCGCAAGTAAAAACCAATAACATCAAGAAAAACTTCAATTAATATCAAATGCACACATACTCCTACGACGCCTATATGCGAGGACCCTTAAGCTATAGACTAGGCTACGAGACTAGGCAACCTAATTCTCTATAACCATTGTCTCTGATACCATTCTGTCACACCCCACTATGGTGGAATATGGGGCGCGACGTATGGATATCATCACAACAATAGCGTGTCTATAGAGAGAACTATATGAACTAGAAATGTCATAAAAGGTGACACAAATGTCATGACAATATCTCAACAATGCAGGAGTCTAGGTAAGTAGATAAAAGTCCCACCTCTTACCAAAGACAAACAAATAAAACAAACATCAACATAAAGGTACTCGTAGTATCACTTATTCAATCAAACAAAAGAAATCTATGAAGGAACGGGGATCTCCTTCTAAATGCATTCCTACGCGACTCCAATCCTAGCCACTTATGTTCTCACGCTTAATAACATTAACACCTGAAAGAGACACTAAAACACGTCAACAATAATGTTGGTGAGAGTCATAGGTTTAAACTACAACACCAAAATCAAGTTATGAGCTGTGAATAATAACCATCAACCAAAGAACATATGGATAATATGCTACAATTATGTATTAAAAACCAACATTCAAGATTAACCATTCACCAAAATTCCAAGGCTCCAAGCCTTACCAATAACCACAATTCCAAGTCTCTAAGCCTTACCAATAACCATGGTCCCATAGGCGCCTATACACCTATGAACCAATCCCAAGGACCCGCCTTGTCAACATCCCCTTGGTACCAAGTCAAACCACAATAACTGAGACGATATGTGTCCCCCGATCCAAATCATAAACACAATCAATAATCACATAGCAGTTAATCACATAAGTGTACACACAAGTCCATCACAAAGCATAAAAACATTCACAACATTCTTTACAAAACCATACAATGTCTCTTCCATCCCATCTGAAAATTAAATCATAAAAAGATAGGGGACTATGAAACTCACCTGATTGAGCTTCTCCAACAATCCACGCACTTGCAAAAAGCTAACAAACAAATGCACCCAATCAATACATGAACTAAATACTAAAATGATTCATCAACCTATGATGGATATCTAACATTATCCCATATATACCCCGTTTATATGCTCTAAATATTCCATTTCCCGTCCCTAACAATTCCTTAACTTAGTTAAACATGATACCTATCCCGTTTACTTTTCTCCCAAAACAGTCCCGGTTTTTAGTCATCAAACTATTAGCCAAACGCCAACCTAACCAAACCCATGCTCTCTGTAAAATAATTCCTATTCCCTTGCATGTTATAGCTAACTCCCTTTTGAACCAACCTTAAAGCTACTGTTAAGGCCTCGATATCTATATATATATACTTCTGTCTATCCAGATTTTACTGATTTTGAACATACAAAAAGTTCGTTATGATTAGGGGGTCGTACCCTAACTCATTTGCTTAGCCATCCTCCAGGTCTCTTATTTAATATATAAAACAACTCCCACCTTTATTAGAGGATTCAATTGTACTTCTAAGTACCCCAATCACCTTAGAACACAAATTGAAAACTCGCTGCCCCAAAAACTGTTTTGACCTTCGCCTGTTGTAACCTGTTTTGGACCCACCTCCCGACCTCCAATTTAGTTCTCATTTCTTGCATTAGAAATCCAACTCAATTACCTTTTCAGGGGTACTTGGATCGCATCATGAATGTTCCTAGAACTCTAGATATGATCAAAACAATTGACCAAAATTCTGCCCAATTTTTAAAATCGATTTTCTCATAATTAATCTAATTAATCATACTTAAACCCTAATTAAAACCTAAAAATGATTTCCAATGATAAAAACCCATTAATTACATTATTAATTACAGATCATTAACAAACCCTAATAAAAAATTATGAATCTCAAACCCTAATCCATCATAGTAGGTTACAAATACGTAAATTAACGTTAATCAACCTAGTTTAATTACGTACCTTTAAATCCTGAGCATAAATTCGACTCTTCTTGATCATCCATTGCTATTTAACTGATTTAGAGTTTAATTTAAGGTTTATGGGTCGTTTTTGGGGTCTTGGGATGTTTATATATGCTTTGGTAACCTCCTGATCAAGTTTATGCCCAATTAGGACTCCTATATGGTAATTATTTTTTATTATTAAAATATTCTGCTATGGGGCCCACAATTCCGACTCCCCCTTCATTATTTTATTAATTTAATTGCTATTAACTTATAATTACCATTAGTTAACATCTAGACCCTTCCGGATCAAAACTGGACACCTATTCGCTAATTTTTTGACTTTCTACGTTATTTCCGAACTAACCGTCATTTCAAAAGTTTCTAATTATAGAAAGTATCTCTAAAACTTATCCTAACCATATAATATGTACTTAATACATACATACAACATACGATACGTACACGAAACCTTGTAAAAACAGTATCCAAACTTTCCCGCAGTTCATTTCTGAACTCATTTCATTTCCAACCCGTACCATGATTTATAAATCATGTACCTCATTTCGTCCATTCTCATACCCAAAATCACACATATAAACATATAAATCACATAAACCACATAGTCACACAAAATACCCCAAAAATAAGACTAAGTGACGAACCTCAAAAACCGGGGTTGTCACAATTTTCTCTTCCACTTAACTCCCCCTGGCCGCGCCCAACACTTGTAGGAAATGCCCGCCAAAACACTAATAAGAGAGTTGGACACAATTACCTCACAAGAAATAACTCTAGTCGCGCATTTGAAAAAGAAGGTATCACAGTTATTAGAGCAACTGGCACAGGCAAATCAAAAGGTACACCAAGCAGCAGAACAAACAGACCGCGAACTCGTAATTGCTAAGTGTGAACTTGCACGTTTGCGTGCTGTGTCCAACATAAATGCCGGATCCATCCAATATTTAGAGAATGAAAAGGCAACATTATCTGAACTTATAGATCGCGAGCGCTGCTTGCGTGTGAAGTAGGAGGATGAAAATCGCTGGGCTATGTTGAAGCTGGAAGAAGGTATGAGTGCCCTTACTGCAAATTGTAACAATTTTGTCGCCAATTGTCACAAAGATATGGCTAAGAACTCCGAGATTCTGAAGTATATGAGCATCGATTTTGATGAAGAGCTTTATCCACACCTCACCGCCGTGCGCGCGAAGAATCGTTGGTTAATAAAGCATGGCCTGCCATTAGCTGCGAAAAGTTCCGTGGAGGAGCCCAACCTCCATAAAGTGACCAGGGATATCTTCGATGTTGCGCGGCTACTAGGACAAAGCCTCGCCATGGAGTGCACCTTGAAGGAGAAGTTACTAACCAGACCCCTGGAGGGTAGTGAAATTTACCCAAGGTACGTACAAGAACTCTTTGATGCTGCATTCCATAGACTAGAAGGCCTCCCACTACCCATCATAGACTGTCTTGAGAAAGACCAAGATTTTCCTGAAAGTGTGATCATGGCCGGCCTCACCTTAGCAAGCCATTGCGCAGAAACAACGGAAGAAGATCCCCCTGTCCTAGCCAAACCGGATATTTCTCAACTACAGGTCCCATGTCTACATCTCTGGTACACCAATAATGATCTCGCTAGAAGACAAGTTGAAACAGCACGTGAGACGTGTTGTGAAGAAGAACCGGACTTCAACTAAAGGTGTCGCTATTAGTTTAGGTTTAGCACACCCTAGTCGATCTGATGGTGTACCAGTTAGCCTGCCTTCCATCGATGTGTATCAGACTCGCGTGCTGCAATGTATGAAGGAGGCATGGGTACAACATTCCGCATCATTGAACCCGGCGCACCGTAGGTTGAAGAGGTCGTTGTCAACGAATGACCTCCTATAGAGGGCACCTTTCTTTACTATTTGCCTTGTACTAACTAGGCACAATAACTTTGTAAATTAAGGAAGTTGTATAATATTTATGACAACCCGTATTTTTGCCAATAGGTAGCGTCCTGCACTGTGCTCACGTTCCTTGTTTGTATACGTGTGTCCAGGTGTCTGTATTCACGCCTGAGTGAGACAGAACGCCTGTTTATGAGTACACTCATTGGAGCGTGACTCTAAACTTATGGGCGAGTCAAGAGTCATTACGTGTGGTCCTGCCACTACTACCATAAGCAATGTCATAAAGAATGACAAGTTTGTTAGGCGTGCACACTGTGTCTTGTGTGTATCCGTCATAAAGTACGTGGACTGCTACACTTACCACAACGTCTTGTGGGAAGCTGCCTAACAAAGGATACCTGCTCTGGCGCCGCTGGGGTGCATCCCTCTTACACAACAAGTTTAATTAGTAGGGTAAACTTAGTCCTCTTATTTCACCAGGAAATGTTTGTTGTACATGTACACTGGAAGGCCAAATTTATATATATTTCAGAAAAGAAACAACACTCTTATGCATAAAAGATAGAAAAGAAAAAAATTATTTGGGGTGCGGAGCTAGCTAGGAACCGCAGTGTTTTATTCATACTTTTTGCCAATGCTGAAATAAATAACAAAAAAGGAAACCCTAAAACGACAATAAAGAAAAAATACATGGATCCTTATTGGGGCTAGTAGTAGCCAAGAGAATGGTCCATGCTAGCTATGCAATATCTCAGGGAGAATATCGTCCACAATTCTGGTTGCCTTTCAACTCACTTCTCGCCGGGCTGGATACCGACTCCGCATAGCCATGCGCACTCATCCCAGTCCGCGAGAGTTTTTTGCTTGCCCTACCGCGCCATTATGTGCTTCGCGCTGCTGGTAGTACGCCCACACGATCATGTTGCCGCATGGTGCGTGCAGTTATCCTGGCTGCGGGGGGCGACTGCTCCCTTGCGGTGTTGCTGGTGGTTACCTTTGGAAGGGAGTAATGTTGCTACGCGCCGCACCACATTTCCATTTGATGTTACTAGGGAACCAATAGTACGCCCCAGCTTTGAGAACATATTTTCTCCCTCTGCGCCTTTGATTGAGGGTGGACCAGTAACCATGTTATAATTTGTCCTACGTCTTGAGCCCGCCTGGCATCTCTGACAACGCGCCACTCTTTTATGAGCATCATTATGTATAAATAGCCAAAAGTACCCCGAGCGAGTGACTTCCTCCACCATCGCTACCGGGCCACGAGGACATACTCTTCTGTGCGCGGCTTCCACTACTGCCCGCGCTTGATCTGGTGCTAAGCATTGCAACATCCGCCCGTTGCCTGATTGTTTGTACAATGCTCCTTTGACAATTTTAAAGTGCTTAACTCTCGCCTGTATTTGTCTAGCTTTACCTCTGCTGCTTGGTAATTTGTTATGCGACAAAAACTCTCTAATAGGTGTCACCCATGTTGGTGATTCCATGTCCACAATTATATTTTTGTGCAAGAAAAAATCGACTAGAACGTGGTCAGGAGGTTTATTCATATCCACAATTGAAAGTCGGTCCATGTACACTGAGATTTCGCCCTCCTTTATTGAAACCTTTCGGATAGCAAACTCTACGAACTGTGTTGTGATGTCCCGTATCTTTTCCGTGTACTTGATTAGCACCTGCCCCCGTGGCTCGCATGACCCTGCGACCCTACTTGTTACCAAAGGGTTGTACGCGTACGCCATTAGGCTCTTCATGCCCATTCTAAGCGTCAAACTTAGACCTGCTATGAGGGCTTCGAAATCTGCTTCCATGCTAGTTGTGGGGAAGTCAAACAACAGTACGTAGGTGATCTTTATGTCACCCTGATTCGTGAGGATGAACCCTGCATCTGGTCCTTCGTTTCCTGTGAAACCTGTCGAGAATAGGACCCACGAGAGATCTGATGGTGACCCTCGCTTACAAATACACTCTCTGCCTGGGACTCATCCGAGATATACCTCCTTCTTTTTGTCTGTGATCTGGACTTCGTGCCGTGTTGACTCCTGGCTGCGCTCTTCCTTTTGGCGTTGGGGCTAGAAGTGTTGCTGCCCCCCTCGAGCGTGTCTATGTTACGGATGGTGACTACTCCATCTTGTACTGGAAATTTGAACATCCCATGTGCTGTGGAAGGTACTGCGCGTAGCATCTTTAGTGTCGGCTGTGCAATTATCCAATTGTACGATGATTAAGACCGCACAACCATGAAGTCCATCCAATCCATCGTCGAGTGTTCTGCGTTTCCAATGGTCACCTGTGTGCAGAGGTTTCCCAGTGGTCAAGTTTTATTACCGCTAAACCCTGTGAGGATTTGTGCTGTTTCCTCTAGCTCCTTCCTTATTTCCCATGGGAGCCGTGCGAAATAATGTTCGTTTAATATGTTCGCTGCAGACCCCCCCATCGACGCACATGCCTTCTATAATGTGGTCCCCGAGGGCTATGACAATTGTCAGCGACCCAACTCTATAGTCCATATTTGAAAGAATAGGGAATCCTATTTCATTATCGTGCGAAAATTCCGCGACCACCCTTCTTTGCATGAAAGATTTTTCCCTGTCTACCATGTATATGGTTATAGGTTTATCCTTCTGTTTCTTCACTTCAACCTTCTTCGTATCTGTGTTCTTTCTCCAATCTCTTATTAGGTGGTTCAGCTTCCCAGCTTTTACCAGGCTTTCAACGTGCCTTTTCAACTAAATACACTCATCAGTAGCGTGCCCTTTATCATCATGGTATTCGCAGTGCTTTGTGTTATCCCGTTTATCTGTTGGTCCCATCATTGGGCTAGGCTTTGGAAAGCTTGCTCCTTCTGATAAGAATATATCCCTGGAGGTTTTTTGCAGCGGGGTGAACTTGCTGTTGTTGTTGTTGTTGTTGCTCCTTTGCTTTGTCGCTCCTTGAAAGTGCAACGCGCGACTAACGTTTTGCCCATATGATTGTTTCTTGGGCCTGTCTTGGTACTTGTAGCCTGACGCCATCTGATGCTGCGGTCTCCCCTTGAATAAACGCTCGGACCTTTTTCATTACCGCGTCAAATGTTGTCGGGGTTCTGTCGTTCAACTTTTTTATTAGGTCCGGATTTGTGATGCCTGCGAGGAATCCAGAAATTTTTAGAATCTCTGGGCAATCCTTAATCTGGTTGCATTCAGATTTAAAGCGCCCTCCATGAAGTCTTCTAGGCTTTCGTTGTGCCTCTGTTTCACCCTCGCAAGTGAAACCAAGCTTTTGTCATACTTCTTCTACTGCAAATAGTTTCTTCATAACGCTCTCCGAAGTTCTTCGAACCCATGAATGCTCCTTCGCGGGAGACAGTTGAACCATGTCCGATCGTTCCCGATGAGCGTCGAGTTGAACATATGACACCACACGGCTTCTGGCCATTGCTCTATCCCTGCCTGAGATTCGAACACTTTTAGGTGATCATCTGGATCCGTCGTACCGTTGTAGGTCTTGACGTTAGACGACATGCGTCTTCTTTTGTTATCCCTGAAAGTAGTTATGCATTCTAAAAACGCGCTCCCTTTTTCTCGACGTCATGGCAAGGTCCATTGATCTTCACATTCTATCCTTGGTCTTTTTGGTGCCCTGCGGTGTTTTCTGTCGTAGTCAGAGGAATCAGAGTCCTCAGTGGATGAAGGAGAGACCCTTTTATGGTGGGGGTGGCGGTCACTATGATTAGAGTCCCTCTTGCGCCTCCTTCCAGTGCTCTTATTCCTTTCCTTAACTTGCAGATCCTGAGATGAATCTCCTTCCAGGGGCCAGTCTTTTAAAGGCGCTTTGTCTACTAGTAGGGTTAGGCCCTAGTCTATCATTCATGCTTGTGCACCGATGGTCATTGACTGGTGTCATGAAACCATCCTCTTCTCTTGAGTATCTGGAGCTGTCCGAGGACGATGCGTCTTCAATGAGAGGCGCATCTGAAGGGGATGCCTGGATCTCAGTCGCTCTTTGCTTCTTTCTCTTCTCTTTTCTAGCTTCCTTGCTAGGTCTTGACCCTTCCCTAGACTTGAATTCTTTATCGAAGTCTAGACTGATTCGAAGATCTCTTGTTGGATTCGCCCTCATATGCGCTCTCATGAGTGGGATTAAAGCCTCATACTTTTCTGCGACGTAGTCGCTCATACTTTGCTTCACCGAGGGGGGAATTTCTGTTTCAGCTTGCGGATCTATCACAACCCTCGCGTCCAGAGCATCCTTGCGGCCTTGATTAGGGATCTCCTGAGAGGAGGATGCAGTTCCAACCGCCTGTGGGGTCGAAGTGACTAGCGGAGAGAAAGATACTTGCAGTCCCTTCCCTCTGCGACTTGTGTTATTAGGTTTAAGGCTTGAGTAGGGACCTATTGGCTTTTTGGATCCCCCCTTTAGTGGAGGCGGGTTTGCGCCGCTTTTCCTCATTAGCTAGAGCATAGTGTGGGTCCTACGGATGGCGCCAACTTGTTGATACAAAATTTGGATAGACCGAGCTTGACCTAAATTAGGCTTAATTTGGGGTCTTGTGGACTCCGACTCTTGCACCAAGTGAAACTTGCTTTGAGGACCCTGTGCACTAAACAGACACCGTTAGGCTTATCGTGGGTTTGTGACCCACGATTAGACTCCGGTGTAAGAGTAAGTAACCGATTTGAGTATGTAGTGTTTAGGGTATTGTGTGTATCGTACCTTTGTGGAACCTATGGGTTTCCTTTTATACCCGAGAGAGTCTTGGCTGGGCTCTCCTACTCTTGCGGCCAAAGAAAGAAATAATGACCTAAAATAGCTTGATCCTTATCGCATAACCAAGGCAAGTGTATATTTCTTCACTTTAGGCGTATATATTTATATGATAGATTATATTCTTGTCTGATCCTGTTGCGCTGTGACTAGGACTTGGTTAAGTAATTAACCTTATGTGCGACAGCGGCTTACCGAGCCTCCTGGGCTGGTGCGCGCATCGTGTAAGCATTCAATCCATTCCTGATGGATGCGGGTAGTACCCGTGGATCGGACTATCCAGCCAGACTAGGGACTATACGTCATCATACTCTTTGGACAAGTAAACTTGCACAAGTTACAAGTTTACAAGTTAACTTAAGAACACAGGCACATCTGGTTATTCTTCAAGTTCAAGAGAGTTAATGTGTGAAATCTAACAAAGTGAACCCCATTAACTCTATGCTACATTCCCTATTTATAGTGGTACGAGGTTAACTTTGATAGCTGTTGATATTGACTACACAAACCAGAAAATATCAGACATCTGTCACAAGATGCTCTTCTATTCTTGGTAGTCTGCTACAATGCTTAAGGGAAACAGAGATAGCATACTTTCCCTTTTCTTTATAACCTCGTACTTTAGGTTGCATATCTTCCCGCCTAAACACTTAGGTATGTCTAAAGTGTACTGAACAGTCAACCATGGAGAGTCCCTGATACATCTTGGTTGTTATCCATCACAGCCAATGAGTATGTATTCAAGTAATCTTTGACTTCCTTGACAATGCTCTGACATGGACTCCCCTATGGTTGCTCACAGAGACTAATAATAAGTGTGAAAACACTTATCCTTTTACCACTTAATTATAATAAAAACAAGACCAAAACGTGTATTTGATGTTATAAAAGTCGGAATTATGCGTGGTTTGTGTTTTTATTGTGTTTTAGGATAAAAATATGAAAAAGGAATAAAACACGGGCTTTCACGGGCTTTTATCGAAGAAAAAAGACAAAAGACGAAGTCAAAGGATCAAAAGTGCAAGAAGAACGGAAGTCAAAGGCCTATTCTGAAGATTTATCGAAGAAAAAGTCTAAAGACGGAAGTTTAACGAAGTCGAAGAACCAAGTCTACTAAAAGAAGAAAATTAGAAGACGGGTTCATTTTATTATTCGACAAATCCCGAGACAAAGTCAAGAAAGACGAGTTACTTAAAAAGACGAGAAGACAATAGAAAGAAGGAAGCATCAACACAGACTTTCCTTCTCCTATATATAGTCTCCTAATCCTTCATTAGGAGAGTTAGTTCATTTTTAGTATTCCTTAAGGTAAGTAGGAGTAGGAGTATTTACTTTCTCTCTCTAGTTTTACTTTCTCTCTCTAAATTTTCTTTCAAGTTGCTTAATCTTTCATCTTTAAATCTTGTAATCTTAAATCTTTAATCTTCATCTTAATTTCAAGCTTTTCATAATCAATCTTATTCTTCCTTTCTTGTTTTAATCTTTTGTTTGATTCGGTAAAAGTATGTAGTTTGTTTCATCTTTATGCTTATTTGCTTATTTAAGTGCGTATCTTTTTGCTCTTATTATTTTTATTTGATTTATGGTTTTAGCTTATTGTGCTTTTTGATTGATTTGTTATTTTCTTATTTTTAATAAAGTGTTTTTAAAAAAGTTTAATCTTTTAAAGTTGATTTTATAAATTTTGCTTATTTGGTGTTTTGAAAGTTTTTAATTCGTGGCTTATTTAGTTCTTCTTAATATTGATTTGGTTAAGTTTTTGGTAAGTGCTTATTTGAAAAGTGCTTATTTGGTTTTTGCTATTTTCCTTTTACTTTCCATCGTAAAGTTCTTAAGGGTTTTAAGTATTTCGATCGAGTATCGTGATCGCATAAGCCTAAGGGTTTCTACTTGCGATCAGATACTGCGATCACTCGTTGCGATCTCGAGCTGCGATTGTTGACTTCGATCACTCATAGCGATCATTAGTTGCGATCGTCAGTTACGATCTTTGAGTGCGATCACTCGCTGAGATCGCTCGTTACGATCGTTGACTGTGATCCTGAGTTGCGATCTTGAGTTGCGATCGCTGGTTGCGATCGGTAGTTGCGATCTGATCGCAGTCCTTGGTTTATTTTACTTAGTTATTTTTCAAAGTTTATTTCTTTCCCGACATTTTTGTCAAGTTTAATTTTAAATTGTTTTGTCTTATTTTATTTTTAAATTTACTTTTTATTAAGTCCTAAATTTGTTTAGTCTCTTTATAATTGTCATTCGTCGTAATTCATTTTAGTTTAAAATAGATAATCAAAAGCTCCCCCTTTTAGTTACCAAAAACAATAAGTCCACCCTAAACCGTGATCAATTCGAATTGAATCGAGTACGAACAACACTTAATCAAAAACATAAAAATCTTGTCATATTAAAATGGCGCCGCTGCTGGCTCTTTTCGTAAAGATTAACGGTTTTTTGTGAGAAAAATTGGATTTTGGGATCCGTTCTCTTGGGAACGTTATTTTCATAGCATAAAATTTTTTCAAAAAATCCTAAAAAATATAAAATTTCCAAAAAATCCAAAAAAATTAAAAAAAGATAAAAAAAATTAAAAATATTGTATTGCATTTTTAGTGTATGCGTACTCGATCTTCGTCTAATCTTGAGCCCGAGACTCGTAAAGACCTAAATATGGCCGGTGTGCATAATAATAACAATCCACCACACCCCGTTGTGAATAATAACAACCATCACCCTCAACCCGACCTTCGTACGATGGAGGAGTTATGCCAACCGACAATGAATGGACGTGGAGGACCGACTGCGCCGATGCAAATCACGGCTCCAGAATATTCATTGAAGCATTACATGATCCAACAAGTTCAAAATGCTTGCCCATTTCGCGGATTACCGGATGATGATGCCAACAAACACCTCGATAAATTCATAACCGTCACTCAAAGCATGAAATTGCCCGGTGTAACCATGGACTTTCTCCGTCTTCATCTTTTTCCACACACTTTATCCCACCATGCCGAAAAATGGATTGATCGTCTTCCTAAAAACTCAATTCATACATGGGACGAGATGACTCAACGATTTTTGTCGCGCTTCTTTCCACCATCCATGGTAACTAGTCTTAGGAATCAAATCAGGTTTCACTCAAGAACCTGATGAGTCTCTTTTCGATGCTTGGGAACGTTATAATGTCTTGATCGATCGTTGTCCTAACCATAATATGTTCCCCGTTACTCTAATTGATACTTTCAATAACAGTTTAACTTTTCGTGATCGTGATACGATTAATGCTGCCGCCGGTGGTACATTTATGAAAAGAAGACCCGAGGAGTGTAGAGAGCTAATCGAGAACATGACCACTCATCACAAAAGTTGGGATTCATCTGCATCCTCAAGAAATAATCCGAGGGTCAATGTTTCTTCTACTTCAACAAACCCCGAGTTAACCGAACTCACCCGCCAAATAGCCGAGATGAACAAATTTTTTTTAACCATGGCTACGAAGCAATATCAACAAGTTAAAGTTGTAGCACTTTCTTGTGAGACTTGCGGCGGTCCTCACTCATACACCGACTGTCCTTCTACTCAAGACAATCCTTGTGAGAACGTGTACGCGGCTAATGGTAACTTTTATACGGGAGGTTATCAAGAACGTCCTCAAGGTGACCGTAATTTGCTAAGTTGTCGTTCAAACAATTTTCTTTCACCACCCGGTTTTCCTCCTCAAAACCAAAACAACTTCACTCGCAACAATCAAAGCCAACCTTGAGCTCCTAATCAATATCAAACCCAAAGAAATCCATATCCACCTCAAGGAAATAATCAAGTTTACCAACCACCCACCTATCAACCACCCGCTTACCAAGCTCCACCTTTTAGCCAATCCACGACATTTAATCAAGAGATCGAAACCTACATGAGGACTAATGACGTGTTGGTGAAAAATCTTCAAAGCTAAATTATTAACTTGAAGGGGGATTTGAATAAACAAGGGAATGATCTTCGAGCCGAGCTTAGGAATGACATGCAAAATTATTTAAACAATCAAACGAATGACTTACGGGATATGATGGCTAGTTTCTTCCAAAGTAATCAACCCTCTGCTTCGGGTTCTCTTCCGAGTAACACCATTTCAAATCCAAGAGGGGAGATGAAAGTAATCACTACCCGCAGTGGAAAAGGCTATAAGTAACCTGAGATTCCTAAACCTACTCCGGTGATTGTGACAAAGGATAACGAGCAACCTTCACCAATTCCTTCACCTTCCAACCCCACCCCTCCTCCACCGAAGGATGTGAGTGAGCAGTCTATTCCTAAGCCTTCCTCTCAACCCGACATACCTTATCCTTCAAGTTTGAGGAAAGAGAAGTTGAAGAACAAGGATGATATTCAAGTTTCAAACTTTCTTAAAATGTTTAAACAATTGAATTTTCAACATCTCCTTTGCTGAGGCGCTTGCTCACATGCCTAAATATGCTAAAGTGTTCAAAGAACTTCTAAGTGATAAGGAAAAACTTCTTGATATTGCTCAAACCCAACTTAATGAGAATTGCTCCGCGGTTCTTTTAAGGAAATTACCAATTAAACTTGGTGATCCGGGTCGCTTTCTCATTCCTTGCAACTTTCCCGGGGTAGAGAATTGTATGGCCCTAGCAGATCTAGGTGCTAGTATCAACTTAAGGCCATTAAGCGTTTGGAAACAAATATCTCTACCCGCGCTAGTTCCTACACGAATGACATTGGAGTTAGCTAACCGTACGGTTGCTTATCCGGTGAGGATAGCCGAAGATGTCTTCGTCGGTGTCGATAAATTCACCTTTCCGGCGGATTTTGTTGTCATTGACTACGAGATGGATCCCCGTGTTACATTAATCGTTGGACGTCCATTCTTGGGGACCGGTCGCATTGTTATTGATGTAGCCACGGGCGAATTAATCATGAGAGTTGGTGACGACAAAATCGTCTTTATCATGGGTAAACTTTCTAAGCAACCTTATGAACACGAGAACGTTAATTTCATTGACGTACTTGATGAGGCCTGTGAAGAACATTTCAAAGACGCTTGTAAAAGTGGTCTTTCTCCTTTACCTCGTGTTGAGAACGTAGCTTCTATTGCTCCATCATTGACTCCATTTGGAGAAAGTGACTTTCTTTTAAAAGAATTTGAAGCAAGTTTAGGGGATGTGGATTTAAAATATGACGATTCTCCCACCGATTGGGAAGAAGACATTCGTACCATTGAGAAACTTGTCAATGGGGACCATATTTCTCCACCTTCTCCTATGGAAGTTACAAACGATGATCCTAATTTGACTAAGCCTTCCATCGACAATCCTCCAGATTTAGAGCTTAAGGATTTCCTGTCTCATCTTGAATACGTTTTCCAAGAAGACAATAAGAAGTTACCCGTCATCATTGCAAAGGACTTAAAAGAGGATGAAAAATCTCGACTTATCGATGTGCTCAAAAATCATAAAAAAGCAATTGCTTGGAAAATTCCCGACATCCGCGGAATTGATCCTAACTTTTGCACTCATAAAATTCTCATGGAAGATGACTTTAAACCCGCAATCCAAAGCCAAAGAAGGGTTAATCCAAAAATACATGACGTCATCAAGAAAGAAGTTATCAAACTTCTAGATGCCGGAATGATTTACCCTATTTCAGATTCGCCATGGGTTAGTCCCGTCCATTGTGTGCCTAAGAAACGCGGATAACCGTGTTCCCAATGAAAACAACGAGTTGATTCCTACTCGACTTGTCACGGGTTGGCGAGTTTGCATAGACTATCGCAAGCTCAATGATGTCACTCGTAAGGATCATTTTCCTCTTCCTTTCATGGATCAAATGCTCAAGCGTTTAGCGGGTAATGACTACTATTGCTTCTTAGACGGTTTCTTCGGGTATTTTCAAATTCCTATTGATCCAAAAGACCAAAAGAAAACCACATTCACTTGTCCTTATGGAACATTTACTTACAAAAGAATGCCTTTCGGCTTATGCAATGCTCCTAGGACTTTCCAAAGGTTTATGATGGCTATATTCCACGACATGGTTGAAGAAACTATGGAAGTCTTTATGGACGATTTCTCGGTCTATGGTGATTCTTCTCATCTTGCCTTGCCAATTTAAAACGTATGCTTAAACGGTGTGAAGACACTCGTCTCGTTCTTAATTGGGAAAAATGCCATTTCATGGTAAAAGAAGGCATTGTCCTTGGTCACAAAATTTCCAAAGCCAGTATCAAAGTCGACCGCGCTAAAGTTGACGTCATTGCTAAGTTGCCTCCACCTACCACCGTCAAAGGAGTTAGGAGTTTTTAGGTCATGTGGGATTTTATCGTCGTTTCATCCAAGATTTCTCTAAGATAGCTCGTCCTATGACTCAACTCTTAGAAAAGGATGCTCCTTTCATATTTTCTCAAGAATGTCTCGATTCTTTTGAACTTCTTAAAGGTAAATTAACTAAGGCACCGGTCTTACTCTCTCCAAATTGGGACTTACCTTTCGAGCTCATGTGCGATGCTAGTGATTTCGCGGTAGGAGCAATTTTAGGTCAACGAGTTAAAAAACATTTCCAACCAATCCATTATGCTAGCAAGTCAATGACGGGGGCTTAATTGCATTATACCACTACCAAAAAAGAGCTTTTAGCCGTAGTGTATGCTTTTGAGAAATTCCTCCCCTATCTTCTACTTTCCACCACCATCGTTTACACCGATCATTCCGCCTTGAAATACTTGTTGACCAAGCTAGATGCTAAACCGAGACTCCTTCGTTCGGTTTTGCTCCTCCAAGAATTTGAAATTCGTGATAAAAAGGGAGCGGAAAACCTAGCCGCGGATCATCTTAGTAGACTCGAGGATCCTTATCAAGGGGAACTTCCTAATCAAGAAATTAATGAGTACTTTCCCCATGAGGCCTTAATGTCTATTAACTCCAATCTTGACGATGCCCCATGGTTTGCGGACATTGCAAACTATTTAGTGGGTGGTGTTCTTATGGAAGGGTTAACGTCCCAACAAAAGAAAAAATTCTTTAAGGATATTAAACACTATTATTGGGACGACCTTTACCTTTTCAAGCAATGTGCGGATCTTGTCATTCGTAGGTGTGTTGATGGGCCGACAGCTTTACTAATACTAGAAGCTTGCCACAAAGGACCCACTGGTGGTCACTTTGGTCCTAACTATACCGCGAAGAAAGTTTTCGACTCCGGATTTTATTGGCCCACCATTTATCATGACGCTAATGAAATGGTTAAGCATTGTTATGCTTTCCAAAGACAAGGAAAGATCACACATAAAGATGAGATGCCTCAAAATTTCATCTAAGAATGTGAAATCTTTGACGTATGGGGCACCGACTTTATGGGGCCATTTCCATCATCCAAAGGGAACAATTACATCCTCGTAGCCGTTGACTATGTATCTAAATGGGTTGAAACAAAGGCTTTACCTATGAACGATGCGAGGGTGGTTGTGAACTTTTCGAAACAATTATTTGCTCGATTCGGTGTTCCTCGTGCTATCATTAGTGATCGCGGAACTCATTTTTGCAATGATCAATTTGCACGAGTCATGGCTAAGTATGGTGTCAATCACCGACTTTCCACCGCGTATCATCCACAAACTAATGGTCAAGCCGAGATCTCTAACCGTGGACTTAAGAGAATCTTAGAGCGTAACGTGGGAGAGCATCATGCCTCGTGGGCCGATAAGTTAGATGATGCTTTGTGGGCTTTCTGTACCGCTTATAAGACGCCTATAGGTTGTACTCCTTATCGCCTTGTGTACGGAAAGGCTTGCCACCTCCCCATTGAGTTGGAGCATAAGACTTAGTGGGCCTTGAAATGGGCTAATTTTGATATCAACAAAGCCAGTGATCTTAGGAAAATACAACTCAATGAACTCAATGAATTAAGGAATGAGGCTTATGAAAACTCTTTGATCTATAAGGAAAAAACTAAGCTCATCCATGACTCCAAGATTAAAAACCGAGAGTTTCACATAGGTGATCAAGTTTTACTCTTTAACTCTCGGTTGAAAATCTTTTCTAGAAAACTTAAGAGCCGTTGGTCTGGTCCATTCACCATCGCCAAAATCTTCCCTTATGGCACCATTGAGTTATCTCAACCAAATGGGCCTAACTTTAAGGTGAATGGCCAACGTGTTAAGTTGTACTTTGGTGAGGACATCTCTCACGAGATGATTCCATCCATCACCACGTTTCCCTTGAATTAGTTCTGGTTCGAGTCAGGCTCGTGACTCGGTTAACAAAAACAAGCGCTTCTCGGGAGGCAACCCGATGATCTATCTTTTTTACCCGTTTTCATAATAAGTGTAGGGGGAGCCACGTAGGTGTTTGTTGTCTTGTTTCTTATGATGTGCAGGGATTAAAGCTTTCAAAGATCCACTTTTGATGATATTTGACGACCCGTGATCCCGTGTACCCGTCTTCCCGGTTCCATCCTAAAATCTCTTGATTCAATATTTCATATATTTTATGATTGACATTGAAATCACTATAGTTGTCTCTTCCTTAGCAAGACTTAAACAAAGTACACAATGTCCTAAGTGTAGGGGAGTTTACTCCCACATGCTTAAACATTGAGGACAATGTTTATATCAAGTGTAGGGGGACTTTTATCGAAGTTAAGTGGGCTTTTCCATGAATGTGTCCTCATTTTAACCGAAAAATTTAATTTTTCGACGTTTTTCAAAATTTTTGATCTATTTTGGCCTAGTAGTATTTTTCATTTATGTTTTTTCCTTTTGTCATCGCATCGTATGTATATACTTCAATTCAAGAATAAAGTCAAAAGATAAATAAAGATAAATAAAATGGTTTTAACAAGCTTAGATGTCTTTGATATATTAGGCCCGTCATGAATCTTTTGACTCAACCCGAGTTTACTTATCCAAGTTTACTCTATCTAGTATCCTTAACATGTTTAAATCAAGTTTTGCTAGACTTTTATATAGGGAACTTTAAAACGCGAAAGTCTTAAATCATACGGGTTAGAACAAGAACTTTTCGCAAGTTCCGATAATTGATTCTAGAAAGTCGTTTATCAAGGGAACTTTAAAATGCGAATTCTAAACTTGAAAAAGTCTAAGAAGTTGCAAGATCCTATAGATGACTTGAAAACCCAAAACTTTGATTTAATAGGCTAAGCATCCACGAGTCTCACTCCTTGAGATTTTAAATTGTGGAGAACGAGAGATAATAGAGTCAATTATAAGTTTGGTATTCTTTCATGAATTTATGTGAGTTAATTATGAGCTTTTTCTCCCATCGCTTGTTAATAAATTAATGCAAGAAGTAAGGTCGTACGATTTGAAAAGTTACTTAGCTTCTAGCACAAGATCGTTTAAAAGTTGCTCGGTATTAATTAGAGTTCATAGCCAAGGCATAACTTATTGAAGCGGGATGTGAAGATTGGCGAGTCCGAAAAGGCCCTAACAAGGCATTAGGGCTACATTTTGTTGCTAAAGATCCAAAGTGATGTGAAGAATCATTTATCAAAAATCAATATGAAGGATCAAGACGCACGACGAAAAGCAAATACTCCCCTAAAGATCATGGAGAAGTCTATTCGAAAAGACCCTAGCAAGGTATGAGGATAAATAGATCCAAGTCCTAAAAGGAGGCGGATCGTTGTATATCAAAATCCCAAATAAAGATTGGAGGAAAATGAAGAATTCGTGGTCCAAGTTTGAAGAATCTCTCAAAAACTTCAAGTGAAGAAATTCCTATTATGAAGCGAAGACCATTATTTCAAGAACGTCTCTCAAGATTGAAGTAGGAAGTCAATGCCAAATATCGGTCCGAGAAAGGTCTCAAATCGTGAAGCGAGTTATGCCAAGATATGAATTTTATGAGGTTTCGAGAAGCAGTTTTAAAAGATTTTGTCCTTTAGCTAACTATTGATTAAATCGTCCTACTTTAATTTCAGCCTAAATAAACTATCGAAATGAGTCAACAATTGATGAGACTGCTTTTATACATAGTCTCATCGTCCAAAATGGGCTTAAAATGCATAAAATATTATTAAAAATGCCAAATATATGCTTGTGTTTGTTACATGTGTATTTTAGGTACGGATATTGAGGAAATGACAAAAGATCACAAAGAACATGCAAAAACGAACACGGGAAAAGAAGCCGCACAATGAACCAGACCCAAGTGATGATTTTCCAAGAATAAACCTTGAAGATATGAAGATTGAACAAAAAAGACCATCTACTTTGAAGAATTGGCAAGTTTAGTCCCTCAACAAAACTAAATTGTCAATATTGGTCCTCCTTATAGTCAAACATACCATGAAGACCTTCAAAGTTCAAAAATGTGCAAGATCAGTCCTTCAAATATCAAAGAAATACAAAACAAGTCCTTATAAATCCTTGTGAAAAGTTTTGTGGCCAAAATAGAAGTTTTGAAACTTGTTTAACAAAGGAATTCGGATATATACAAGTTTTGACTGAAATGAACGGAAGAAGGAAGATTGGGGACCAAAGCTGCAAAGACAGCCATACTTACCTAGACCAACCATGGCTTGACACCTCACCCCACTCACAAAACCCACCAATCATATCCCTCCCTGCCTCCACCTAACCATCCACTAACTGATTAATATTTATTAATCTTGTTTAAACCAAAACTGGCGCCTAAACACATGTTTAAAAAACAAAACAGATCAAAAGCCTTGTTCCTCATGTTCATCACACGAATTAGGTTTTTCTTAATCATGTTGAATTAAGCCCCAATACTTTCCAGAAACATGATTAGGGTTATACTAATCCTAACCCAACTCCTAAACCCACATCACCATCAACTCAAATGTATCACCACCCTTCCCCTGTCCCACCTTTCACCTCCAAACAAAAACCATGCAGCAAATCAACGCCCCAAGGCCTTGCTTATTTTCTAAGCATGTATTGAACGTCCAATATCACTTCTATCCCTCTGGCATCTCAACAAAACGCCAAGAAGTCCAAAGTCAGTCAACATATATTCAAAAATCCAAGGGCATTTTTGGGACATCGCTGCATTAGGGTTTTATGTTTTATCAGCTTCTTAGCACATGTAAGGCTCTATATAAAGCCATTAGGTCACAACATACCAACTTGTTCTTGGTTTTCCTTAGTCAACTTTCTGTAAATCCTTGTTTTCAAGTTAATGAAAAAAGTGTTTGGAAGCTGTGACGAAATCCAAGTTCGAACTTTTATATTTTGTTGTTATTGATATATGTTTGTGAGTTTGAAGTTTCAGACATTGGTTTTAAAGATTGTGCAAAAGTTTGCAAGGTTTTCCAAAAACCTGATTTTTCTAAGTTCTTGTTCAAACACTTGAACTTTTTGGGCTATAGGTTGATCATAGCACCCTAATAAAGAGTTTATCAAGGTGTTGTGAGGCTTGTGGTTTGGAAAGCATCAAGGAGTGGGGAACCAAGCTTGAAAAATCTTGGTTATTTTCATTTTCTATTTTATAATATTTGTGTGTTACTAATCTTGTTGATCTTAGCAGCTTGTTGGAAGCTTGTGGTTGTTAAGCTACCACATAAGCTCAAACATACGTGAGTGTGGATGTACATTCATGAGGTTTGTCTTAAATCCTTGAAAATCTGATAATAAGGGTGTTTTGAGTGATTTTCTGATTCTGCTGGTGTAAGTATGTTTTTATGCCTGCAAATTGGTTCTTGATTCATATGTTGTATGTTATGATACTTATTTGGGCTTAAATCAATCTTGAGAATACTTTTACTTTGTTAAAATTGATTTTGAAAAGTGAAAAGGGTGTTTGGGATTGACTGTTGGTTCAAGTTTGTATGATTTTGAGTAAGTATTGTGGTGTTATTTGAGTTGTTATCTGTTATTGAGGTGTTTGAGTTCTGATATATGCAAAATTTGTGCCTTGAATCACTTAATCAAACAATTGGCTACAAAATCTTGAAAACTTGTTGTTTTGCTCTGAAATCTTGTGCACACCTAGTTTGCATGTTAACCTAGGGCTAAAAAGTGTTGACTCATTGTTATTGCAACCTGTGTGATAGATCTGAGGCCTTGAATTTGGATTTGGTGTCAAGTATATCAGCAAACATTGTTCTTGTGTTCATCATTGTTCATCAGTAACTGTTCTTGCTTAGATCTTGTTCATAAATTGGATTCATTGCATGATAAGAGTTCATCTGTGTTTCTTTAAGTTGTATTGAGCTTGTGTATGCATTTGGTTGTTTGTGGTTAGCTTTTACTAGCTTAAAAGTAGCTTATAATCATCAGACCTGCTTATTACTTGTCTGGGACATATCTGAGCATAGATTGAATTAACTGCACTGTTTGGCTGGGTGTTTTTGTGATTTTTTGCTTGTTATTGACTCCTTGTTATTCACTGATCACAAGGGTGCCTTGATTGTCCAACAAAACCAAGTGAAACTCTCTTAAATTCAAAGTCAAAAAGTCAAGGCAGTGGGAACTCCTTTCCCCTGCTTCTAGCCACTACTAGTGCAATTTGGTCAACAGCTTATCACTTGTTCATTATAGCTTATTCCAATGTGCAACAACTTATTATTTGTAATAGGTCTTAATATTTTGAGCTTATAAGTCATTCTGGAAGTTTGCAGCTTTTGGTTTTAGGTTTTGACTAGAAAACGACTATTTTGTCTTTTTCAAAATCAGCTTTTTGCTTATTCATCTTATTGAGTGTGCTTATTGGAAAACTTTTTGTTGATTAAGCTTAGTTAAGCCATTTGTGACTGATGAGATGGCATTTATACATGATCTCATCGTTCTTTTCGGGCTTTAAATGCATTAAAATGTCATAAAATACCATATATATGCTTGTGTTTGTTTACTTGTGTATTTTAGGTATGGATATCGTGAAAAAGACAAAAGATCACAAGATACAAGGAAAAACGGACACGAGAAACGAAGCCGTACAAAGAACCGGGCCCTAATCATGGAATTTTCATCAAATACCCTTGAAGACTTGAAGACAAGGCAAGATTGATCATCATTTATTGAAGAAATGACACTTAAAACCCTTGTATATTGATAAGTACAAGTTTGGTCTCTTAAGTTTGTCAAAAATTGCAAAAAGGTCCTTCAACTTTGAAGAAATGGCAAGTTTAGTCCCTCAACAATTTAAAATTGCCAATAATGGTCCCTCAACAAGTGAAAGACTCATTGAAGACCTTTGAAGATCAACATTGTCCAAGATTAGTCCTTGAAAAATCACCAAATGACAAAAATCGCCTTTGAAACATCTTTATGGAAAGTTTGTGCCAAAATTGTCAAGTGATGAAACTTAAATACAAGGGAGAAACGAATTTAAGGCTGAAAATCTTTAAAAGCCAAAAATTCCAAAAGACAAGGACCAAAAGTGCCAAACCTGAAACATTTAAAAAAATAGGCGCCTAACACCCATCCCCACCCCCAATTTCGGATCTAAGCACCTACTATTCATCATTTTTACTTCCCAGAAATTACCACCACAATTACTTGGGTAAAACTCAATTAAACTCTCACACACTTAATTCACACACTCCAAAACCCTTCCCACTCCTAAAAACCTGCATCCCACTCATGTGCACCAAACCCCCAATTCCCCAATCCACCAATCACATCATTCCTTAGCCCCCAAGCTCATGACGTGGCTTAAATCAATGGCCAAGATTATTTGCTTCCTCCCAAAGCAAAATAAACGTCCAAGATCAAATGAGAGGACAAAATGCACTCAAGGGCACATTTGGGATTTTCTATGTATTAGGGTTTTATGTTTTTATGCTTCTAGGATGTTCTATAGACTCTATAAAAGGAGCTCACAACTTGTGTGAAGCCCTTGTTCCAGTTTCTAGTCTCTCACATGTAATTCCTTTTTAAAGAAATAAAAAGTTTGGTTTTTGAAATATTCAAGTGTAATTCCTTTTTTATTGTTTTTAAAAGTTTGTGTGTTGTGAGGAGATTGATTCTGAGTTCCACTTTGTTTTATGGTTAAGCAACTTTGATTTTCAAAGTTGTTTAAGGTTTTGAGATTTTGAGAGATTTTGGTAAAATCTTCTCAAAAGGTTTGGATGTTAAGAGGTTTTGATTAATTGATGTTATAGTGTTTTAAAACGTATTTAAAAAGGTTGGTTAAGGTTTTGAAAGTATTTTGGAAAGAAGAAAAAGGAAACATAAAAAAATATATATTGTTATATTATTTTGTTGTTTTCTTGTTTTGTGATTACAATAGGTTGAAGGCTTGTTGATTTGGTTCAGCTCCAACCCGGGTTGGATTGGAGGAGGATTTTCATCCTCTAGGTTCTTGGATGTAAGAACCTAAGGTATCTTCCTTTTACCTTGAAAAAGTTCAAAAATAGCTAGTTGTATGATCTTAAGTGATTTGGTGATTAAGTGTGTTTATATTGCATGATTTGTGTTCTAGTATGTATGTTTACATGTTAGATGCACTTGGAATCAATTTGGTAGCTTTTGTAAGAATGTTGGTATGTTAAAAGTTGGTTTTTAGATTTTAAAAGGGTGTTTGGCAACAGGTTTAAGCAGGACATCTAGATTTGTTTTGATAATTAAAAGGTGTTAGATTGCTTGTTTAGGGTTGATTAAGGTTATTAGTAAGTAGTTAATGAGTTTGGAACAAGATTTGAACAAATTTGTTGAGTTTAAAAGGAAAAAGGGTGTTAAAGATCTGCATAAGTGTTAATTTGCTTGATTTGTGATGAACTTTGTGCATGACCTTTGATTGTTGATCTTTGATTCTTGTTGTTATTTGTGACTCCTTGAGCTTCAATAAGCTCAAGGGTGCCCAATTGTCCACATAATCACCAAACAAAGCATCAAGCCAAGACCTCTTGGCATCACAAGTGTACAAGTGTGCACTTATTTGGTTCATCAGCAGAAACAACCAGGCACGTCACACAAGTTGCGGCGCAAGACCAAAGTGTTGCGGCGCAACACAAGGAGCTGCAGATTTTGGTTTTCCCGTTTCACAAGTTGCGGCGCAAGACAGAAGCATTGCGGCGCAACTGAAGGTGCTGCTGATCTTGGTGATCTCGCAACACTAGTTGCGGCGCAAGACCCACCTAGTTGCGGCGCAACTAAGTGTTTAAGTATTATTTTATTAATTAATTTTCAAAATTTTATTTTTCTTTCTTTTTCATTTTTCTTAGGTTCTTTGTCATTAATTAGGACTATTTCCATTTTTAGATTATTTTCTAGCTTTTAGATTTATTTTTATAATTATTTTAAGTTTAATTAGTTTTTATTTATTTTAAATCATTTTTAGAGTTTTAAAAATAATTTTAATAGGTTTTAATTTTTAGAAAATTACTCTTTAGTCTTATAATAATATAAGTTGAGTAATTATTCAATAAAATCATATTTTTGACATTTGAATTAATTAAATTTAATTTTAGGGCTTTAATTAGCATTTAAAATTAATTATTTAATTAATAAAAGGTTTTAAAATATCTTTATTGGATTTTTGTCTTTATTTATATTATTTTAGACTTGTTTTAGTCTTTTTAATCTTTTTCTTGATTTTGTTTTTGGTTTTAATCAATTTTTAATTTTAGTGGTTTTTCTACGGTAATTAGTTTTCGTTTTTTACGTCATAGTGTAATTTCCAAGAAACCGTCATTCCATCTTCTCAATATTAATCTCAAATACATACAAGTTAATTCACAACACCATACCTCCTTGGGAAACGAATCTTTCATCTTTTTAAGTGATTGAGGGTCATTAGTGCACGGTTTTCCCAAACCGTCACTCGATACTTACCGCTATTTACGCTCTTTTCCTAAAGGGTAGTAAAACCTCTACAATCATTTTGGCGCCGCTGCCGGGGAGGTGTGTCGTGTCTTAATTTGGAAAATTTTGTTTTTAATACTATCCATAATAGTATTTGTGTTAAGTGGAACTCCCTTAACACGTATTATCGGTTTTCTCGGTTTTTCTTTGTGAATATTATTAATATATTGTATTAAGTATCACAACCAAAATACAATATCTCCAAAAGTGTGAAAACACAACCTTGATTCGGGATTTCATCACTCGATCATTGTATTCGAATCTCAAACAAAAAGAAAAGGCAAAAATAGATAAATACTTTCGAGAAGCTCGATTTTGAAAGATACGAACTATAAGGTGGGTATAAGGCGGGTATTATAAAATATACCCTAAGGAAAAAGGCTCTTAAGTGCTTCGCGCCGCCTCGTTTCCCCGCTTGCTTGTGAGTATTTTGATTTTGAAGGCTAATCGAGGGTTTTGCCGCCCAAAGTATTAATACGTATACTATATTTGCTTGGTTTCTTTGTGATTAAACCCTCGTGAACAATTTGGTTTTCACCAAAGTTCTAAAGTCATTCGAAGGCGTTCACTCCACGTGATCGTTTTCATTCCTTTGAGGCTTCTTTAATCAAGAGTTTGATTCGAGGAGAGATTTTGTAGATTGTTGTCTACGTAATACACCAAAAACCAAAAAAAATTAAATATCATCAAAAACACAAAAAAATTGAAAATCCACAAAACGACCAAAAAGAATCTTCTTTGCTCACCTCCCATTCTTCGTGAAGTTTATGATCACTCGTAATCAAGCTAAACGAGCTCGTAAACGACTTCAAAAGCAAGCCAATCAATCGTTGATTGTCGAAGAACCTCCAATTGTTGAACCTATTATAGAACAAGAAGTCGTAATGGCTAATCGTACTATGATGGAGTTGCTTCAAGCACCCACCGAGGGTTTTGGAGAGGCCATTGTTATTCCCGCCATCCTTGCGGAGAATTTCGAAATTAAGACGGGATTAATGTCGATGCTACAAGCAAACAAATTTCGAGGTCACGAGAAAGACAACCCGCATTACCATATTAGGAATTTCAACCGTCTCACCGCCACTAGCAAATTCAAAGATGTTCCGCATGACGCCATTAAGATGATGTTGTTTCCATATTCGTTGGATGGACCCGCAAAAATTTGGCTCGAGAAAGAACCGCCAAATTCGATTTTGACATGGGCCGATCTCGTTTCTAAGTTTGTGAACAAGTTTTTTCCACCATCGAAAACAACACACTTAAAAAATGAGATTTCACGATTTGTGCAACGTAACAATGAAAGTTTTTCAATGGCATGGGAACGATTTAAGGAGATGTTACATGAATGTCCTCATCATGATTTTTCGGAATTGCATCAAATAGATACTTTTTATAATGGGCTTAATGATCATGAACGAGATTATTTGAATGCCGCCGCGGGTGGTAATTTTTTGTGCAAGACGACAAATGAGGCTTTACAAATCATTGAAAATCGATCTAAGGTTTATAGCCCTCGTAACACACCGAGTGTTGCCAATATGGGTTCGTCATCGTCATCACAATCGTCTCGTGGCATTAATGCCTTACATGATGAAGCTAATGAGGAAAATCGGTTTTTTGATAGATTTGCTAATCTAATGTCCCATTGGAAGGCTCAAGAAGCTTCCAATTCCGCTTCGGTTAAAGCGGTTGCTAAGAGTTGTTTATCGTGTGGAGGAGCTCATGATTTATCCGAGTGCATTACCGCGGATGGTAACACTTCGAGTGCTTATGTAGCAACGGGAACTTACAACCAAAACGGCCAAGGTTCCCGCCAAAATCAAGCTCCACCAAATCAAAATGTTAACAATTATCGAAACAACAACCAAGGTAATTACCAAGGCAACACACGCAATTACAACAAAGGGAATTATCAAAGTGGGAATGGACAAATCTCTAATCAAAACCAAAACCGTGATTTTCAAAATACTACACAAGGTTTTCAAAATGCTCACACGAAAAATTTGCAAGGAGAATTTTTAGATTATGCAAAAGCAAATGATGCTAAATTTGATAATATGCAACGTGAGATGATTAGCTTAAGGTCCGAGTTGAAAAACGAGCTTAAAAATGAACTTGCTAATGAACTTAAAACTCATGCTAATAAAATGGAAGGAAATGTCCAACGTCTTCAACAAAACCAACAAAAGATGGAATTAGGACAACATGAGATTAAGCAAGAGTTATTGAAAGCGGATGCTAGGCAATCAAAATTTGAGGACCGTATGGCTAAGATGTTTGAAGCTATCATGTGTAAGCCCTCTTCTTCGGGTGGTCTTCCTAGTGATACCATTAACAACCCGAGGGGAGAATTGAAGGTTATTACTACCCGAAGTGGTAAAACTTTCAAGGAACCAATCTCTCGTCCAAGTACTTCTACGGAGAAGGAAATCGAGAAAGAACCCGAGGTGATGGTCGAAAAGGAGCACATTACAATCCCACGAAGTACCGCTCAAACCACACCTACGGTTGAACCAATACCAATTATGGAACCCGAGATTCCAAGGCCGTTGCCTAATGACCAACCCACACCACCTTTACCTTACCCTTCGAGACGTGACAAGCAAAAAGCACAAGAAAGGAACAATTATCAATTTGAGCTATTCATGAAAATGTTTCGTGATTTGCATTTTAACATAAGTTTTGCCGATGCTTTAATCATGATGCCTCGATTCGCCGCAAACTTCAAAAGTATGCTAAACAACAAAGAAAAGTTACAACAATCGTCTAGTTGTTCATCGGTTTTTCTAAGCCGCATACCACAAAAAGTCGGTGATCCCGGTAAATTTTTGATTCCGTGTGCTATACAAGATATGGAGGAATGCTACGCCTTGGCCGATCTTGGTGCTAGTATTAATTTGATGCCTCTCGAGATTTTCAAATCGCTTTCGCTTCCGGCTCTCACTCCTTCGAACATGTCCATCGAGATGGCCGATCATTCTACGATCATGGCATGTGGAGTAGCCGAGGACGTTTTCGTTAAAGTCGGAAAGTTTTACTATCCCGTTGACTTTATCGTTGTAGATATTCCCATCGATCGGAAAGTTCCTCTCATTTTGGGTCGTTCATTTTTGGATACATCAAGAGCACTTATCGATGTTCATGCTCAAAAAATCACCCTTCGTTTCAATGAAGAAGAACTTGTCATCAATGCAACACAAAACTCCAATCTTTCTCATGTTTATTCTATTGCAACTTTAAACCATGGTGACTCGACCAATGTCGTTTGCAAGGAATTTTCACCAAGAGTTTTAGGGAATGTCTCCAAAAACAATTTACCATTTCCTCCGCCGGTGGAGGTTATGAGTGCTAAGCCTACAAAGAAGAAACCATCAATACTTGAATCGAAAAATCCTTCACCTTCATTCTTGAAAAGTGTTGATAAGTTGCCGGTTTCTACGGAAGATCTTTCGGATGATGAATATGTTGACCCCGATGGGGAGGTTTTCTTCGTCGATAAACGTTTTGAGAACTTGCCACCACCAAAACCTAAACGGTTTCAAAATGTGAGAATTTTTAGTGTGACTAACATCGTCTTAGAAACACCAAATGTTTTCGACATAATTAACAAGGGTTTTCATAAGGAGAGTTTAAAAGATAAAAAAGGAAAAGATCTTAAATGTGATTTAATTGATTTTTCTACAAATCTAACTCCGTCATCACCACGTGTTTTGAGTGCTACAAACTCGTCTACTCCTTTTGACGATGTTTTGTGTGGTCCTAGTATGGGGGAAGCCCCTTATGTTCCCTCATCCTTGTCCACCGAGGACGAGATATTCGATCCCGGAATTTCATGTAAAGGGAAATCTCGGTCTTCCACCGATGCAATAAATGGAAACTATATCTATTTGCTTGGTGCGAGTCTACCTCGAGTAGCTCAAACGTTTGTCTTACCAATTGTCTCACCCTTCTACTTCTCATCTATTTTCTTCAAACTCTTTGAGTTTATGGCACATGTTCAAGTGGTGTTAAATTGTTTTTCCCATGAAAACGAAAACGCCATCTTCGACCCCGGTATTTTGCATCATCTAAGGACTTAGTCCTTTTTACCGGTTGCTTTTTGGGCCTTGTTTATCATGTAAGCCCCACCAAAAATTGACCACACCATGATATCCCTAAATGTTCACATTTATGGGGAATCGAGTCGAGCTCATGACTCGGTAATCAAAAACGAGGTGCCTCGTGGGGGAGATCCCATGCTTATCTTTATGCTTTTTGTTCACTAATAAGGGGACTTGTACCCTTCCAACTCGTTGTCTCGTGGTTGTTTGTGATTGTGTTATCTAGATCATCATCATCGTCTACGATTGAAGACTCTCGTGTTCGTTTACGTGAGCCTCCATCGTTCGTTTGAAGAAGTTTTTCACGAATCCATGACATATCCTTTATTGTTCTAACAATTATCTCTTAGCATAATTAATAAACGGCTTTAGATATATTGTTGATCACCCTTTCCATGCTAGATCCTAAGCATTCGATTCTTCGTCTCTAGTATGGGGGTGCTCCACCTTTAGACTCGAAACATTGAGGACAATGTTTACTTTTAGTATGGGGGGGTGAATAGGTACTTGCTTTGCTACGCCCTCACATTTTCCAACCTTCAATGTTTTGTTTTGCTAATAAGGCTAAAAATGGCCAAATTTTAAAATTTTTCTTAGTTTTCATAAGTGTTTTTAAGACACGAATATATATTTTCCGATGGGTAGAATAAGAGTTAATTTTTGACTTGATGGGCATTTGGAGCCCTTTACATTCCTTAACCCGCTCAATTCAAGTTTTGCTAGACTTTTATATAGGGAGCTTTAAAACGCGAAAGTCTTAATTCATTCGGGTTAAGAACAAGAACTTTTCGCAAGTTCCTATAATTGATTCTAGAAAGTCACTTATCAAGGGAACTTTAAAACGCATTCTCTAAACTTGAAAAAGTCCAAGAAAGTGCAAGATCCTATAGGTAGCTTGAAAACCCAAAACTTTGATTTGATATAGTCTTAATGAAAGCTAATCCAAATTTGGCTTAATTTTGACTTGCACGGCTAAGTATTCACGAGTCTCTTTAATTAGAGGTCTTTAAATAGTGAAGAACGAGAAATGATAGAGTTAGACAAGTGATCATGCTAAACGTAGAACATGAAAATGTTCTTTCAAAAACTCATATGTTTTTAATTGTGGCTTTTTCTTCCCATAAGATCAATGCATTAAGAATAAAACATAATTGCAATAAGTAAGGTCGTACGATTTGAAAGGTTACTTAGCCTCTAGCGCAAGATCGTTTAAAAGTTGCTCGGGGTTGAATAGAGTTCATAGCCAAGGCATAACTTATTGAAACGGGACGCGAAGATTGGCGATTATCCAAAAAGGCCCTAACAAGGCATGAGGAGCTCTATTTTTGCTAAAGATCCAAAGATGATGTGAAGTATCATTGTTCCAAAATCAATATGAAGGATCGAGACACACGACGAGAAGCTATTACTCCCCTAAAGAATGGAGAAAGTCTATCCAAAAAGACCCTAACAAGGTATGAGGATAAATATATCCAAGTCCGAAAAGGAGGCGGATCGTTGTATATCAAAATCCAAAGTAAAGATTGAAGAAAAATGATGAAGTCGTGGTCCTATATGAAGAATCTCTCAAAAACGTCAAGTGAAGAAATTCCAATTATATGAAGAGAAGACCATAATTTCAAGAACGTCTTCCCAAGATTTGAAGTATGAAGTACATGCCAAATATCGGTCCGAGAAAGGTCTCAAATCGTGAAACGAGTTATGCCAAGATATGAACTTAAGGAGATACACGAGAAGCCGTTTTAAAAGATTTTGTCCTTCGGCTAACTATTGATCAAATCGTGCTACTTTGCTTTCGGACTAATAACTACTCAAATAAGTCAATATGAATCACTTGTGATCCATGACAATTAGATAAAAAATGCTAGTAACCCATTTCATTTTATAATAACTAGGATTGCGGGGAGAAAAAGTATTACACAATTTGGACGTATGAGTAGTGTTAGCATTGTGACTTGTACCAACAATGATCTTGTTTTTGCACTTAGCATGGAATGTATGACAATCAAGGATGACGAAATTTACTCTAAGGGACATTAACTTGTTTCTATTCTTTGACCCTAAAAGTCACCTTTTGGTGATGAAAATCATACATTATGTCTTTACACAATCTCGTAGTATGTTGCAAGTCTTTTACTCTTCAATAAAGGTTAATAAAATTGAACTTTGGTGATGCTTAGATACTTTATTCTAGCATTGCGTGAGGGCACGGCAATGGCTTAGTATGGGGGAGTGATGAGATGGCATTTATACATGATCTCATCGTTCTTTTCGGGCTTTAAATGCATTAAAATGTCATAAAATACCATATATATGCTTGTGTTTGTTTACTTGTGTATTTTAGGTATGGATATCGTGAAAAAGACAAAAGATCACAAGATACAAGGAAAAACGGACACGAGAAACGAAGCCGTACAAAGAACCGGGCCCTAATCATGGAATTTTCATCAAATACCCTTGAAGACTTGAAGACAAGGCAAGATTGATCATCATTTATTGAAGAAATGACACTTAAAACCCTTGTATATTGATAAGTACAAGTTTGGTCTCTTAAGTTTGTCAAAAATTGCAAAAAGGTCCTTCAACTTTGAAGAAATGGCAAGTTTAGTCCCTCAACAATTTAAAATTGCCAATAATGGTCCCTCAACAAGTGAAAGACTCATTGAAGACCTTTGAAGATCAACATTGTCCAAGATTAGTCCTTGAAAAATCACCAAATGACAAAAATCGCCTTTGAAACATCTTTATGGAAAGTTTGTGCCAAAATTGTCAAGTGATGAAACTTAAATACAAGGGAGAAACGAATTTAAGGCTGAAAATCTTTAAAAGCCAAAAATTCCAAAAGACAAGGACCAAAAGTGCCAAACCTGAAACATTTAAAAAAATAGGCGCCTAACACCCATCCCCACCCCCAATTTCGGATCTAAGCACCTACTATTCATCATTTTTACTTCCCAGAAATTACCACCACAATTACTTGGGTAAAACTCAATTAAACTCTCACACACTTAATTCACACACTCCAAAACCCTTCCCACTCCTAAAAACCTGCATCCCACTCATGTGCACCAAACCCCCAATTCCCCAATCCACCAATCACATCATTCCTTAGCCCCCAAGCTCATGACGTGGCTTAAATCAATGGCCAAGATTATTTGCTTCCTCCCAAAGCAAAATAAACGTCCAAGATCAAATGAGAGGACAAAATGCACTCAAGGGCACATTTGGGATTTTCTATGTATTAGGGTTTTATGTTTTTATGCTTCTAGGATGTTCTATAGACTCTATAAAAGGAGCTCACAACTTGTGTGAAGCCCTTGTTCCAGTTTCTAGTCTCTCACATGTAATTCCTTTTTAAAGAAATAAAAAGTTTGGTTTTTGAAATATTCAAGTGTAATTCCTTTTTTATTGTTTTTAAAAGTTTGTGTGTTGTGAGGAGATTGATTCTGAGTTCCACTTTGTTTTATGGTTAAGCAACTTTGATTTTCAAAGTTGTTTAAGGTTTTGAGATTTTGAGAGATTTTGGTAAAATCTTCTCAAAAGGTTTGGATGTTAAGAGGTTTTGATTAATTGATGTTATAGTGTTTTAAAACGTATTTAAAAAGGTTGGTTAAGGTTTTGAAAGTATTTTGGAAAGAAGAAAAAGGAAACATAAAAAAATATATATTGTTATATTATTTTGTTGTTTTCTTGTTTTGTGATTACAATAGGTTGAAGGCTTGTTGATTTGGTTCAGCTCCAACCCGGGTTGGATTGGAGGAGGATTTTCATCCTCTAGGTTCTTGGATGTAAGAACCTAAGGTATCTTCCTTTTACCTTGAAAAAGTTCAAAAATAGCTAGTTGTATGATCTTAAGTGATTTGGTGATTAAGTGTGTTTATATTGCATGATTTGTGTTCTAGTATGTATGTTTACATGTTAGATGCACTTGGAATCAATTTGGTAGCTTTTGTAAGAATGTTGGTATGTTAAAAGTTGGTTTTTAGATTTTAAAAGGGTGTTTGGCAACAGGTTTAAGCAGGACATCTAGATTTGTTTTGATAATTAAAAGGTGTTAGATTGCTTGTTTAGGGTTGATTAAGGTTATTAGTAAGTAGTTAATGAGTTTGGAACAAGATTTGAACAAATTTGTTGAGTTTAAAAGGAAAAAGGGTGTTAAAGATCTGCATAAGTGTTAATTTGCTTGATTTGTGATGAACTTTGTGCATGACCTTTGATTGTTGATCTTTGATTCTTGTTGTTATTTGTGACTCCTTGAGCTTCAATAAGCTCAAGGGTGCCCAATTGTCCACATAATCACCAAACAAAGCATCAAGCCAAGACCTCTTGGCATCACAAGTGTACAAGTGTGCACTTATTTGGTTCATCAGCAGAAACAACCAGGCACGTCACACAAGTTGCGGCGCAAGACCAAAGTGTTGCGGCGCAACACAAGGAGCTGCAGATTTTGGTTTTCCCGTTTCACAAGTTGCGGCGCAAGACAGAAGCATTGCGGCGCAACTGAAGGTGCTGCTGATCTTGGTGATCTCGCAACACTAGTTGCGGCGCAAGACCCACCTAGTTGCGGCGCAACTAAGTGTTTTAGTATTATTTTATTAATTAATTTTCAAAATTTTATTTTTCTTTCTTTTTCATTTTTCTTAGGTTCTTTGTCATTAATTAGGACTATTTCCATTTTTAGATTATTTTCTAGCTTTTAGATTTATTTTTATAATTATTTTAAGTTTAATTAGTTTTTATTTATTTTAAATCATTTTTAGAGTTTTAAAAATAATTTTAATAGGTTTTAATTTTTAGAAAATTACTCTTTAGTCTTATAATAATATAAGTTGAGTAATTATTCAATAAAATCATATTTTTGACATTTGAATTAATTAAATTTAATTTTAGGGCTTTAATTAGCATTTAAAATTAATTATTTAATTAATAAAAGGTTTTAAAATATCTTTATTGGATTTTTGTCTTTATTTATATTATTTTAGACTTGTTTTAGTCTTTTTAATCTTTTTCTTGATTTTGTTTTTGGTTTTAATCAATTTTTAATTTTAGTGGTTTTTCTACGGTAATTAGTTTTCGTTTTTTACGTCATAGTGTAATTTCCAAGAAACCGTCATTCCATCTTCTCAATATTAATCTCAAATACATACAAGTTAATTCACAACACCATACCTCCTTGGGAAACGAATCTTTCATCTTTTTAAGTGATTGAGGGTCATTAGTGCACGGTTTTCCCAAACCGTCACTCGATACTTACCGCTATTTACGCTCTTTTCCTAAAGGGTAGTAAAACCTCTACAATCAGTGACTCGTTGCAACTTGAATCAGCTCTTGAAATAGTCTAGAACTCAAAAACGACTATTTTGTCGTTTTGTGAAGAGGGCTTTGGCTTATTTCAGGCTTATTCCTTGAGCTTATTTCAAGTTTCTTTTTGCAAATAGCTTAATTAGGTCAAGAGAAGGACGTGGGTAAAATCTTAGCTTATGGCATCAGCTTATAGCTTAATGGGCCAAAAAGCCCATTAAGAATAAGCTGTTTTGAAATAAGCTAGCTTAAGCTCATTTTCAGCTTTTGGGCCTATGGAAAATTGTGTTTAAAATCAAATTTTAAGCTTGACTAGAGCTTTTGGGCCATTTCTAAGAACTTTTTTTATTGGGCCCAATTCTAAGCCCATTAAGGATCTGTTTGGGTATTTGGCCCATTTGAAGGCCCAATAGGGATATTTTTGGTATTTCAAGTTCATTTTCTGTTTAATTAGGTTAAAATAAACTAGTTTGCAAGATCTTAGAATTTTTTATAAATTTTGGATTTTTAATATTATTTTAATATTATTTTATTATTAAATTTCAATTTTCACATTTTTTCACTTTTTATATTTTTCTTAGGTTAAATACATTAAGTTAGGAATTTTTCAATTTTTAGAATATTTTTATTGTCATTAGATTCATTTTTAGAATTACTTTAAGTTCTAATAGTTTTTAATTGTTTTTAAATAGTTTTTATTCAATTTAAAATTTTCAAAATTAGTTTTAAATTAAGTTAAGTCATTTTAGAGGTTTACAAGTTAAAAAATCGCATTGTGGGCTTTTTATTCATTACTCCCTCCGTCTCACTTTAATTGTCCTCATTTGACTTTTTGAAGTCATAATTTTTCAACTTTAATCTTAAATATTATTTTTTGTGTTACATAATACTTGATGTACAATATATGAATGGATTGGTATTAAAATGTATTTTCATTAGTAATATATTCATCAAGTATTATATAACACAAACAAAATTATTAAAGATCAAAGTTGAAAAAATAATAATTTAAAAAGTCAAATGAGGACAATAAAAGTAGGACGGAGGTAGTAATTTAATTTTTTGGGCTTTAATTAGCATTAAAAATTTATTATTTAATTAATTAAAAGGTTTGACTGATTTTTGATTTTTTGTAAACTCTAATTATATTTTTAGGATTTACTGCGATTTTCTAGGAATTTTTGGGGTACATTTTTAATTTGGTCACTTTTTACGGTTTTACGTGCACGACTATTCGTCTTAGTTTAATTCATAATCGTAACCGTCATTCTCTTCTAATCTCTTTTCTTCTTTTCATTTCTCATTAATATAATCACAAACCATTAATCATTTTCTTAACACAACACACTTGCCTCCTTGAGAACGATCCCAACTTTGGGTCATTAGTGCTTGGTTTTCCTAAACCGACACTTAATACTTTCCACTTTTACGCTCTTTTCCTAAAGAGTAGTAAAAACACTACCATCATTTTAGCGCCACTGTCGGGGAGGCGTGTTGTGTTTTGATTTGAACAATTGTTGTTTTTATACTAACCATAATATCTATTTGTATTAGTAGCACTCTACTAATACGTATTATCAGTTTTCGTTTTTTTGTGTGAATATTATTAGTATATTATATACGTAGAACAATCAATTCACAAGTACTCCAAAAGTGTGAAAACACAACCTTGATTGGGAGGTCATTACTCAATCATTGTATTCGAATCTCAAACAAGAAAGAAAAGGCAAAATAGATAAATACTTTCGTGAAGCTTAATTTTGAAAAACACAAACTATAAGGTGGGTATAAGGCGGGTATTATAAAATATACCCTAAGGAAAAAGGCTCTTAAGTGCTTCGCGCCGCCTCGTTTCCCCGCTTGCTTGTGCGTGTTTAGATAAAAAGGGCTAATCGAGGGTTTGCTAACCAAAGTATTATCTACATATCACATATATCTTCTTGGTTTCATTTGATTAAACCCTCTTGAACGTTTTGGTGTTCCATCAACGTTCTAAAGTCATCGAAGGCGTTCACTTCACGTGATCGTTTTCATTCCTTGAGGCTTCTTTAATCAAGAGATTTGATTAAGGAGCAGATTTGTAGATTTTTGTCTACTTAATACAATTCCAAAATCCAAAAAAGTAAAAACAATCAAAAATCCAAAAAAAATATTCTTTGCTCATCCCCACGTTATACGTGACGTTTATGCTTACTCGTAATCAAGCAAGACGTGCACGTAAACGTCGTAATCGAAAGGAAAACACACCAAGACCTTCTAGTGAAGAGACTCCAAGTGAGGAACCTATTGTAGAACAAGAAGCTATCATGGCTAATCGTACTATGATGGAGTTGCTTCAAGCACCCACCGAGGGCTTTGGAGAGGCCATTGTGATTCCCGCCATCCTTGCGGAGAACTTCGAGATCAAGACGGGTTTAATGTCTATGCTTCAAGCCAACAAGTTTCACGGACACGAAAAAGACAACCCACACTATCACATTAGGCAATTCAATCGTCTCACCGCGACTAGCAAGTTTAAGGATGTACCCCCACGATGCCATTAAGATGATGTTGTTTCCATACTCGTTAGATGGACCCGCCAAGATATGGCTCGAGAAAGAACCCCCAAATTCGATTTTAACATGGGGTGATCTCGTTTCTAAGTTTGTGAATCAATTTTTTCCACCATCTAAAACAACACATTTGAAAAACGAGATTTCACGATTTACTCAAAGGTCTAATGAGAGTTTTTCAATGGCTTGGGAAATGTTCAAAGAAATGTTACATGAATGTCCACACCATGATTTTTCCGAATTGCATCAAATTAACACTTTTTATAATGGGCTTAATGATCATGAACGAGATTACTTAAATGCCGCCGCGGATGGTAATTTTTTGTGCAAAACGACCGATGAGGCTTTGAAAATCATTGAGAATAGGTCTAAAGTTTATAGCCCTCGTAACACACCGAGTGTTGCCACTATGGGTTCGTCATCGTCGTCTCGTAACATGAGTGCCTTGCAAGACGAAGCAAATGAGGAGAATCGGTTTTCGATAGGTTTTCGACTCTTATGACTCATTGGAAAGCACAAGATGCTTAAATTCCGCATCGGTTAAAGTGGTTTCCAAGAGTTGTATTTCGTGTGGTGGAGCTCATGATTTTTCCGTGTGCATTATCGCGGATGGTAACACTTCGAATGCTTATGTAGCCACGGGAACTTATAACCAAAACGGTCAAGGTTCCCGCCAAAATCAAGCTCCACAAAATCAAAATGCTAACAACTATCGAAACAACAATCAAAATGGTGCTTACAAAGGAAATTCACGTAACTACAACAAGGGTAATTACCAAAGTGGAAATGGGCATATTTCAAACCAAAACCAAAACCGTGATTTTCAAACTACCACACAAGGTCTTCAAAATGCTCACACTAAAAATCTTAATGGAGAATTTTTGGATTATGCAAAGGCAAACGATGCTAAGTTTGATAACATGCAACCTGAGATGATTAGCTTAAGATCTGAGTTGAAAAACGAGCTTAAAACGAACTTGCTAATGAATTGAAAAATCATGCTAATAAAATGGAAGGAAATGTTCAACGTCTCCAACAAAATCAACAAAAAATAGGGCAAGGTCAACATGAGATTAAGCAAGAGTTGTTAAATGCGGATGCTAGGCAATCTAAATTTGAAGACCGAATGGCAAAAATGTTTGAAGCTATCATGTGTAAACCTTCTTCTTCGGGTGGTCTTCCTAGTGATATCATCATAAACCCGAAAGGAGAATTAAAGGTTATTACTACTCGTAGTGGTAAAACTTTCAAAGAACCCATTTTTCGTCCAAGTACTTCTACGGAGAAGGAAATAGAGAAAGAGCCCGAGGTGGTTGTAGAAAAGGAGCAAGTTCCAATCTCATAAAGTACCGCTCAAACCACACCTACGGTTGAACCAATATGTAGAATATTGATAACCTATGAATCTATGAAGTGGGTTGATGTTTTCTTGTGAGAGAAACTAGAGAGAGAAAGTGAGAGAATATGTGGAAGATTTTATTACTATGAATGTGCAAAATGAACAACAACCAACCCCTTTCCTTAGTGGAAAGGGGTATTTATAGTACCAAGCTAAACATGGGCTTGGGCCGGTCCATGACAAGCCCATGGACCGGTTCTTACTTAAGTTAATAAGTAACTAACAACTATTATCTAACTACGAGCTATTACAACATGAATATTATTGTGGAGTGACTGATACTTCTAATATACGTAAAAACGTATTTCTATATTGATAACCTATGAATCTATGAAGTGGGTTGATGTTTTCTAGTGAGAGAAACTAGAGAGAGAAAGTGAGAGAATATGTGGAAGATTTTATTACTATGAATGTGCAAAATGAACAACAACCAACCCCTTTCCTTAGTGGAAAGGGGTATTTATAGTACCAAGCTAAACATGGGCTTGGGCCGGTCCATGACAAGCCCATGGACCGGTTCTTACTTAAGTTAATAAGTAACTAACAACTATTATCTAACTACGAGCTATTACAACATGAATATTATTGTGGAGTGACCGATACTTCTAATATACGTAAAAACGTATTTCTAACAATCTCCCCCTAAGGGAGGTCACTCCACGTTTACAAAGTTCTAAACCTAGCATACTATACTAAGTCTTCGTTCTTTAGCTCGTAGTCTTTTCTTCTTTTCTTTCTTTTGTTGTGAATATGTTGATTTGATCTTTTTGGCTTTGACTTGAGAGCATTGTTCTTTGGCCTTTCACGTGCGATCTTTGCCTTTCTTGTGAACTTTTGCCTCCTCGTGACTTCATGTTCCACACACTTACGTCTTTTTGTTGAATTCTTGAAAGCTTCAGAGTTTGGTACAGCGGAAGTCTTTATCTTGAACTTTCTTGAATTTTTGCTGAACTTTGTTGCAAAAGACATAAGCATGTGGGAACGACTTTTACAGGTACACCGCAACACCACCGTCTTCACTGGTACTCAGCAACGCCACCGTCTTCAACAGGTACACAGCAACGCCACCGTCTTTAACAGGTACACATCAACGACACGAATAAAATGGCTTTGAACATTTCATTCTAATTCGGTAGCATTTTACCTCCGGTCGGTGAAGACCGTTGGACGATATTAGATATCGTACCCGTGACGGATAGTTTCAATTAAGTAACTTCCTGACAGGATTTCGCGGGTAAACCCGTTCTCTTTATTCGACCGTCCAAAGCTGACTGCGAACATAAAGAGTGAATCACTTGGATAAATTATCCTTGTGATTAAAAGCCGTCAATTCATGAAACCTGGAACAAGTGAATTTCAATTAAGATTTTCACCATCGTTGCTTTCCAGTTGTCACGAGCTCAATTCATAAAGAATCTTGCACGTTACCTACCAAGTGCTGTTTGATGTTGACACTAGAAGGATTTCCACTCGTCACTGTGGTCAATAAAGAGTCACTCTGAGTGTTCTGGCAAGATCATATGATAATGCGAAGAGGCCTGGAACGAGTTTAAGTTCAATTAAGAATTAAACCACTGTTACCTTCCAGTTTTTCACAAGATTGGTTCTGAAAGAACCGCACGTGTAACCTACCATGAGCTTGTTTGATGTTGGCTCAAGCAGGATTTCCATCTTCATTGTAATACTTGCGTATTACTCGGATGTTCTGGCAATATTACAGGAATATTGCGTAGGACTCATGAAGATCTCTTACTTTTCACAGTGTGTGAGAAAGCAAGGAATAAATGAAAAGTGTCCTAATGAGACTTTTGATGATCTCTTGGCTCTAGACTCGATTGTGCGTTTTGATTTAGTGAGCGATGGCTGGAGAGGAGTGCCACCTTTTCAATACCAGTCTATTCGGAGTGAATAAACCAATAGATAACGTGTTGATCTCCGTGTGATTAAAACAAATACCTTTTGAGAGATATTTGAGTTAGCTGGGGAAGGGTTGTGCATTGCATCACTGGGTCCATGATGTCTTTCTTCAATACCGAGAATCATTAACAAAAATGACCTCAATAGCATATGTATTGACCCGGTTTCTGCCTAAAGTTGTAAGGAGGGCTTCTTTCTTTACACCCTTTATCTTTACATTTCTTTTTCATTCTTCAACCCCTTCAATGCTTACCAATACGTCATCACTAGCACCTTGTTGTGATTGTTCCAGTGCTAGCTTAAGTACTTGGTCGGCATTCAGCTACGTTCACATTCTTTCTCCATCTTTCCTAGGACTTCTAATTCTATCTAGGGAATTGTCCTTGGGAAGATTCCATCGGTTCTGATGAATCATTGGACTAAACCTATTCCTACCACCCTTTTGTCACCACATCCGTCGTGAATTAAGCGTGTTTTGGGAAGGAATTGCCACCATGAAAAAATCATTGAAAATCACATAAGGTACTTGTGATATTGAAATCAAAAGTTTTGTACCTTAGGTGTTTTGTTCATCAAAAACGCTCCCCCTTAACACGTGCTTAGCACATATTAAGTTGGAATATCGTTAAGTCTTTTTTCATCTTTTAGCCAAGTATCACTTAGGTCTCCTTAATCCCATTTTCTCCCCTTATCCAAAATGTTAACCATTAATATTTGGGATATTGAATGGATTAACCGGTCTTTGGGTAAAAAATGAAATCGATGTTGGCCATAGAACAAGTTATTGCTCCCCCTTAAATTAATAAGGGATAGTTGTAGTGCTTTAGTATGATATATTTTGAAAGATTTAGAATCTCGTGAGAAATTCTTGAAAAATTATCATACCTTAACACTACAACAAGCCATTAAAGCACATTATTCACAAATATACATATTCACAAATAATACCAATATAGAGTGACCTGAGATGTACGACCCATTAGATGGATCGTTGCAGTGTCCTGTAGTGCACTCCATATGGTCTACCACCCACAAATCTTTCCAAGCTCCGCATCAATCTACGTTCACGGAGCTTTTGATCGATCTTCTTGATCACGTACTTTGCCATCTGCCGGTAACCTGGATGCCAATCCTCCGTCATTTCTGGCAAGGTCCCACCCGAGTTCAGATGCTCCAACTTTCCTCTGACTTGTAGAAGAGTGCCATCACTATACTTGTGGAGCTCCCCCACCCTCATAAACTTCATCAAACCTCGACTGTTCAAGTAGAAAATGCCGGAATTCGGAACAGAAATGCGGTATAGGGACATCTTTCTACATGTTGAGGTAGCACTTTATTCACTGGACGGGTCAGGTTGAGCTTCCTTTGATAGCTTTCGACTCCCAACTGAAGATCTTCAACTCGTGTCTTGATAACAACGCTTCGTGTGAACATACGAAGTGCTGTATTCAAAGCAATGAGGTCCTCACGAGGAATATGTGTCAGTTGATCTCTGGTCATTAGAAGCAGCATATCTTCGATATCCTCAAGGCGAATGATGGAAAAATCTCCCTGCTGAATTTTGTATTCCCTGTCATCCTCCCTTTTCAAACGAATCTCCGTCACATGATAGTAGCCATTCTTGGCTTCTGTTTTCATTCCTAAGATGCTGGAGATGCGGATGTCGGATCTAACATTGCTTCCAGAATTGACCAAGCAGCAACCCCTGTACGCCCTTCGGACTCGTTCGTCCCAATGAGATGCACCTATGACAGCATACATATCATAATTACGATTTATCTTAGGGACCCAGAGTCGGTTTACCTTTTCCTCGATGAAGGGTATTGTCCCCCAGTTGGCAGCTTTCAGCAAGGTCAGGGAGGTTGCGTACTTTGATGACCCCTTCAGTAGATACACAAGATCATTGGAGACGAAGAAGTCAAGAGCAATCTGATTATCTTGAGCAGGATCCATTGGAGGTGGAGCTCTTTCTGATTCATGAAGACCTAGCCGTTGAACGGTATTCAGAGCCTTCAGGATCTCCTCGGCATAATATTCGAACTCCATTTGGGTCAACCGGGTTTTGGCGCGAAGTCTTTTATCCTTCAGTACTTTCTTCACCAAAGATGGAGTAACCGAAGTCTTATACTCATGAGCAAGAAATGCACATAAGTCAATCGGACTTCGGATACGAAGATACAAGACATCTTTGTCGGCGTCGGTGATCGGATCAAACTGCGCCGCTGCCGTGATCCAAGCCTGTGGTGGAGCAGTCTCGTCGATTTCCAACGTGTCCTCCCAGTTCCTTGTGCTTGGTTCAGGTATAGTAGATTGTGGGTTTTGTTGCTGAGGAGTGGAGACGTGAACATCTGCTTGTTCTGATTCAGGCATTTCAGCAGTGTCATGGACGGGTGAGTGTTGTGCAGCTTCTGGTTCGGTTACCGATTCTGCAATCACAGGGGTAACAACACAAGAACTAACGGGGTTAGTGGTAACAGGTATTGATGCATGGATAAATGTACCAGGAATGGATGACCCTGTAGTGGCATTCACGTCATGACGCCACTTCGATCGTCTTGATTCCGTGGATGTAGACTTCTCCTTTGGTGCTGCATCTTTCTTCGACTTGGTGCCAGACTTAACCACTTTCTTTGAGCTGGCGCCCTTATCCCCTTTCTCACGCTGTTCACCTTTATCCGCATTGCTCCCCTTAACACTCTCCTGGTGACCATCACCACCATCATTACCATCATTATCATCATCATCTGCATCCTCATCATCATCATTCTCATCCTCATCCTCATCCTCATCATCATTTTCATCTTCATCATCATCATTCTCATCATCATCATTCTGATCCTCATCATCCTCATCATTCTCATCCTCATCATCCTCCTCATTCTTATCTTCTTCTTCTTGTTCTTCCTCCTCTCCACCAGTACCCTCTTCTTCGTCGCTCTCTTCCCTTTCTTCTTCAGGGAGAATGTGGTAGGGTACCACACTTCCAAACGTCTTGAACAACCTATCATCCTCCATGATAGCGTCATTCAGGGATTTGAAGAGAGCCCGTTGTTTCCTTGATTTATCAAACGATCCAAGTTCCTTCATTCGAGCTTTGAGGATCTTCTTAAGTTCAAAATCCGTCAAGTCATAAGCGATCTTGTAGGCGGCTTCTGAAGGATTGGATGATTTGATCATTAAGTTGTCAGCAGCAAGCGTCTTCAAATCATCACGCAATTTAGGCATTAAGGATTCAATGGAGTCTTTCACTCTTTGCTCAATAGTAGCTTCAAGAGCTTCTTTTTGCTCTTTAAAGTCATCCTTAATAGCTTTAAGTCTTGCAATTCGTGCTTTATGCCTGTCAGCTTCATCCCTTTTAACCTGAGCAAGTTCTTCTGCATGAGCTTTACGTGTAGCTTCCATGTCTGCCGCGAACTTGGCAATCAAATCTTCTTGAGCCTTCTTAGATGCTTCTTCACTTTGAGCTCGTTGACGTAACTCTTGGCGAAGTTCATCCATTTCTCGCTTTTGATTATCCACGTGTTTATCCAACATCTCGGCCATCACTATTGCTGCCATTGCAGATGTTGCAGAGCTGCTCTGGGTTGATGGAATGGGCTCGGTTGTAACTGCGGTGCTGAGGATGGGCTTTATTGGTGGTGGAGGAAGTGGTGTAGAAACCGGTTTGGTTGGTAAGGGTTGAGTTGGTGGAGGTTGAGTTGTTAAAGGTTGAGTAGATGCCTTTTCAATACCAGTTGAAACAGGGATTGATGGCTCCTTCGAAGTGGAATAATGTTCAGGTGACCCAAACTCATCAACATCATCAGGTTCCATGTACTCATCCTCAACGTCTACTCTTACACCTGAACCACTACCGCCAGTATCTTTCCTACTCCTTTTAATGGCGATCTTCATCATTTGTTTCTCGGTTTTCTCAAGAGCAGGATCAGCAATATTTTCTTCGTCACGCAGACGCATCTCATCAGCCTTACCCTTTCCTTTCTTACCCTCTGTCTTCTTCTTCTTGGTTTTGGGTTCAGGTAAATCTGCTTGCTTCCGTTTACCTTTTCTCTTTACCGTGGTGGAAGAGTCTTCACCTGCTAGAAGGCTTGCTCGTTGATTCTCAATTTCTGTTATCAAGTTCTTGTAATCATCGGATGCAATAATCTCATCGGTCAGAAGATGACTGGGAATGGGACCAGGAATAACCGTATTCGAATGAGTTTCCTGCCTTAAGTCTACCAAATCATCATCATCTATCATGTGGTGACGACTACCTGCACGCTTGTTAATGGATGCATCGTTTTCCATAAAGTAATGGATGATCAACTTAATAAACCTAGGGTACTGGTAAGTTTTAACTTTACCCTTTGTGTTAGTGAAGAGTTGAAAAGTAAACTCCTCCCACAGCAGTGATGCATAATCAATACCCATACCTTTGAACATACCATAAAACATCTTGATGATTGGTGGACGAACAGCATCATACCCAGTTGTTTTGGGTGTTAAACAGCGGCTTAGAATCCCAAAGATAGCTTTCCATGGTTGACCAATTTTGGCAGTAGTAAACTCAGACGGGGTTCGTATGTCGAGACATCCAATAGCGGTGAACATCTCCATGATCTGGTCCTTGGTTGGGTTGGGTGAGTATGATGGTAGACCTTTGAGTATCGGTCGAAAGCCAAAGATCTTCCTGAAGTCTGACACAGTAAGCGTCTGTTGCTTGTTGTCCAAGGAAAAAGTGATCTTGTTCGACGTCCTCTCTTTGGTAGCCCAGAACTCGTAAAGATATTCATTGGGCACCGAAGCACTTCTCCTTAGCGCATACTAGAAGTGAGATTTATCAAGCATGGCTGTGGCTACCTTAAAGCCATTATGGGTAGAGTGAGATACCTCCTTCAGACGGAAGTTGTTTGGAACAAACTTTAGAGTCTTGGCTTCAGCAATGGCGGCGGCTCTGTTGTCTTGTAGTTGTTGTACGGTAGGGTTAGTCATCGTTTCTGCTTAAGATAAAACACAAAGGTTGATACAAACAAGTATGAATATCATTATGACTTTAAACCTAAGCATTGTACATATGACATAATCCCTTAAGCATTGAAATCATTCAAACATCTTCTATTCGGAATAATCACTCAATTCGGAATAATAGGCCTATGCGGAACATAAGTCTATTCGGAACATAGATCCTATTCGGAATAAAATACTCTATTCGGAACATTGCCTATGCGGAATAGATTCCCCATTCGGAACTTTTGACCTATGCGGAATAAATTCCCTATGCGGAACATTTGGGCTATGCGGAATAAATTCCCCATTCGGAACTTTTTGGCCTATGCGGAATAAATTCCCTATTCGGAACATTTGCCTTATTCGGAACATTAGCCCTATTCGGAACATTTGCCCTATTCGGAAAATTTTCCCTATTCGGAACATTTGCCCTATTCGGAAAATTTTCCCTATTCGGAACATTTTGCCCTATTCGGAACATTTGCCCTATTCGGAACATTTGCCCTATTCGGAACATTTGCTCTATTCGGAACATTTGCCCTATTCGGAACATTTGCCCTATTCGGAAAATTTTCCCTATTCGGAACATTTTCCCTATTCGGAACATTTTGCCCTATTCGGAAAATTTTCCCTATTCGGAACTTTTGCCCTATGCGGAACTTTTGCCCTATGCGGAACTTTTTCCCTATGCGGAACTTTTTCCCTATGCGGAACTTTTGCCCTATGCGGAAAAAATTGTTCTATTCGGAAAAAACTGCTTTTATGCGGAAAGTTCTCAAATACTTATATTTTCTAATTAAGCACTTAATCCGTTTGATTCAATTGATCTAAAGGCCAAAGTAGTGCAATTAAACCTATTCCGAATCATCCCCAGGTAAAATCCCCAAATTAAGTAACCCTAATTAAGCAGTAATTTGATTCGAGTGATTTGCAATTAAAAAGAGTTAATTGAATTGATTTTCATGAAATATTAAGCCGATTTAATACCTTTTTAGATGATCTTGATCTGAGAATAACTGATTTGATTCGAGTTTGATTGATTTCGTGAGTTTGTGTGTGTTAGATTATCAATGGCGGCAAAGAGATAAGGGGAACAGTGAAAGAAAAGTGGTAACGGGGGGGAAGGTTTTGACTAGGTCAACTTTTCCATAAGTTAGACATATTGTCAACTTTGCCCCCTCAATTTTTCTTTTTGCTTCATTCAACATTCTTTTGTGTACCAAGTTTTAATACTTGACACTTTGACCCTATCTTATGTAAATTACCCTAGCCTTTGTGATTATCCTATCTTAACACAAGCACAATCCACAACAAACTTATAAGTAACAACAAGACGAATGCCAAAGCAATCCAACCATTAACCATTAAGCTTTGTGAGTTTCCTTGAAAACTTTTGAAGATCTTTTTGATGTGAAAGATGATGAAACATTTTCTCCCCCTTAAACGATGACCCGTTTTCTATTGAAAGAGCTGTAGTCATTGTTTAACGAGGCACATGATGATGAAAAACATTTCCCAATTGATATCTTGAAAAAGTTTGATTCGTGGTGTCAATAAGATTTCTCTTATTTTAACAAATTAATGCACTGAGACGTACACAAATTCGTGTTAGACCAAGTTGTAAAGTAAACTTGATCCCTTTGCATGATTTGGCTTGTAAATCACGCCCGAGAAAATTAATTCCCGTTGTGAGCCAACGTTTTCCAAAGAAATACGTGACTTTAATATGAAAACCGGGTTGCAGTCAGAAATAACTACAAGCCATAATGGGCATGTTTTAAAAATGTACAACTTTTATACGGACTCTATTTATGGCACCGTGTCAATATTGATCGACATTTCTAAGGCCGTAAATATTACCGTACTAAAAGACATGCCCGTTTTAAACGAAAAAATATTTTTGGTTTTTCTTGATTTTATAGTTTTTATGGTTTTTCTTGGTTTTATATTTTTTATGGTTTTTCTTGGTTTTATATTTTTTATGGTTTTTCTTGGTTTTATATTTTTGTATTTTCTTTTTGTGTTTAATATATTTACGATAATATACATGATCACAACCAAAGGATACTCTGAATAGTTTACCACGACTATTCAGCTGATTCTTCTGCCAACTCTTTGAGAGTCGCTGGAGTGAATGATTTCATGCCAAGCTTGTCGATCAAAAACTCAATTCGTCCTCGCTCTAATGCTTTGGTGAACATATCCGCCAGCTGGTACTCAGTAGTGACAAAATACAGCTCGATCACTCCGTTCTCCACCTGCTCCTTAATGAAATGGTAGCGAATGTCTATGTGCTTGGCCCGGGAGTGTTGAACATAGTTGCAGCAAAGGGCAATGGCGCTCTTGTTGTCACAATACATCGGGATTTTGTTAAATCCAAGACCGTAGTCAGTTAATTGTGATCTCATCCAAAGGACTTGAGCACAACAACCGGACATGGCGATGTATTCAGCCTCCGTGCTAGAAATTGCAGCGCTTTTCTGCCTTTTTGAAGACCAACTGATCAATCTATCTCCTAGGAGTTGCACAGATCCAGAAGTGCTACGCCTCGTATCTTGACATCCAGCATGATCGGCATCTGCGTATGATATTAAAGCAATCGAGGAATCTTTCGGATACCATAGACCACGATGAAGTGTTCCTTTTAGATACCGAAAGATCCTTTTAACTACATGTAGGTGCTTTTCGGTAGGCCGAGCCTGATACCGGGCACACATGCATACAGCAAATTGCAAATCAGGCCTGCTAGCAGTCAGATAGAGAAGGGTGCCAATCATTCCACGATAAAGTTTCGGATCGACAATAATCCCATCCCTATCTTCATCTAACTTGGATTTCTCCACCATTGGAGTGTCTACGGGGTCACAATTCTCAAAGTTATATTTCTTAAGAGATTCTAGAGCATATTTGGATTGATTAATAAAGATGCCTCTGGGATTCTGAGAAATCTGTAATCCTAAGAAAAATGAAATTTTTCCCATCATCGACATCTGAAAGCGTGTGGACATTATCTTCTCAAATTGTTTAGACAATTCTATGTTAGTGGCAGCAAATATTATATCATCAACATAAATTTGTACCAGAAGCATGTCGTTGCCGTCCTTGAGAGTGAATAGAGTGGGGTCCACTTTGCCTTTGGAGAAGCCTTCCGACATGAGATATGTTGACAGGAGATCATACCATGCGCGTGGAGCTTGTTTCAACCCATAGAGAGCCTTCTTAAGCTTGTACACATGGTTAGGAGACTCCGTACTGACGAACCCATCCGGTTGACTAACATAAACTTCTTCCCTTAGTTCACCGTTCAAAAATGCCGTCTTCACATCCATTTGATAGACGATCATGTTCATATGAGCAGCAAACGCAAGGAATAGTCTAATCGCCTCCAATCTAGCCACAGGAGCAAAAGATTCCTCAAAGTCTATACCCAAGGCTTGTTTATATCCTCTAGCGACCAATCTAGCTTTATTCTTCAATACCGCACCCATCTCATCAAGTTTAACCTTATAAACCCATAACAAAGTAAGGATGTTAACCTTGTCAGGGCGAGGAACCAATTCCCATACTTCAAGTCGTTGGAATTCATTTAGTTCCTCCTGCATAGCTTCAATCCAAGATGATTGGGTCATAGCCTGCTGCCAATTTTTAGGTTCAACTTCAGAGAGAAATGCATCAAAGTAGCAATAAAGTGCACTCTCTTGTAATTGATGGCGTGTAGAGACGGGTCGATCTAGATCTCCAATAACATTCCTAATTGGGTGATCTTTTGTCCATTTAGTGCTATGGTTTTCAATCCTAGGTGGTCTGGAGTGAACAATAGAAGGAGCTTCTTCTGAGGTAGACGCGGCTGAAGGGTTTTCAGGGATCGCTACACCAAAGAAAGGAAGCTCTTGCAAGTGAGCATATTCCAAGTCGTGATCAGTAGAATCCTCTTCCACATCATTAGGCACAAGTAGGGGTGATGATTTAGGTGTAGTTTGAGAATCACTTGGTGAAGGTGCATCCGGTTCAATGTGAATTGTAGATGCATTAGATAAAGGTTCATTAACCTGAGCAACTACTTCAGGTATTGGAGCAATTACTACAGGTGTTGGAACTTCATCAGTCGGGGGATCGAAGAATTCATCAAACAACGGTTGAAACAGTTTATCCCACTCGGGCCTTGATGGTGGTAAAAATGATGTAGAAGTAGGATTGTTGGGAACTAATCCGGAACTAATAGCACCGGTTCCCATCTCATGAAGCGCGGGTTCAGAGCTGTGTTGCTCAGAAGCCATCGCTGTTAGCTCGTCGAAATCTGCGTCCATAGTTTCTACAATCTTGCCAAGACGACGGTTATAGATTCGGTATGCTCTTTTGGACGGTGAGTAACCAATGAAAATACCTATGTCGGCTTTTGGTTGAAGCTTACCCAAGTTCTCACTATTGATGTTTGGATAACACAGAGCACCAAACACATGGAAAAATGAAACATCGGGTTTGCGGTCATGTAGAAGCTCATAAGGTGTTTTTCCATGGCGTTTCCGAATGATAGAACGGTTTTGGGTGAAACATGCAGTAGAAATAGCCTCTGCCCACAAGAACAATGGAGCGTTCGCATAAATAAGCATGGTCCTAGCAGCTTCCATAAGTGTACGATTTCGTCTTTCAACGACACCGTTTTGTTGTGGAGTGCGTGCAGCGGATGTTTCATGTGATATACCAACTCCTTCATAATAATCACGAAGAGTCTGGTTGACGAACTCTGTACCATTGTCTGTACGAATACGGCGGACAGTGGTATTCAAACGTACCTGGATGAACTTCAGAAAAGTAATGATAGCCTTCGGTGCTTCATCCTTTGTACGTAGAAATCTAACCCATGTAAACCTTGAGAAATCATCCACTATTACCAGAATGAATTTCTTACCGCTCACACTTTCAGTTCTCATCGGTCCACAAAGATCCATATGCAAAAGATGAAGTTTTTCTTGATTAGTGTCTTCAGCTTTGGGTTTGTAAGATTTCTTGGTGCTTTTCCCCCTTGAACACGCGGAACATAAATGGTCCTTGTGAAATTTAAGCTTGGGAAGACCACGAACTAACTCGTTTTTAGCCAGATGATTAATAGCATCAAAATTAAGATGAGATAATCTGCGATGCCATAACCATGACTTGGTCTTAGAAGCTTTAGAGAGAAGACATACTGGAGAAGTGGCCATCATGTCTTGTAAGGACAAAGTATAAAGATTTGCACCACGAGATCCCTTCAACAAATCTTTTCCTTCCAAGTTGCGGATGAAACAAGTGTGTTGTCGAAAAGCAACCTCAAGGTTGGAATCACAAAACTGTCCTACTGAGAATAAGTTATGACCAAGACCTTCCACATAGTATACCCTAGAAATCGTCACGTTTCCAATCTGATATTCACCATACCCCATAATCTTTGCTATATGATCATTCCCAAATTTAACCGTACCAAGAAACTTGCTGACGAAATTTCGGAGCATCGAGCGATTTCCGGTCATATGTTTTGAACAACCGGAGTCCAAATACCACAGGATGATTTGGACCACCTGAAAATATCACCACACAAAGACAATGTAGAGGTATCGGAATCTGAGTGTTCCTTGTTATTAGCAGGTACAGATTTAATAATCTTAGATTTGCTAACTCTAGGTTTCTTAGATTTCCTAGCCTTCTTCTTCTTAATTGGTGGTGTAGATTCTAATTGGCTCAAATCCTGAGGTATTTCTTCACTGATAGGCACTATAGTGGGGGCTGACCTAATTAAAGGGCGCTGTTTCCATACTTGAGTGCGAGTGTTCCTAACTAAAGGACGCTCAGACCTAACCTCAATGGATGCATTCCTAGTTAAAGGGCACATTTTACCATCTAGTGTAAAGGTCCTACCAGTGGGACGCCATTGCCAGCCAACTTGGGCACGAGTTCTACCCGTTGGCTTCCATTCAAGACCATTCTTAATAGCATTCATTTCATTAACGTGATCAATCAGACACAAATCATGACGCTGGGAAAACATACATTCATTACAATTCCAACAATTTAAATCAGAATTCACGAATGGTTTAGGCTGCTGCACAGGCGCAGAGCTTTTAGTCTTAACATGATTCTTTTTATTTAAAACTGAACTAGCATTCCTATTGTGGACTTCTACTTTCTTCTTTGTGGCACTACTAGTGGCGGGCTTGATCTTATCTTTCTTGAGTGGCGATCCTTTAGCCTTAGTAGTCGCTTTTAATCCTGTAGAAGGCAAAGTGGGAACATTAGCAACAGATTTTAAAGGTGTCTTACTTGATTGTGCCAATGACGGTTTCGCTCCTGGAGTCTTATTAAATGGAGTGACAGCAATGGGCCTATTATTAAGTAGTGCAGAACCTGGTGTACCTATATATTACAAATATGCCAAGCAATATTGAACTCGCTTAATATATTCATGAGCCGAATAATATTCGCTACTTGAGGGATCTAAGGCATAAAGATCGTCTAAAATATCCCTAAGAAGATCGACATGCTTAATGGCATTCCTCATATAATCATCATAGGTAACCTGGTTTCTCTTATGAAGCGGATTCTTATAAAGCACTACTGACTTGGTTGTTGGAGCACTAGTGGATGGTGCAGAGTCGGTAGCTAAGTTATCAACAACTTCTTGTCGGGTGAGAAGAAGTGTCTCCTTTAACTCAGCCAAAACCATATTTTTGTCTATGAGCAGGATGTTCAAGTCAGACATTTCTTCGCACTTTTGGTTCAGTTGTTCAACATAATATTGTTGCTGTGCCGCATTAAAAGCGAAGCGATCTTCTAGTGAACCATAAAGAGCGGATAGTCCCTGCCTTGTCCGATCCATCTCCCCTAGAACAGTTGATAGTCTAATTTCTAAGACCTGGTTTTTAGACTCTGCAGCCTCTAGTTCCATTCTTAATGTTTCCTTTGATGATATCTCTCTCTTCAATCTCATGATTTCTTCCTCTAATGTCTTAACAATTGCAATCATCTTGTCACTATTCTCAACACCGTTTTCACAAACATTTGATATCAAAAGATTTTCATTTTGAGTTTGTTGTTTTAATTCTAAAGATATACAATGTTGTTCTAGTTGATTAAAGCGTTTTGAAAGTAAATTGTAAGAATCTTGTAGCTTTAAAAACTCAGCGTTAGATTCGTGACAAGAATGATTATCTACCTCATTTACAGTTTCAGCAACATTTACAGAAAGATCACAAACATCATCACAAATATCATTACAAATATTCACAGCATCACAATTAATCACCGCAGATGTAAGCTCATTTGAATACTTAACATTTACAGTAGTAAGCACATCACACGAGATAACTTCGGACAAGAATCGGTCATATTCGGTTAAAATCTTTTCTTTTTCAATTAGTTGCAGTTCGTAAGCGGTGTCCATTTCATAAAACACTTTTTGAACTTCACCAATTTCAAACTGAAGATTTTCCTTAAGAGATGCAAAACTTCTTTTTAGACTTTCGACAAACGGATTGATCTCAGTTTTAAACACCTCGTTCATGTGTTCGAAAGCCCATTCTCCGGTGTTTAAGCCATTTGAAGTCGTACATTCCAAAATGACCTTGTCAAAGTTAGTAAAGTATCGGTTAATCTCTTTCAAGTTTAACCATACAGTGCTAACAGGTGGAAGATTCTTTGGAATTTCCTTAGGACCTTCCATGTTGACAAGTGTAGGAAATGTACTAGGGCTTTCTTCCTCTATCATGTAGGTTGGTGCTGTGATGAGATCCTTATCCATATGGAAGCGAACTCTAAAATCAGTTTTTGCAAGCTCCTTATTCATCTTAAAATAATCACAATCAGGATATTTTGCTGAATTGTATGACCGATCCTCATCAACTAGAACCTTACTTGTTCGATCATTGGGAAAAACAATCGGGTCTAAAGCCAATCCTAATTGAGTTGCATTATAAAGTCTAGGACTATGTCTTAAAGCTTGTTTTGCATATCGTGGATTAGGGGGAAGGCCTTTTAGACGTGATAAGTTAAACTCTCTAAACGAAGCATCAAATAAGTGAACTAGTTGTGAAGCAGCGTATTGTCTTAACAGCAAGTAGTCTAGACTTCTAATCTTATTAGTAGCATTAATCTCCATTTCAGTCTTCTTAGATTCGAGTAATTCAAAATCAGTTTGAAGTTTTTGAAAATTAGTGACCACTAACTCCTTTTCTTTAAGTTCACTAGACAGATTTGCTCTTAAGTTTTCGATTTCTTGCAAGTGACCCATTTGTTTGTTTCTAAAGTGATCATATTCGAGATTTGTGAGAACACTAGACGAAGGCACTAGTTCCAAAGTTTGTACTTTCTCATTGCTTAAGGCAAGCTCATCAGACAAATTCTTATTCTTAGCTAAGGTTTCTAAGAGTGCAGCATTCATTTGGCTAAGTAATGTAGCAGGAACCATGACCAAATCTTGTTGAGCAGGAGTAGGCGTATGCGAAATGGATCCCGGTTGTGATTCACTCAAAATCTGGGGACTCACATTGATATTGCTATCATTGTTTGTCTCCTCATTTGAAATACTCACCACCGAAGATTCATTCGAATCAGCACTCTCTTGCCCAACTTGATGTGGTTGAATACTAGCATCAGTGGCATTATCGGTGTTATTAATAAGTACCTCAGATCTCTTATCTGGCCCTAAGCTGGAGAAAGTTGCCATGAACGCAGCCTTTGCAGTTTGAAAGTCATCACAGTCGGAATCATACGCATCAAGATCATCGGCTTGGTAAGCTGCATTCTGCGTAGTGACAACATCTTGTTCAGCAATCCCTGGGTCAGCAAGAAATGCAAGCTCCTCTTCATCAAGTTCCCTTCCTTGCGCCTGAGCATTTACCAGATAGATCTTTTCTGCAAACCACTGTCCATCCCTTCTCCTCTTGGGTTTCTTACAATCCCTGGACATATGACCCTCTTCCTTGCAGTTGTAGCATGTGATCATTCTCAACTTGCCTGTATTAGCCCGTGGAGGATTGTTGACCATTGGAGCAGGAGCAGGATTGATCGTGCGAGCATTGGTTGAAGTGGAAGGTCTCCCCTGATATGGTTGAATTGGCTGAACCATTACCCTGCCATTCTCAATTGTAGCTTGTTGGCGAGAATTGGATGAATTCCTCAACTGATTGTTGGTAGGAGCTGATCCTCTGTATCCTCGTTTGCTTAAAGTTCTTGTGAGATAAGCAGACATAGTAGTTAGCACTTCAACTGGGTCAGCTCCTTGTTGGAATACAGGAACGGGGACTTCCTCATCATCACAATATAGTGCTTGATCTGGATGAGCTGCATAATCAGTAGAAGGAATACTCATTTGATCAGGGTAGCTTGTTAGATATGCTGCATTCTCTTGATAAGAAGAATATGAAGGCTGAGCATAAGGTGCAACATTTGCTGGATGAAGTTGTGAAGCATACTGTGGTGAGGGTGCATTGAACCGATATTGTTGCTGATGTGAGGTGGGTGGTTGTGGTAGAATCGAGTATTGGGGAAAGGCTGGAGTCATGTAAGGTGATTGATGATAAGCTTGATGTCCCAAGATATAGGGTGTGTTGTTGTGAGACAAGCTTGGTTGATTCGCCATCAAAGCTAAGGAATCTGGGTGCATACCACGAGGAGAACGGTGCATAATCACATGCTTCTCATGCTGCTGAAGGAAAGCATATATTTGATCCAAATTGCACTTATGCAGATCCCTGGTTAACTTGACATCGGTAATGTACTCACCCCATTCAGCTTGAGGTAGAGTATTCAATAATTTGGTGTTAACCTGGAATGGTGCAATCACAAGATTGTATACATTCAGATCATTCATGAGTGTGGTGAATCTGAAGTAATAATCGTGAAGCGTTTCCCCTGGGTTGTAGGTGAATCTATCAAACAAATCATACAGCTGACACTCCCTTTCTTGTTTGGTGAGAGACGTGCCTTGTAACAACACCTTTAGACGTTCCCACAAATCTTTGGCAACCGTATATTGACTAACCATACGATAAATATCATGCGGAAGAGCTTGGAGAAGTGTCTGTAGAGCCTTTTCATCAGCATCAGCAATGAGTTGTTGTGCCGGTGTGAGTTCTTCATATTCTCTTGGTCGAGTCACGTCGTCAACCACAATGGTACCATAGTCGAGTGGACCATTCAAAATCGATTTGACCATAAGCCTTCCGTATGTTGGTTTGCCCTTCAAATATTGCATCATCCGACCTTGCCATGCCTCAAACACCTCTTTAATAAGCATCGGTGGACGACTATCAGTCCCCGTTATGATCGAGATATCCGTAAGAGATGTCATCTGAGGCATTAATGAACTTGGATTCATTGCGATCACTTAACAGACTCAAAGATTATCGGTTGATCGAGCAGTGAAGAAAGGTTGAGAATTTGTGTTGTGTTGGTTGAACTCAAGATTAAATCCACTAAAGATCGTCGAAAAAACTCAAATACCCCTTGAACTTGCTTATACGGAATAACCCAAACTCAGAATAAACCCTTATTCGGAATAATGCCTATTCAGAATAATCCTATGCTGAAAATACCCTATTCGGAATAAACTCTATGGAGAATAACCCTTATGCGGAAAAACCCCTATGCGGAATGTTTTCTTCAATTCGGAATATCTTGGCAATTTGGCTTATTCGGAAAAACACCTCCTATTCGGAATGATGGGCAATTCGGAATATTTCTCCTATTCGGAAAAATTTTGGCTATTCGGAAAATTGGTGTCTATTCGGAAAGAATTTTGGCTATTCGGAAAATTGGTGTCTATTCGGAAAAATTGGCTGTTCGGAAAGTTTTTGCTATTCGGAAAAAACGGCTATTCGGAAAAAAAAAATCTTCTATTCGGAAACTTCTGCTATTCGGAATATTCTCCTATTCGAAATCCTATTCGGAATAAACCCTTTATACTGAAAATACTTCTATTCGGAATCCTATTCGGAAAATTCTGGAAATATAGTTTCCGAGACTTAAAAAGAAGCTTTTAACCCCGATTTTTGATCCAAAACCACAAAAAGTTTTATGGTTTTTACCAAAATAAGCTAAACCCAATCCTTATCAATCAATCCCAATAACAAAAACACCAAAGACAACAAGATTCAAGATTGATTTTTTCTAAAGATCACTAATTGATTCAAAAACTAAAAAAACAACACAATCCTTACCTTAAATCACCCCATAGCTCTTGATACCAAATGTAGAATATTGATAACCTATGAATCTATGAAGTGGGTTGATGTTTTCTAGTGAGAGAAACTAGAGAGAGAAAGTGAGAGAATATGTGGAAGATTTTATTACTATGAATGTGCAAAATGAACAACAACCAACCCCTTTCCTTAGTGGAAAGGGGTATTTATAGTACCAAGCTAAACATGGGCTTGGGCCGGTCCATGACAAGCCCATGGACCGGTTCTTACTTAAGTTAATAAGTAACTAACAACTATTATCTAACTACGAGCTATTACAACATGAATATTATTGTGGAGTGACCGATACTTCTAATATACGTAAAAACGTATTTCTAACACAATACCAATAGTGGAACCCTAGATTCCAAGGCCGTTGCCTATGCCCCAACCCACACCACCCTTACCTTACCCTTCAAGACGAAACAAGGAAAAGGAACAAGAACGTAACAATTATCAATTGAACTTTTTATGAAAATGTTTCGTGACTTGCATTTTAATGTAAGTTTTGCCGACGCCTTGGTCATGATGCCTCGATTTGCCGCAAATTTCAAAAGTATGTTGAATAAGAAAGAGAAATTGCAAAAGTCGTCTAGTTGTTCATCAGTTTTTCTTAGCCGTATACCTCAAAAAGTCGGTGATCCCGGTAAATTTTTAATCCCATGTGCAATACAAGATATGGAGGAATGCTACACCTTGGCTGATCTTGGTGCTAGTATAAATTTGATGCCTCTTGAGATTTTTAAGTCGCTCAACCTTCCTAATCTCACTCCTTCAAGAATGTCAATCGAGATGGCCGATCATTCTACGATTCTAGCTTGGGGAGAGCTGAAGACGTCTTCGTGAAAGTTGGAAAGTTTTACTATCCCGTGGACTTTATCGTTGTTGACATTCCCATCGATCCTAAAGTTCCTCTAATTTTAGTTCGATCATTTTTGGATACCTCGAGAGCACTTATCGATGTGCATGCTAGGAAAATCACTCTACGTTTCAATGAGAAAGAGCTCGTCATAAATGCAACTCAAAACTCTACGCTTTCTCATGTGTATTCTATCACGTCTTTGAACAATGTTTATCCCATCAAAAACATTTGCAAAAGAATTTCAAAAAGAGTGTTAGGAGTTGATGATAAAAACGATTTTCCATCCCCTCCGCCTATGGAAGTTAAGAGTGTTAAGCCTACGTCTCCAATCACGAAAGTTTCTTCGGATGATGAATATGTTGACCCCGATGGGGCGGTGTTCTTTGTTGACAAACGTTTTGAGAACTTACCACCACCTAAACCAAAACGGTTTTTAAATGTGAGAATTTTTAGTGTACCTAACATCGTTTTAGAAACACCAAATATTTTTGACATAATCAAGTCGGGTTTTCATAAGGAGTTTTCAAAAGATGAAAAAGGAAAAAATTTTGAATTGGATTTAAAAGATTTTTCTACAATGCTAACTCTGTCATCACCTCGTGTTTTGAGTGCTACAAGCTCGTCTTCTCCTTTTGACGATGCTTTGTGTGGACCTAGTGTGGGGGAAGCCCCTTATGTTCCCTCCCCTTTCTCCACCGAGGACGAGATATTTGATCCCAGAACTGCTTATAAAGGGAAATCTTGGTCTTCCACCGATGCAATAAATGGAAAATCTTTCTATTTGATTGGTGCGAGTCTACCTCGAGTAGCTCATGCTTTTTGTGACTTACCCATTGTCTCACCCTTCTATTTCTTCTCATCTATTTTCTTTAAACCCTTTGGGTTTGTGTTGACACATGTTGAAGTGGCGTTGATTTGTTTATCCAATGAAAACGAGAACGCCATCTTCGATCCTGGTATTTTGCACCATCAAAGGACTTAGTCCTTAATACCGGTTGTTTTTGGGCCTTGTTTATCATGTAAGCCCCACCAAAAATTGACCATACCATTATTATCCCTAAATGATCACATTTATGGGGGATTCGAGTCGAGCTTTTGACTCGGTTATCAAAAACAAGGTGCCTCGTGGGGGAGTCCCATGCTTATCCTATGTACATATTATCGCTTTCTAATGTAGTAACGTGTGGGGATTTGTGCCCTTCCAACCTTTGTTCCGTGGTTGTTTGTGAATTATGGATTTTAGATGATCATGATCTTCACGATTGGAGCCTCTCGTGTTCATTTTATGGGAGCACTCGATCGTTTGCTTGGAAGAATTTCTCAATATCCATGATATAACCTTTTATGTTCTAACCTTAGGTTTATAGCACACTTCATAAACGGCTATTAATTTAATGGTTCCACCCTTTCTATACTAGATTATGCAGTCGAATACGTCTCTAGTATGGGGGTTGTTGTCCCATATATTTGTGATGATTAAGCAATGAAGAAAGAAAGAAAATAGATGAAGAAGAGATGAATTCCTAGAGAGAGAAAGTAGTGAGAGAAAGTAGAGAGGAGGAGAGGATTAACTTTTGAGAATATTAGATTAGAAGTGAGAAAATGAACAACCAACCCTCCTAACATGCTAGGAGGGTAGTATATATAGTCCACCCACATGCGGGCTTTAATGGACTCTATATTGGGCCGGGCTTGTCTTTTGGACTTTAATTAGTTTAAATCCAAGCCCGTAAACCACGACTAATTAACTACATATTACAACGTTCTAACTAATGTTACACTAATAACCTATGACCGAGCATTCTTGTTTGACTCAATATTTTGAGGCTAACAATCTCCCCCAATGTGAGGTTATACCCTTTTGATATTTGGAGATCAAAGGAGATTACAAATCTCGTCATAAATGAGCCTTGAACGTGTAACAGTAGTTTTGTTCCTTCATGCTATGATCTTTGAGCCTTTGTCGTTGTCTTTCGACTTTGTCTTTTAGTCTTGAGATCTTCAAATCATTCTTGACTTGTCTTTGCCATCTTGCGATCTTGTGTCTTTATCCACATGCTCACACTATTAATTGTCGAATAAGTCTTTGGGCATGAATATGTGGTTTTGAATCTTTGACTTTGCTGAGTACACCATGATGCCACCTTCTCGAGACAAAACATGGACACGGACTGAATGGCTTTGACATTCGTCCTAAATCGGTAGCGTTTTACCTCCGGTCGGTGAAGACCGTTATACGATATTAAATACCGTACCTGTAATTAGGTAGATTCAATTAAGAATCTCCTTGACAGGGTTTCGCGGTTGTACTAGCCGTTCTCTTTACTCGACCGTCTCAAAGCAAGACTGTGAACATAAAGAGTGAATCAATTGGATAGATATCCGCTTGATTAAAGTCTTCAATTCAAATTCCTGGAACAAGTTTGATTCATTAAGAATCTTACCATTGTTGCTTTCCAGTTGACACAAGTTTGATTCATAATAATCTCACAAGTCACCTACCGTAGCGCTGTTTGATGTTGACGCTAGAAGGATTTCCATTCATCACTGTGAATATTAATGAATATCACTCTGAATGTTCTGGCAAGACCATAAAGATATTGCGTAGAAACCTGAAACGAGTTTGAATCAGTTCAGAATCAAACCACTGTTGCTTTTCAGTTTTACATATGTTCAATTCATAGAGAATCTTGCATATGACCTACCGCAGTGCTGTTTGATGTTAACACTGGAAGGATTTCCACTCATCATTGTGAATACTAAGTAGTATCACTCTGAGTGTTCTAGCAATATCACAAGGATATAGCGTAGGACTCTCTTGATTTTCATCCGTGTGTCCTAACAAGATTTGATTAATCTCTTGGCTCTAGACTCGATTTGTGCACTTTTAGTGGTCGGAGGCTGGAGCAGATGCCACCTATTCAATATCAACTATCTCGGAGTGAGAAAGTCCATAGAAGTCGTGTTGATCTCCGTGACAATAAAACAAACTTCTTTTAAGAGAAGCCTTAGTAGCTAGGAAAGGGTTATGCTTCACATCATTGGGTCCATGATGAGTTTGTCTTCATGATGAGTTAACCCGGTTTCTACCTAAGTTGTATGGAGGGCTTCTTTCTTTAGACCCTTTATCCTTACATTTCTTTTTCATTCTTCAACCCCTTCAATGCTTACCAAGACATCATTCTAGAGCTATCATCAGTACTTGGTCAGCATTCAGCTGCGTTCACATTCTACTCCATCTTTCCTAAGGACTTCTAATAATCTATTGGATTGTCCCTAGGAAGATCCCTCCGGTTCTGGTTGGATCATAGGACTTAAACCTAACCACCCTTTTGACACCAATAACGTCGTGAATTAAAGATGTTGTGGGTATTTGATCGTAACCATGAAAACCACTTTAAATTCTAACGAAGTGTTTGAAAAACAGTTAACACCTTGCTAGTTTTGTCGTTTCAGAAAAGCTCCCCCTTCACATGTGCATCGATAATCAAAAGTGTTTCGCACATGTGGGTAAGAGTTAAAGTGCTTGAGTCTTATAGATCACATTACATTTTAATCACATTTTCTCCCCCTATCTCTAATATATAAAATCTTTTGATATTAGAGATACCAAATTTGATTAAAATATATTTTGAAAAATAGTCTTGAAAATCTTCGGGAGAAAAATGTGTCAAACTTAGCATGAATTTTGGAACGCTCCCCCTCAAAAATTGATCCAATGGAATTGTCATTTCGAGGATTTGATCCACATTAAACTTTTGAGGATAGGAGTTGTTGAACACACAATTTTTGAAAGATTTTGAATATCATTGAGAAATTCTTGAAAAAATTGTGTTCAACGCTTTTTGAAAAATCAATTCTTTTGTCGAAAAGGTTTTTCTAAAGCATAAACTTGAGTTCATAGACTTTGAATGTCTTGACGAATCCACTCAAGTGTAAGAAGATTTAACTTCTTTTGCTAAGGGTAAGAGTACAAAAGCGTACACTCCCCCGTGAATTTAGATCCGGGTTGCAATCTGAAAGTGATTACAAGCCATTGTGTTGAGCTCAAAACGTTGAATGTTTTGTGACAAGCTCAACCCGTGATAGATTGCTCTACCCGTTGTTTGGAAATATTGTCCAAAATAGACAATTTCCTTTATTAAAAGAAGAAATGACATGTTTTGAAAAATATTTACAACTTTCATTCGAGCTTTATGTACACACCCATGTCGTTATTGAGCGACATTTCTAGGTGCGTCCATATTATCGATACTGAAAGACATGTCGAGAAGAATATTTTTAGATTTTGAAAGATTTTTTAATTTTGTGTTTTGTTTTTATATGTTTTATAGTTTTGCATTTTTCTTTTTCATTAATATTTACAGGTAGATGTTTGATAGATGAATCAAGCAGGCTTCTTTGCCAGAACCTCCAGTTCTGCTGGAGTCAAACATCTCATACCAATTTGCCTAACGAGATACGCAAACCTCTCTTTCGAAAGAGCTTTTGTAAACAAGTCAGCTAATTGGTAATCAGTTCCAACAAAGTATAATTCAACAATACCTCTTCCAACTTGTTCCTTAATGAAGTGATACCAGACATCAATGTGCTTCGTGTGGGAATGCTGAACTGGATTGCAGGAGATGGCTATGGCCGACTTTGAGTCACAGTACATAGGTACTTTATCAAAATGGAAGCCATAATCTGTGAGTTGTGTTCTCATCCAAAGAACTTGAGCACAACACGCAGATAGAGACACATACTCCGCTTCGGCTGATGAAAGTGACGTGCAATCCTGCTTCTTGGAAGACCATCCCACAAGCTTGTCTTGACCTAGAAATTGTGCACCACCAGAAGTACTTTTACGTGTATCAAGACACCCTGCATGATCAGAATCTGAATAGGCCGTTAGAAAGAAACTGGTTTCCCTCGGATACCAGAGTCCCATGTGAATGGTATTCTTAAGGTACCGAAAGATCCGTTTAACCTCCTTGAGGTGCTTTTCAGTGGGTCGTGCTTGATATCGTGCACAATAACATGTAGCATGATGAATATCAGGTCTGCTTGCTGTCAAGTACATGAGGGACCCGATCATGGAACGATATCTCGTTTGATCAATGGGTAATCCCTCCAAATCAGCATCTAGGGATGTGGTTGATAAAGGTGTCCCAACGGGGTCACATGATGTCATACCATGCTTTGTGATTATCTCTTGACAATACTTAGCTTAGTTAATAAAGATACCACTTGGGGATTGGTGAACTTGAATTCCTAGAAAGAATTTTAGTTCTCCCATCATAGACATTTCAAATCTGTTGTGCATTACTTTTTCAAACCAATTTGAAAGTTTTGGGTTTGTAGACCCGAAAATAATGTCATCAACATAAATTTGCACAAGCAAAATGTCATCCCCATATTTATAAGTGAACAAAGTTAAATCAATGGAACCTTTTGAGAAACCTTTGGAGACCAGAAATTTCGAGAGCTCGTCGTACCACGCCCTTGGAGCTTGCTTGAGTCCATAAAGTGCTTTGTGGAGACGATACACCTTGTCAGGATAATGAGGATTGACGAATCCTTCCGGCTGTGTGACATAGACTTCTTCCTTCAAAGGACCGTTAAGAAACGCCGTCTTTACGTCCATTTGATAGACAATAAATCCCTTATGTGTAGCATAAGCAAGAAAAATCCTGACCGCTTCCATTCGAGCTACTGGTGCAAATGATTCTACGAAATCAATACCCTCTTTCTGTCCATACCCTTTAGCCACTAGCCTAGATTTATTCTTGATGATCGTGTTTTCTTCATCCATCTTGTTTTTCCAGATCCATCGAAGATTTAATGGTGTTACATCGTATGGTCTGTCAACAAGTTCCCAAACTTTAAGTCTTTCAAATTGTTGAAGTTCATCCGTCATCGATTCAATCCAAGCATGATCAGCCAAGGCTTCTTTGATGTTTTTCGGTTCGGCTGAACTCACGGCGAGTGCGAACATACAAACATCGCCATCTGTGTGAAGCTGTCGTCTTGTACGAACGGGCTGTGAAGGGTTTCCAATTACATGAACCAAAGGATGATCTCTGGTCCAATGATGTGTTGAAGGATGTCGTTGGTAGAACGTATGCATATTTGACGGATCAACATGGCGAGTAGAAGACTCTCCAGTTTCGTGTACCGGTGTACCGAATGGGTTGATAAATTTGTCTTCGTCAGATAATGCATTGTCTGATTGATTTGTGTTCTCTGGAGCAATGACAGTAGTTGTGGATGTTGTAGGATCGATTGTTGAAGTGATATTCTGAGGAGGTAAATCTGCAGCAACCCGTGTTGAAGTAGATGGAGTTGTATCCGGTTGTTGACGATGATCGGTATCATCATTCTTATCATGAGTGACAGCGGAACACTTCGATACAACTTGTTTCTCCCCCCGTGAAATATTCATCATACATTGGTCCATGTAACATTTCCAACTCTTCAATTGTCGTGTCGACTGTCATATCAGCTCTAGGAACATTTTCTAGAAACAGCGTTGAACTTGACGGTTCATTGCTGTGGTCTTGAGTTTCGAGTTTCGTGCGGTTGTGAACGGAAGTCGTTTGTCGTTGTGGATCGGGACTTAAACTGTTTTGTTCAAGTGCCATTTCTTGCAATTCATCAACTCATATGTGAATTGTCTCGACAATCAATTTTGTTCTCTTGTTGTAAACTTTATATCCCTTAGACTGAGTTGCATATCCCACAAGAATACATGCATCACTTTTTTCTTTCATCTTATCCAAATTTTCACCATCTCGAATAATGTAACAAGTACATCCAAAAACATGAAGGTGTTTGAGTGAAGGTTTTCGATCATGAATTATGTGATATGGTGTCTTTTCGTGTCTTGGGATAATTAAGGAGCGGTTTTGTGTGTATCATGCGGTTGACACGGCTTCGGCCCAAAAGTACAGTGGAAGTTTTGAAGCGGATAATAATGTTCGAGCAGCTTCAACCAAAGTACGGTTTCGTCTTTCAACAACGCCGTTTTGTTCGGGTGTTCGAGCAATAGATGTTTCATGTTCAATCCCTTCGGCTTCAAAATACTTTCTCATATTTGAATTCAATAATTCTGTACCTTTGTCTGTACGAACCACTTTAACTTGAGCTTGAAGACCACGTTGTATCAATTTAAGAAAGCTGATGAGAACATCGGGTGTTTCATCCTTGGACCTCAAGAAGTGAGTCCATGTGTACCTTGAGCAATCATCGACTGTTACAAGAATATATTTCTTTCCATTGATACTCTAAACACACATGGGACCACACAGATCCATGTGAAGAAGATCTAACCGTCCTTTAGAGATTGGTGTGGTCTTTGTTTTGAAGCTACTTCGTTTAGCTTTACAAAGTTCACAAGAAGAACAAAGATGATCTTTGATGAATTTCAAGCTTGGAAGGCCTCTCACAATATCTTTCTTGGAAAGCAAGTTAATGGTATCAAAGTTGAGATGAGAAAGACGTTGATGCCATAACCATGCCTGAGTCGTTGAAGCTTTAGCCATGAAGCAAATTGGAGTAGATGAAGTTGTGTCTTGAAGTGAAATTGTGTAAAGATCAGTACCCCGTGTACCGGTAAGTAAGTCATTCCCATTATAATCACGAACAAAACATGTCTTCTTTCTGAAAGCAACTTCCAAATCCGCATCACAGAATTGACCAACCGAGAAAAGATTGTGATTGAGCCCTTCGACGTAGTATACCCTTTTAATCGTGATATTCCCCTGAACCAAATCTCTATATCCTAGGATCGGTGCAAATTGATCATTTCCGAATCGGACCGTACCCAGGAACTTCTCCATGAAGTTAATTAGAAGCTTGAGATTCCCCGTCATGTGCTTCGTGCATCCGGAGTCCAGTATGAAGAGAATTATTTGTATCACATGCAGAAGAGTTAGAACACGATGGAGCATTTGCTAAATTGGATACCACAGTAGTTGTGATAGTAGAATCATTAGTGTCCTTATCAACATTTAAAGGCAAACTAACACTCGTTTTCACATTTTCTGTCCTAACTTTAGGCATCCATTTATATCTGGGAGGACATTAATTAGCAAACCACCATTTCCAAGACTTACTAGCAGACTCATATAATTCCTTAATTTTGCTTCTAGGGTTCTTAGTGGTGGAGTCTGATGCATTACTTTTCTTAGTGGGGGTTGCACCAGAATGGTTCACTTTGTGTTTGGGATTACTAGATCTAATAGGCATTGCAACTTGCTTCTTAGTTCTAGTATCTACGCCTTTTACTTTATTCATAGCACACATAGAATGATTAGCATTAGCACACTTTCCACATTTGACAAAAATAAATTTCACATTCATAGCATTCAAATCATTCACAGCATTCATCGTCATTACATGCGATTACAGACTGTTTATTCTTAAAAACGTTCAAACTCCTAGGGTGTTCTTCTACTTCCTTAATCTCCCCTTGATTGTTGTGTTTCCAGACCTTATCATTCACTTGAGTGCGCTTAAGCTAAGGCCGGCTAACACTAGTAGTGGAAACTATTCCTGTAGTAGAAGACACACGAATATTAGTGTTTCTAGAAGTCTGAGGCGATTGAGTAACTTTGTTTGTGGGCTTAGTGGGCATTCTATACATCCCTGGTTTAATCACATTATTGTGCTTAACGCTTGGTGCTATAGGATTCTGTATGGGTTGAGCTTGTGGTAACCTTTCCTTTCCATCCATCTTGGGGGCAAACACAGGTTTTGCAAACGAGGAATTAGATAAAGCAGATGGTTTTCCAAGATAGAGGATCTATTCTCTTTAGAGGCATTGGGTTGTCTAACAACATTTTTCTTAATGCTAGGTTCCACAATTTTCCCACCCATTTTAGCAATGAGTTTCTGCAACTCTGCTATCGCTCTGTCCCTGTCTTGTAACTGAGCTTTCAACCCTTTATTTTCCAAATTCTGTTCATTCATTTCTCGAAATGTTTGGGAAAGTTTTTCTTGCAATTTATTATCGTGTGGAAAACTACCAACGTCTTTTTGCAAAGCAAGTTCAAGTGAATGACAACGTTTTTGAAGGAAATTATTTTTGTGTTGAAGTAACTTAAAAGCCTTTTTGTCAACATTTTCTTTACGTTTCGAAAGCTCAATTTCAAGACGTTCACATTCTTTGCTTTTATCAAGATATTGGCATGCAACTTCAGAATATTCATCAATATCAGCACAAGATGTAAAATAAGCACACATAACATCGTTAGAAACACATTCTTGCAATAGTAAATCATATTCATCTGAAAAATCAGTCTTCTCCATTTGAAGATCTTCAATGTGTTTCTTAAGAGATTCAACATATTTTAAATCATCATACATTTCAGTCCGAATGAACTCCTCAAGTTGAAGAACAGTTTCTTTAATCAACGCCGTGTTAGGAATTAAGAGTTCTTTCACAAGCAAGGTAATATCTTGAGGAATCGGACGTGTCCACTCAGCATTTTCACGTTTTGCCCAGTCTCTTTCAACAATATATTTAACATTATCTATGTGGTGTTTAAGAATACCTAATGTTTTCCTACTCTTGCTTTTAGATTCATCTAGAGGGAGGTAGTTTATGTATTTGTAAACATTAGATTTCTTAGGGGCAAATGCTTTCTTCCATTGAATTCTCTTTTGTTTGCGTTCTAAGAACACTTCCTCACGCGTTTTCTGAGTTTGTTTGTTGAACAGGCCATAAAGACTATTCTCATAAGCATAATTATAAGGTTTCACAAACTCCTTATTAACAAGTGGTTGACTATCAGCATCCCAAAGGGCAGTCTCTTCACTATTGGCACTAACAGGCATGCAGTCAAGATATGTCCTTTCAGTCTCATCAAGATAAAGATGCGGGTTCGCAGCTTGAGCTTTGGCAAGGTACTCAGGACTTGCAAAGCTAGCTTGACCCTTAAACATCGAAGGAGGGGCCAGCATTCTTAAATATTGAATAGAATCATGCGTTTTATAAACAACGTTCTTCAAAAATTCGACTTGTGCTTCTAATTTCGTTACCTTTTCAGTTTCTTTATCATATCTGCTTTTGAAGTCTTGTTTTAACGCATCTACTTCTTGTTTCTTATTGTAAGACCCGTGAAAGTGTCGTAAGATGCTAAGTTATTGTCTCAAGAGCTGTTCAGTATGAGCATCTCTCTCAAGTTGTGGCTCACTTGTGGATGTGATATCCCGAGCCCAACGTCATTTATTTAATCCTATTTTACGTATATTTTTGAAATTTTTTTAGAATTTTTATCGTGGAATTATTTGACGGTTTAAGTTGAAACCAACATTTAAAGTCGTAATTTAACGTTTGACGATTTAAGAAGAACCGATGACGACTACGATACCGACGGATGCCCAAAATTCACCTTTTATTATCGATTGATCGATATTTGAGTTTTTCGAGATTTTTTTTTTATTACGTGTTAAGTCGAGTCGGAACCATATGAATATTCGTTTTGTGTGCGTTTGAACCATTTAAAAGTATTTTCAAGTGTTCGGGGCGACCCCCGACATCCGTAAAATTTTCAAGTCGACTAATAGGTCGTTTCCCGCCCCTAAAATGTGTCGTTTAATAACAAGGCCAAAAGATAGTTAAGTTTTCAAGAAAGGTCCCTCTAATTTTTACAAAAGAGAAGGGAAGGGAACACACACTTCATTTTACTTTCAAAAAAATTAGGGTTCTTCTCTCCCCCTCTCCTTTAGCCGCCGGCCACCACCAAGCCACCACCACACCACCATTTTTTTTAGGTTTTTGACAAATCTAATCAAAGACCACCTTTTCTTTTATCATTGTAAGTCTTCTAATCAATTAAAAACACACATGCAACAACTTGATTTTTCCAAGAATCAATGGTTTTTCAAAAATACGTTTTGGTCTAATTAAATCATGAATTTGTTTAATTAGTGTATTGATAATGTTAGATAATTAATTAAACAAGATGGGTTTTATGTTTTTGGTTCTCCACAGCCCCTAAAAGCCACGAATTTTTGGGGTGTTTGGTGGGTTCAAGGTGTTTGATGAAATGTGTTGTGGGGTTGTGTTTAAAATGGTGTTTTTAGTGTTTTTAAATAATTTAAACATATTGCATGTATGATTTAGGATTGGGTTTTGATTAAGATTTGATGTTCTTGATGATGTAGGCTGTTTAGAGTGTTTGGGAATGAGTATAGGTAATGGGTATAGGCTTAGGTAATGATAGAATGGTTTGGAATCAAGTTTTGAAATGATTTTGGAAGGGTGAATCTAGAACAGATTGTTTAGGGCTATTTTCGTGGTTTTAATTTTTGGTCCAGGTTGTGATTATAGGATATAGTTGTAGTGGTTGTCGAGACGCTCGTTTCGGTAGAGCTTTTAACTCCAAACGAGTAAAAAGTTATGTTATTTTGAAAATACGTGTACCGGGAGATGAGAATCAACACAATCCGAATTTGTGTTTGGTTTTGGGTCAAATCCCGGGGACCATAGATAGAGTTTGGTAAATGTTTGAAAGTTGATTTTTGGTCTCAAACCTGTGTATTTGAGTCTATTATTAGACTTAGGTGTCGTAGAGGTCAATGGTATATTTTAAATGGGTCAAATGAGTCCGACTTGGTCAAAGTGCAATTTCAGTCCGAAAAATGTAGGTTTAGTAATGTGTTGAGTAACGGGTCGTAAAAGCGAAAACTTTTAATAGGATTAAAAATGGGTTTTCTACAGGTCTTAAGGTATTTTTGAGAATTTTCTCAAATTTTATAAAAGGGTATAAGTCTAGGAAAACAGCCCATACTTTTGGTAAGTATTGGCGAAACCGTAAAATGGATAGTAACTTTAATAACATTGATAAATGGTATAAGTCTAGTAACAACTACTTGTTTGACTTTGGCGTGAGTTTTCATAAGCATTGAGTGTGTTCGCATTTGCGTGTGTTTAGTACAATAATGTACGCGGAGTATTGATTTGGTTTACGTACCTTGATTTTTAGGTCAAGTGTTTGATTTTCCCGGGCATCCACGTCGTCGGTGACATTTCTCGTTACGTCTTCGCTAGAACCACTACTACTACGCAAGGTGAGTCTATAGCCTCGCTCTTTACTTATTTCAAATGATTTTACCCGCGAGGGGGATACATGCTATATAAAGGAAAATGAACATAAGTCATGAATGATTGTTGGACCCGAATGTTGCCTTGAAATTGTGTTGAGTACCTAGTTGCAAAAGTCCCTAAATTCATGAACTATTAACTATTGTTTAGTCCTAGCGTGGATTAGAAATAGCCGCTTATAGAAAGTGATAGTACTATGGGGTTGACTACCCTATCCGAGACGAGGGCTAGTACGTTGATACCCCCTGCGGACGGATAATTTGTGATAAGAGATAAGGTATAATTGCAACTGATGCCTTATTAGGGGCCTTGGTTTCATCTGAATCACGCCGGTAATTATTACGCGGGTGATTGAGTTAACGGTTTAGTGTCATGAGTTTAAACACAATTGTCATATCCTTGAATAATAGATTGTATGGCCACAATGCTATTGAATGATCATGATTGGTTTTTTTTACACTTATGTTCAACTGATGATTTGATAAACCTATAGATTCGCTCAACCTTTGTGTTGACGATTTTAAGCATGTGTTTCAGGTAATCAAGGTTGATAGCAGTGGAGCATGCGAGGATGGAAGTTGTTGTGGCTTGGCGGTCTACTTTGTTTTTCCTCTCTTTTAGCACTTAAATACTTTATATTATGTCCTGTGAACGAAAAATGTATTTTGGGTTGAGATTCAGTGGGGACCAAAACGCAAACTCTGTTTTATATTATTTTTGGGGTTTGGAAAACAGTAGACTTTGTTGTTTTAAACAATCTTTAATTTATGTTTAAATTTTTACGTCTCTTTGAGTCGTTCGAAATAGCTTGTGTGTGATGATAACTGTATAGCACCCAAATATTGTAGTTCCGCTGCGCATAGCATTTGGTGGGGGTGTTATACTTATCCTCAAGAATTTTAGCAGAATCAGTAGTGGTCATAGAGAGCTTTTGTTCAAGTTCATTAACTTTGGTGTTGGCAAGGTACGTTTTTTGGCGTTCATCCATTAAGAAAACATTATATTGACGCTTCTCTTTTGCTAATAACTCAAGAGTTGTATTATATTTGTTTTCAAAGTCGTCCTTTTGACTTTTTAACGCACTTCCCTTGTACCCCTCAAGCTCTTTGGTTTTCTGAAGGAGCTCATCTCTATAGCTTTCAGTCATCTCAGTAGATTTGATAAGAGCAGCTTTGCATTCTTCAAAGCTTTGAGTGAGCGTAGCGTTTGCCTTCTTTAATTGCTTTTGACTCCTTTTATTTTCAGTGACATATTTTTGTAAAGTAGCAATTAAATCAGCAAGCGCAATACGTTCCTCTTCATCATATTCATTTGCATGTTGATCATCCTCAGACTCATTATTGCACATGTCTGATGAATCGGGTGTGGTATTGCTATCAACCGTTTCCATCATACATGTGTCATTAATGGCATTGGGTAGATCACTATGCTCAGGAATATCACCAAACACATTATATTCATCAGTAGTGTGTACCTTATCGAGTGGCCCAGTGTCAAAGATAGGGCCATTGTCATCTTCAGTGACTTTGAGAACTTCTTAAACCTTTGCCATGTACGAGTAATGTGCATCGAGCTCTTGATCAGAATCTTCATCATCAGTATCATCAAGCATTGCTCCTTCCTCAGCTGACAATTTAACCCCTACTTCCATTTTCTTGCATAACAACATCTTTTCCTTGTGATAGCCGGAGTCTCTAACCCTTTTCGGCTTCCTGCATTCCTTTGCCATATGCCCATATCCTTGGCAGTTAAAACATTGAATCCTGCTCTGCTGAACCACTTGACTTCCAACCGTTTCCCTATTCCCAGTAGCAGCAGCAATCCTCTGAGTATCATACTTTGCAGTTTGTCGATTATATCTTGCAGAACCCTCAACATGCGTTGGATTATGTCGATCATACCTAGAAGGACTTTCACCACGTCGACGTGTGTCATACCTTGGAGGACTCTCAACATATCGGTTCTTGGTGTTAGATAATGTACGAAGATTGTTGTTGGTGGGTTTTTAGATTTTCTTGTAAGTATTCATTATGAAAGTAATTTGTTGTTTCATCTCTCGGTTCTTTTGAGCTTGGTCTTCATCACTATCTTCTTCAGATGAGGACTCAGATGGTGGTGATGGTGCTCTTGGCGCTTTACATCGAGATTTTGTGGAAGATGAAGATTTGGATGATGTGGAATATCGTGGTGAAGATGATGTATTGGAGTATGGCTTAGGAGCACGAGAGTGAGGATCTTGAACATGTTGAGTGGTAGTCACTAAAGCAAGTGGATTAACCGTCTTGGCAACACGTTCAGCTCGAATCTCATTTGCTTCATTCTGAAATTGCTTCAAGATTTCAAAGAGTCGATGATATGAGACCTCGTCTAACTTTTCTTGTTGTTTCACCAAAGTGACGAACCGTGTCCATTCGGGTTGAAGTTGTTGAAGAAATTGGACATTGACTTGCATGGTGGAGACTTGCAGATTATTTCTTGTCATGTCATTCATCATCTTATAAAACCTGGAGTAGTAAGAGTCAATTGATTCTCCATCCCTTGAAGTAAACTTGCCAAAATTACAAAACAAGTTTGTTTTGACATCTTGTTTGTTGAGTGATTCTCCTTGTTGCAAGCGTTCAATAGCAGTCCACATTTCATGTGCTGTAGGGCATGCATCAACCGTGGAATAAATGTCATCTCTAATCCCACTTAGAACCATATAGATGGCTTCCTTCTCCGCATCATGCCAAGCATAATTTTCAGGTGTGAGATCAGCTCTTGTTTCATCACGTTCACTTGCAGGTATTGGATCAGTAGTATCTGTGGCTGCTCTTGGAGGAATTGAGATCTTCTTAAATATATATGGTCCATGAGTAATACATTTCCTCAAGGCATCACCATTAGGTCTTGTATCAAGATATCGTATGAAACGTGATTGCCATTGAGCATACCGACCAGACACAAGCATTTGTGGTCTCTCTTTGTTACCCGCCACCATTATGTTGTTGTTCGTCACACGATATTCGGCAGTAGAATCCATCTCAATATTCTCTGAAATGATGAAGTGAATATGGATCTTAAGTAGATTTTTTGTGATTGTTGTTGTGGTTTAAATTCCGAAAATTGCAATTTTTCTCCAGTCCGACAAAAACGGTAGACCAAAAATTTTTGTATCACCAAATTTTGAAATTGAGCTAGAAATGTCCTAAAACTAGTATGGTGGCTAAGTCTAAAAAATACTCGAACAAAATTTAGCTAAACATGTCATCGGAATGAGCCCTAATCTGAATAACCTTGTCGGAATGTCCAATCGGAATACCTAAATCAGAATGTCTCCTAATCGGAATACCCTTGTCGGAATGTTCCCCTTTATCGGAATAACCTTGTCGGAATAACCTAATCGGAATAACCTAATCGGAATAACCTTGTCGGAATACCCAAATCGGAATGTCCCCAATCGGAATGCAAATCGGAATGCAATCGGAATATTTTAAGTGCAGTCGGAATGTGATCGGAAAGCTGGTCAGAATGTTTAAACCCTTTTCCGATGATATTGATCGGAATCACAATCGGAATCTTTAAACCCTTTTCCGATTACACCAATCGGAATACTAGTACAGTTTCGAGATTTTGAGGTAAAAAGATGAATTTTTCGACAAGAAATCCGCTATTTTAACCAACCAAATGCGACCAAATCCCTACCACGACTATGTAGAAGATTTATATCAAGAGTTAGAGCATAGAAAACACAAAAAAATCTTGAATTCGAGATGATTATAAGAGAAAAATCACACGAACCAAGTAATATCAACAACGAATCACAAAACTACTCCATGGCGATTGATACCAATTGTTGTCCCATATATTTGTGATGATTAAGCAATGAAGAAAGAAAGAAAAATAGATGAAGAGGAGATGAATTCCTAGAGAGAGAAAGTAGTGAGAGAAAGTAGAGAGGGGGAGAGGATTAACTTTTGGAATATTAGATTAGAAGTGAGAAAATGAACAACCAACCCTCCTAACATACTAGGAGGGTAGTATATATAGTCCACCCACATGCGGGCTTTAATGGACTATATATTGGGTCGGGCTTGTCTTTTGGACTTTAATTAGTTTAAATCCAAGCCCGTAAAGCACGACTAATTAACTACCTATTACAACATTCTAACTAATGTTACACTAATAACCTATGACCGAGCATTCTTGTTTGACTCAATATTTTGAGGCTAACAGGGGTTTTACAACCCTTAGACACGAAACATTGAGGATAATGTTTAACTTTAGTATGGGGGTGAATAGATACTTGCCAAACCTTCACGCTTTCCAAAGTTTATATTTTTGTTTATCATTTTGTTGCAAAATAAGGCTAAAAATGTCAAAATTTTAAAAAATTTCTCATTTTTTATAAGTGTTTGAAGACACGAATGTAGATTTTCTGATGGCGAGAATCTGAGTAATTTTTTACTCGACCGTGTGTGTTGAGCACTTAGCTTCGATTCCTTAACTTTATATTAGGCTAAGTCTCTTAAATGAGGACGAGAAATGATAGAGTTAATTATAAGTTACTATACTAAATGTAGAGTACTCGTATTATTTCAAAAACTCATGTGTTCTCGTTGTTTGCTTATTCTCCCTTCGCTTGTATATATTTTTTGCTTAATAAATATTGACTTAGCGGTTTAGTCTTGATTGTTGGTTTCTAGTCTTTTCTAGTAGCTTACATGTAATTAAATTGGGAAGACATTAAGGTATTGCCATCGTCACGTTTTGAAGTATTGGCAACCCAAATAATCGAAAGCTTCACCCAATAATAAGATTTCAAGTGCTCACCTAAATCAAGCAAACAATTTGAAGCTCACAAGGCCGAAAAATCTATGCAAAATTGAAAGTGAATCAAGCCTTAATCTTTGAAGCTTTAAAGATCCAAAATTCGCTTTTAGCGTGAGGATATACGTCTTTGGCCATAATAAACACCTCATGGCGAGGTTAAATAAAAGTCAAGGCAAGACCGAAGTCATAATAAAAGCTTCATGGCGAAGTTGAATAAAAGATGGAGGTAAACCTATGATAATAAGGCCCTTCCGTTAAGGGGCGTATAAAAGTCTTGGTAATAAGTCTCATGTTCAAAACCGTTATAAACGTGTTTATCGATCCTTCTTGTTGACTTTATTTTTTGACATCATTGTCTATTAGGAGGGGTTATTAATTCGATGGTCTTGGTTACACCGTTATGACTCTATTTTTAGACCTAAATCTCTATCATCGCATAAGTCAAAAATGTATCCTCGTGAAACATTCAAGACAAAAATAAAATATAAGAGATACAACTTAGGAAAATGGGAGGATAAGTACGTGATTAGGGCATATGAGTAGTGTTAGCATTACTAACTTATAATGACAATGATCTCGTTGCACGATTAGCATGGAATTGGGGTGAAAATCAAGGACGATGAAAATATTTCTAACGAAGCATTCACGTGTTCTTATTCTATGAACCTAAACGTCCCATTTTGCGATGAAAATCATTCATTATGTCTAAAACGCAAGTAGAAGTAATAGTAGTAGTGTAGCTAGTTTGTCATTCAATAAAAGTGAATAAAAATTAATTTTGGAGGTGCTACGATACTAAATTCTAGCACTACGTGAGGGCACGGCAATAGTTTAGTATGGGGGAGTGATGAGACTGCTTTTATACATAGTCTCATCGTCCAAAATGGGCTTAAAATGCATAAAATATCATTAAAAATGCCAAATATATGCTTGTGTTTGTTACATGTGTATTTTAGGTACGGATATTGAGGAAATGACAAAAGATCACAAAGAACATGCAAAAACGAACACGGGAAAAGAAGCCGCACAATGAACCGGACCCAAGTGATGATTTTCCAAGAATAAACCTTGAAGATATGAAGATTGAACAAAAAGGACCCTCCACTTTGAAGAATTGGCAAGTTTAGTCCCTCAACAAAACTAAATTGTCAATATTGGTCCTCCTCATAGTCAAACATACCATGAAGACCTTCAAAGTTCAAAAATGTGCAAGATTAGTCCTTCAAATATCAAAGAAATAAAAAACAAGTCCTTATAAATCCTTGTGAAAAATTTTGTGGCCAAAATAGAAGTTTTGAAACTTGTTTAACAAAGGAATTCGGATATATACAAGTTTTGACTGAAATGAATGGAAAAAGGAAGATTGGGGACCAAAGCTGCCAAGACAGCCATACTTACCTAGACCAACCATGGCTTGACACCTCACCCCACTCACAAAACCCACCAATCATATCCCTCCATGCCTCCACCTCACCATCCACTAACTGATTAATATTTATTAATCATGTTTAAACCAAAAATGGCGCCTAAACACATGTTTAAAAAACAAAACAGATCAAAAGCCTTGTTCTTCATGTTCATCACACGAATTAGGTTTTTCTTAATCATGTTGAATTAAGCCCCAATACTTTCCAGAAACATGATTAGGGTTATACTAATCCTAACCCAACTCCTAAACCCACATCACCATCAACTCACATGTATCACCACCCTTCCCCTGCCCCACCTTTCACCTCCAAACAAAAACCATGCAACAAATCAACGCCCCAATGCCTTGCTTATTTTCTAAGCATGTATTGAACGTCCAAGATCACTTCTATCCCTTTGGCATCTCAACAAAACGCCAAGAAGTCCAAAGTCAGTCAACATATATTCAAAAATCCAAGGGCATTTTTGGGACATCACTGCATTAGGGTTTTATGTTTTATCAGCTTCTTAGCACATGTAAGGCTCTATATAAAGCCATTAGGTCACAACATACCAACTTGTTCTTGGTTTTCCTTAGTCAAGTTTCTGTAAATCCTTGTTTTCAAATTAATGAAAAAAGTGTTTGAAAGCTGTGACGAAATCCAAGTTCCAACCTTTATATTTTGTTGTTATTGATATATGTTTATGAGTTTGAAGTTTCAGAGATTGGTTTTAAAGATTGTGCAAAAGTTTGCAAGTTTTTCCAAAAACCTGATTTTTCTAAGTTCTTGTTCAAACACTTGAACTTTTTGGGCTATAGGTTGATCATAGCACCCTGATAAAGAGTTTATCAAGGTGTTGTGAGGCTTGTGGTTTGGAAAGCATCAAGGAGTGGGGAACCAAGCTTGAAAAATCTTGGTTATTTTCATTTTATGTTTTATAATATTTGTGTGTTACTAATCTTTTTGATCTTAGCAGCTTGTTGGAAGCTTGTGGTTGTTAAGCTACCACATAAGCTCAAACATACGTGAGTGTGGATGTACATTCATGAGGTTTGTCTTAAATCCTTGAAAATCTGATAAAAAGGGTGTTTTAAGTGATTTTGTGATTCTGTTGGTGTAAGTGTGTTTTTATGCCTGCAAATTGGTACTTGATTCATATGTTGTATGTTATGATACTTATTTGGGCTTAAATCAATCTAGAGAATACTTTTAATTTGTTAAAATTGATTTTGAAAAGTGAAAAGGGTGCTTGGGATTGACTGTTGGTTCAAGTTTGTATGATTTTGAGTAAGTATTGTGGTGTTATTTGAGTTGTTATCTGTTATTGAGGTGTTTGAGTTCTGATATATGCAAAATTTGTGTCTTGGATCACTTAATCAACCAATTGGCTATAAAATCTTGAAAACTTGTTGTTTTGCTCTGAAATCTTGTGCACACCTAGTTAGCATGTTAACCTAGGGCTAAAAAGTGTTGAATCATTGTTATTGCAACATGTGTGATAGATATGAGGCCTTGAATTTGGATTTGGTGTCAAGTATATCAGCAAACATTGTTCTTGTGTTCATCATTGTTCATTAGTAACTGTTCTTGCTTAGATCTTGTTCGTAAGTTGGATTCATTGCATGATAAGAGTTAATATGTGTTTCTTTATATTGTATTGAGATTGTGTATGCATTTGGTGGTTTGTGGTTAGCTTTTACTAGCTTAAAAGTAGCTTATAATCATCTGACCTGCTTATTACTTGTCTGGAACATATCTGAGCATATATTGAATTAACTGCACTGTTTGGTTGGGTGTTTTGTGATTGTTTACTTGTTATTGACTCCTTGTGATTCACTGATCACAAGGGTGCCTTAATTGTCCAACAAAACCAAGTGAAACTCTCTTAAATTCAAAGTCAAAAAGTCAAGACAGTGGGAACTCCTTTCCCCTGCTTCTAGCCACTGCTAGTGCAATTTGGTCAACAGCTTATCACTTGTTCATTCTAGCTTATTCCAATGTGCAACAACTTATTTTTTGTAATAGGTCTTAATATTTTGAGCTTATAAGTCATTCTGGAAGTTTGCAGCTTTTGGTTTTAGGTTTTGACTAGAAAACGACTATTTTGTCTTTTTCAAAATCATCTTTTTGCTTATTTTAGCTTATTGAGTGTGCTTATTGGAAAACTTTTGTTGATTAAGCTTAGTTAAGCCATTTGTGACTCATTGCAACTTGAATCAGCTCTTGAAATAGTCTAGAACTCAAAAACAACTATTTTGTCGTTTTGTGAAGAGGGCTTTGGCTTATTTCAGGCTTATTCCTTGAGCTTATTTCAAGTTTCTTTTTGTAAATAGCTTAATTAGGTCAAGAGAAGGACGTGGGTAAAATCTTAGCTTATGGCATCAGCTTATAGCTTAATGGGCCAAAAAGCCCATTAAGAATAAGCTGTTTTGAAATAAGCTAGCTTAAGCTCATTTTCAGCTTTTGGGCTTTTGGAAAATTGTGTTTAAAATCAAATTCTAAGCTTGACTAGAGCTTTTGGGCCATTTTTGAGAACTTTTTTTTATTGGGCCCAATTCTAAGCCCGTTAAGGATCTGTTTGGGTATTTAGCCCATTTGAAGGCCCAATAGGGGTATTTTTGGTATTTCAAGTTCATTTTCTGTTTAATTAGGTTAAAATAAACTAGTTTGCAAGTTTTTAGATTTTTTATAAATTTTGGACTTTTAATATTATTTTAATATTATTTTATTATTAAATTTCAATTTTCACATTTTTGCACTTTTTATATTTTTCTTAGGTTAAATACATTAAGTTAGGAATTTTGCAATTTTTAGAATATTTTTATTGTCATTAGATTAATTTTTAGAGTTATTTTAACTTTTAATAGTTTTTAATTGTTTTTAATTGTTTTTAAATAGTTTTTATTAAATTTAAAATTTTCAAAAATAGTTTTAAATTAAGTTAAGTCATTTTAGAGGTTTACAAGTTAAAAAATCTCATTGTGGGCTTTTTATTAATTAATTTGATTTTTTTGGGCTTTAATTAGCATTAAAAAAATATTATTTAATTAATTAAAAGGTTTGAGTGATTTTTGATTTTTTGTAAACTCTAATTACATTTTTTAGTATTTATTGAAATTTTCTAGGGATTTTTGGGGTAAATTTTTAATTTGGTCACTTTTTACGGTTTACGTGTACGACTATTCGTCTTAGTTTAATTCATAATCGTAACACTCATTCTCTTCTAATCTCTTTTCTTCTTTTCATTTCTCATCAATATAATCACAAACCATTAATCATTTTCTTAACATAACACACTTGCCTCCTTGAGAACGATCCCCACTTTGGGTCATTAGTGCTTGGTTTTCCTAAGCCGACACTTAATACTTTCCACTTTTATGCTCTTTTCCTAAAGAGTAGTAAAAACACTACCATCAACAATGCAACCTCGTGATCATTCAAGGCAAAAATAAAATATAAGAGATACAACTAGGAATAAGGGAGTCGAAGCGAATAATTGAGCCACATGAGTGAGTGTTAGCTTACTAACTTATAATAACAATGATCTCTTTTTTAAGCTTAGTATGGAGAACGTGAAACTTGAGGGTGATAAACATTCATGACAACCAAAGCCCTAATGTAAGTCTTCGATCTCTTCACTTGTTCCTCCTTCTAGCATTTTGTAATTTTCTATCTTTTCAGTTTCCTTTAGTGACTAGTATTTAATAAAGGCCAAGGTGGGTTATTTATGATGAAAAATGTTAAACTGTGCTATGAAATTATGCATTGCATGAGGGCATTGCAACGGTCAAGTGTAGGGGATTTAATCAATGTGAAAACACTTATCCTTTTACCACTTAATTATAATAAAAACAAGACCAAAACGTGTATTTGATGTTATAAAAGTCGGAATTATGCGTGGTTTGTGTTTTTATTGTGTTTTAGGACAAAAATATGAAAAGGGAAGAAAACACGGGCTTTTATCGAAGAAAAAAGACAAAAGACGAAGTCAAAGGATCAAAGTGCAAGAAGAACGGAAGTCAAAGGCCTATTCTGAAGATTTATCGAATAAAAAGTCTAAAGACGAAAGTTTAACGAAGTCTAAGAACCAAGTCTACTAAAAGAAGAAAACTAGAAGACGAGTTCATTTTATTATTCGACAAATCCCGAGACAAAGTCGAGAAAGACGAGTTACTTAAAAAGACGAGAAGACAATAAAAAGAAGGAAGCATCAACACCAACTTTACTTCTCCTATATATAGTCTCCTAATCCTTCATTAGGAGAGTTAGTTCATTTTTATTTTTCCTTAAGGTAAGTAGGAGTAGGAGTATTTACTTTCTCTCTCTAAATTTTCTTTCAAGTTGCTTAATCTTTCATCTTTAAATCTTGCAATCTTAAATCTTTAATCTTCATCTTAATTTCAAGCTTTTCATAATCAATCTTATTCTTCCTTTCTTGTTTTAATCTTTTGTTTGATTCGGTAAAAGTATATAGTTTGTTTCATCTTTATGCTTATTTGCTTATTTAAATGCGTATCTTTTTGCTCTTATTATTTTTATGTGATTTATGGTTTTAGCTTATTGTGCTTTTTGATTGATTTGTTATTTTCTTATTTTTAATAAAGTGTTTTTAAAAAAGTTTAATCTTTTAAAAGTTGATTTTATAAAAAATTTCTTATTTGGTGTTTTGAAATTTTTTAATTTGTGGCTTATTTAGTTCTTCTTAATATTGATTTGGTTAAGTTTTTGGTAAGTGCTTATTTGAAAAGTGCTTATTTGGTTTTTGTTATTTTCCTTTTACTTTCCATCGTAAAGTTCTTAAGGGTTTTAATTATTCCGATCGAGTATCGTGATCGCATAAGCCTAAGGGTTTGTACTTGCGATCAGATACTGCGATCACTCGTTGCGATCTTGAGCTGCGATTGTTGACTGCGATCACTCATTGCGATCGTTAGTTGTGATCGTCAGTTGCGATCTTTGACTGCGATCACTGGCTGCGATCGCTCGTTGCGATTGTTGACTGCGATCGTGAGTTGCGATCTTGAGTTGCGATCGCTGGTTGCGATCGGTAGTTGCGATCTGACCTTGGTTTATTTTACTTAGTTATTTTTCAAAGTTTATTTCTTTCCCGCCATTTTTGTCAAGTTTAATTTTAAATTGTTTTATCTTATTTTATTTTTAAAATTACTTTTTATTAAGTCCTAAATTTGTTTAGTCTCTTTATAATTGTCATTCGTCTTAATTCATTTTAGTTTAAAATAGATAATCAAAAGCTCTCCTTTTTAGTTACCAGAAACAATAAGTCACCCTAAATAGTGATCAATTCGAATTGAATCGAGTATGAACAACACTCAATCAAAAACATAAAAATCTTGTCATATTAACTAAGTTCTCCTTAAGTCTTGTGGTACTTGCATGTCTCCTTGGCACAGGCAAGTTAATAACCTACAGCTTGATTTACGTTTAAATCTATGACTAAGAGAATTCTAATCTACTTAGATTCCCAACAATTTCCCCCTATTTAAACATAAATACAACTAGATCTAACATGGTTATAGTAAGTGAGATAACAGCTTCTTCTTACACATAACTGATCTAACAAACAATTTCATAATTCATTAAGACTTAAAAGAAAATTACAAGTACAACACATAAGTACAACAAATTATAAAGATGAAATTCAGATGTGGTTTCTTCAATAATCATCATTCTTTATTTTCTCTTTAGCTTCAGCGATATCTGTTTTGGTATCCAATTCAGCTTACAAAGCTTGGGCAAAGACTTTGGAATACTCAGAGTTGATTATTAGCACCTTCTTGAAAACTAGAATCTGAATAGTGGAAGCTAGCCTCAGCTCACTTTCCCTTTGGAAGACATATTGGAACCCCTTGTTCATGAAGGCCATTCCTTTTATATGCTCAGTATATGTTTGTCCATCAACGGGTCCTACTATCCCATTAGGTAGAATAAAGTCCCTGTGCATTCCATCAACTTGTATGTTAGCTGTCACAAAGGTTTCATTAATTAATTGACTCAGCCTCTTCCTTTTCTTCTCAGCCTTTGTTGGTTCTTGTTCAAAAAGTTGTGGAGGGGGATCAATCTTAAGCATGGCTGCTGTTTCTTTCACTGTGACAACCCTAGATTTTGGATTTTTCACTTTTGACTGTTTGATGTTGATCATGTGCTTGGTGTGCGTTTATGTGTTATGTGCTCATATTTGAGACTTTATCATGATGTTAGACATTGTTTATGTAGTACATGGTACGTTATATGATGATGTGATGGGGTTGGTTTGTGCTCATGAGTTCATATGAACGTATAAATCATGGTATAAGTTGGAAATGAAACGAAATGAAATGAAATGAAATGAGTTCAGAAATGAACTGCAGAAAAGTTCGGGTATCGTTTTGATAAGGTTTCGTGTACGTATCGTATGTTGTATGTATGTATTAAGTATATATAATATGGTTAGGATAAGTTTTATAGTTACTTTCTATATTTAGAAACTTTTAGAAATGAAGGCTAGTTCAAAAATCGCGTAAAAAGTCGAAAAATTAGCAAAAGGGTACCCGATTTGGTCCCGAAAGTGTATAGGAGTATAAGTAAACATAAAATAGAAGGGGGAGAGTGTAAATATGATAAAACACAGAGAGGAGTCGAATTTGTGGGTCCTATAGCCTTAATTTTAATAATTAAATTAATAAAAATAGGATAATTACCATTTAAAAGTCCTAATTGGGCCTAAACTTGTCCAGAAAGTTACCAAGGCCTATATAAACACCCCTAGACCCCTAAAAACGACTAATAACCCTAAATAAACCTAAAATCAGTCTAAATCTTCCATGGATATCAAGAGAAGTCGAAATTATGATTAGGGTTCATTAATTTTTCTTGTTTCAAGGTAAGTGATCAATTAAACCTTAATATAATTTATGTTTTTATGTTCTTTATACATTTTGAATTTAGTCTACGCTGGTTCAGCTGGACTACGAGTTTATTTGTTTCATGCATTGGCTATGTTATTTTAATACATGTGATTTTAGACCTTATGTTATGTTGTTGATTATGTGCTTATATGAGTTGTAGGATCTATGTGATTATTTGAGTTGGTAGACTGATGTGTTATGTGTAGTATTAATTCTTATAAGTGTCATCATAGAAGGGAGTGCATTAGTGAAAGGGGACTGGTATAAGTATGGTGGCCAACATAGTTATACAAGTACCACGACATCAATGGATTCCTAAGTATGGTTGCATGAAAGAGGTTAATACATGCTTGTATTGTATATGTTGTATGGATTTGAGTGTATGTACGCCTATGCCTATATATGTATATATCCCTTCTACTTATCGATTGTATTCTTAGGATGGTTTGCTAGCTCGTTTCTCTTTGAGATGTTCAACTTCCGTAGTAGCGCATTTATCGAGTCCTCATTTCACGTATTTGTTTGTACGGTACTTTTGGTGTAGAGGATATTGAGAGGGTGGAGAATTCTTTTTGGGATCACGGTATCTTTTAGTTTGAATTTTACGTGGTAAAAGAAATGGAATTTGTAAATAGTTGTTTGTAGTCGGTGAAATAAGGGTTAAGTGTCGTAAGCGTGTTTAAAATAAGATGGGATACATATTTTTTTTAACATATAAGTATGGCTTGTTTATTTAAAAAAAACTAAAATTGGTTTTGATCACCTAAAGCTAATGATCTTTAGTTAAATTCTTGTTCTTATTTAATTAAATATGTTAAAATCATGTAATTACTCATATGATGGGTAAGGGTTTCTAATTTTCTAGAATTAAAATAAATTAGGTCTTGAATTTGGTAATTAATGAGGGGTTTTAGGGTTTCAAATCGATTTTTTTTTTGTTATAAATCGGGGTAGGCAGAAACTGTCGCTTAAATGTCAAAATTCGTCGCTAAACTGTCAGAAACTGTCGCTAATGTCTGGGCAGATTTCAGGTAAAATCGTTTTGGTCATAACTTATTCGTTTTTAAAGCTTTTTGGGACATTCAAAACCCTAAAATTATGTACTCGGAACGTACTTTTCAAATATTCTGAAATTTTGGTAATTGGAAGTCAGTAGCTTGGTCGAATTAATTGTACAAGTGTCGAGTTCAAGATTAATTTTCAAACGATATGGTTTAAACTTGTGTTTTGAATATTTTGGGATAGTGAACACTTAGAGGGCTAACATAGGGCTTATTTGGGATAGGATTTGAGATGTATCCACCATAAGGATTGTACATTGATGAAGGATGTGGGTTCCGGAGTCAATCTTGACGTGTGATATTGTGTTGTGTGCTTTAGACAATTGATCGTTCGTGAAGAGACATTAGATTGATTTTTGTTAGATGATTACATAAATTACTAATGTGATACCATGGTTTTAGAACAACTAATATACAATTACAGTACAAAATCCATTCTGGGGTAAAATTTGGTTTTCCACAAGGTTTTAATAGTATGTCGCCGGTCGTAACACATTTTAGTTATCGTTGGGTGCTTGTTGTCATTGGTCCGTTTCCATGGTTCGTTGGGAGTCGATACATGTTTTATATTGAGTATCTTTTGGAGTCTCATTTTGGTTCATTCTTTTAAATTCGTTCACGTAAACGTCCGTTAGTTGTCCATGGGCTTGATCGTTTATCCGAAGTTGGGGGTCCTAAAATTTGTCTTGAGCTTATATTCATTGAGGGCGTTGTTGTAGTCATACGGATGATCCGGTTACGTTCTTATGAGAGAGATAGCGAGTTGGTTGTGAAATGAAGTTTTTTGAGCTTATGGAGTAAATCTCGGGACGAGATTTCTATTAGGATGGAGTGATGTGACAACCCTAGATTTTGGATTTTTCACTTTTGACTGATTGATGTTGATCATGTGCTTGGTGTGCGTTTATGTGTTATGTGCTCATATTTGAGACTTTATCATGATGTTAGACATTGTTTATGTAGTACATGGTACGTTATATGATGATGTGATGGGGTTGGTTCGTGCTCATGAGTTCATATGAATGTATAAATCATGGTATAAGTTGGAAATAAAACGAAATGAAATGAAATGAAATGAGTTCAGAAATGAACTGTAGAAAAGTTCGGGTATCGTTTTGATAAGGTTTCGTGTACGTATTGTATGTTGTATGTATGTATTAAGTATATATAATATGGTTAGGATAAGTTTTATAGTTACTTTCTATATTTAGAAACTTTTAGAAATGAAGGCTAGTTCAAAAATCGCGTAAAAAGTCGAAAAAATAGCAAAAGGGTACCCGGTTTGGTCCCGAAAGTGTATAGGAGTATAAGTAAACATAAAATAAAAGGGGGAGAGTGTAAATATGATAAAACACAGAGAGGAGTCGAATTTGTGGGTCCCATAGCCTTAATTTTAATAATTAAATTAATAAAAATAGGATAATTACCATTTAAAAGTCCTAATTAGGCCTAAACTTGTCCAGAAGGTTACCAAGGCCTATATAAACACCCCTAGACCCCTAAAAACGACTAATAACCCTAAATAAACCTAAAATCAGTCTAAAACTTCCATGGATATCAAGAGAAGTCAAAATTATGATTAGGGTTCATTAATTTTTCTTGTTTCAAGGTAAGTGATCAATTAAACCTTAATATAATTTATGATTTTATTAATTAATCATAATTTTATTGTTAATTAACCATCATTGAAATGATTAGGGTTTTATTAATTTTATTTAAAAATATATTAATTAAGATCCATTAATGATTTTAGGGTTTGTGTTATAAATTTAGGGATAATTAATGATTTTTAGAGGGTTAGTGCATAAAGGCGTAAAACAGTCTGATTTTTAAGGCTGTCTTATGTCGACTGTTCCGGGCAGTAGGTAGCACCTTTGGTCGAGTTTCTTTTTTTTAAAATTACGTTCAGGGAGTCTACTTTTCAAAAATGTAAGGTTGGTCGAAAATGGAGTTAGGGAAGGTCGTCAAATAATTTTTACAAAAACAGTGCGCTGTTCAGGAATAAATTTTGATTTTGGGGATTTGAGTCAAAACCTAACCAAACGGATGAGATAGCCAAATATTTTTTATTTGGGAACTCTTTATAATGTATATAAAAGGAATGGAGGTTTTCAATAAAATTTATGGTGTTTAGGTCGGGGTTTTGGTGTCAAACATTTAGCATGTACGGAAAATCAGTTTTGGTGAAAACGACTTTTGGCGTAGAGACTAAACGAAAGGGTTAAACGTGTAATTAGAAAGTAAAATTGGTTTTTGAAGTTCTTAGATCATATAACAACATAACTCCAGTAGGGTAGGAGTCAAGTGTGGTGTTAAGTTCACTTCATGTGATCGTTTAGTGACTAGTAAACCGTACCGGGGAAAAACTAGAATTTTACGTATAGAATAGCTTGTAGTGGGAGAACTAGATAGTGGGGATTGGGGGATTAGATTCATCTCCTTGATTGTTACTTAACTTGGGTGTTCAGACCTGAGCTAAGGGTGTCGTGTATGATTTTATAGGTTTGCAGGAGTGCTAGCTTGATGTGCTATCAGGTGAGTTCATAGTCCTATTTTACTACGTTTTTAAATGTTTTCTTCTAGTATGGGATGGAGATGACACTTGTGGTGTTCTTAAAATGTTTTGGTACTATATTTTTATAAATGTTTGAACATAGATGTGTTATAGTGTGACTTGCATGCTTATGTGTTCTCATATGTGCTTTGATATGTGTTATGATATGTGAATCTTGATTGTGTTATGATTGGGATTGGTACATAGATGTATGGGCGTCTATGGGACCAGTTGTGATGTGTGTGGAGCGTGGGGCACGATCCGTCCTGAGTTCTTGGTTCTGAGTTCTTGGTTCGTGGGACACGATCCGTCCTGAGTTCTTGGTTCGGGTGCACGATCCGTCCTGAGTACTTGTGCATCGTCTCTTCGGAGGCAAGATATCTCGACGGGGATATAGTTCATCTTCCACAGGTGGTGTGGGAATGATCCGGATAGTGTGGTGTGTGTTCTTGTGTGTGTGACGGGATACTTCTTGACTATTATAGTGTGCTTTGTGAATTGTAGATATGATTGGTACTTGGATTGAGTTTTGTTGTGGATGCATGTAGCATGATTATCACATTATGGTCCATTACCATAAATTGTTTTTCTTCAACTATTTACAGCGGTTGTTAAGGGTTCTTAAGATGTTTTGATAATTTAAACCTATGTTCTCACCAACTTTATGTTGATAGATTTTAGTGTCATTTTCAGGTGAGGTAGTTGAGGAGGATGATGTTAGAAGTGGCTAGAGTGTAGAGGCTGCTAGGATTGCATTAGGAGGATTCCCTTTCCTCTTAGATTTTATTTTGTGTCTTGATTAAGTGAACTTTATGGTACCTATATGTTTGATGTTTGTTCATTTGTATGTCTTTGGTAAGATAGGCCTGTTACCTACTTACCTAGACGCCTACATTGTTTGAGATATTGTCATGACATTGTGTTACCTTTTTATGACATTTCTATTTCATTTAGTTAACTCTATAGACACGTTAATGTTGTGATGATATCCATACGTCGCGCCTCATATTCCGCCATGGTGGGGTGTGACATTCACCCAGTTGAACTTAGCCTTGAGAGTCTTTAAAAGTAAAAAAATTTCCTGTCCAGACTTCTTCTCATCTAGTTTCTCAAGTTTAAACCATTCAGACAGACCTAGTATTTTTAATTTGAAGTCCTCAAATATGTCCATGTTGGCCTGTTGGTTATCTCTCTATATAACCATCTGGGGAGTATGGGATGACTTCTGAATGGTGTATTTAAACTTAGTGATTTTACGTGGAGCATATCTTGAGTTTACGCAAGCATCATAGTCAGCTTTTACTTTCTTCAAAGTCTCTTTGCGTTTTAACTCCATTTCCTTCAAGAGTTTTCTTTGCTCCTCTCTCTGTTGGGGAGTCATTTTTCTCAACTTTGCCTCATTCAGCTCTTTGGCCTTCTTGATTTCATATAGTCTGTTGAATTCAAGTGCCTGTTTTTGAATTTCCTCGACTGTTAGAGGTTTCTCACCAGCAACTTTGAAGGTTGAGAATTGAGATATTTTGGTTGTTGATCCTCCTATCTCTAGCATCGCAGCTATTTTCTTTAGTTTGGCGTCTGAGTCTACCACAACTAATTCCTTTCCTTTATTCAAGACAGAGGATGATTCTTTTGCTTTTCTAATCTCTTCAGCATGTTTGAGAAATGCCATCTGAGCTTGAGTTTGTACAACCTTGGGTATGGAGCCAACAGTAAACTTGAGTTTCTTGGCAGCTGGTTCATCATTGTCCACAGTCTCCTTGGTGTCCACAACTCCTTCATTAAGTTGTTGCTCCCCCTTATTTGTATCATCATCTGGTATAACAATGGGTGTGATGACTTGGAGGGGGATAGGAGATGGGATGGTGTTATCAGCTGTGTTGACAGGTTCAAGATTAAGTAGTTTGATTTTCTCCCCCCTCACGTTTAGCCTGTTTCTTCATAAAGATACAGCTATGTGTTTCTGCACTCTTCTTGATCCTCTAGAAATTCGGAGCAGCCTGTTGCAATTTGTGTTCACAGAGCGATCAACATGGTTATCCAAGAAGTTGGAATGATGTTTTTGTCTTCTATACACAGCATCAAATTCCTTGTGCATGACTAACTCATGAGCTGATAACATATCAGGTACTTCAGTGGTAATTGAATCTTTGATTTAAATGAACAGATGGCTGAGTCCCTGAGCAACTCCTTTACGAGTTCCTTCATTGATAGGATCTGTGAGAGCATCCTTAACCGCATGTGTGATAATCTTTGGAAAGTTGGAGGTAAAAGTCTTTATTTCAGAACGTATGCAATCCAACTTTCTTTAGATGTGTTCCATATCAGAGGGGTGATGGTAAGGCTGTAAGTTGTGAATGTTCAGGCTTTGATGTTCATAGCCATCCTCTCTTGGTAAAAGATCAAAGTTTAGCTGTTGTGGTTGATCAAACAACAAAAATTCAGCTATGGGATCATATGCATCCTTTGGAAGTTCTGTAGTAACAGACACAACAGAAGTGGGAGTCACAACAGCTTCCGTGGGAGGTGGAGTTGTGGCATCAGATGGAGTGGACTCAGTTGTAGTTTTGGGAGGAGACATGGAAATCTGATTTTCAACCTCTTCATCCTCTTCTTCAATCATCCCTTCTAGGAGAATCTCATCATCGGACATGGATTCAGGTTCAGAAAAGCTCTCAGTGAGAGATAAGACATCCTCCTTAACATCAAGCATTATTTCATCTTCTGTTGGTTGTTCCTGAATGATTTTATCAGCTCCATCTGTTGTAGCATGATAGTCTACAGTAGACTGTTCAGCATCAGCCTGCAATATATGGTAGTTAGTAACAGGGAAATAGATAAGGGGAATGGTCGCCAATACGCTGTCCTAGAGAGGCTGAGGATGATTATTCAGCCACTCCAAAGGATAAATCCTTGGGATTCTTTTAACTGTGAAAGTAATGAGGTTAATGGTCACCATTCGCTGCCCCTAGGAAAGTTGAGTGTGATTATTCAGCCCCCCCCCCCCCCCAAAAAGCATAAATCCATTGGGACTCTTTTAAGTGTGAATTAGATGTTGGTTAGGATCACCTGTTATGCTGCCCCTAGGAAAGCTAAGTGTGATTATTCAGCCCCCTAAAAGGATAAATCCTTTGGGACTCTTTTAATTGGTGAAATATGTAGTTTAAGATCGTCATTTTATGTTGTCCCTAGGAAAGCTGAGGATGATTATTCAGCTCCCCCTAACAGTATGAAACTTTTGGGATTCTTTTATAGATAGAGCCTAGAGGTTGTGTGAGGTACAACTACTCTAGGTTAAGACATATGTGTATACAGGTTGTTGTTTGCCTGCATACTGTCTAGATGGGGCAGGGTCATCAGGGTGTTTTATAAACACAAATGAATCACTCACTGGTGCAATGACAGGGTGTACAGAAGTATTAAAATATTTCTAAGTGCTGACACAGACTCCTATGGGTCGAGGATAACCCTAACTTCACCACTCTCTCTTACAGACATTTGAGAGTGGCTGCTTATGTACCTCTAAAAATGATAAACTGATTACATGTGAGATATCAATGGAGTTAGGCTGGTTTCCTGTTGTCTCTGATGAATTAGAGACACTAGACTCTTGGTTGAGTTTAGCTGAAGGCTCTGTATCCACAGAAGTCGTTGGAATAGAGGGAGTGGAGAGGGTATCATTCTTCGTTGCCCTGACCTTTTTAATAGCTTGGGTTTTGGAGGAAGTGGGGTTTGGCTTCTTCTTTAGATGTTTGTCAGTTGTTGCTTTGGACAACTTAGTGTGTTGCCCAGAGGTCAAAGACGTTGACTTATCAGACACACTAGTTGTATTCACCCTCTCAGAGGAAGGGATCAAAGACTTATCAGTTGGTCTTCTTGCAGCTACATTCTTCATGTGGGTTGTCATTGGTACATCATTGGGTCCAATCACCTTATAGACAGCCCTAGTGAGATGGTACGGCTTCATGGCTGTGAGCTCAGGATTGTCATAACGATCAACAAGAAGACTTTGGAAGATGAGAGAAAGAAATCGAGTGTAGCATATGTTCTTTTCCCTTGATTGGTGAGTTCCCTTCAACTTCTCCACAAGGTTAGAAAAAAGAATACTTCCTACATCTACATCAGCACCCCATATCAGCCCATATACAATTTCCTGGTGGTTGAATGACATCTGATCCTGTGAACCTTGAGTTCCTCCCAAAGACTCGACAATATGTGTGAATAGCACCATCCACATGTGAGAAAAGAACTTTATCTTCAATGGGGATTTATGAACAACTTCAGATGGTGTAAGAGCTGGGTGAGTGTCAGAGACAGGGTAAAGAGTGGCAAGGGCATCCTTAACAGCCTTCTTATCAACAGACTTGATGTAGTCTTCTCCATGTTTAAGCCCAGCCAAAGATGAGAAATCAGCAGCAGAAAAGGCAAAGGGATGTTCATTGCATGAAAGGTGGAAGGAGATGGTGTTGTTATCAAGAACTTCAGCTGAATACCAGAATTCCCTAAGGTATTCTTGGTAGAAAACGAATGGAGTTCTGGTAAATGCTTCCCCAACGTCACATATCTTCATGAAATTTACCAGATCTAGGTATGAGTCATTAGGAGCTTTGAGCCATCCTATTGAGTTGTTAGAAGCCAAAATGCTTTCGTTGATCTCGAAGGAAACATTAGAAGCCTTTGGTACTGCGAACGCTATTGATGCGATGGTTTTGGATGACAAAGATGATGAGAGGATTTTAGAGAGATTTTTAGAGTGAGAGATACCTGTGAATAATGATGAAAGCGTGTTGGTGACAAAATCTTGGAAAGATATTTATATTCAAATTTTGAAAACAGTTATTCACCCGCATTAAATGCGTGGTGAGAAAAAGACTGATCATGTGTGGGTCCCTTGACCTTTCAAAAAATGTTTGCCTCCTCGTTATTGGTAAAAGTATGAATTAAATATTTAGAATGTTTTTAGCATTTACTTTTATTGTATCTACCTAGTTACATGTGAAAAACATTTAATATTTACTCAGACTTCATTAAATAGCACATTAATTATCAGCTACAGGCTTGGAGATGTTAAGCATACCCAGCTCAGCAACTAGCCTGTTGAACGAAGGTTCACGCAAAGGCTTGGTAAAAAGGTCAGCTAGTTGCAGCTCAGTAGGAACAAAATGCAACTCAATATCTCCCTTTAAAATATGATCCCTGATAAAATGATACCTGATATCAATGTGTTTGGTTCGAGAGTGAAGCACGGGGTTGTTGGAGATAGCAATTGCACTTGTGTTGTCACAAAATATTGGTACTTTTTCATAGAGGATCTCATAGTCAGCGAATTGACTCTTCATCCAAAGTACTTGTGCACAACAGCTTGCAGCCGCAACATATTCAGCTTCAGTTGATGACATTGCCACAGAGTTTTGTTTCTTTGCACTCCAACCAACTAGTTTTCCTCCAAGAATTTGATAGCTTCCAGATGTGCTTTTTCTGTCAAGGCAGTATCCAGCATAGTCTGAATCTGAGTATGTGATAGGTGTGTAAACACCCATCCTTTTACCACTTAATTCTGGCTAGAACAAGACCAAAACACGTATTTAATATCATTTGTTTGGAATTATGCGTGGTTTTTGTGTTTATTGTGATTTCAGAGCTAACCGGATGAATATTAAAGAAAACATGGGATTGCACGGGTTTTATCAAGGAAAAAGACTCAAGACGAAGTCTATTATCCAAGAGATGCAAAAGATTTGAAGTCAATGGGCCTATTTGAAGATTTATCGAAGAAAAGGACCAAAGACGGAAGATTTACATAAGTCGAAGAAACTCAAGTCTATTTAACGAAGAAATTAAAAGACGAGTTAGATTTAATCGATGACAAATCCCGAATCAGAATCGAAAACGTCAACTTTTCTGAAAAGACGAGAAGACAAGAAGAAAGGGAGAAAGCCCACTCACCAACCAACCACTAGGAGTATAAATAGATTCTCCCTTCACATTTTAGGGTGTGAGCTTCATTTTTCTTTTTCCCAGGTTCTTAGGATCGGTTCATCACAAACACCATTAGGGTGTTTCGTGATTTTCATCTTTTTCTTTCAATCTTGTAACTCTTAATCATTACTCTTGTTATTTTTACATTAATCTATCAATTCCATCTTTTCATTCATCTTGTTCTTCATCATCATCTATTGCAAGTTCTTAAGTTTTTATTTGATTCTAGTTTGATCCTAAAAAGTTGTTGATTTTGTGTTTTTATTGGTGGGATTTATTACTTATGGTATTTAAATGATTTATGTTTGATTCGGTTAAACCTTTTTGATTATTGAGTTTGATTTTGATAAAATCCGAGTCCCCTGTTCTTCGCATTTCTACAGTACTGTGTTCCCAGATTCCGAATAGGGATTCTGGGGTTGCCTTTATTCGGAATATTTCAATTATTCCGAGTAGAGGTTGTTTTTCTTCTTTATTCGGAATATCACATATATTCCGAATAGTCCTTATATTCCGAATAGGCATTAATTTCCGAATAGAGCACATTATTCCGAGTAAGGTATTTTTCCGCATAGGCCATATTTTATTCCGCATAGTAAAACATTCAGCATAGAGCACATTATTCCGCATAGAGGTTATTTTCCGAATAGGCATGTTTTTCCGAATAGGGTCTGTTTTTCCGCATAGAGATATTTTTCCGCATAGAGTCTATTTTCCGCATAGGATATTATTTTCCGAATAGAATGTATTCCGCATAGAATTTTATTCCGAATTGACCTTGTTTTCCGTATAGGACTTTTTCCGCATAGGGCATTTTCCAGTATTAATTCAAGTTTGCTTTTTATTTGTTGCTTGTTTTAAGATTATATCATTATCACTTTATTCATTTCCCTTTTTAATAGAATAGAAAACCAAACTCCTTTTTGTCACCAAGAACAAATCTTTTCACTTTAAACTGAGATCAATTCGAGAGGATTCCGAGAATTATTTTGAACCCACACAAAATGCTTGTATCAAATGGCGCCGCTGCCGGCTCTTCTCGTTAAGATCAAAAGTTTTTTGTGAGAACTTGGATTTTGGGATCCGTTCCCCGTGAACGTTACTTTTTCACAAAAATTTTCAAAAAAAAAATCCCTAAAAAAAATATAAAATTTTCAAAAATACAAAAAATTAAAAAACATAAAAACCAAAAATATTTTTGCTTTGTTTTTCTTTGTTCGTTCTTTTGCAGGTGTATGCGCACTCGATCCACGTCATATCAAGAGCCCGAGCCTCTCGATCACTTAGACATGGCCGGTGTACCACCTCCAAACAATAATAACCACAACAACATGAACAATAACAACAACAATGAGCACCTTCCGGATAATCGCCCAATGATTGAATTGCTGCAAGCTCATGTCGATGGCAACACGGACCCAATTGTCATACCTCCAATTGCCGCCAACAATTTCGAGCTCAAGTCAGGCTTTATCCAGATGGTCTCTGCTCAACCATTCTTGGGACGCACCATTGATGATCCACACGACCACATCAAGAGATTTCTACAACTCACCAACATGGTCAAGTTCAATGGAGTTCCACAAGAAGTTATAAGGTTACAACTTTTTCCCTTTTCTTTAGAGGGACAAGCCCGACATTGGCTTGCTAAGGAACCGCCACAGAGTATTCTCTCGTGGACGGATTTGGAAACTAAGTTCATAAATTACTTTTTTCCACCCTCTCGTACTACCGCTTTGCGGAATGAAATCATAAATTTTGAACAAAAGTACGATGAGTCGTTCAGTGAATCTTGGGATCGTTTCAAAGATCTTTTAAGAAAATGCCCACAACATGGTTTTACCAAAGTACATCAAATCAATACTTTTTACAATGGTTTAAGCATGAGTGACCAAGATTCACTGAATAGTGCCTCGGGGGGTAATCTATTGGCTAAGACTTCCAATGCTGCTTGGGACATCATTGAGAATAAATCTCGTGTGCAAACCAAGAGTATTCGGACCAATGTTGCTAGTGCTAGCACTAATGACAGCGACAAGCGATTAGACAAAATCACTACGCTTCTTGAATCGCTTGTCACCCACACCGTCAGCAACAACAACAGCAACAACGCCAAAAACGCTCAAGTAAATGCTGTCAGCCAACCTTGTGAGATATGCGGTGGTCCTCACTCTTACACCACTTGTACCGCTACTCAAGACTACCCTGCTGAGAATGTGAATGCGGCATATGGCACCTATCCTCAACCTGCTTATCAAGCTAGACCTCAAGGTGACCGTAACTTGCTTAGCTACCGCAGCAACAACTATCTTTCACCACCTGGTTTCCCTCCTGCCAACCCAAACCAACAACAAAACCTTAATCGCCTTCCTCAACAACAACAACAACCTCGACAACCATACATCCCACCTCACAAGCAGCAACAACCACCTCAACGAAACAACCAAGTCTACCAACAACCTGCTTACCAACCACCTGCATACAATGCTCCTCCCAACCAACCCACCGCTCTTCACCAAGAAGTGGAAACTTATATGAGGACTAACGATGCGATAGTGGGAAATCTTCAGAGAGAGGTGCTCAACCTGAAAGCAGACTTGGTCAAGCAAGGAAACGATTTGAGAGCCGATATGAGAAATACGTTGGATAGCCAAACTAATGATCTGAGGAACATGATGGCTAGTTTCTTCCAAAGTAGTCAACCCTATTCTTCGGGTACTCTTCCGAGTAACACCGTTGCGAATCCAAGAGGGGAGATGAAAGCAATCACTACTCGAAGTGGTAAAGGTACCAAGGAACCCGAGCTTCCTATACCTCCACCGGTGGTTGTGACTAAGGAGAACGAGTCACCTGCTCCTATTCCTCATCCTTCTCCTTCCCCAATTTCTCCACCTCTTCCTTCTACCCCTCCTCCACCCGTGGTTGTGAGTGATCCTATTCTCCCAAAGCCTTCATCTTCTTCCAATATACCTTATCCTTCAAGGTTGAGGAAAGAGAAGCAAAAGAGCAAGGATGATATTCAGGTTTCGAATTTCCTTAAAATGTTCAAACAACTGAATTTCAATATCTCCTTCGCTGAGGCTCTCGCTCACATGCCCAAATATGCAAAAATGTTTAAAGATCTTCTGAGCGACAAGGAAAAGCTCCTCGATATTGCCAACACCCAACTTAATGAGAACTGCTCTGCAGTGCTCTTAAGGAAATTGCCAACCAAGCTTGGTGATCCGGGTCGTTTTCTTATCCCTTGCAATTTCCCGGGAGTAGAGAATTGCATGGCCCTAGCCGATCTAGGTGCCAGTATTAATCTCATGCCTCTAAGTGTTTGGAAGCAATTATCTCTCCCAGAGCTAGTCCCCACCAAAATGACTTTGGAATTAGCTAACCGTACGGTTGCTTATCCAGTGGGGATAGCCGAAGACGTCATTGTAGGAGTCGACAAATTCACCTTCCCTGCTGATTTTGTTGTCGTCGACTACGAGATGGACCCCCGTGTGCCACTCATTGTTGGTCGTCCATTCTTGAGGACCGGTCGCACTCTCATTGATGTTGAAGCCGGTGAGCTTATCATGAGAGTGGGTGACGATAAAGTAGTCTTCAACATGGGAAAGCTTTCTAAACAGCCTTATTCTTACGAGAGTGTTAATTGTATTGACGTTCTTGATGAGGCTTGTGAAGAACACTTCAAGGATGCTTGTAAAAACATTCCTATCTCTCTTCCCAATGTTGAGACCATTTCCTCTATCGACTCATCACTATCTCTATTTGGAGAAAGTGATTTCCTTTGGAAAGATTTGGAAGCCACCTTGGAAGATGTGAAGCAAGACAATGACGATTCTACTGCCAATTGGGATGACGATCTCAGTTTCATTGCAAACCTCCTCAGAGACGACAATCCTTCCCCTCTATCTCCCACTGTTATTGCTATCGAGACTCCGACTTCGAATACGCCTCCCGTCGACAATCCTCCGGATTTGGAACTTAAGGAGTTGCCACCCCATCTTGAGTATGTATTCCTCGAAGAAGAGAAGAAGTCGCCAGTCATCATTGCTAAGGATTTGAAGGATGAAGAGAAAGCCCCACTTGTCGCTGTGTTGAAAGATCATAAGAAGGCTATCGCTTGGAAGATTTCCGATATTCGTGGAATTGATCCTCACTTCTGCACACACAAAATTCTCATGGAGGACGACTTTAAGCCCACAATTCAAAGCCAACGAAGGGTGAATCCAAAAATCCATGAAGTCATCAAAACAGAGGTTCTCAAACTTCTTGATGCGGGTATGATTTACCCTATTTCGGATTCACCATGGGTTAGTCCAATCCATTGTGTGCCCAAGAAGGGCGGAATAACCGTTGTTCCCAATGAACACAACGAGTTGATTCCCACTCGTCTCGTTACTGGGTGGAGAGTTTGTATAGACTACCGCAAACTCAATGATGCCACGAGAAAGGATCATTTCCCTCTACCTTTTATGGACCAAATGCTTGAACGCTTAGCCGGTAATGAATATTACTGCTTTCTTGATGGTTTTTCGGGTTATTTTCAAATACCCATCGACCCCCAAGATCAAGAGAAGACTATATTCACTTGTCCCTATGGCACTTTTGCTTACAAAAGAATGCCTTTTGGCATATGTAATGCGCCCGGGACTTTTCAAAGGTGTATGTTAGCTATCTTCCATGACATGGTTGAACAAACTATGGAAGTCTTCATGGATGATTTCTCGGTCTTCGGGGATTCCTTCTCTTATTGCCTTGCCAATTTGGAACGTATGCTAAAGAGGTGCGAAGACACTCGCCTAGTTCTGAATTGGGAAAAATGCCATTTTATGGTAAAACAAGGCATCGTGCTTGGACATAAAATCTCGAAAGCCGGTCTTGAAGTAGACCGTGCTAAAGTCGATGTTATCGCAAAGTTGCCTCCACCTTCAACCGTGAAGGGTGTGAGAAGTTTTCTGGGTCATGCGGGCTTCTATCGTCGATTCATCAAAGATTTTTCTCAAATCGCTCGCCCGATGACCCACCTCTTGGAAAAAGATACTCCTTTTATCTTCTCCAAAGAGTGTCTTGAAGCCTTCAACTCGCTTAAGGATAAGCTTACTAAGGCACCCGTCTTAGTTACCCCTAATTGGGAGCTGCCTTTTGAGTTGATGTGCGATGCTAGTGATTTTGCTATTGGAGCGGTTCTTGGACAAAGAGTGAACAAACACTTCCAACCAATCCATTACGCTAGCAAGACAATGACTGGGGCACAATTGCATTATACGACAACCGAAAAAGAGCTTTTAGCTGTTGTCTATGCTTTTGAAAAATTCCGCCCCTATCTTGTCCTTTCCACCACCATCGTGTATACCGATCATTCCGCGCTGAAGTACTTGTTAACAAAGCAAGATTCCAAACCAAGACTTCTTCGCTGGGTTTTGCTGCTCCAGGAATTTAAAATCGAAATTCGCGATAAAAAAGGAGCAGAAAACTTAGCCGCGGACCATCTTAGCAGACTTGAGGATCCTTACCAAGGGGATCATCCAAACAAAGAAATCAATGATTCTTTTCTCTTGGAGACCTTATTGTCTATAAACTCGAAGCCGAATGAAACCCCGTGGTTTGCGGACTTTGCAAACTACTTAGCGGGTGGAATTCTCAAGGAAGGGTTGACGTCTCACCAAAAGAAAAAGTTCTTCACCGACATTAAGACTTACTTTTGGGACGACCCTTACCTATTCAAACAATGTGCCGACCTGATTATCCGTAGATGTGTTGATGGACCGGCAGCGTCTGAAATCCTTGATGCTTGCCATAAAGGACCCACCGGTGGTCACTTTGGTCCCAACTACACCGCCAAAAAAGTGTTTGATTCGGGATTTTATTGGCCCTCCATTTATCGTGACGCTCATGATATGGTTAAAAGATGTGATGTTTGCCAAAAGCAAGGCAAAATCACACATAAAGACGAGATGCCTCAGAATTTCATTCAAGAGTGTGAAATCTTTGATGTTTGGGGTATCGACTTTATGGGGCCATTCCCTTCATCTAAAGGAAACAAATACATCCTTGTAGCCGTTGACTATGTTTCTAAGTGGGTTGAAGCCAAAGCTTTACCTACTAATGACGCAAGGGTGGTTTGTAACTTTTTGAAAGCTTTTTTCGCTAGATTCGGTGTGCCTCGTGCCATTATTAGTGATCGTGGGACTCATTTTTGCAATGACCAATTCGCAAGAGTCATGGCTAAGTACGGAGTAAACCATCGTCTTTCCACCGCCTACCACCCACAAACTAATGGCCAGGCTGAAATATCCAACCGAGGACTGAAGCGAATTCTTGAAAGAACCGTGGGAGAGCATCGTGCCGCATGGGCCGATAAACTTGACGATGCTTTGTGGGCTTTCCGTACTGCTTACAAGACTCCGATCGGCTGTACGCCTTATCGTCTTGTGTACGGGAAAGCGTGCCACCTCCCCATTGAGTTGGAACACAAGGCTTATTGGGCCTTGAAGTGGGCTAATTTTGATATACACAAAGCCGGTGACCTACGCAAGATCCAACTCAATGAGCTGAACGAACTTCGGAATGAGGCTTATGAAAATTCTTTGATCTATAAGGAAAAGACTAAGCTCATTCACGACTCCAAGATCAAAAACCGAGAGTTCCATGTTGGAGACAAATTCTTACTTTTTAACTCTCGGTTGAAAATCTTTTCGGGCAAGCTGAAATCTCGTTGGTCCGGCCCATTCACCATTGCCCAAATTTTTCCATATGGTACTCTCGAGCTCGCTCAACCTAATGGACCTAATTTTAAGGTGAATGGCCAACGAGTGAAGTTGTACTTTGGTGAGGACACCTCTCAGGAGGTGATTCCATCCCTCACCACGTTCCCCATGAACTAATTTTGGGTCGAGTCAGGCTCGTGACTCGGTTATCAAAAACAAGCGCTCCTCGGGAGGCAGCCCGAGTATCTATCCCTTTAACCCCCTAAGTGTAGGGGCGGACCTATTTTGGTCGTTTGTGTTTGTGTGGTGATGTGATTACAGGGATAACTGCAATCTTGGAATCTTTGAAAGAACCGTGCTCCCGTGTTATCCGAAATCCGGTTCTATCTCTCAACTATCGTGATTCAATGTTCTTCATACTCACATTTGAAATTGGTCACTTTAGTCGTCTCTTCCTTAACTCGAGTTAACCAACGTGCACAATGTCATAAGTGTAGGGGAGACTTTTCCCACATGCTTAAACATTGAGGACAATGTTTATCTTAAGTGTAGGGGGACTTCTATCGAAGTTTTAAAGTGGACTTTTCCATGAAAATGCCTTCATTTAACCGGAAAATCATATTTTTCAACATTTTTCAAATTTTTTATTAACTTTGGCCATTTAGTCGTAATTTTTAAATTTTTATCGTTGCTTTCATATGTATATATCCCGCAATAAAGTCAAAAATATTAATAAAGTGGTGTAGCTGGTTTAGAAATCTTTGACATATTAGGCCCGTTGCGTTTATTTTGACTCAACCCGAATAGACTTATCCAAGTTTATTCTAGCTAGTATCCTTAACCATATAGACCTTAATCGGTTTATTAGGCTAAGTATCCACGAGTCTCATTATTTGAGATTTTAAATTGTGGAGGACGAGAAATGATAGAGTCAATTATAAGTCGGTATTCTTGCGCAAGCTCACTTGGTGTAATTATTTGCCTATTCTCCCATCACTTGCTAATAATTTATCTGCAATAAGTAAGGTCGTACGATTTGAAAAGTTACTTAGCTTCTAGCCCAAGATCGTTTAAAAGTTGCTCGGTAATGATAAGAGTTCATAGCCAAGGCATAATTTATGAAGCGGGGCGCGAAGATTGGCGAGTCCGAAAAGGTCCTAACAAGGCATGAGGATTCAATTTTATTGCTGAAGATCCAAAGTGATGTGAAAAGCATTATTCCTAAAGTCAATATGAAGGATCAAGACTCACGACGAAAAGCAATCAACTCCCATAAAGATCATGGAGAAGTCTATCCGAAAAGACCCTAACAAGGTATGAGGATAAATAGATCCAAGTCCGAAAAGGAGGCGGATCGTTGTATCTCGAAATCCCAATTAGAGATTGAAGAAATAATCATGAAGTCGTGGTCAACAAAGTTGGAGTACCCCTCAAAAGTCTCCAAGTGAAGAAAACTCTATTATGATGAGAAGACCATTATCTCAAGAACGTCTCTCGAAGATATGAAGTATGAAGTACATGCCAAATATCGGCCCGAGAAAGGTCTCAAATCGCGAACCAAGTTATGCCAAGATATGAACTTTTTGATATCCCGAGAAGCAGTTTTAAGAGATTTTGTCCTTTAGCTAACTATTGATCAAATCGTCCTACTTTGATTTCAGCCTAAATAAACTATCGAAATAAGTCCAAAAATGCATCTTCATGATCATTCTAAGACAAAAATAAAATATAAGAGATACACCTAGGAATAAGGGAGTTTAAGCATTTAATTAAGCCATGTGTGTAAGTGTTTGATTTACTAACTTATAATAACAATGATCTCGTTTTTAAGCTTAGTTTGGGGAACGTGAAACTTGAGGGTGATAAATCTTCGCAACACCAAAGCCCTAATGTAAGTCCTTGATTTCTTTACAAGTTATTTCCATCCTTTTGTTTATTTTAAGGTTTTAATTTTTCTTAGCATTTTAATTTTTGTTTAGTAGAATTTAAATAAGGCCAAGGTTGATTAATTATGAGAAAAATGTAAATTTGCTTTATCACTAAGCATTGCATGAGGGCATGGCAATGGTTAAGTGTAGGGGATTTGATAGGTGTGTAAACACCCATCCTTTTACCACTTAATTCTGGCTAGAACAAGACCAAAACACGGATTTAATATCATTTGTTTGGAATTATGCGTGGTTTTTGTGTTTATTGTGATTTCAGAGCTAACCGGATGAATATTAAAGAAAACATGGGATTGCACGGGTTTTATCAAGGAAAAAGACTCAAGACGAAGTCTATTGTCCAAGAGATGCAAAAGATTTGAAGTCAATGGGCCTATTTGAAGATTTATCGAAGAAAAGGACCAAAGACGGAAGATTTACATAAGTCGAAGAAACTCAAGTCTATTTAACGAAGAAATTAAAAGACGAGTTAGATTTAATCGACGACAAATCCCGAATCAGAATCGAAAACGTCAACTTTTCTGAAAAGACGAGAAGACAAGAAGAAAGGGAGAAAGCCCACTCACCAACCAACCACTAGGAGTATAAATAGATTCTCCCTTCACATTTTAGGGTGTGAGCTTCATTTTTATTTTTCCCAGGTTCTTAGGATCGGTTCATCACAAACACCATTAGGGTGTTTCGTGATTTTCATCTTTTTCTTTCAATCTTGTAACTCTTAATCATTACTCTTGTTATTTTTACATTAATCTATCAATTCCATCTTTTCATTCATCTTGTTCTTCATCATCATCTATTGCAAGTTCTTAAGTTTTTATTTGATTCTAGTTTGATCCTAAAAAGTTGTTGATTTTGTGTTTTTATTGGTGGGATTTGTTACTTATGGTATTTAAATGATTTATGTTTGATTTGGTTAAACCTTTTTTATTATTGAGTTTGATTTTGATAAAATCCGAGTCCCCTGTTCTTCGCATTTTTACAGTATTGTGTTCCCAGATTCCGAATAGGGATTCTGGGGTTGCCTTTATTCAGAATATTTCAATTATTCCGAGTAGAGGTTGTTTTTCTTCTTTATTCGGAATATCACATATATTCCGAATAGTCCTTATATTCCGAATAGGCATTAATTTCCGAATAGAGCACATTATTCCGAGTAAGGTATTTTTCCGCATAGGCCATATTTTATTCCGCATAGTAAAACATTCAGCATAGAGCACATTATTCCGCATAGAGGTTATTTTCCGAATAGGCATGTTTTTCCGAATAGGGTATGTTTTTCCGCATAGAGATATTTTTCCGCATAGAGTCTATTTTCCGCATAGGATATTATTTTCCGAATAGAATGTATTCCGCATAGAATTTTATTCCGAATTGACCTTGTTTTCCGTATAGGACTTTTTCCGCATAGGGCATTTTCCAGTATTAATTCAAGTTTGCTTTTTATTTGTTGCTTGTTTTAAGATTATATCATTATCACTTTATTCATTTCCCTTTTTAATAGAATAGAAAACCAAACTCCTTTTTGTCACCAAGAACAAATCTTTTCACTTTAAACTGAGATCAATTCGAGAGGATTCCGAGAATTATTTTGAACCCACACAAAATGCTTGTATCAGTATGCCTTGAGATCCAAGCCTGATTCTTTTGGATACCACAACCCTAAAGAAGGAGTTCCTTTGAGGTACCTAAAATTTTTCTTGACAGCCACTAGATGGGATTCTTTTGGGTTAGCTTGGTACCTTGCACAGAGGCATGTGGAGAACTGGATATCAGGACGACTGGATGTGAGATACATGAGTGAACCAATCATGCCTCTATACATACTCTCATTAACAGAGACTCCTGACTCATCAGGACCCAGTTATTGGGTGGAAGCATAGGGCATTTCACTGATGCACAATCAGCCAAGTCATATTTTTTAAGTAAATCTTTAGCATAATTTTCTTGACAAATAGAAATTCCTTTAGACATTGTTTAATTTGAAAACCCAAAAAGTAAGTTAATTCACCCATCATACTCATTTCATATTTCTTGGTCATTAATTTAACAAAACGTTTACTAAGATTAACATTTGTTGACCCAAATATGATATTATCCACATAAATCTGTACAATAATAAAATCACTCTTATCCTTGAAGGTAAAAAGTGTTTTATCAATAGAACCTCTGAGAAATTTATTCTTTGTTAAAAAAGTAGACACTGTTTCATACCATGCTCTTGGTGCTTGTTTCAGCCCATACATGGTTTTGTGTAGCGTGTACACATGATTTGGAAACTGGTTATTCTCGAATACTTCTGGCTATCTTACATAAACTTCCTCAGGCAATTTTCCATTGAGGAAGGCACTTTTAACATCCATTTGGTACACAGTGAAATTCATATATGCAACATATGCTAGGAGATTCTAATTGCCACAAGTCTTGCAACAGGGGCAACGGTTTCATCAAAATTTATCCCTCATGTCTGTGTATACCCTTTTACAACCAATCTTGCCTTGTTCCTTATGATGTTCCTAATCTCATCCATTTTGTTCCTATAGATCCATCTAGTGCCTGTGATATTCTTACCAGGTGGGGCTGGCACTAGAGTCCATACCTTGTTCCTTTTAAATTGATTGATTTCTTCCTGCATAGTGTTTACCCAGCCTTCTTCAATCAAGGCTTCAGCTACACACTTTGGTTCGATTTGTGATAGGAACTCAGCAAACAAACACTCATTGGCTGAGGCTAATTCTGAGTCATGAATTCTCTGTCTAGTTGTAACTCCAGCATTAGGTTCACCAATGATGTTGACAAGTAGAATGTGCTGATCTCTTGACCATTTACTTTGAGGAGCTAGAATTTCACTAACAGGGACAGGTATGGGATATGAGATCACAGCTTGAACTTCATTTTGTTGTATAGGAGGACTCTCTTCAAAAACAACCTTTGTGTCTGTATCATCATCAGCCTCTGCAATTGGTTATGAATCACGAATGACATGAGATTCTTCTTGATTGTGAATAACAGGTGAGTCACTTTCAGCTGTGGTGGAACAAGGGCTATTGGAAGGCTGATTTTCTTCTTCAATTTGAACTTGATCCAAATAAACATCAATGTTGTGAGTTGACAGCGGATCGAATGCAGGGACATATGGAGTAAGTGTTTCTGTGTGTGAATGATGATGAAAGAAAGGTCTTGGTTCAGAGAATTCATCAACTGGGAAAGACATGTTTTCATTGAAATCAATTTCATCACCTTTTGTCCCTGTTCTTTGTAGTAATTATCATCTTCATTGAAGGTGACGTGAAAAGTTTCTTCTGGATCATGTCTTCTTGTGTTGAATACTCGAAATGCTTTGGTTGTTGGTGAGTATCCTAAGAAGAAACCATCATCAGCTTTTTCGTCAAACTTCCCAAGGTGATTCATGTAGTTATAGATGAACACAGGACATCCAAAGATATGAAAATAGCTGACATCAGGTGCTCTTTTTATAAAAACTTCATAAGAAGTTTTTCCATGTCTCTTGACAGTGATTGACCTATTTTGAGTATAACATACGGTGTGAACAGCTTCCCCCCAAAATTGCTTAGGTAAAGTTGCACCATTTAGCATAGTTCTAGCTGCTTCAATCAATGTTTTGTTTCTTCTTTCAGCTACTCCATTTTGTTCTGGAGTACCAGTTGAAGAGAAGTTTTGTGGTATTCCTTTTTCATCACAAAAAGATTCAAGCTGATGATTCTTGAATTCAGTCCTATTATCACTTCTTAGAGCTTTTACTCTAACTTCATTCATGTTTTCAATCTGTCGAATGAAAGACATGATGGCATCTACTACATCACTTTTTCTTTTGAGGAAGAAAACCCATGTATACCTTGAAAATTCATCAACAATGACCAAGGTATATTTGTTGTGATTAATGGTCTGTGGTTTAACAGGTCCAAACAAGTCCATGTGAAGGAGATGTAAGCACTTGTTAATTGAGAATGATTGCCTGGTTTTAAAGGATGCCCTGTGATGCTTTCCCTTCACACAAGATGAATATGTCTTGTCTTTGGTGAAATTCACAGGTGGTAAACCAGCAACCAGATTTTATGTGGCTAATTTATTGATGTTCTTGCAGTTGAGATGAGAAAGTATTTTGTGCTACAGCCAGAGCCGGTGAACACCCTGTGCAAGTGGGGCAGCTGTACAGGGCCACCAATTTTATGGGGCCTCCATTCTTAAAGTTTCCACAAGTTTGTAAGTAATAAATCTGTTTAAAATACAATGTTGAGTATATGGTCCAATCAATGTTCAAATAGCTAAATTTAAAGGATGTGTTAGTCAAAAGTCGCATAATAAAACAAAAAAAGGTCCATTTAGTTCATAGTACAAATAAGAGATATAAAATTTGTTGAAGGCTTCCATAGTTAAACACCTTTGTGTTGCTGCATGAATTTCAGTCGTGGACTTTAAACTAGTATATAGTAACAACGTTGCATGGTGATCACAATCCGGATAAAAAGAACGTCGATCATTCTTTGTTTTGTACCTAAAAACTCGCATAGTTCGATTTAAAAAAGTTATGTTTGTGTTCTATGGGGCCTCCTTTATCGGTATCGTACAGGGCCAAAGAAATTAACGGGACGGCCCTGGCTACAGCCAATTGACACTTTCAAAGGCTTTGGCAAGAAAACAGTTTGAGTTGTCTTCTGAACACGAGGCCATATTGATGACATAAACATCTCTTCTTTGTTGTGGAATTAACACCACATCATTGTTTTTGTTGAATATGGTTCCTTGAGTCTTGGTAAACAAAACCTTGTAGTTAGCATCACACAATTGGTTGATGCTAAAGAGATTATGTTTAAGACCATTCACATATGCAACCCTGGTGAAAGTTATTCCATTGTAGTTAACTGAGCCATATCCTTCTGTGTCGCCTGAAGAGTTATCCCCAAACACCACCTTAGTACCTGACTCTTTTGAATATCTATGTAGGTATTGTTGAACTCCTGTCATGTGTCTAGAACAACCACTATCTAGATACCAGGCCCATTCCTTGAGATGTTTCTTCACATATATATTAAAACAATTAGTTCCTATGGTGAACCCACTTTCCAGTGGGTTCCCTAAATTACTTGTTGGCAATTCTTGAGTTCCTGTAGTACTTATGGCTGTGTGAAGGACAGTCTGCTGTGTCATGGGTGTACCTCCCACAGATGTCACATCCAGGGAAGTCATTACACTCATCAGAGTGATGATTTCTATACCCACAATATTTGCAAGGTGGGTAAGGTTTGTGAACACCTGGTGGTCTCCTATTTATTTGAGCAGCAGGGGTGCAATCGAGTCAAGATGAGCTCAAGCTTTACAGGGATTGAGCTTGGCATGATAAAACAATTATAAGCTTGAGCTTGTCTTGATAGCTTATCAAGATTTAACAATTCAGGCTTAAGCTTGGCTTGATAAAGCTTGATAAAATCTTGAGCTTGGCTTGAAAAGTTTGAATGTGTATAAAATTATTATTTTTATAATAAAACTCATTAATAAAATCATATGTATAAATTAGAACAAGCAAAAACCATAACTCAAAACTAAATTCGATTCATTTAGCATTAATAAAACCAAAAATAACATAACCATACAGTCTTGGTTTCAAAATTCGTTTTCCGATCCAATGCGATTAAGGTCCCAAAGATCATTGCCTGATGTGATTGCTAACGCAATTACGAAACTTTCGTATTAAAAAGAGTAAAAAAAATATTTATACATATTATATTTCACCAAATACCAAGTAAATGTAATAAATTTATAAAAATAAAAAAATTATTTAAAATACGACGAGCTAAATTATAAATTTAATCAAAGTTAAAAGTCCTTCTAGAATATATTATTTATTTATGAAATAAGCCCTTTTAATTAAGTTAATACTCAAATTAACCATAAGTTGCTTGTATGAATTCATCATAAAAACACATTTTAATAAATCTTGAAAAAGCTTGATAAAAGTTCAAGCCGAGCTATCAAAAGCTTGAGCTTGAGCTTGATATATGGTTCAAGCTATTTTTTGGGCTTGAGCTTGGGCTTGAGCTTGATAAAAGCTTGGCTTGATTGCAGCCCTAGGTCTACCCCTAGCTATAACCTGAGGTTTCCTAACAGCCATGTGTTCATCATGATCTATGGTCATGTGATGAGAGTTCTTGCAAACATTACAATAAGGTTTGATTAACTTTTCAGCTGTGGGTTTGCCTAGGATTGACTTAGGTTCAGTGGAAGTAGAGCATTCAGCGGAAGGCTTAATATGTTCTTTTAAGAGTTCTACTTCTTTGATTAAAAGCAATAGACGTTCTTCAGTTGAGGATTCAGTTGTGTTCACATTGTCTGTTGAGACAGGCTTATAATTTTTTTTCTTAAAAGGCTGTTTTGCAGGCACAACAAATATTTTAACCTGTGGTGTCTCAACCTTTGGTTTGGGTTCAGCTAAAGGTTTGGGTTCAGCCTTAACTCCTCTAGAAGAGTTGTTGGGTTCAACTCCACAGAGTTTGGGAAGAGAAAGGTAAAGTTCTTTCAATCACATCTTCAGAGACAGGGACATTGTCTAGGAGAGGATCAGAAGAATGTATGGTCTTTGTAAATTTACAAACAATCTCTTTGGGGTTTTTAAGGGCTTTCATTTTGTTCCTTTTAGCAGTAACAACCCTAGTGATATCAGTTGGAAGTTCATCATCAAGTAATTCATTAATAGTGAACCTACTACATAACCATTTTTCTATACTTGTGTAGTTTAGATACTTGATCAGACAAGGCACTATTTTTTAAAGTTAATTTATTAACTTCATTTTGCAGGGATATTTTTTTAGAATTAACCCGTTTTAAATTTTCACATTCAGACTTAGCAGTTAACAGTTCATGTTTAATAGAGTGAAATTTATCAAGCAGGTTCTTTCTTTGTTCCTTAACAAAGTATAAATCAACAATGGTATAATCAAGGACATGTTTTCGTTCATCACTTTCAAACATAGAGATAAGTTTGTGTACCTTTTTCATGGTGATGTCAACCCATTGTCCTGATCTAACATCTCCTTTTCCCACAGTTGGTTCATCCTCAGCTATTGCCATAAATGTCGTAACCCTGGTAGTGTCTTCTTCATCTAATGTCAACGGCTCATAATTCCAATCATAAGCTTCAGCTACCAACCCTTTCTCTGTCTTTTTATCACCTCCTTTCTTCTTAGACAAAGCTTCTAGCTTCAAATTCATTTGTTCCAGCTCAGCCTTTAGTGCCTTGTATTTGTTTTTGTAATCCTTTTTTTCATTGTTAGAGGAACTGGATTGATGAAACGAATTGTTATGTTGAGATTTGAACTTGTAAGGTTTGGATGATGATGGATAAGATGGTGAGGATGTTTTTGTGGTTGGACAGTCCTTTTGAAAGTGTCCAAGTTTTCCATAGGCAAATCAAGTCTCTTTTGATTTGTCAGCTTGTTTACTAGTTGATCCTACTCTCCCTGATCTTTTGAAGTATCTTTGATTAGCTAGTAAAGCTCTTTCATGGAACTCAGCATTAAGGTCTGTCATGAACTCTTGGATGCTACGAGTGTCTTCTTCAACATCTGTGTCGCTATCATGAGGATTTGAAATTGATATCAAGGCTTTGGATGTTGCTCCCTGAACTACAAATATTTCAGACTCAGACTTGTATATGGTATCAATCATCCCTTCTTCATAATTTTACTTTCCATATAGTTGAGCCAACGTATCATTTTTGATCGAGTTGTTAGCTCTCTGAGTCTGATTCATGCACAGCCATTTTCTAGGAAGCCTGTTAACAAAGGTGGCATTAACTTCAGCTTGTGAAATAGTGACTTCATTCATGGCAAGGTCATTGAGAAGAATCTTCAGCCTTGTGTATGTCTGTTGAACCTTTTCACCTTCAAGTGCCTTGAGAGCATTAAATTGAAGCCTAAGTGCCTGAATCTTGGTTTCTCTAGTCTCAGATGGTCCTTCTTGACCAAGGATCAAATCAGTCCACATTTTTTGGCTGTTGGACATTGAATAACGGATTTCATGATGTGTTTTAGGAGACAGGATATTATGATGCTTTTGAGACGTTTGTCTTGGTTTGCCAATTTTCTATCAGCTGGTGTCTACTATTTGAGAGGTTTTGGAATAGGATTCTCATCAGTGGATGTAAGCGTCATGGGAACATATGGTCCATTTTCTAGAATTTATAGAAGAAATGGTTCAAGTCCATCAAGATAGACAAGGAATTGACTTTTCCAACTGGCAAAGTCATCTTCATCAAAGACTGGCACATTTGTGACATGGGATCCACCTCTTGAGTCGAGAAGTTGAGGGGGATCATCTTCATTTTAAGTGGGGGTTATTCTTGGAGATGATGGAGGTGGTGGTGTATTGTTTTGATTGTTCCCAAAAGGCGGTGGTGGTGGTGGTGTGTTGCTCGTTTCAGGCATGGTGGATCTTGATTTTAAAACTTAGAACGATGTTTATGAAGGTTTTAAAATCAAACACCGCTCAGATACCAATTGAAAGTCCCTAACAATGACTGAAATGGCTAATTAAGATAAATAACACAAGTAAATACTTTTCAAACGTAAGACTTTATTATTGTATAATTAAGTATTACAAGTGTTATGGATCACACAGTTTGATGATAATGTGTTGTGTACTCTTTGGACAAGTAAACTTGCCCAAGTTACAAGTTTACAAGTTAACTTAAGAACACAGGCACAACTGGTTGTTCTTCAAGTTCATGAGAGTTAATGTGTGAAATCTAACAAAGTGAACCCCATTAACTCTATGCTACATTCCCTACTTATAGTGGTACGAGGTTGACTTTGATAGCTGTTGATAGTGAATACACAAAGCAGACAATGTCAGACATCTGTCACAAGATTCTCTTCTATTCTTGGTAGTCTGCTACAATGCTTTAGGGAAACAGAGCTGACATAGTTTCCCTTTTCTTTATAACCTCGTACTTTAGGCTGCATATCTTCCCGCCTAAACACTTAGGTATGTCCAAAGTGTACTGAGTGTCAACAGGGTATTGCCACCCCTGTTAACACTCAACCATGGAGAGTCCCTGATATATCTTGGTTGTTATCCATCACAACCAATGAGTATGTCTTCAAGTAATCTTCGACTTCCTTGACACTGTCTCTTACATGGACTCCCATGTGGTTGCTCATAGATTTGTGGTACTTGCCTGTCTCCTTGGCACAGGCATGTTAATAGAGCATTGCTGAATCCTCCTACAAAATCATCCTACATATCCTCCTACACACACATTCATAAAATATACATTTTTCCACTCATTATCTCTCCAGATCCAAACCGTCAGTTCTGCCACATGTCGGAATCCTGTGTGTAGGAGGATTTATAGGAAGATTATGTAGGAAGAATTAGCATTTTTGATGTTAATAACCTACAGCTTGATTTACATTTAAATCTATGACTAAGGAAATTCTAATCTACTTAGATTCCCAACACCAAGGGACTAATTTCCATCATCAATCTTCATCTTAATCCAAAAACCCATTTCCTCTTTTTTTCAAACATTAATATCTCTCAAACCGTAAATCGTAATGCGAAAAAGTATATCATTACGGCGGACATTTAATTATCTTTCTACAGATATGCTATATGATATACTTTCGACAAAAAAAAAATTCGTTTTTTTTCGTTTTTTTTTTTACGTTTTTTACGTTTTTTTTACGTTTTTTTTCGTTTTTTCATTGTTGAAAATTATCATATATGATCATAACACTAGTATCATATACGATATAACTTATCATATATGATATATCACAATATCATATATGATTCAATAATAATTTGTAACTAATACAAGGTTTTAGCCAAGTATGAAAAGTTATCGTCCGATCTTTTCGAATTGATTACCGTTAATTAGTGCAACTCAGTCGTTCTTGGTGGAAAACAAAATGGGTTGTTTGATTATCTATTTTTAAACTAAAAGCAAATAGGAAAATGTCGTTCAGTAAAATTAAAGCTTTAAAAATTAAACTAAAAATTACTAGAAAAACACTTGGTAAAAATAGAGATTTCAGGAAGCGTGCAATCCTTGGAAATTAAAACGTAAATGATTAAAAACTTAACAAGTAAATTTAGAACTTAAAACTCAATCCATCGGAATGTTAGATCGGAATCTCAGATCTGAATGTTAGATCGGAATCTCAGATCTGAATGTTAGATCGGAATCCCATCGGAATGTTAGATCGGAATCTCAGATCTGAATGTTAGATCGGAATCTCAGATCTGAATGTTAGATCGGAATCTCATATCTGAATGTTAGATCGGAATCTCAGATCTAAATATGGCTAGTGAAATTTTGGCAGCACTTCGTCTCAATGTAGCCTTAAGACCCGTCGCAATGTGCGATCGCAATGAGCGATCGCAATCCCGATCGGAATAAGGGGGATGAAAAAGCTTTGATCGCAAAGTAGAACCCAATTGGTTATTGCGATACAATGTAACCGTCTGAATAAACCGTCGGAATATGTAAAAGCCCACACTTTGCGATGAAACAACAAATAATCCGATAATGGAGATAAGCCAAAGTCTCAAAAAGCACTTCCAATAAGCACACGAATAAGAACTTATCCAAATCTTAATCAAACGAAATCAAGCATAAATTTGAAGACTTTTAAAACATGAAATGAACAAACTTTATAACTCAAACTTTAAGAAGATTAAATTTTAAAGAAAACTTAAAAAATACAATAAGCTATTCACGAAATAAGCCAATAAGCACAACAAGCTTAAAGCTTAAACTGTATAGGACTTAGAAAAGCATAAAAAGATGAACCTTTTAATCACGAAATCATCAAATTCGAACAATATGAAATATAATTTCGGATCAAAATCAAAGTAAAATCAAGAAAGGTAGAAAGAGATTAAAGGTTAAAAGCTTAAACTTGAACTTTTGATTAATGAAACTCAAATACAAAGATTAAATAAAACTTAAACTTGAAAGAAAAGATGAAGTTTTAGTGAGAGAAAGTTGAACACTTTCTCTCTCTGAAATGAAAACTAAAGAAAGAAAATTAACTAGCTAACCAACCCTCCTAATGTGTTTAGGAGGGTATTTATAGGAAAATGGGGAGGTGCATGTGTTGCCTCCTCTTTCTTTCTTCTCGGCTCGACTCGATTTAAATCCTTTGTCTTTCTCGACGTCGTCTCGGGATTTGTCGATGTAAATTGAACTCGTCTTATAATCTTCTTCTATAATTAGACTTGAGTTCTTCGACTTCATTAAACTTTCGTCTTTAGACTTTTTCTTCGATAAATCTTTAGAATAGGTCTTGGACTTCCGTTCTTTTTGCACTCTTGATCTTTTGACTTCGTCTTTTCTCGTTTTCTTCGATAAAAGCCCGTGAAAGCCCGTGTTTTCTTCCTTTTTCATCTTTTGGTCCTAAAACACAATAAAAACACAAACCATGCATAATTCCGACTTTTACGACATAAAATACACGTCTTGGTCTTGTTATTATTGGAAATAAGTGGTAAAAGGATAAGTGTTTCACACTTATTAAATCCCCTACACTTGACCATTGCAATGCCCTCGTGCAATGCATTAATTTCAAAGCACATATTACATTTCTCAACATAAATAACCCACCTTGGCCTTTATTAAATACTAAACTTTTAGGAAACTAAAAAGATAGAAATATGTACAAACAAGTAAAGAAATTAAAGACTTACATTGGGGTTTTGGCAGTCATGAATGTTCATCATCCTCAAGTTTCACGTTCCCCATACCAAGCTTAAAAATGAGATCATTGTTATTATAAGTTAGCAGACTAACACGAACTTATGTGGCCCAATTATTTACTTAGACTCTCTTATTCCTAGGTGTATCTCTTATATTTTAATATTGTCTTGAATGATCACGAGGATGCATTGTTTGACTTATTTCGATAGTTTATTTAGGCTAAAAATAAAGTAGGACGATTTAAGCAATAGTTAGCTAAAGGACAAAATCTTTTAAAACTGCTTCTCGGGGCCTCTTAACGTTCATAACTTGGCATAACTCGCTTCACGATTTGAGACCTTTCTCGGACCGATATTTGGCAGCGACTTCATACTTCGAATCTTTGAGAGACGTTCTTGAAATTATGGTCTTCTCTTCATAATAGGGATTTCTTCACTTGAAGTTTTTGAGAGATTCTTCATATTTGGACCACGACTTCTTCATTTTTCTCCAATCTTTATTTTGGACTTTGATATACAACGATCCGCCTCCTTTTAGGACTTGGGTCTATTTATCCTCATACCTTGTTAGGGCCTTTTTGGATAAACTTCTCCATGATCTTTTGGGGAGTATTTGCTTTTCGTCGTGTGTCTCGATCCTTCATATTGATTTTTGATAAATGATACTTCACATCACTTTTGGATCTTTAGCAACAAAATGTAGCCCTCATGTCTTGTTAGGACCTTTTCGGACTCGCCAATCTTCGCATCCCGCTTCAATAAGTTATACCTTGGCTATGAACTCTAATTAATACCGAGCGACTTTTAAACGATCTTGGGCTAGAAGCTAAGTAACTTTTCAAATCGTACAACCTTATTTATTGCAATTATATTTATTAACAAGCGATGGGAGAAGAAGCTCATAATTAACTCACATAAATTCACGAAAGAATACCAAACTTATAACTGACTCTATCATCTCTCGTTCTCCACAATTTAAAATCTCAAGGAATGAGACTCGTGGATGCTTAGCCAATTAAATCAAAGTTTTGGGTTTTCGAGTCATCTATAGGATCTTGCATCTTCTTAGACTCTTTCAAGTTTAGAATTTGCGTTTTAAAGTTCCCTTGATAAACGACTCTCTAGGATCAATTATAGGAACTTGCAAAAAGTTCTTGTTCTTAACCCGTGAGAGTTAAGACTTTCGTGTTTTAAAGTTCCCTATATAAAAGCCTAGCAAAACTTGACTTAAACACGTTAAGGATACTAGCTAGAGTAAACTTAGATAAGTAAACTCGGGTTGAGTCAAAATATTCATGACTTTGAAAAATTTAAAACCACTTTATTGAACTTTTATTTTAGCAAAGAAAGTAAATAACGATAACAAAGGAAAACTACAAGGCCAAAATAGATTAAAATATTTGAAAAATGTCGAAAAATCAAATTTTTCGGTTAAAATGAGGACAAATTCATGGAAAAGGCCACTTACTTCGATAGAAGTCCAATCCCCTACACTTGATATAAACATTGTCCTCAATGTTTAAGCATGTGGGAGTAAACTCCCCTACACTTAGGACATTGTGCACTTTGTTTAAATCTTGCTAAGGGAAGGACAACTATAGTGATTTTAATGTGAACATATAAAATATGAAATATTGAATCACGACAGTTTAGGATAGAACCAGGAAGACGGGTACATGGGATCACGGTTCGTTAAAAGTCATCAAAAGTACTCTTTGGAGCTTGAATCCCTGCACAGAATAAGAAACAAGACAACAAACACATACGGGGCTCCCACCTACACTTATTATGAAAACGGTAAAGGATAGATCATGGGTTGCCTCCCGAGAAGCGCTTGTTTTTGTTAACCGAGTCACGAGCCTAACTCGACCCATAACTTAATTCAAGGGAAACGTGGTGAGGGATGAAATCATCTCATGAGAGATGTCCTCACCAAAGTACAACTTCACACGCTGGCCATTCACCTTAAAATTGGGCCCATTTGGCTGAGAAAGCTCAATGGTGCCATATGGGAAGACTTTGGCGACGGTGAATGGACCAGACCAGCGGCTCTTCAACTTGCCCGAGAAGATCTTCAACCGAGAGTTAAAGAGTAAAACTTGATCACCAACGTAGAACTCTCGGTTCTTAATCCTTGCATCATGGATGATCTTGGTCTTCTCCTTGTAGATTAATGAGTTCTCATAAGCTTGATTCCTCAGTTCGTTGAGCTCGTTGAGTTGAATCTTTGAAAGACCGCCGGCTTTGTTGATGTCGAAGTTAGCCCACTTCAAGGCCCAATATGCCTTATGTTCTAGCTCGATAGGGAGGTGGAATGCTTTCCCTTACACAAGACGATAAGGTGTACAACCAATCGGGGTCTTATATGCGGTACGGAAAGCCCACAAAGCATCATCTAACTTATCGGCCCACGAGGCACGATGCTCTCCCACAGTTTGCTCAAGAATTCGCTTCAATCCACGGTTAGATATCTCGGCTTGACCATTTGTTTGGGGATGATAAGCGGTGGAAAGAAGGTGATTGACACCGTACTTAGCCATGACTCTCTCAAATTGATCATTGCAAAAATGAGTCCCGCGGTCACTGATGATAGCACGAGGAACACCGAATCAAGCAAAAAGCTGCTTCAAAAAGTTCACAACCACCCTCGCATCATTCGTAGGGAGAGCCTTAGCTTCAACCCATTTGGAAACGTAGTCAACGGCTACGAGGATGTACTTGTTCCCTTTAGATGATGGAGACGGCCCCATAAAGTCGATGCCCCATACGTCAAAGATTTCACATTCTTGTATGAAATTTTGAGGCATATCATCTTTATGTGTGATCTTGCCTTGGCGTTGGCAAGCATCATGATTTTTAACCATCTCGTGAGCGTCACGATAAATGGTGGGCCAATAAAATCCCGAATCAAACACTTTCTTCGCGGTGTAGTTGGGACCAAAATAACCACCGGTGGGTCCTTTATGTCAAGCTTCGAGAATGTCTAAAGCTGCGGGTCCATCAACACACCGACGAATAATCAGATCAGCACATTGTTTGAAGAGATAAGGGTCATCCCAAAAGTAAGTCGTAACATCTTTAAAGAACTTCTTCTTTTGTTGGGATGTTAACCCTTCGATGAGAATACCGCCCGCTAAGTAGTTTGCAATGTCCGCAAACCACGGGGTGTCATCAAGATTGGAATTTATAGACATTAAGGCCTCAAGGGGAAAAGAGTCATTGATCTCTTGATTCGGATGATCCCCTTGATAAGGACCCTCAAGTCTACTTAGATGATCCGCGGCTAGGTTTTCGGCTCCCTTTTTGTCACGAATTTCAAATTTGAATTCTTGAAGGAGCAAAACCCTTCGAAGAAGTCGTGGTTTAGAATCTTGCTTAGTTAACAAGTACTTCAACGCGGAATGATCGGTGTACATGATGGTGGTGGAAAGAACAAGATAGGGGCGGAATTTCTCAAAAGCATACACTACAGCTAAAAGTTCTTTTTCGGTAGTGGTATAATGCAATTGAGCCCCCGTCATTGTCTTGCTACCATAATGGATTGGTTGGAAGTGTTTGTTTACTCTTTGGCCCAAAACCGCTCCAATAGAAAAGTCGCTAGCATCACACATCATGTGACAATCCGTCAATTTATGGTTGATATTTTATTCTCAATATTATTTAAAAACAATTTGCAATATGAACTCACATATTTTTGGGAAGAAATTTGGATTTACATCTTGGAGTAGCATCGACTACGTCTAAACCGGAGGATTCAACGTTACGTGCTTGCGTTTACGTACACCGTCTTTGGTGACAGTCCGACATTTCAGAAAATAAATTTGTAAATGAATATTATTTTGGAGTTTTAAATTTGTGTTAGTTCATAAACTCACAAATTTACGAGAAGAGATTAGGACTTACGATTTTATTTTAACGTCCTTTACGACTAAACCGGAAACCTTAGGATTACGTATTTACGTTTTCGAACTCCGTTTTTGATGAAACAATTTTTATTAGATTCGTTTTGTGACGGTGATTCATAATTTATAAAAATGTTTTTCGTAAAACGACCCGAGGGCACGCAAATCGAGGAAACTAGAATCGAGGAGTACCCGTAAATAAATGGGATGAGACAAGTGGGACACTTGTCCCACCCCACTTCAAAACCGGCTACAACCACTCCACCAAGATAACTTGGTGTCAAGTTTTCACATAAACTAACAACACATGTCATTAGCTTACACTTTAAGCTTTTGACATAACAAAACCATTAGCAAAACAATCTATCACTCACACACTCATGCAATACCACTCAAAAACTCACAACTCTCTCTCTCTCTCACTCATCTATGCCGTCCCATGTTTATCTTCAAACACCAATTTCATACAAATTTTAACCATGAACATATGTTATAATCAACATATGTTAATCCCCATTCAAAAAGATGAAGATTGGTGCAACTTATAACATCCATGGAGGAGTTTTCATGGTGTCATGAGGCTGATTTTCCACAAGGAGTTGATGAAGATTGGAGTTCTTGAAGATGGTCATGGTTGTCTACAAGTTTCTCCATCAAAAACCATGTCAAACTCATAACCTACATCAAGTTGGTGGTATAAAGATTGTCCTCCTCATCTTCTAAATATTTTCATTATGTAAACATGTATTTTATTTCCTATTGTATATATTTATGATGATTATATGATGATAAAAATGTTATGTGGGGATTTGTTGTTGATAATCATGGATAAAAAGGTGAAAAACTATAAGAAACAAGGTTAAAATCTTGATTAATTTGCATGGCTGTATAAAACAGTAAAGAAGTAAGTCATGAACTGATAAAATGATGAAGTAGGATGGATTTACAGTAAGCTATGGGTCTTGTACACATGTGAGAGTTGGCCATGCAATGGAATCAAAATAATGAGTGAGATATGATCAAAACAAGTTTAGTGTATAAATCTGAAGTTACTGTTTTGGACGATTTTTAGAAAATACTTAAAGGATGATTCAACAGTAGCTATAGAAGAGTTAAATGTAACAAATATCATGTAGTTTATGTGATAAAAATTTGAGCTTCTATCTCCATGTATAACTCAAGATATGGCATTTTTGGTGAAGATGAAGTTAAAAATCAGATTTTTGGAAATTAAAGAATAATACTATTATATAAGCACTCACATTTTAATATATAAAATGTAAATAAAAACCCACTAACTTATCAAACTTATTTATATAAATATATAAAAGGTGTAATAAGTGTATAAATGATAAAAATGGAAACTTGTTAAGTTTTATAAGTTATAAAACTATAAACATGATTTTTACGACTTTTTCGGCTATTGCCGTAAAATTAACGTTTTTGTTAAATAAAACTTAGATGGTTGGACCCGTCTAATGTAAACTTTATAAAACTTATATACTGATATATAGACATATATAACAAGTAAAAACCGATAAAACCCGAACTATAGGGCATACGGACATTAACAAGTTAAATAAACATATTGGACTAATAAATGGATTAAATAGGATAAAAACTTGTAAAAAGAATCTATTGGGCTTAACCCATTTAGGCCCAACTTGGAAAGTATACATACTGATAATATAGGTACAAAATGGATTAAAATAAGTTAAATAACTTATAATAAGCTTATTGGACTTAAGACACGTAAATGGGTAAAACTAGTATAAAAGCTATCGACATATAACTCTAAAATGAGTAAACGAGAATATGTAAACCCACTTGATCATCATATATATATAATCATCATATGTATACATAATTGGTATTTTTATAAAGTCATTGGACAAACGTCTAAGACAGATTATTATTTGTCTAGGTTTCCGTGATTGAAGCACGTACCGTACGTCCGAACTGCCGATAACCCGCCTTCCCACATCAACGTGAGTTTATAGCCTCGCACTCTTTTAAATGTTTTTATAAATGTTTTATAAACCCGCGAGGGAGATTACATGTTAGTTTTTATAAAATAGGACACCATTTGTCCCGATTGTCTGTTTATTGATTTTGGACCCGAATGATTGAATGACCCGATTGTATGACCCGATAAATGATTAAAGGACCCGATAAATGAAAATAAATGGATTATTAAAGTAGGTTATGTCACTAAAAGTCCCATTAGCATGAATTGTGAACTACCGGGAGTTGGTAGACGCTTATGCATTTAATAGTACTATTTGGGGACGATCACCCCAGTTCGCGCCTTGACGGTTGATCCCCGTCGTGCCATATTGATTGGTAAGCGAATTTATGTATGAGAAGATTTCCAATAGCGTGACCTTTGTGACGACACGCTACTTTAGATGGGCAAAATTGGTATCGGGTTAGCTACCCGTTTTGGTTTTAGTAAGGTAACAATGTCATGCGGCTTATAATAATCCAATCACCAAAATATTACTAGACGCTCCGAATTACGATGTATTGTCTGACTAGCAATACTGGGTCATACTATTGATATTATGTTTGTGTTTTGGTTTTCATAACCATATTCATATAATGGTTTTTATTTGATTTTTTATACAACGTCATAAGACGTATTGTATGATGTTTTTACGACACTGGCTCGTATAATAATTTTTAAGGCAAATGCCTATATTATGATTTTCGATAAGGATTTATATAAAATGACTTTGGCTAATTTTATGGCCTATTACAAAGATTTGTATAAAACGATTTTGGCTATTTTACAGCCTATTACAACGATTTGTACGAATTGATTTTTGGTACTAATTTTATACCAAAATTATATTGATGGAATTTATTAAACTCTATGAATTCACTCGGCGTTATCGCTGACCTTTTCTTTTAACATGTTTTATCTCAGGTACTTGAAGGTAATTCTCGGGAAGACGACAAGAATTCATGGCCCGCACTTAAACAATATTTTTCCATTCAAACTCTTTGTAAAACTTTTGTATGAAATGCAATGACTTGGGACCGATGTAACTTTGTTGTTTATGAATGGAAATGATTTAATATTAAACGACGCGATTTTTATGCGTTGTCTATGATGTGAGTAATGTGTTATCCCGTAACACCAACTAGTCTTCCGCTGTACTATGTTGCATAAATTTGGGGATGTTACAGTTTGGTACCAGAGCTCTCGTTATAGAGAACGAAAGATTTTTAAAACCAAGGTTTTGAATAAAACATTTCAAAATCTTTTAACTATAAACATTTTTCTAAAAATGTCTAAAAATCTTTTGACTATAACGGTGCCGAAGAATTCCCGAGTTACCGACAAGGCCAGACTGAGAAGTATTATTTTAATATATAAATAACTTGGATTATATATATATGATGTAATTTTATTACATGATTGTTTGATGATTATTTTGATTTTTATACGAGGTATTTATACGACGTCGATTGTCACAAGTAACCCTAAATCCCCTAGTACATTAATCGAAGCTATTCTCATAGGAATCCTAGCTATCCTAGATCTAAACCAAGTTGTGGATATTTATGATCCCAACAAATGGTTGATACTCGTAGAATGTAGATATTAGTTGATTGTGATATTGAAGAAGAATTGGCGAGATTAAATCTGATATCGATGTCATGACCATCTTTTCTTATAGAGTGGAGTTTGACAAAACGTTACCACCTAGAAAGATGTCATCTGATTCGTTGTCATCCAATTCTTAAATTTGAAATCGAAAGGGTGAATGTTGCACTTGAGGCTGTCATTGGAACCAGTACCCAAAAGCCTCATGCCACTAATACCTTTCCGAGAAGTCTAGTTGAATGATCAAGTCATTTCATATTAATGACTCATTTGATAATTATTGATAAAGGAGTTATAGGATTGGAAATTAAGTGTTGATCATATTGAGCTTTTATTGCCTTTACAAGGCCGAAGAATAAGATTGAAAGTATTGGAGATTGAGGTAGGATATCGAATTGAGTATAAAATTGGTTAAAACTTGAATAAAATAAAATTTAACCTGTATGGAATATGAGATTATTAAGAGGAATTCGTTAAGTTCTTTGATTGAATTATAAGGTTTTAATTGATTGTTGTTTCGTGTTAAGGGTTGTTCCTAGGCTATTGTCCACTAACGAGGATGCCCAGTGTCCAAGAAATAAATTGAAGAAATCTTCTTCTGAATTGAGACCGATGGATCTTTCGGGACATGTGGAACACCTAATGACTCTTGTAGATTAGTATTCATTGTGGTATCTTTTAAAAATAATCCCTAACTTAACTGTGCCATCAGTTGGTAGGATGAGTTCTGAGAATTGTATGACATAGTGACACGTAATGTGTTACGGTACAATTTGACTTGTTTGTGATTAATGAAAAGACTACCTTTGATTGCTAAATTCTACATGTATCGATGATATCTATCTTTTCTTGCTTGTCTCTAATGTTCGCATTAGTGATGCAACCATTGAACAAGTACTCATCTTGATTTGAGTTACGTTGTGGATTATTCTCTTTGTATTCCTGAGTGCCATCGAGGTCATGAACCTCATGATTAATTGGCTAAGCTCATTTCCTATCATATCGTAGTTAATTCTTGGTGAACAAGCTTTCATCACTCTTTTGCAGATCACACATTGTTTTTATAAAGTTGAAACGGTATCCTTTGAGAAAAATTGAATTTTCATCACTATAAGGATTATTCATAGTGAGATTTATAAGTGATTGTTATTGAAATGAAGCTGTTTATAAAACACTTTGGAAAACCTAATTGTTTTCATAACAAGGAAAATCTTTGTAAATTTATTTTGATTCTTATTTAAGAATTAAGCATGAAAATGTTTTTATGATGATAAAATTTTGACGAACTGAGTATTGCATCGTTAATCTTGAAATTGTATATAGTTGCGCGCCTACATACAATTTGGAATGGACTATGCAAGACTGATTAGTAGTCACCATAAAACTAATGAATAAACACTACATTTTCTGTAAGGATTGTGAAAGATTAAATTTTAATGAGATCTGCAAGAAGTGAAAAATAAGGACATAATGTTAGGGACACCTACATATGTGCCTATAGCATCTATTCTTCTGAGTTGAATTTACTCATTTGTGGAAATTGTCTTATTTGACAATTGACAATTCCTTTCTTGTCCAATTCTCCCGTAGTGAGATTCTTAGGAAAAGTATCTGATTACCGAGTGTTGATACCCGACTGGATGTATCGACGTTCCTATCATTTCTTTGATTTGATTTCATTTGAATGACCTGGGTAACGATCCGAGGAGCTTTCGAATGCGTACTCAAATTATGAAAACATGGAATATACTCATATTCGTTAAATGTTTTCATCTGTATCTGATTTGAAATTCTCTCGCGTAGATTATGCGTTGACCTTACTCTTTAGATAGTAGTTATGTCTCCTGATATCCTTGAAATTGTGAAGGATTATGAGTTATTATCAGTCTTTTGAGAAGTTCACATCTTATCGACGGCAATGAAACTGGAAAGTTGATAGTGCCAGTGGAATGGATTGATTGATTATGACATGACGATATTGTCTTAATTGACGGGAACTCGAGTAGAATTCCCTAAATGATAAGATGTTGATTATCAAAAGTGATCTAAATAATTCTTGACGGATGATTTTATCCTGTATTTAGACTTGAAATTATACCATGAATAGTTGTGAACTGGTTATAGATATTGTAATCTAGAAGAACTTAAAATAAATGTATTAAAGGATGATAATGTTATCTGAAACTTTAGTAAGTATTTGTTGATGAATTACCTAGACTTTCGCCATTAAGGCAAGTTGAAATTGGTGTTGGTTATATTTCCGGTGCTGCACTTGTGACTTGTGCACTGTACGTCAGCACCATCTGAATTTAAGGAATTACCGTACAACTGAGAAAGTTGTCGGAGAAAGATTTTATTATACCAAGCCTGTCATCCTGAAGAGCTATGGTGTTATCTTTCCTTACATGTATAGATTACTGTGACTAAGTAAATTGACAATCGAAAACGATATCCATAACTCGAAATGGAAGATTTGTTCGATCATTTACAAGGTCCTACTGTATGTTTTAAAAATTTGATCCACGGCATGGTTATCATCAACTTCGCATCTGCAAAGAAGATTATGTATTCCAATCACTACATCTAGAACTTGTAATGAGCATTATAAGTTTCATGAGATGACGTTTGGATTGACTAATACACATGTAGTATTCATAAATTTGGTGAATCACGTGTGTAGGCTGTAATTTGATAAATTCATGCTCGTGATCATTAAGGACTATTTGTTTGTATATAAGAATAAGGATGAGTTAATAATTATTAATAAGAATGCCCTGAATTGGCTAAACAATGAAAACCTGAACCTTGAATAATTAACACGTGATTAAGGACTTAATCCTTTACATAAAATGACTGTTGGATTAATAATGGTAAGATGTATGCATATAGACTCTTCAAAAATTAAGAGCCCTTTTAAGACTTTGGATTTTACCAAAAAGTAATGGAAATATGTTTTGACAAATGTTTTAACAAAGGATTTTAAGGGATTATTCCCTTATACACAAACCATTTAACTAAACTTCTGTTTAGGGGTAAATGTTTGTGTATACCTCCAGATAACTTAAAAAGGATTGAGGAAAACCATTTAAACCATAACTTGAAATTTGAAACAACAAATTTTGCTTTTCAACTAAGAAAACTTTGACCAAAGTATAAACAAAGGTTTTTCAAACATTTACGAATCTTATTAAATATTTTCGATAAATCAACAAAAATCTTGATAATTAAATTCAAATTATTTTTGAACATTTTATATAATTGGTCGAACTAAGAAATTTAAAACTTTTACGTTTACGCTTCATAAAAATTAACTAATAATTATTTAATTAATTATAATAATTATCGACGCTTTAGACAACGGATTGAGTAAAACGGATAAAAATGATAGATGAGACGAAACTAAAACTTAGAAATTATGAAGAAAGAATTTTGAATAAATACGGTTGTGATATTTATTTCATCAGGAGAAAGTGAACGTAATTACTGACGCTTAATATAGAAAGAATATCTGAGTAAATTGTAGACATGATACTTATATCATCATGTGAAGTGAATATAGATACCGACGCATTATGTATAAAAGATAAAGAACCAGTTAGGACGTGTTCCTTAATAATGAAAGTGCAAAATAAAATTTGCCAAACGATATAAAAGTAAACAATTTAAAAATATAGTCGATGATTGTAAAAAGGATAATATAGATAATAAAAAGGGGTTCGCGGCTAGTGTAAACCATCAGCATTGAGAAGCCGATAGCATTAAATATTTTATTAGGCCGTTTATGGTTGCCTAAATATGGAAAATTGTGAGATATAGTTATGTTGGAATTTGTAAGTATAAGTATTATATGTATGTCATTTTTGACTACAAATATCTTTGTCTGAAGAAGTTGTACTAATGGCAAATTATGAAGGCAGACATCGCCTCATACATTAGTAAACGTCTAGCTATTGCAAAGGTCATCATCTGAGTTTGATTCGATTTGGGTCATCGTCGACAGACTGACCAAATCTGCTAATATCATTCCCGTTAATGATAAATGCAAAAGAATTATGTAAACATAGTGTGCCTGTATCGATCATCTATATCAAGATCCTCGCTTCGCATCGAATTTCTAGAGATTTGCTCAGAAATCCTTGAGAACGAACCTTGATGAGAGTACTATGTACCATCCCAAATCGAAGGGACGAGGTAAAGTAACGATACAAGGTAATATAAGTGTTGTTTTATGTTTGAATGATTGACCTTTGGTAATAGACCGTATAATCGTTTTCCTTTGGAGAGATTACCATTGATAATCATCGTATTAGGACTGAGATCGAATCTTGTTAGGATCTAAATCTTAGAGCATCTGTAAGCAAGAGTTGAGATAAAGACACCCGACATACACCCATTGTAAGTTGGACATGTCTTTTAGGTTTAAGGTTTCCTATGATGGCGAACCTATCCCTGCAAAATACCCGAACCGCGAGATCTGAAATGATTGATGAAATTAGGATTTGATTATTGACTGCCGATAGTGGGCAAGAGGTTATGTGAATGTGAAATGTAGACCTTGAAGTGCCAAATGGGTAGCGAAGTTATGCCACAATTTTTAACCTTGGAAAGATGAATTCATGATCTGACAAATCATGGGATATAAGTCCTCGTTGTATGGGACCATTGAGATGATGTAAAAGTTGGGATTGAAAGGCATATAAGCTGGATCTACCCTAGGACTTCAAAGACTGCGTGAATTATGTTTCGTAAATTGAACTTGATGGAATATCTATCAAGTGAAAATCTGATAGTTCTTAGTAAAGCTTAGATCGGCGAAAAGTTGCATTCATCAAAAACCCGTGGACATCATGGATAGAGAAAGTAAGTCAACATTAAGCCTGATCTTATTCCCGTAGTTATGTTTGATGAAACTCGCGTATTATAATGAATTACACTTGTGAGAAAAGACCGAATGTGGAGGAAATACCCACATGGCTTTAACTCTATAAGAAGCGAGTAGTAAGATGATCTTTGAGGACAAAGATCCTGTTTAGGGGTAAATGCTGTGACAATCCGTCAATTTATGGTTGATATTTTATTCTCAATATTATTTAAAAACAATTTACAATATGAACTCACATATTTTTGGGAAGAAATTTGGATTTACATCTTGGAGTAGCATCGACTACGTCTAAACCGGAGGATTCAACGTTACGTGCTTGCGTTTACGTACACCGTCTTTGGTGACAGTCCGACATTTCAGAAAATAAATTTGTCCATGAATATTATTTTGGAGTTTTAAATTTGTGTTAGTTCATAAACTCACAAATTTACGAGAAGAGATTAGGACTTACGATTTTATTTTAACGTCCTTTACGACTAAACCGGAAACCTTAGGATTACGTATTTACGTTTTCGAACTCCATTTTTGATGAAACAATTTTTATTATATTCGTTTTGTGACGGTGATTCATAATTTATAAAAATGTTTTTCGTAAAACGACCCGAGGGCACGCAAATCGAGGAAACTAGAATCGAGGAGTACCCGTAAATAAATGGAATGAGACAAGTGGGACACTTGTCCCACCCCACTTCAAAACCGGCTACAACCACTCCACCAAGATAACTTGGTGTCAAGTTTTCACATAAACTAACAACACATGTCATTAGCTTACACTTTAAGCTTTTGACATAACAAAACCATTAGCAAAACAATCTATCACTCACACACTCATGCAATACCACTCAAAAACTCACAACTCTCTCTCTCTCACTCATCTATGCCGTCCCATGTTCATCTTCAAACACCAATTTCATACAAATTTTAACCATGAACATATGTTATAATCAACATATGTTAATCCCCATTCAAAAAGATGAAGATTGGTGCAACTTATAACATCTATGGAGGAGTTTTCATGGTGTCATGAGGCTGATTTTCCACAAGGAGTTGATGAAGATTGGAGTTCTTGAAGATGGTCATGGTTGTCTACAAGTTTCTCCATCAAAAACCATGTCAAACTCATAACCTACATCAAGTTGGTGGTATAAAGATTGTCCTCCTCATCTTCTAAATATTTTCATTATGTAAACATGTATTTTATTTCCTATTGTATATATTTATGATGATTATATGATGATAAAAATGTTATGTGGGGATTTGTTGTTGATAATCATGGATAAAAAGGTGAAAAACTATAAGAAACAAGGTTAAAATCTTGATTAATTTGCATGACTGTATAAAACAGTAAAGAAGTAAGTCATGAACTGATAAAATGATGAAGTAGGATGGATTTACAGTAAGCTATGGGTCTTGTACACATGTGAGAGTTGGCCATGCAATGGAATCAAAATAATGAGTGAGATATGATCAAAACAAGTTTAGTGTATAAATCTGAAGTTACTGTTTTGGACGATTTTTAGAAAATACTTAAAGGATGATTCAACAGTAGCTATAGAAGAGTTAAATGTAGAAAATATCATTTAGTTTATGTGATAAAAATTTGAGCTTCTATCTCCATGTAGAACTCAAGATATGGCATTTTTGGTGAAGATGAAGTTAAAAATCAGATTTTTGGAAATTAAAGAATAATACTATTATATAAGCACTCACATTTTAATATATAAAATGTAAATAAAAACCCACTAACTTATCAAACTTATTTATATAAATATATAAAAGGTGTAATAAGTGTATAAATGATAAAAATGGAAACTTGTTAAGTTTTATAAGTTATAAAACTATAAACATGATTTTTACGACTTTTTCGGCTATTGCCGTAAAATTAACGTTTTTGTTAAATAAAACTTAGATGGTTGGACCCGTCTAATGTAAACTTTATAAAACTTATATACTGATATATAGACATATATAACAAGTAAAAACCGATAAAACCCGAACTATAGGGCATACGGACATTAACAAGTTAAATAAACATATTGGACTAATAAATGGATTAAATAGGATAAAAACTTGTAAAAAGAATCTATTGGGCTTAACCCATTTAGGCCCAACTTGGAAAGTATACATACTGATAATATAGGTACAAAATGGATTAAAATAAGTTAAATAACTTATAATAAGCTTATTGGACTTAAGACACGTAAATGGGTAAAACTAGTATAAAAGCTATCGACATATAACTCTAAAATGAGTAAACGAGAATATGTAAACCCACTTGATCATCATATATATATAATCATCATATGTATACATAATTGGTATTTTTATAAAGTCATTGGACAAACGTCTAAGACAGATTATTATTTGTCTAGGTTTCCGTGATTGAAGCACGTACCGTACGTCCGAACTGCCGATAACCCGCCTTCCCACATCAACGTGAGTTCATAGCCTCGCACTCTTTTAAATGTTTTTATAAATGTTTTATAAACCCGCGAGGGAGATTACATGTTAGTTTTTATAAAATAGGACACCATTTGTCCCGATTGTCTGTTTATTGATTTTGGACCCGAATGATTGAATGACCCGATTGTATGACCCGATAAATGATTAAAGGACCCGATAAATGAAAATAAATGGATTATTAAAGTTAGGTTATGTCACTAAAAGTCCCATTAGCATGAATTGTGAACTACCGGGAGTTGGTAGACGCTTATGCATTTAATAGTACTATTTGGGGACGATCACCCCAGTTCGCGCCTTGACGGTTGATCCCCGTCGTGCCACATTGATTGGTAAGCGAATTTATGTATGAGAAGATTTCCAATAGCGTGACCTTTGTGACGACACGCTACTTTAGATGGGCAAAATTGGTATCGGGTTAGCTACCCGTTTTGGTTTTAGTAAGGTAACAATGTCATGCGGCTTATAATAATCCAATCACCAAAATATTACTAGACGCTCCGAATTATGATGTATTGTCTGACTAGCAATACTGGGTCATACTATTGATATTATGTTTGTGTTTTGGTTTTCATAACCATATTCATATAACGGTTTTTATTTGATTTTTTATACAACGTCATAAGACGTATTGTATGATGTTTTTACGACACTGGCTCGTATAATAATTTTTAAGGCAAATGCCTATATTATGATTTTCGATAAGGATTTATATAAAATGACTTTGGCTAATTTTATGGCCTATTACAAAGATTTGTATAAAACGATTTTGGCTATTTTACAGCCTATTACAACGATTTGTACGAATTGATTTTTGGTACTAATTTTATACCAAAATTATATTGATGGAATTTATTAAACTCTATGAATTCACTCAGCGTTATCGTTGACCTTTTCTTTTAACATGTTTTATCTCAGGTACTTGAAGGTAATTCTCGGGAAGACGACAAGAATTCATGGCCCGCACTTAAACAATATTTTTCCATTCAAACTCTTTGAAAACTTTTGTATGAAATGCAATGACTTGGGACCGATGTAACTTTGTTGTTTATGAATGGAAATGATTTAATATTAAACGACGCGATTTTTATGCGTTGTCTATGATGTGAGTAATGTGCTATCCCGTAACACCAACTAGTCTTCCGCTGTACTATGTTGCATAAATTTGGGGGTGTTACACATCAATTCAAAAGGTAGCTCCCAATTAGGGGTAACCAAGACCGGTGCCTTAGTTAGCTTGTCCTTAAGAAGATTGAAGGGATTCAAGACACTCTTTAGAAAAGATAAAAGGAGTATCTTTTTCTAAGAGGTGGGTCATCGAGCGAGCGATTTTAGAAAAATCCTGAATGAAACGACGATAGAAGCCTGCATGACCCAGGAAACTTCTCACACCCTTCACGGTTGAAGGTGGAGGTAATTTGGCTATGACATCAACTTTAGCACGGTCCACTACAAGACCGGCTTTTGAGATTTTATGTCCAAGCACAAATGCCTTCTTTTACCATGAAATGACATTTTTCCCAATTTAGAACAAGGCGAGTGTCTTCACACCGCTTAAGCATGCGTTCCAAATTGGCAAGGCAATGAGAGAAAGAATCACCATAAACTGAGAAATCATCCATGAAAACTTCCATAGTTTCTTCAACCATGTCATGGAAGATAGCCGTCATACACCTTTGGAATGTCCCAGGAGCATTGCATAAGCCGAAAGGCATTCTTTTGTAAGCAAATGTTCCATAAGGACAAGTGAATGTGGTTTTCTCTTGGTCTTTGGGATCGATGGGAATTTGAAAATAACCCGAGAAACCGTCTAAGAAGCAGTAATAATCATTACCCGCTAGACGTTCAAGCATTTGGTCCATGAAAGGAAGGGGGAAATGATCCTTTCTCGTAGCATCATTGAGTTTGCGATAGTCTATACAAACTCTCCACCCTGTAACGAGACGAGTAGGAATCAACTTGTTGTTTTCATTGGGCACAACGGTGATTCCGCCTTTCTTAGGCACACAATGGACGAGACTAACCCATGGTGAATCCGAGATAGGGTAGATCATTCCCGCATCAAGAAGTTTGATAACCTCTTTTTTGATAACTTCATGGATCTTGGGATTCACCCTTCTTTGGCTTTGAATAGTGGGTTTAAAGTCGTCCTCCATGAGAATTTTATGTGTGCAAAAGTGAGGATCAATTCCACGAATATCGGATATTTTCCATGCAATCGCTTTCTTATGATTCTTCAGCACGACGATAAGTCGGGATTTTTCTTCTTCTTTCAAGTCCTTTGCGATGATGACGGGTGATTTCTTGTTGTCGTCAAGGAACACATATTCAAGATGAGACGGCAGATCCTTAAGTTCTAAATCCGGAGGATTTTCGATGGAAGACGTTTTTAAATTCGGATCATCGATAGAGATATCCTTAGGAGATGGTGGGGAAATATGGTCCTCATTGAGAAGTTTCTCAATGGTACGAATGTCTTCATCCCAATTGGAGGGAGAATTGTCATATTTAAAGTCCACATCTCCCAAAGTTGCTTCAAAGTCTTTGAAAATGAAATCCTTTTCTCCAAATGGAGTTAGTGATGGAGCAATAGAGGCAACGGTCTCAATAGTGGGTAGAGAAGAAGAACCACTTTTACAAGCGTCTTTGAAATGTTCTTCACAAGCCTCATCAAGAACGTCAATGAAACTAACACTCTCGTTGTCAGAAGGATGCTTAGAAAGTTTACCCATGTTGAAGACGATTTTATCGTCACCAACTCTCATGATTAATTCACCCGCGGCTACATCAATGAGAGTGCGACCGGTCCTCAGGAATGGACGTCCAACGATTAATGGAACACGGGGGTCCATCTCGTAGTCAACGACAACAAAATCCGCCGAAAAGGTGAATTTGTCGACACCGACGAAGACGTCTTTGGCTATCCCCACCGGATAAGCAACCGTACGGTTAGCTAATTCCAAAGTCATTCGTGTGGGGACTAGCTCGGGTAGAGATAATTGTTTCCAAACGCTTAGAGGCATGAGGTTGATACTAGCACCTAGATCAGCTAGGGCCATACAATTCTCTACCCCGGGGAAGTTGCAATGAATGAGAAAACGACCCGGATCATCAAGTTTGGTGGGTAATTTCTTTAAGAGCACTGCGGAGCAATTCTCGTTAAGTTGGGTCTGAGCGATGTCAAGAAGTTTCTCCTTATCACTGAGAAGATCTTTAGACATTTTAGCATATTTGGGCATGTGAGCGAGAGCCTCAGCAAAGGAGATATTGAAATTCAGTTGTTTAAACATTTTGAGAAAGTTAGAAACCTGAATATCATCCTTGTTCTTCAATTTCTCTTTCCTCAACCTTGAGGGATAAGGTATATTGGGTTGAGATGAAGGCTTTGGTATGGAATTCTCACTCACATCCTTGGGTGGTGGAGGGGTGGAAGTAGAAGGTGGTGGAATTGGAGAAGTAGAAGTTGGAGGTGTTGGAGAAATAGAAGGTGGAGGAATTGGAGAAGGAGACTCGTTTTCTTTTGTCACAATCACCGGTGTAGGTGTAGGTAGCTCGGGTTCCTTTAAACCTTTTCCACTGCGAGTGGTGATTGCTTTCATCTCCCCTCTTGGATTAGCAACGGTGTTACTTGGAAGAGAACCCGAACCAGAGGCTTGATTACTTGGGAAGAAACTAGCCATCATGTTCCTTAAGTCATTCGTTTGACTTGCCAAAGAGTTTCGTATATCGGCTCGAAGATCATTCCCTTGTTTCACCATATCTGCTTTCATGTTGGCCATTTCCCGCTGAATATTCTGCACTATCGCATCATTAGTCCTCATGTAAGTTTTAACCTCGTGATTAAATACGGTGGGTTGGTTGGGAGGAGGAGCATGGTAGGCAGGTGGTTGATAAGCGGGTTGTTGGTAAATTTGGTTGTTTCTTTGAGGTGGATATGGGGTTCTTTGGGTTTGATATTGATTTGGAGCACGAGGTTGGTTTTGATTGTTGAGGCTGTTTGGGTTTTGTGGGGGAAAACCGGGTGGTGAAAGAAAATTGTTTGAGCGATAGCTGAGCAAATTACGGTCACCTTGAGGACGTGCTTGATAGCCTCCTGTAGAAAAGTTACCGTTGGCGGCATACACATCTTCCGGATTGTCGTGAGTCGAAGGACAATCGGTGTATGAGTGAGATCCCCCGCATATTTCACATGATTGACTCAAAGCATTAGCTTGGGCAGTGATTTGTTTGGCATTGTTGGCGGTTTGTACAGCAAGCGATTCCACAAGCGAAGTAAGCTTATCAATTCTCTTGTCGGCGTCACTAGTACTAGCACTAGCCACATTAGTCCGAACACTCTTGGTTTGCACTCTAGACTTATTCTCAATAATGTCCCAGGCAGCATTAGAAGACTTAACCAAATTTTAACCCCCCGAGGCACTATTTAGTGAATCTTGGTCATTCATGCTTAACCCATTGTAAAAAGTATTTATTTGATGTACTTTTGTGAAACCATGTTGTGGACACTTTCTTAAAAGTTCCTTAAAACGGTCCCAAGATTCACTAAATGTCTCACCGTACTTTTATTCAAAGGTAATGATTTCATTCCGCAAAGCGGTAGTACGTGAGGGTGGGAAAAAGTAATTGATGAATTTGGTCTCTAAATCCGTCCACGTAAGAATACTTTGTGGCGGTTCCTTATCAAGCCAATTCCGGGCTTGTCCCTCTAAGGAGAAAGGAAAAAGTTGCAAGTGAATCACTTCTTGTGAAACCCCATTGTACTTAACCGTATTGGTGAGTTGAAGAAACCTTTTTATATGGTCATGAGGATCATCAAGTGAACGCCCCAAGAAAGATTGAGCAGAGACCATTTGAATAAAGCCTGATTTGAGCTCAAAGTTGTTGGCTCCAATCTCGAGTATGGCAATAGCATCGGTGTTTCCCTCTACGTGCGATTGCAAAAGCTCGATCATCGGTTGATTGTCCATGGTGACAATAGGTGGAGTTATGACTTCGGCTTGAGCTGCTTTCTTCTTACGAGCACGAGTACGCATGCACACCTATAAAAGAAAAGAAAGATAGACAAGAAATATTTTTTTTTGTTTTTTTATGTTTTTCTATTTTTTTGTATTTTTGAAAATTTTATATTTTTTAGGATTTTTTGAAAATTTAAGCAAGAAAATAACGTTCAAAAGTGCACGGATCCCAAAATCCAACGCGTCTCTCACTAAAAACCGTAAATCTTAACGAAGAGAGCCGGCAGCGGCGCCATTTAATACAAGGTTTTAGCCAAGTATGAAAAGTTATCGTCTGATCTTTTTGAATTGATTACCGTTAATTAGTGCGACTCAGTCGTTCTTGGTGGAAAATAAAATGGGTTGTTTGATTATCTATTTTTAAACTAAAAGAAAATAGGAAAATGTCGTTGAGTAAAATTAAATCTTTAAAAATTAAACTAAAAATTACTAGAAAAACACTTGGTAAAAATAGAGATTTCAGGAAGCGTGCAATCCTTGGAAATTAAAACGTAAATGATTAAAAACTTAACAAGTAAATTTAGAACTTAAAACTCAATCCATCGGAATCCCATCGGAATGTTAGATCGGAATCTCAGATCTGAATGTTAGATCGGAATCTCAGATCTGAATGTTAGATCGGAATCCCATCGGAATGTTAGATCGGAATCTCAGATCTGAATGTTAAATCGGAATCTCAGATCTGAATGTTAGATCGGAATCTCAAATCTGATTGTTAGATCGGAATCTCAGTTCTGAATATGGCTAGTGAAATTTTGGCAGCACTTCGTCTCAATGTAGCCTTAAGACCCATCGCAATGTGCGATCGCAATGAGCGATCGCAATCCCGATCGGAATAAGGGGATGAAAAAGCTTTGATCGCAAAGTAGAGCCCAATTGGTTATTGCGATACAATGTAACCGTCTGAATAAACAGTCGGAATATGTAAAAGCCCACACTTTGCGATGAAACACCAAATAATCCGAAAATGGAGATAAGCCAAAGTCTCAAAAAGAACTTCCAATAAGCACACGAATAAGAACTTATCCAAATCTTAATCAAACGAAATCAAGCATAAATTTGAAGACTTTTAAAACATGAAATGAACAAACTTTATAACTCAAACTTTAAGAAGATTAAATTTTAAAGAAAACTTAAAAAATACAATAAGCTATTCACGAAATAAGCCAATAAGCACAACAAGCTTAAAGCTTAAACCGTATAGGACTTAGAAAAGCATAAAAAAGATGAACCTTTTAATCACGAAATCATCAAATTCGAAGAATGTGAAATATCATTTCGGATCAAAATCAAAGTAAAATCAAGAAAGGTAGAAAGAGATTAAAGGTTAAAAGCTTAAACTTGAACTTTTGATTAATGAAACTCAAATACAAAGATTAAATAAAACTTAAATTTGAAAGAAAAGATGAAGTTTTAGTGAGAGAAAGATGAACACTTTCTCTCTCTAAAATGAAAACTAAAGAAAGAAAATTAACTAGCTAACCAACCCTCCTAATGTGTTTAGGAGGGTATTTATAGGAAAATTGGGAGGTGCATGTGTTGCCTCCTCTTTCTTTCTTCTCGGCTCGACTCGATTTAAATCCTTTGTCTTTCTCGACGTCGTCTCGGGATTTGTCGATGTAAATTGACCTCGTCTTATAATCTTCTTCTATAATTAGACTTGAGTTCTTCGACTTCATTAAACTTCCGTCTTTAGACTTTTTCTTCGATAAATCTTCAGAATAGGTCTTGGACTTCCGTTCTTTTTGCACTCTTGATCTTTTGACTTCGTCTTTTCTCGTTTTCTTCGATAAAAGCCCGTGAAAGCCCGTGTTTTCTTCCTTTTTCATCTTTTGGTCCTAAAACACAATAAAAACACAAACCACACATAATTCCGACTTTTACGACATAAAATACACGTTTTGGTCTTGTTATTATTGGAAATAAGTGGTAAAAGGATAAGTGTTTTCACACTTATTAGTAACCTAACACTAATATCATATATGACGAAACACTATTATCATATATGATATTTTACGCAAATTTAAAAAAAAACGAAAAAAAAGACGATTTTTTTTTCTTCAAAAGTATATCATAATGCATATCTTTAGAAAGCTTATTAAATGCTCGTCGTGATGGTATATTTTTTTCGTTTAACGCTAAACGGTTTTAAGAGATATTTAAATTTTAATAATAAATGAAATACTCCCTCCGTCCCAAAATTATTGTCCCCCGACAAAAAACATACAATATAAGAAAAATACATTTATTACAACATTCTCTCTTACTTTTTGTCAGAAAGACAGTTTTACCCTTATCTATTTAATTAGAGTCTTGTTTAAAGTTTGTAATACTTATTTCAAAAAAGGAGAAAAAGGAAAAAGGAAAGAGGGATTATAAATTTGAGACGGGGGGAGTAATTAAATACTTTTAATCATATCCATTAGATAGGTAGAGATGGATATGTTATCTAAAATAAATATGGTAACTTTTTCCTAAATTTTTTTTAATTAATAATTATAATTTACATATTAGGAGAAGCTAAATGGGCAACAAGCTGCGCCGCTAGCCCTTTTTGTATAGCAAAACCAAGTCTATTAAATACAACGTTTGTGGATTTAGGAGTCAAAACATTACTATTCATAACACGTTGTATTCTGGTAAGTAGCTCCACCGCCTCAGGTGCAAGGAAACCAAATGTATCAAACGCGAAAGGAATAAACATCTGTTGATTTTCAACACATGCTTTCTCGTGTTTAGTCACTTTGCACGAGGCGGCTTTTATAGCAGCCTGACCCGCTGTAAAATCTCGACTGCCTAACCCCACGAGAGGAGAAACCCCTGTCAAATCAACGCACGCATGTTTACCTCCAACCCATCCAAAAACCAAAATATCAGCGGGTCTTAGTGTGGATCTTCCATCTGACGGGTCGGTCAAGAAATTCACAGGTGCCTCTTTCTTGACGGAGATCCCGACACGCCTACATATGTCGTAAAGAACGTCCCTAACAAAATCATGTCGGTACTTGAAGCCCGGAAGTTCTTTACAAAGAACCGCATGTTCACCAAAAGAATCCAAACATGCCTTGCGACAAATAGGGCATATAACATCAACCGAAAATAATGCAATCATAAGGCGATACTTAAGGATAGTGCGGTATTCCACCTGCGACATATGTTGAACGAGCCCGTCTATGGGGATATCTTGTAGGAAATCTTGAGCATGTGGTACGCGCAGACACTCAAAAACTGCTTTCTATCTAACCGTCATGCCAAAGTGGGCTTCCATATCTTTGACCATCTCACTAAAAAGGGCACTCGCCAATGTTTCTTGGGCTTTAGATGGGGCGGTGTCCTTATTAGCGAAAATGCTAAAATCAAAGCTTAGAATCGTATCGCGAAGACAAGCCAAAGTAGAAACGTAATCATCGTCCATACCACATATGCCACTGTCACGTAAGATGTGGTCTTGTAGCACCCAAGATTGGGCCCTCGAGGCCACAAAAGCATATGAGGAGACCACTTTTGCTGAGTACAAGCCCAACCCACCAAGACGAATGGGTAAAGAAGCAAGTCTCAACTGCAAGTCACCAAAAAAGGTCCTCCACAAACCACTATATTTTCGATTGAACCACGCAACCCTTTGTCAAAAAACAAATCCGCCTCCTCTATGTGTATATGTTGACATGTCCTTAAACCATAATAAAGTTTAGCAATACCCATACATGAACGAAGAAAAAGGAGCTCACTTTGCGGGTCATGAAGTTGTGGAAGAAGACTCATCAAGTCAACAACATTTACGGCTTTCCTCATAGTCAACCCACTTTTAAAATATGCATCTCTACTAACAGCTCCCCCAAGAAGCTTCACACCTAAAGACGGACTACGAATATCAACCGGAAATAAAACCTCCCGAAACTTCGTACCATTACAAGAGGGCCAAAAAATCTTTGTTTTCTTGATGTTAAGTTCAAGACCCAAACCTGGACCAGTCGTCTTTATAATGTCTAACACCTTGGATACCTCTTCTGAATCTCCAATAATGGTTCCATCATCAAGATACCAAGCATGAAGAAGAAGCTTGCAACTGTCTCTGATCTTATGCACAAGCGGGTGCAAGACAAGAGCAAAAAGAAGAGGTCCCAATGGGTCGCCTTGCTGCACTCCCGTGGCAGACTAAATATGTGTGTCTCCTATATACAAACTCGCTCCTTGACCATATAAGAAATTTACCCACAAAGAAATAGAAGGACACCTCACCCTAACTTCATGAAGTAGTGTCGATCTATCCACAAGGTTAAATGCATTTGAGAAGTACACAGTGAGCATTGCAAGAGACCCATCATTATGGTATTCAATCAACACCCTATTGGCGCTATGTAAAACAGCCTCAACGTTACCCGACACTCCGAATCCGAATTGGAAATCACCAAGGTACTTGGACATTTTCTTACCCACACCTTTCATAGAAACCTTGGAAACCAAACGTCTCCATATAGTGCCCACTGCAATAGGTCGAATCCCGTTATCAGGTTTAAGTAGAGGTGTGAGAGGAGCAGATGCAGCAAACTCTGCCAAAATAGGCGGACACCTCCCTGCTAGCCATAAATTAACGACCGATGGCCATTAAGAGATATGTGGTAGTAGCAGAACCCTCTCCACACAGAGCATCTAATATATGTTGTGCCCTCAAACCATCTCTCCCGCATGAAGTACCTTTAGGAAAAGATTTAATGCAACAAAAGACACAATCAATCTCTGCTACAAGAGGAGACTCAGAAAATGTGTTGCTCGGCATGGATGAGGGTGGCTTGTAAGGATGCTTAGCCTCCAAGGCTTTAATAGTATCACCCGAGTATGGAGCTACACCAGAAAAGGATAACACTTTTACTGCGGCTGTAAAGTGCCCATCCGCAACCTTGCGAAGACATTGTCTGATGTTGGTATTGCCCGTTGTTCTATCCTCCATCTACTCACCTCGACCCTCGCCAAAGGATCCCGACCTAGCAACATCCAACATGCTTTTATCTAATGTTGCGATACCATCATCTTTCCCCCATGTAGCTAGTGACTTCAAGATAGAACATTGTTGCAAAGATTTTCTATTTCCGGACCTACACTCTTGTCTAGTATTGGGCCTACACACCTGCAGCGTACATCGTGGAAGAAGTAACAACTTAACCCACGCTCCAACAGAATCGGGTCGGGCGACCACTTGGTAAAGAACTGTTTTTAACGCCTGAGAGAAAGCGAGACGACATCCATAGGGAATACTCTTGACAGTTGTGATAGGCAATTTAAAAACACGATCAAGAAGCTCAACATCCAAAGCCAACCCTTCAGTTACTTCTATCTCGTATTCATTATAAGAAGGCTTGAAAATGCCAACAATGTAACCATTCATGTCGCCTGGCTCGTTTGAAGGACGAACAAGACCATCTTCATGATGACATGACCGACTCACAACATGGAAATTCATACACTCCCCACATAACCATTTTTCAAATGCCTTCAAAGTTTCCTCGACTGCCATATATAATCTATGGTCCGTAGAAATAGCCTCACGTAATGCATCTTTACGTTCATCGGTCGAAAAATGGTGCCTCTTAATATGAGAAAACAAACGAGCAAACCCTTTATTGCCCACTTGACCATCCGGGCAACAATGAAATCCTCGAAATGGACATGGCCAAGTTCCGTCCGAAGAGGTAGATGATGATGTCATGAAAATAGAATTATTAATATATATGAAATCGGTTTGAAAATAAAAAGATGATGTGTTTTATGTATGTTTTGTGGTTGAGACATTTTTGCAAACATTTGGTGTGTAGAAAAACATTTAAGGAGATTTTATGTTAAAAAATATGAAAATTGCAATGAGTATTTGCGTTTTATTGCTGTGAAATCGAGAAAGATTATAAGGCTATATTATTTAAAATGGGTGTGATGTTGAGTTTTGAAATGAAAATTGATGTTTAGTTTGAAAGGTTATAAGGCTACCGTACTATTCTTGCATATATAGTATATTTATTTATGGTTAAAGTTATCTAAACTAAAAAAATAGACAATAATTATGAGACGATAGTTATACCGTTTGTGACATCAAAATCTGCATGACATATTTTTTTCTAAAAAATACGAAATGATATCAACCGCACCTAATATTTTTAATCTAGATCTAAAAGTTTACATAATTACATATGCAATGATATACGACGTGATACATCAGAAAAACCATGAAAATCCAATTTGGTCATTAGTTTAATCCACATGTCCAATTAGATATGGGAATGTATTGCACCACACATGCCATGTACATGTGTTCCTTGACTACCTTCAATAATCACACATTTCTTTAGACAATCAAACAACAACAAAATAAAAAAGAAAAAACAAAGTACTCCCTCGCTTCTCTTATAATAATATTCTACCTATTAAAAACACGTAATTTAATAAAAATATTATTTTTAAAACTATTTCTTTTATATTTTATATAAAAACAACTTCATCCTTAACCGAATTAATTTATAACTTTTTATTATTTGTAATAATACTTTTAAATAAAAATAATATAATAAATTTAATTTACATTTCTTATCTATTTTTGAACTTGACTATTAATTTAGGTTAATATGGGAAGGAGAGAGCAGTATACTGTTTATTTAATGCAAAAGAAAAATATACTCCATCATGCCAAAAATAAAATAAAAAAGTAACTGCTAATACCACAACATTAAAACACACATCACTTTTTCTCTTTCACACACAACACCATCAAAAAGTGTAACAACAAGAAAAACATTGATATTACTAGATAGATCTTATGATATTTGTTGTTGTTCATTTCATATGTTTTGCACCTTGCTCCCCCTAAATTCTCTCCAACTCTTTTGGATTTTGATTATATAATCACACTTACTCATATTTTTACACACCAACTGTTTTTTTTAAACAAATAATCAAATATTATTTGTTGGGTGGTTTGTTTTTTCTCCATTAGTTCATGGTATGCTATGTTTTTTACTTTATTGTTTTATTTTTAATGTAAATTTTTGTTATTTATTTGTTCTGAATTAGTGGTGTAGATCCTTTAGTTGCTATTATGGTTATTTTGGAATTTTATGTGGTGTTTGTTTAAGCTTATATGTGGCTTATGAGCTTATTTGTTTTTTGGTTTATGTTCATAAGCCCAAATTTTCTGGCTTATTTTGGAACTTGTTGGCTTATATAAGTTTATTATGAGATGATAAACGTGTATAAGTTTATTATGATATGATAATCTTATATATGTCCCCAAGTCTCAAAATAAGCCAGGAAATTGGGGCTTATGAAATATAAGCCGAAATCAAATAAGCTCACAAGCCCCAATTTTCTAGCTTATATTGAGACTTAGGGACTTGTATAAGTTTATCATATCATAAGTCCCTAAGTCTCAAAATAAGCTAGAAAATTGGGGCTTATGAAATATAAGCCGGTATCAAATAAGTTCATAAGCCCACATATAAGCTTAAACGAACACTAAAATCGATGTTTTTTTATTATTGGGTGTGTGTTTTTATCTGCAAAATGTTTGCTTTTTATTGGATTTCTGATGATTAGTATGAAAATTTGAAGTTTCGTGGCTTGTTATTATAAGATCTTTAGTTTTCTGTTTTGTAGATAGGTTAATGATCTTTTGAGTAGATTGGTTAGGTATCAGAATGCTTGGAGTTTCTTGTTAAAACTTCTTTGTCGGCTTATAGCTTTTTTGAATAGTGAAATAAGCAGTTTTGATGGTGTTTGGGGTTGCTTTTTGTTTTTGAAAAGGGCCTTTGGAATGGATCTTTGACAATATCTAAGTGCTTATCGGATCCTGCTGCAGTGTTTTAATTTGCATGTTTTAAACAGTTTAGTTCTTGAAAACAATAAGCAGTTTCAATAAGTAATCCCCAACTCGTGATTTTGTTAGTTTTCGGAAATCCTTCCACGTATATATGTAGTGTTGCAACAACTTAGCAACCAACCACCCACATGGGATTTTGTTCTGATATGTATTTTGTTATCAAAGGTCTACTCGTTAACTAACTGCCGTTTTTATGATATTTCAGGGTGCAAGAAGGTTCACAGTCGACTTCATTAGCCACAAGTCAACATACGCACAACCAAAATCTAGTATTTTTGTATTATAACATAAATTAGTGCTTTTCGTTACCAATGGAGGAAGGCAAAGACCCTGCAACTAGTACAGTTGTAAGTAGAGCAAACCAATCTAGGGCTTTGCCACAAAGGCTTATGCACTTACTCGCCTTATTTCTATTTTTATGTTTTACCATCTCTGTATTTAGTATATTTATGATCCGTAAAACCAATGTAGTCACCACTGTAACTTCAGCAATTCCCATTTTACAACCATGTATTGAACAACAGTCAAATAACAATCTTGACCGTTTGATCACGCCGCCTTCTAATTTGATGCATACAATGAGTGATACTGAGTTGTTTTGGAGAGCTTCTTTTGTGCCACAATTAAAGAAGTATCCGTTTCCTAGAGTTCCGAAGATTGCGTTTATGTTCTTGACGAAAGGACCGTTACCGTTGGCTCCTTTGTGGGAGAGATTTTTTAAGGGGCATAAGAGCCTTTATTCTATATACATTCATTCGCTTCCGTCATATGAACCTCGTTTCCCGTCCACATCAGTTTTTTATGACAGACAGATACCAAGTCAGGTATGGACTCTTCTTGTTACCTTAAAGCTTATTTAGATTTGTGTTTCTGTAATTCACTACTCCGTATTAGTTAACTTTACTACCTTAGCAAAATGATTCATTAGCTAATCAATACCATAATAAAGTAGAAATCAACCTAAATAGTCGTTTACTCGTTTATCAGCTACCATGTACTGTACATACTGGCCATTGCAATAACTCTAATAACTGCTTACACATATTTCAGTTGCTTTAATAACATCTCTTACCATGGTTAAATTGTCATAATTCTTCAGTTTCTTGATATATAAGGTAATATTTGTTGGAAAAAATGGGACTCTAGTTTATATAAACCTTTCTAGTTTCTAGTAGCCCCATATAGACCATTTAAAGCCGATAGACTCTGCTCTACAACTATATAAATAGTCTTCAAATGGTCAATAAGTGTTGTTTAGTCTGTTTGGATCTAGGATTCTGCCATATATATAATCTTTACTAGCTAAATAGGGGAATCGTAAACGGTAAATGCATTTCTTTGTTGAACAGATAGTGTTATAGTCATAAAAATATTATCTTCTCCTCACTGCTGTGATTAGTTCGAAATTAGGCCTCTTGATCCTAGGAGTTTAGTGTTCCCATAACTTCAATTTTGCAACTGATCAATAAGAAACTTAACCTATACATAACAATAGTATGACTATAGTGTAGCTGTTAACCTTTTTCATATTTATTATAAATTTATTCTTAGCACACAATGATTCTCTAATTTGTCTTTATTGAATTGCATTTTTGACATTTGACTAATTATAAACATACAATTAAAAGTAAGCAAATTATATAGTAATTTTGTCTTGTATTGCAGATAGCCGAATGGGGTAGAATGACTATGTGTGACGCTGAGAGGAGACTTTTAGCAAATGCCCTGCTCGACATCTCAAATGAGTACTTTGTACTTGTCTCAGAATCATGCATTCCTCTATATAATTTCACTGTAACATATCGTTACATATCCAGATCCAAATATAGTTTCATGGGAGCCTTTGATGATCCAGGCCCTTTTGGCCGAGGCCGCTATAACCCCGACATGTTACCCGAAGTCAATATATCCCAGTGGAGAAAAGGGTCACAATGGTTTGAAGTCAACCGTAATCTCGCATCCATCATCATATCTGATGTTACATTTTACCCAAAATTCTTGGAATTTTGTAGGCCTGCTTGTTATGTAGATGAACATTACTTCCCAACACTGTTAACAGTTAGAGCACCGAAACTGCTAGCAAACCGAAGTTTGACTTGGGTTGACTGGTCAAGGGGTGGAGCCCACCCTGCAACATTTGGGGCAAATGATATCACAGAGGTGTTTATGCAGAAACTTCATGAAAGTCGAGAATGTCTTTATAATGATGAACCGTCGATGGTATGTTATCTGTTTGCCAGGAAATTTGCTCCTAGTACTTTGCAGCGGTTGCTTCTTTTTGCACAGGAATTTTTGGGCTATTGATTTGACCTGAATTGGTAATTTTGAAGGCAGTTTTTAGATATATAGATTATTATAGTTTCTTCACCTATTTTTAGTTAAAGACTTATTTTGTGGTATATTAGCTTAAAATGTCACTAGAAAACCTTGGAAATTTCCATTATATTGGTAAAGGCTTTTTCAGGAATCAGAGATTTGTGTGTTTCAGACTCGTTACGAACAGTTACCTCTTTGGGAGTTTGGTGAGAGTCATATGAATTACGTCTAGACGACTGCTTTTATGACCGTTAGTCCCATGTGGACATGTTCCTTTGGTGTCGAAAGCCTCTGGGTTAAAAGAGTGCTGAATAACATTACATTATTCCTTGTAAAGTTAAAGTTTGTATTTCCACATGGTTTTTGACTTTTTGTTATTTCAAACAAGAACAATATATTTTCCGAGTCTCTTTCTTTTACTAGTTCATATGCAATTTGCACTTAAACCAAACTCACTTTAACTAAGATGTTAACAGTCGATATCAACCTTTCAAGTTTATCCTTGTACATTTACTCAAATGGTAGTATAAAAAGATCTGCACCCGCACGTAGCGCATCCCATTTGTGTCTGGTTTAAACTGTGAACATAAAAGTAGGAACGTATGATATAAAAACATCTCTTAATTCAACAACTAACCTCGCCAAAGTAGTTTGAATAACGAGAATCCCCCATACTCCAACATCACACCATTTCCCCCTATCTGCAGACTAATTTTTTATAAGTAACTCTTGCTGGTCAGCGGTGGCCTCAATTGAGATACCCACAGACCACATAACCCATCTGATTATATCTTGTGCTTGAAGCCCCGGATCTGAGTCGCTTGCATTGACAACTGTCACGGGTAAACCTACTGTCCAAACCCATACACCCTGCCATTGCAGAACCTTAGTTAAATACAAATATAGAACAGAAGAGCATATAACTAGGCTAGGCATATATATGAATGACAGAAACCTGGAAGATCCATTTAACGGTTAATTTCCCCAAATTAGAACGCATCTCATCAAAACGTCGATCTTCTCCCCAATTCAAGATCCTGACAGAAATGTCAATGTCCCATACTACAACAAGGAAGCTCAAAACCACCTGACAATGCACAATAACATGACGAATATACGAACTAAGATGACTAAACGATTGCAAACAATGTGTTAACATAAGATGAGTAAATTCTATAAACTGACATATATGAGCACTCATTTTGAATATCATGATTACGACACTTTTTGCAATAAGCTTCAATAAAAGTTACAACACAATCTTTTCATTTGTCATCAGCTCATTTGGTCAGTATTTTATTGATCAAAGCCGCCTTGTCGGTTATTTATTTGGTTCAGTGTGGTGGCTTATGAATTATAAAAGCTACCATAAGTTTGAATGACAGACAAAACACTACTAGCGAACATATTATAAAAGTCTAACCCCTACAATCTTTTATAAATCCCTATTCTAACACACCATGAATCACTAAAGTAAAAACCAGAAAGTAAAAAATTTAAAAAGTAAAAGTTAGTATCAATGAACATGTAAAAAATATTTCAACGATTATGATTTAACATAAAAAAAATAAATTTGTCTCTAAACACATCCACACATCACCCTCAAGCACCCCGAGCAACACGACGAGATATATATTTTTTTCACAACTCCTTTGCAATTGTATTTCTCACTTAAACCATCCCATCGTTATTCGTCATGTCTAACGTAATTACTTCTTGAAGTATGTTGGAACTTTTGGTCGAAACTCGGTCATAGTCTTCGCCATACAAGTTGAAGAGTTTGTGAGTCTTATCTTTCACCCGAATGTAATTATGGAATGCACACCAAGCATGGGGAATCAACATTTGACGTTTTAATAGATAATTTGGAATATTCTTTTAAGATATAAAATCTTTACTTTAAGTATACCAAAAGCTCGTCAAACAACATTCCTAACCCATGAGTGCAAAAAGTTAAACAACTCATGTTTTAAGCACATAAAGCCTAAAACAATACTAGCATAACACTTTTATTAGAGATGACAATTAAGTTGAGTTAAGTCATAAGTCAAATGGTTATAAGTCAAACCAATCATATTTTAATAATTATTATAACGGGTCATAAGTTAAGCGGTTTAGGTAGAATCAGCCCACTAAGGTGGTGTTTGTTTCGGCTTATATAGCCGGCTTATGGCTTATCTAGTTTTTGGGCTTATGTTTCATAAGCTCTTTTTTTAGCTTATTTTGAAACTTTTTATGTAGGTTCATTATGACATAATAAACTTATATAAAGCGAAAAGTTTCAAAATATGCTAAAAAAAATTGAGCTTATAAAACATAAGCCCAAAACCAAATAAGCCATAAGCTGGCTATATAAGCTGAAACAAACACCCCCTAATATTATACTACCTATTAAAAAAAGAAGTGTGCCAACATAAGTTGGATGAGTAAATTCTGTAAAACACACCCCATTGCAAAGCGGTGGTTGGAAAACTTCCTTAGTTACATACGTTTAGTTGAAAAACATGAAATAAAAAACAGAATAATTTCTTTTTGCTCATTTGGAAGAATAAAAACCAGTAACAAAAGTTGTATTATGTCAAAATAACATTTTACAAAAAAATTAAAAGAAATGCACCAGCCGGGAATCGAACCCGGGTCTGTACCGTGGCAGGGTACTATTCTACCACTAGACCACTGGTGCTTTGTTGAACTATTGTTGTATCTGTTAACTGATAACAAAGTTGGCTGAATTTGCTTTTTCTATTTTCATTTGAGGCAAATGCTTTTCTAGTTTCTTTTGAACTTGCTTCTGCTCGAAGATGGTTAATTGATTGATTGATCAGCACAAATATATTCCTGATAAATACGAGTCAAGCTCGATAGTGAGGTTGGATTTACAGTTCAAAGTTCAATCAAATGATAAAAAAAACAACACATTCGCAGTAAATGTGCAGTGAAATAATACCCTTGCTAAATAACTGTCATCGACCTAGGAGTAACATCAGCTTTGTTGTCAACCTATTTTAAGTTGTCTCCGTCATAATTTTTAATTTACCGAACAGACTCTTGAATTTAGCCCAATTACATGCTTTAGTTTTCCTGTTACTTTCTTATTTGTGTCACAGAAAAAATACCTGTATGACGAAATTCCAAAACCCGCCTCCACAGATTGAGCCACAGCCTTTCCTTCACTGATATTGTCTTTTGGCGATAATTTAGTGAATTTAAACGGCCAAGTTAAAATAATTTTAACCACCACTTGCCATCTGCAACTGTACCTCATATGTATAATAATAAGTGTCGTTCGTTATAGTCTAAGCGGATCATACTTGCAATTGCAGCTTAATGCTTCACCAAAATTCCAAACTTTCACGTATACTACTTCAACAAATGCAAATACAGTAAATATTTTTCTACTAATTTGGAAGGGTAAACAGTAAACTGTAAAGTTAAATTTTGTCTTGCCTCATGGATTTTGTTATTTCAAACAAAAAAAAAAAGTATTTTTCTGAGTCTCTTGTTCACCTGTTTATATGCATTTTGCAATTAAACAAACTCACTGTAACTAAGATGTTAGCAGTCAATATCAACACTTCAAGTTTCTACTTGTACATTTACTCAAATGGTATAAAATATACAAACATCACATAAGTAAAATTTACTCTTAAGAATTCAATCGAGTGTGCTAGAATAGATGTCCGTTTTGTCCCCAGATAGTTATCATAGACATATAGTGCAGCAAAACATTCATCAAGCAATCAAATCAACCCATTTTTGTTGCACTGCTTCCTTCATTACCACCTCTATACCTTGCAAATTACAGTTGCACCCATGAAATTTCGTATATTCAGACCCTAGAAATCATAAACTGAAAATGACTTACCACCCCAATGCTTCTTCTTTGGGAAGATTGCGGTTGTATAATGGAAGCTCAAACAAGAAGGCTACTTTAAACCAAGATGGCAATTTCTCATACACCACAGTAGGCAGCGGAATGAGTGGACTGAAAACGAAATGATAAAAGAAGGTCAAGTTATATGTCATATTCAAGAGAATATCTTCTGAAGATGGTGATGTACCTTGTTATCTTTTTATAATGCCGATATGCAGCCATGTTTCCATATTTCTTATCTCCAGACTCCTATAATTAATCCATGTTTTGACAGATTTGATCAACTTACGTATAAACGCGATAATATTGCATCAATTATAACAAGGAAAAAGATATGGAAACAAACCTCAAGCAGTGGTATCCCACTAACAAAAAGAAGCAGCAGCGTTAAAAATATTGGCCCGAGTACAACAAGCCACTCAGCACCTTCAAGTACAGGTGTAGACGCCACAAAGATTCCCCACCATAAGAAGATCTGCACCCACACGTAGCAGATCTTGTTAGTGTCTGGTTTACACTGTGTACATAAAAGTAGGACGTATGACATGAAAACATCTCTTAATCCAACAACTAACCTCGCCAAAGTAGTTTGGATGACGAGAATACCCCCATACTCCAACATCACACCATTTTCCCCTATTTGCAGGCGAATTTTTGAAAAGTAACTTTTGCTGGTCAGCAGTGGCCTCAATTGAGATACCCACAGACCACATAATCCATCCAATTATATCTTGTGCCTGAAGCCCCGGATTTGAGTCACTTGCATTGACAACTGTCACGGGTAAACTTACTGTCCAAACCCATACAGCCTGCCATTGCAGAACCTTAGTTAAATACAAAAGTATAACAGAAGAGCATATAACTAGGCTAGGCAGATATATATGAATGACAGAAACCTGGAAGATCCAGAAAACGGCTAATTTCCCCAAATTAGAACGCATCTCATCAAAACGTCGATCTTCTCCCCAATTCAAGATCCTGACAGAAATGTCCATGATCAAAATCATGAACGAGAATACCCTCTATGAGATTATGAGAATGATTAAGAATAACCGTCGATTCATACCTCATCAAAAGAAAAATTCCAAGACGAAGACCCCATGCCACAACGAGGAAGCTCAAAACCACCTGAAATGCACAAATAACATGGCAAATATGAATTCAAGAACTAAGATGACTGAACGTAAATGTAATTATTGCAAATAACATACTCATATATTAATTTGACAAAAATCATTTTTTGAATAGGAAATTTCAGTGATAGAAGAGTCGGAATGTCGGATGGGTTTACCTGCCTAAAATGCCATGATCCCTTTAGAATCAACGTTAGTAGAGAGATTATTACAAAATTTGTGCTACCTATAAAAAAGAAGTGTACTAACATAAGATGAGTAAATTCTATAAACTGACATATATGAGCACTTATTTTGAATATCATGATTTGAACACTTTTTGCAATAAGCTTCAATCAATGTTACAGACAATCTTTTCATACATCAATAGTTCAGCAAAACAGACTCGTTCATTTTGTATTGTATGTAAATGAACATAACACCATTTAGATTAGAAATATGTAAAAGTTTATCTACAACAGGAGTATATATGATGGAATTCCTGTATCAAAAGCTACTTAGAATAGTGGATCAAGCTGGTTTTGCATCAAAAGTGATAAGTGATAACCCTCACGGGTGACCTAGTGGTAAAAGGCTTGTGACTATTGTTACTAAAATGTGAGTGTCTCAAGTTCACATCCTCCTGAAATGGGAGGGCTTTACTCGATTTGATTAAGTGTGGCGGTAGGTGTCGGCTAAAAAGGACGGAAACAGTAGATAATCACCAAAGTCATTCTAACGCAAAATAATAATAGTGTACATCACTGTTATATGAGAGTATACATTAAAAATAACTTGCACTCATTGAAATTTCCTTAAAGTAGCCTCAACATAGTATAAACCAATATTTCGAAAACCGGGTCTTCAATCAATCCGGTCAAGTCACCGATTCAATCATCAAGTCAACCCGTACACAACCAAAAAAAACTTTTACTTCTAACAACACAAAAGAAAGGTATATATATAAATCATTACTAATCCACATATTAAGCTTTTGAAAAACAATTACAAACAATAATATGTAAAAATAAAACTACACTTGTTTTATAGTATGTACTATGTAGAAAAAACATGAAACAACCCAAAACCCGGTTGGTCTAGAGAACCCCATTGACCCAAATCGGTATAAGTCAAACCGAAACCGTGATACGAACCTATCCCATACTAGGCTCGTATAAGCCAAAGCGTAAAATCCCTAAAAAAGCTACTACAGAGACACCTAGACTTGTAAACTATCGACCAATCATATACTCAATGGGTGATCGTAACAAACCGGTCCAACCAGTTGAACCGGCCGGGTCAAACCGGTTTGAAAAATTAAACCGTCGTAAAACTAGATAGTAAAAAAGAAGTAAAAGTACAATACCAGCAAAATCAGTGACTTTATCGAATTTGAGAAGAGCAGTGATTATGAAGAACATCAACTGATAACCAACCTACAACAAAAACAACAACAACAAATGATAATCATTAAAAATGTAGTACCATCATAGTTGTTGTTTTAACAATAAAAGAGTAAAAGAATTGTACAGTAACAATTGCCGTGAGGGCCAAGAAATGGGAGTCGATAACTGTGCCCATGGTCTCTCTATTCAGTTTTGTGGGTTGTTCAATTTATCATCATATGGTAAAGGGGATGGTTACTAGTACCCCCTTAAAATGATTCCAATACCCCCCCTAAATTTTTGATTTTTTTTATTTTTTTTATTTTTTTTTTAATTTTTTAATTTTTGTTTTTGTTATAAAACTGTGAAACGGAAAATACGGAATAAAAAATATAAAGTTTAACATGTCAAAAACAGTAAACTGTCAAAAAATACGGAACAGAAACTGACAAAAAAACTGTGTTGTGCTGTATCTGAGGGGACAAAAGGGGGGTATTCTAAGTACTTTAGTGTACTTTTTGTCCCCAATGGGGTATTTATAACATAACCCATGGTAAATGGTGTTTTGGACTGACTAGTCAGAAAACGGATGTGTGGTTCAAGACCGGACAAGACTCATTTATCCAATCCGCATATACAGTCCATACTCAAAGTATAAAGTATTCATAGAATAATGGTCCCTCTTCGAATAAACATTTTTTTTTAATAAAAATACAAATAATTTTTATAATACAGGAGCCGAACAAAACCAATTTGAAAATCAAACCAATCGACAAATCTAAGTCAAACTAAGTCGGCCGGAATCGAACCGATCATTTTTTATTTTATATATTTATGTCGATTTTGCTTGATTCAGTTTGATTCAGGTTAAAAAACAAAAAAATATACGGTTAAATTATATATTCGATTCGGTTTTGGTTCAACTTCAATTTTGTTCAGTTTGATTCGATTCGGTTTTTTATTCGTTTTTTTTTTTAGAAATTTAGTTTTCAGTTTGGTTCAGTGTTTTTTTGGTTGGTTCGCTTTTGAACCGAAACTCAACCTTATATATAAATGTCATATGTCAGATACATGCAAGGTTCTAACAGTAACAGTTAACTTTTTAAAATGTATTATTCTAAATTCTAATCCTTCTTATCTTTATGTCGAAATATTGTTATTTGTAGCTCAAAATCTTTCATTAGGACATTTAAAGTTGTGAACCACCTTTATAAAATGTACATGTTTAGAAAAACGTCTTACAAAAACTGTTTACAGTGATTTGTTTTTGGAAAATTAGTATAGGATAACTTACTTTATAAATTTTATATGGTGTAATAATATGTAGACTTTATTAATTGCCGTATAAGGTTTTAAAAACTCTATAGTTCCGCCTTTAAAAGAAAAAAACATACAGTATATATTTGTTAGAGGTGGCAAATAGATGGTTGGTTTGGGTTTGGGTCATGAGTTTAGATGAGTTTAGGTTTAAATAAGTCTTTATGAGAATAATGAAGTTTGCTTAACACTTCTCTTATTTTAATCATAAAATATGTAAAAATTCTCAATGACTTATTACATTTTTTATACAATATTATTTTATAAAGGAGTTTTTTTTAATACATTTTCATTCCAAATTCAAATAAGTAGTTGAGGTAGTTTTTCACGTTTCGTTCACTACGATTACAAAGAATTTAACATCTATACATTCTTTTACTTTGTCGTTCATTTTTACGTTTTCGTCAGGGTTTTTACGTTTTCGTCAGTGTTTTTTTATTTTCGAAATTATACGTTTTCATCAGAAATTTTACGTTTCCATCATAAATTTTACGTTTTCATAAGACGTTTTACTTTTTCGTCAGTATTTTTACGTTTTCGTCTAAAATTTAACGGTTTCATCAGAAATCTTACGTTTTCATCAGATGTTTTACGTTTTCGTCAGCATTTTTATGTTTTCGTCATAAATTTTACGTTTAATGTATGTATATCGGAAAGAAGACCGGAGAAAAAAGGAGGATGCTACTTGCTATCGATGTAAAGAGATGGTATTTTCGAAGGTACAAGTTTCGCTAACTAGTCTCGCAATTGGCCCTTTACATTCAAAGGACAGCTTTGCATGATCTGTTTTGATCGTAATAGTTGTAATGTTAATCGTAATAGTTGTAATGTTGAGGAGTTATGGGTAATGAACGAACATGGTCTTACCTTCGTTTTCAAAAGTATGCAAGTTATGTTGAGACATTGTATAAAGATGTCCAAACATGCATCAATGTTTCCAATGGTGACGAATCCTATGATTTTGGATGATGGAAAAATTGCTATGCTGATAGTGGACACACGTGAACTCAATTGAGAGGGTAACGAAGATAACACACCTTGGGTTTGATACCATCGAATATGTGGATACTTGTGTCTCGCCATCACTTTTATTTAGTGATTATAAGAGCATGGGGAACGCTAGCGCCAAACCTATTAGCTCAAGAAAATTAATGGCAACCGTATCATACTTTACTTTGGCACCACCTTTGAAGCCCAACTGTTTCCGGTACTCTAAGGCTGATATAATCAGTTAAGCATTTTTCTGTTTATGTTTTCATTAGAAAAGCCTCATAGATGTTTAATTCTTATTATTTTGTCAATCAAAAATATATAACGAACTTATGTCATGAACATGTTCACTATTGTAGATGGTTGATTAGTATTTAGTAATTTACTAATTAGCATATTGATCAAATATGTGATTGGTTAATATTTTTATGTTTGGTTTTGGAGAGATAAATTGAAGTATATTAGTAATTCCTTCGTCACTAAGCCGTTCATACACAATACATGTGCCTATGAGCAACATGTCTTTCAATGTAAGGTTGCTATATTACAGTTCATCAAAAGACATTCTTCCCATGACAACCTGGCTGTAATACATCAGTTGAAGTAAAAATCAAATATGATTGCATAAATGTTCTGATTTTAGGTGGAAGAAGTGAACTGAAGATAAGCAAGGATGCAAAAGAACTATACTTTTAACGATTGAATTTCTTTGTGATATTGACAACAAGATTCATCTAGGAATTAGCTATATCAAAGATGGGAATTTGAAATCTCATGTAAAATGCATTGATCATGGGAACATAAGCGTTGTTCGATAACATGTTTTCTATCTTTTTATGTATGTTTTACATCATGGTTTTCTTGTATAATTTTACTGCAGTTACCCAAAACTATGACCAATTTGTACTAAACTTAACTGTACTATTTGTTTAAGTATATCTAACTAAAGATCTAAAGATAAAACAAAAGCTAACCGAAATCTTTTTGAAGTAGACAAAATATATATTCTCTATATTTATTAATAATGGTGAATGGAGGATTATACAAAGAAAAAGGATTAGTACTTGTTTCTAGAACCATTCGAACCCCAAATAGATTGCCAGAAAACAGGCCAATTCTTCTGAGCCTCATTCCACCCTAATAAAGATCCTTCCCTCATAGGGTCCCAACTAGTGGAGACAATCCCATAACTAACACCAAACAGGGCTGTCCCAAAGAAGATAAATGACACAATGAAAGGCACCCAAGTGGGAATATCAATCTTCAATCCTACTTTCAGATAGTAAAAGAACGGAAAGAACAACAGTCCTATAAACAATGGTATCCCAACTGAAAGCCCAATTCTACCCATCATCCTATTGGTCACTACTTCTGGAATCACACCTGCTTCTCTCTCTATCTCCTCATAGTCATCATCTTCGTCTTCTTCATTGCTGAGTTTCTTTGGGGTTAGCGGTTTTTTGGCAGTTTTCTTGGGTGGAGGTGGGCCAAAGCCTTTGGGGGAATTGAATGAGGCTGAGATTGGTGAGAATTGGAATTTTCTATTCCTGTTGAGTTTGTGAGGTAACTTTGGAATAGGAATTAAGAACTTTGAGACGTTATTTTGGGATGGTGAGAGATGGAATGAGTAGCAGGTTGCTGTTTCCATTTCTGGCTATGAGGTTTTGTTTCAATGCATTGTGTTTTCTATAATGAATGGTGAGGAACTGTGCTTTTGTTTCTGTTGTTTTGGATTAGAGGGCTTATCTTGTTAAAGTCATGAATTTACCAAACTACCCCTAAAATAACTACAGGCCCAACCGGAATGTACTGTTGACATTATTTGACTATCTTGTGGAGTAGGTTTGGCCCAAGTGCAGCAACCCATTAACAAATGTGCTAAAAGCCTAAAGAACTCATTTAACAATTTAAGATCTTACACTAGTGATAAATACCTCCCAAGAATTCATTCTACTTAAGAATCATAGCCTGTTATTATCAACTTCTTAGCTAAAGACATGTTTAAACATAATATCATTTATCTAACTGATATCCATAATTATGATCCACAGAAATTCCTAAAAGTAATCAAACAAGAGTTTAGACTTTAAAGCATATAACTAGCATCCAAGCAAATTCATGAAATCAAACATGCATATATATTGACAATTAGAACCATCTGGCGAATCTTCTACAAGTTTCAGACCCTTACATATTTATATACTATATTTCATATCATAGGTGATGTCTTTGTGGTATAAGCATTCAGATTATCAGAATAAAAAAGAAATACTAAATGAACATCAAGTTTCTGGAAAAAACAACTTTGATCACCTTGGGCCTCAATTGGATGCTTTTTCTTCACATGCTGGTTGATTCCTGGTAAAAAGGGTATATTCATGGTAGATATTAGTACTAAGTATATTCTTTTCAATAATGAGGAGTATGATCATAGAAATTTAAGACCAAGTGCGCAACCCATAATAATTTAATTAAGTCCCAGCATTTCACATGATAAAAGCTAAATAAAAGAGTCAGTAACTGTCAACTTTGTGGTTTTATTTCAGATTAACCATTGTGGTTTTACTAATATGCACAAAAAAACAAGGTTTTTCTTCAACATTTAAGCAAGTTTGGTTGTCAATTTGTGATGAAGCTGCAATTAAAAGGTACTCCTTACATGTAATTAAGTTATGTGATAGCTACTCACCTAGAAGCAACTGTTTGTTATGGTAGATCTATGATGCAGTTCCATAACGGCTCCTTAGAGCATCAAGAGCTCTATCCACAGATTGCAGAAGTTCAGGGATGGTTGTCTTGCATACTGCAATTATAAACAAACAGTTTAGCTTTGTCAAGTTTAATAATGTAAGCTTCTTAATTGTAACTGTAAAGTGGTGCAACCAAGACACGGCATATGCTTTTCACATTCATACTTTACTAAGCAATCCTTTTGGACGGTTTACAATACTCCCATTAAAAAAACAGAACATCTTTTTGTTGACAACAACTTTCATTAAGATTGGTAGATAGTTAACTCAACCCTGCTAATTGATGCAAACTACTTGCACATTCCTGAAAGTCATAATAACATACCACGATTAGTGCTGGCTTGTGATTCTGCTATCAGCTCCTTGTATGATGCCTGAAAAAAAAGTTGCCTTATTAAACATTTGGACATCCAAATTGATTAAGAGACCACATATTGATGCATAAATACTTGAAAACTACCTGCATTGCATCACGAGTTTCTTTGATTCGGTCATTCATCTTCTTAAATTCCTTCTCAGCTTCATTCATTGTTTGTTGGCATGTTTGGTTTTGAATCTTCAAAAAACAGAAACACAACAAGAAGTAAGAGACATAAACCACTTGATCAGGTGCTAAACAAGAGTCTATAGTTGGCAGACTAATCATTCTACTCCTAACTTGTGGTTTAATCTGAAACTTGCTACACAGGAAACCAGTATTTACTTCCGGGTCCAAATTTAAAAGCAATACAAGAATCTCTTATGTACTGGGATATATTGATGAGATCGTTACATATATCTACCAATCACACGATACACACCTACAGTAGTATTCTACATATGGCAACGGTATGTGCAAGTTCACGAGATGAACTTCAAATAAACAAAGGCCATGTAATATGTAACATCATAGAACACAAACCTGGGATACAAAACACGATTAAACACAACTATTTTCTCCCATCATAATTCTTCGATAATGCAACATATACTCATTGTAATTTTTCAACAATATCCAAATTAATCTCTAATTGCACCCTGTTATCTAAATCGAACTACAAGTTTCCCACACATGTGAATAAGCCAGAGTTTCTTCAATGCGTACGTTTTGTAATGAACACGATATAAAGTGCACACAGCATCAACAGCTAACATATATTTCACTAGACAACATGAGTAGTTGAGTACAGCACTTTCAGTTTACAGATTAGATAGAAATATTGGATCAAATGAAATTTTGAAAAGTTACAACTTACAAGTGCGGTGTCCAATTATATCAATCTACACTTCTACAGTCACGTAGATTAGAACATTAGGTTGCTTAAATAAACTATTGATCTAATAGCAGAACATATAATAAATTCATTACCAGCTCATGAAATTAGTCTCTAAACGCATAAGAACATCACTAATGCCATTCCACATCGATATAAATACAACTAATAAACAATACACCATTATCACAACACCGAGTCCAACTCAAATGCAGAGTATCAAACCACGTGCCATACACATCCGATATCTACGTTAATCTATCTAGTCTCATTGATAAAAAATTTGGATCACAAAACATCCAATAACCTAAAATAGATGCAACTTTTCCTCTATAAACAGTACATTCCTCATCACTTCCAAAGTTATATATCAAAAAATCGGACTCTAATATCCGCACAGGACTTATCATCAACAGCAGCATAAACTCCTCATTCAACAACTAATTCTCAAGACCTAAATTTCTAACTAACGCATTAATAATCAGATATAATGAAAAGCTTCACTTCAACAACTAATTTCATGAGGCATAAATATCTGTATAAATCACATACATATGCAGAATCAAACAACTTATTCAACAACTAATTTGATAACATCTACATACTGTGATAACAATCACAATAATACGACTAACTAAAACTACATACGGTCTCGATATTAACAAGCAACATAGCTAACATTAGAATACCAACAACATTTTATAAGCAAAATTAGTAAATTGTTCAATTATACAACTAAAGCATAAAGACCTAAATTATAACGAATCATATAACACCTAAACTGTTATCATATAACACCTAAACTGTTACGACAATCACATTAATAAGCATAATCAAACTATCCTGAAGCTATTTATAGCTATATACCATCTCGATATCAATAAGCGACAGAGGTAAACTTTGAATCTCGGTAACATATTATAAGCAGAAATAGTAAACTCCTCGATTATGCAACTAAATTCATAAGACCTAAATTATGACAAGAATAACATGAAGAATCAGAATTAAGCTATCAATTCAACAACTAACTTCACATAACACTTAAACTGTTATAAAAATATTACGTGTATGATGATAAGCATAAGTACATATGATCTCGAGATCAACTGGCAACAACATGTTACAGTACGTCTATGTCAGCAATATACTCTATAATTCACAGACCGATATAACTCTAGACAACAACAACAGAAAATCAAAGTTAAATCACTTATAACACGAGTAACACTAATTAATAAAGTTAAACTCTCAACAATCAACCATAATCTCATTGACAATCAGTGATACTAATTATAAGTACACAAGCTAAAATTCACATCTCTTTAACATTCTAAACAAAAGCACAAAACTGACGTTTAAATCTCTTATGCAAGCTATCCTGTTATAAAAATCAGAAATGATACCAAGATATAAGCTATTTGATCCTATTTATAACTCCATACGATCTATATATCAACGTGCAACAATATATAACTACACGTCTATATCTACAATCTACGGTTCACATTTTGACTTTAAATCGCTTATAATCAGCAGAAATAAACTACTGATTCAACAATTAATCTTATTGATAATATTCTGATGCTAATTATAACTAAAAGTCGCATTTCAATAACAAATTTTAAAAATCAAGCTTAAGTCGCTTATAACAAGAATAACACTAATTAAACTTTATCACGTGGACAAGCAGCGATGCTAATTATAACTACATAAGCTAAAATTCACATTTCATCAACAACAACAGATATCGACCTTCCACCGCTTATAACAAGAGTAAACTCAATTAGTAGAACCAAACTATTAATTCAACAAAACCTAACTGATATAACAATCACAAACAAAGCTATTTTGAAGCTAATTATAACTACATATGATCTCAATATCAATGCACAACAACAGAAATCGACCTAAAATCACTTATATGACTAATGAGCAGATCTATACTATTAATTTTTTAATTAGCTATATAATCACAACGAGATGCTAATTATAACTACACAAGCTAAAATTATCATTATAAGCGGTTTAAGGTGATTTTTATAAATTTATTAACTAGATGTGAATTTTAGCTATTTATAACTAATATTCACATTTCGATAACAAATTTATAAAATCGACCTTGAGTCGCTTGTAACAAGAGTAACACTATTAAACTTAATCACATTGATAAGCAGCGATGCTAATTATAACTCCAAAAGCTAAAGACAGACCTTAAAGCGCTTATGAAAGCACGAGTGAGACGCCTCACAAATAAAGCTATTCTGAAGCTAATTATAACTACATACGATCTGATATCAACACGCAACAACAGAAACGACCTAAAATCGCTCATAACACGAATTAACATAACTAAACAAATAACTCCAAAATCAACTCCAAAAGCTAAAAACAGACCTTAAATCATTTTAAGCAACTTCATACGATCTCTATATCACCACGAAATACATCTATTTCTACAATCTACGATTCACATTTTGTTAACATTTTGACCTTATTTCGATCAATCAGCAGAATTAAACTAGTAATTCAACAATAAACTTGATAATCACAATTTATAATAATTTCCTAGCTAATCATAACTAAAATTCACATTTCAATCAAATTCACAGCAACGTTAATAATAACTACATAAGCTAAAATTCACCTAAAACACAGACCTTAAATCGCTTATGCAAGCGCGTATGAGACGCCTCAACGTCCTGAAATTCACATTTTAAGCAACTTCATACGATCTCTATATCAACACGAAATGCATCTATTTCTACAATCTACCATTCACATTTTGTCAACATTTTGACCTCAAATCACTTATAACTAGAGTAACATTAATCAGCAGAATAAAACTACTAATTCAACAGTTAACTTGATAATCACATTTATAATAATATTCAGATCCTAATTTTACCTAAAATTCACATTTCGACCCTAAATCGCTTAATAACAACAATAACACTAATTAGCATAACTAAACCTAACAGAATTATTATTGAATTAATAAGCTAATAAACAGACCTTGAATCGCTTATGCAGGCGCGAATGAGACGCCTCGAACTCCTTAGCAATCTCTCCGTGTGAGAAATCGAGATGACGCTTAAGCGAGTCCACATTCGCGGCCACAATCTCCTTCAAGTCCGCAATCGAGTGAGGAGGTTTGTTGAGTGATGACGTCATCGGCATCTTCTTGGGAGCAGGTGAGATGACGGTAGGTGGAGATAGTTTAGTTTTGGTTTTAGTGGTAGTGATTTTGTGTTTCATTGGAGATGAGTAGGCGGAGGTGGTGGGTTTGAAGGAGGAGAAGGTGAATTTAAATTTCGGAGGTGAGTCGGTTGGGGAGGAGGAGTTAGGGTTTGTTGCGGTGGTTGTTTTGGTGGTTGTGGTGGTTGTTGGTTGGGGTGGTTTTTTGGTTGATCGGCGAGGCATTTTTTTGGATTATTGTGGAGAGAGAGAGTGTGTGTTTTGGGGGTGAGTGTGGGAGAGTGTGAGTATGATGAAATTGGATTTTGGATTTAAAAGTGGGGGTTTGATGGCGGGTGTTTTGGGCACACGCGTTTGGTGTGGTGTAAATAGATATTTTAATTACTCTTTTAGGCTAGGCATAACGCATGGGGTCGCGACCTAGTTTTTTCGGCCGGCGACCTATTTGTCACAACCCGGCGATCTAGTGCGACCTAGTTGAAAAAAAAAATTTATTTTTTAAAACACAATAAATTTAATAAAAAACATTACATTTATTTAAAAAAACATTACACAATTATTCGAAATTAAAAAACATTAAACATTAAATGGGTGATATCGCCATTATCCATTGCGATTATTCCAAATGTGTTCCACTAGATCGGCTTTTAGGTTGAGATGTAGATGTGGATCGACTATTTGCTGAGTAATTTGTAGCCTTTCTTCATGCGTATTTATCGGATCGTTATCAGCATGTTCTTCTACTTGATGATAATTGGGTGATATCGCCGCCCCCTATGTTTAATAACCATATTGTGTAATATGATACACGTGTACATTATGTCTGATAGTCGACTTTTTGACAATCCTCGGGCCGGGATATCAATCATCTTCCATTTTGCTTTCAATACACCGAAGGCTCGCTCAACATCTTTTCTTGCTGCTTCGTGCTTCGTTTTATACAATCTTCGTTTCTGATCATTTGTCGGCGGATCTTGTATAGACTTAATAAGAACCGACCATTGCGGATATATCCCATCAGTAAGATAGTATCCTCGACGATAATGCACGTTGTTAGCCACGAATCCCAGTTCAGGTGCTTTCCCCGATTTAAGATCATTAAAAATAGGGGACTGGCGTAAAACATTCACGTCGTTATTCATCCCAGCTACACCAAAGAATGCATGCCAAATCCATAAGTCTTGCGATGCAACCGCCTCCAATAAAATGAACGGTGTTGACCCCTGATCACGCCTACTAAATTGAGCTTTATAAGCAACGGGACAATTCTCCCACGGCCAATGTGTACAATCGATACTTCCTAGCATCCCAGGAAACCCGTGTTTTTCCTCGTGATGAGCATAAAGTTTCTCCATGTCAGTATAAGTAGGCTTTCGCAAGTACTCTGTACCATATAATTGCATTATGCCGGTACAAAACCGTCGAAGACACTGTCGTGCTGTTGTCGCACCCATTTGCAAATATTCGTCTAGAGAATCAGGCACAGCTCCGTACGCCAATTGACGAATAGCGGATGTGCACTTCAGCAAGGGCGAAAGACATTCTCGATTCAAAGCATCCGTTGAGTTTCGAAAATAAGAATAATTATTTTTCAAATCGTCAACAATTTTTAAGAATAAATCACGATCCATTCGGAATCGATCACGAAATGTCTCTGCAACATATTGCGGCCCTTCAGTAAAATACGCATCTACTAGACGATTATGTGCACCCTGATAATCTCTATATATATACGCCCGTTTTTTGGGGCGTGATGCTTCATAAGCCTGTACGCAAGCTTGCGTAAAAGCTTCTAACTCACTAGTAACTTCTTCTTCGTCGTCGGAAGAGTCGGCAAAAAACAATTCATAAGACATTTTTGGAGATTTTGTGTGTTATTTTTTGTGATAATTGGTAATAAGATAGGGTATTTATAGAAAAATTTTAAATTATAACCGTTTGAATTTTTTTAAAAAAATCAATGTTACCGTTTGAATTTTTAAGTTATAACCAACACACATTGTAACTAGGTCGGGACTAGGGTCGTTTTCGCTCGATTTGCACCGGCGACCGAATCGCCGCAACGCTGCGACCCGGTCGCGACCGAGACTCGATCGAGTAAATTCTGGCGCGTTGTGCCCAGCCTTACTTCCGAAAAAAATGTGAAACAAATTTTGTGTATTTTGTGATAATAGTATGGTGGTCTCTGCGTAGTGCGACGGTTTTGGTGGTGATTTTGAAACGAATAAATACTAGATGGAGCGGTACGGTGAATCAAAATCATTGTCGTAGTTGAGGTGGTAGCTCGTCACGGCTCATCGCTTTTTGTCATCACGCGTATATCTTTTTAAAGGTTTTGACGAAGTTTTATTGAGTATGCCTGAACACGCCATTAAGCTTCAAATCTACTTTATTTATTGTAGATTTTTTTTTCGTATCAGTTTAAATTTCGTATTTATTTTTATTTTTCGAGGGTATTTTTATTGGTGTAAAATAATTTTAATCTAATGAAATGAATTTTATTTTGTGTGAAGATGAAAAAGAAAATAAAATTATAAGTGAGTGGAGGTTAAATGAAAAGTATAGAGAAATGTCATGAGTAATTTTTTTTTCTTTGAGTTGTGTTGAAATAAAGTGACGCTGATGTGACAATGATAAGACCTTAACGACGAGCACAAAGTTTTTCATCATACCCTTTGCTCTTACACTCTTACTTATAAATTTTATATTCAAATTAAAGTTAAAATAATAAAAAATTTAAATTAAAATAAAATAAATTTATTAGAAATGAAAAAAATTACTCCCTCCGTCTCAATTTATTAGTCCACTACTGACTTTTAAAATCTTTTTTAGGCAACTTTGACCTTAAATTATTATTATTATGTTATGTAATACTTGATGAAAATTATACCAAATGAAAATACATCTAAAACTCAATCTATATGCATATTTCACATCAAGAATTAAATAATACAACAACATTAATTTAAACTTAAAATTAAATGAAAAAGACTTTGAAAGTTAGTGGACAAATAAATTGAGACGGATGGAGTATAAATTAATTAAATATATCATAATAGATGTTAAATTAAAAAATATGATAACATTAAATTATGACATAAATAAAAAGACTTTTAAAATTTTAAATTAAAGCAAGTTTTTAATATTTGTTAAAAAAATGTTAGAATGTTGTTACAAAATATTGTTACATAAAATGTGATGATTTGATGATTTGATATTTTTCTGAAAAAAATAAAATTATGAATATTCAGATTTTTTAAAAATGTAAGTGTTTAAAATTATTTATAATGTTGTATAAATGTGTAATAAAAGTAGATTTAAAACCAACTGGCTTAGCTCAGTTGGTCACCAAGGTTCCACTAAATGGGTTTTTTGGGGGAGGATTCTTGGAGGTCTTGGGTTGAAGATCTGCCAAGGGCCTTTCAGGCGAAGCGGATAAGGAGTCTAACATAACTAGGCGAGGGTTCGAAGAAGACATTCTTTCGCTTGGACATCATTGCACGACTCGACCCACTAACCACTAATATTTGCCGTTCTAAAAAAAAGTAGATTCAAAAGAATAAAATATCATAAAATATTATATTTACTCATTACCTCTTTTATACATTAAGGGGAATAAAAATTCAACAATAAACAATAATAAAAGTTTTGTGAGGAGAGCAGTAACAAAAACATACTCCTTCATCCATTTGTCAAGCCCCTTCATCTCCACCCTCGAATTTAACTCTCTCCCAACCATCGATTCGGTTGCTTCAGATCTTAGCCGTCTATTGTGTGCAAAATTGAGTAACATGTATGGGTTTGCTTGATAAACCCTTGAAATGTCTCGCAGCCATCGATTGCCCAAACTAATATCTTAACCGTATGTTGAGTGGAAAATGGAGTCACAGGTGTGGGTTCTTTTCATAAACTCTATTTGTAACCGTTAGATTGGTTGTCACAAAGTCTTCAAGCTTTTCCTTGACCATTAGATGTGTAAAATGCATCCTAGCCGTTCATTTGTTGATCTACCTATTTTAGGAACCGCCATGTGTTATGTACAGTAGCAGGTTGATAGTTGCTATATGTATGACCTATAATTTCTATACCTGCTTCAATCTCATTATCCCGACCATTATTTGAAACCCTAAGAATAGTTGCATACATTTAGAAATCCTCTTAGCTGCTGGTAATTATCTATCCCTTGAATTTGCTATTTTGGTGGTTCTTTTGTTATTATTTAGTACCTGCTAATCATTATTTGTTTTATTGTTTATTTTTGCTAATGAATGATGCTTTTGCTAATGAGTAATTTGCATTCTCACATTCAATGTTGTTTGTTAGAAAATAGTTAATTGGTTAAAATTTAACGATGCTTTGTTTACAACAATGATGCTTTGTTTGCAACACATGCTTGCTATTGGAATCTATAGATCTTGAAACCCTAGGTAAAGTATATGTTATTTGTGCTAGGAATGTTTATCCAGCTTGAATTCGGGTTCAGTCTTTGTTTTTTATTGTCCTTGTTTGCTTAATTGGATGGTTTACTGTCACACCCCACCATGGCGGAATATGGGGCGCGACGTATGGATATCATCACAACATGGCGTGTCTATAGAGATAACTATATGAAATAAGAAATGTCATAAAATGGTGACACAAAAGTCATGACAATATCTCATCAAAAGCAGGAGTCTAGGTAAGTAGGTAACAGTCCTACCTCTTACCCAAGACAAACAAGTAACACAAACAAAACAAACATATAGGTGCCAACAGTATCACTTATTCAAAAAAAACATAAAGGTAAACTAAGAAGGAACGGGGATCTCCTTCTATATGCAATCCTAAGGCATCCAAGTCTAGCCACTTCTATCCTCACGCTTAACCACATTCACACCTGAAAGAGACACTAAAACACGTCAACATAATGTTGGTGAGAGTCATAGGTTTAGACTCCAACGCTAAAACAGTTATAAGGTGTGAATAACCACCATCAACAAAACAACATATGGACAATGTGTTACAAATATGCATTAACAACTAACATTCAATATTAATCATACCAAACCAAAATCCAAGGCTCCTACCTTGCCAAACAACATGGTACCATAGATGATCACACTATGTACCTATCCCAAGGCCACTACCTTGTCAAACCACAAGGCCACTACCTTGTCAAACCTCAAGGCCACTACCTTGTCAAACCTCAAGGCCACTACCTTGTCAAACCACAATAACTGAGACGGCACGTGTCCCCCGATCCAAATCATACACAATCAAAAATCACATAGCAGTTAATCACATAATGTACACACAAGTCCATCTCAAATCACAAACACACTCACAGCATAAATTTAGAAAATAACTCAACACAGTGTCTCTTCTATCCCATCTGGAAGTCAAAATCAATAGTAAACATGGGACTATGAAACTCACCTGATTGAGCTTCTCCAAATGTCCTCGCACTAGCAAAAAGCTAACAAACCAAAAACACATAGTCAAAACATGAACCAATCATTAAAACGGCTCATCAACCTATGATGGACATCTAGCCTCCTACTATATAAATACCTCATTTATATGCTCTAAGCATCTCATTACACCACTCTATAAAGCCCTTAACTCCTTTTACTTCATAACCCGTCCCGTTAACATTTTACCCAAAACAGTCCCGTTTTTCATACCTTAAACTATGGGTCTATCTCCCCCTTAAACATAACCATGATCTCTGTAAAAGGAATATTCATACCCTTACATATGTTGGCTAACACTTCCCACTTGCCCTAATCTTAAAGCTACTGTTAAGGCCCCGATATACATATATCTACTTTTGTCATTCCAGATTTCCTGATTTTAAACGTACTAAAAGTTTGTTACCATTAAGGGGTCTTACCCTAAACCACAACCTTAGCCCAAATGCAGATACTTAATAAAATATATAAACCATCTCTCACATTCGTGAGAAGATCCCAATGCAACCCTAAGTACCCCAAACAACCCAAAACTTAAAAAGAAAACAGGCTGAATTCAAAACTGTTTTGACCTCCGACTGTTGTAACCTGTTTTTGACCCACTTCCCGACCTCCAATTTAGTTCTCGTTTCTTGCATTGGAAAGCCACTTCAAATATCTTTCCAGGGGTACTTGTATCGTAAAATAAGAGTTTATAGAACTCCCGATATGATCAAAACAATTGACTAAAAATCTGCCCAGTTTTTAAAAACGGGTTTAAACAAATTGAACTAATTAATTACCCATAACCCCATCTAATACAAGACCTAGATTATATGATCATCATATTATGATTATAACATCATTAATTTACTGATTTTATATAAACCCTAACCCTAATCCATCATAAGAATGATTAAGAAATCATTAAAACAATTAAATTAAAAAGGGATTTGAAGGTTTTACCTTATGATTAATGAAAGATAAAAAACCCCCAAAATTATGAAGTACCCTAACTTTTTTTAGTGAAACCCACGAATTTTATTAGCTCCAGGGATTTATGTTTTTATTTTTTGTTTAGTAAAACATTATATAGTGTACACAAGAATCCTAGTCCAATTATAACACTTGTTTCCTTTTTTTTCCTCTTTTTCTTTTTTTTCCCAAACCGACCTAACACCCCTAAAATTCGTTTTTTATTTATTTTTATTATTAATATATGTAATAATAATATTACCTTAATTTTCCTTAATTTATTTCAGCTCCTAAAGCCTCCAAAACCTCAAAACCGTAAAACTAGTCAAATTTACGCGTTTTACCGAAAAAGTCGTAAAATATACACTTTTAAAAAAAATCTCAAATTTTGAAATAAACTTTATAATTAAGTCCTAAATGACCTAAAACCATCCCAAAAAATATTCATATGACTAATTACCTCATTCGAGACCTCTAAATGCTAAACTGTAAATCCTAAAAATACACTATTACTATAATACTTATACGTATACGTAAACACCAAAATAACACCATTTCATTTCATAGTCACTAATTGTGAACTCATGAACATGAAATCATCACACATCGTTTCACTCACAAGGTACCCCGTATCAGAAACGATATCCAAACCACAATCTATACACACCAATAAGCACAGAAACACATAAAGACACGTAACTAGCACAAAATAAAACTAAGTGACGAACCTCAAAACCAGGGTTGTCACATCACTCCCTCCTAATAGAAATCTCGTCCCAAGATTTACTCCTTAGGATCAAACACACAAACAACAAATCACATGAGGATACTTGTTCTAAACGAACTCCCCTCATTTCCAGGTGAACTTTAGTTCAAGTTTCAAAATACCACATATACAAACCAAAAATAATTGAACTCATTGCCAAACTCTTGACCTCACAGTCAATAAATCTCACATATGATCTTTGATAAAACAAAGACTCTTATTAACACAAGTCCCGGATAACCGTACATGCAAAATGCATTCTCAAACAACCTTTACCAATCTTAATACACGAAATATAACATGTATACCACTCGTTTCCCCCAGGTAATTCTACGCTCATAAGCTACTGGTCCGATCTTTCCAAATATCATAAATGGACCTACAAAACTCTACATCAGCTCTTCCATTTTACCAAAACATACCACCCGTTACTATGGGTGAAACTCCCTTTAGTCCGTACCCCAAACTACTTAAAATTTCCAATTTCCTTGCAAAGGGACCTATGACGGTCTTTCACATACCCATTAGTTCTTCCAGTCCAAATCAACCTACGATCTATACACATCCTCAAAAGGGTGGTTATCTCAGTTAGACCAATCCCTTCGTCCCTATGGCATATCACACCTATAACTCCTCATCCATTCGATTATCGATACTAATCCTCCCAAACAATCAGTATAGATCAGTGCCATTTCCTTTTCCAATCTCGACCTATTTTATTCTTGCTTCGCTCCTATACACACTTCCTTCTTTTCCTCAGCTCATACCATACATCACGATGTGATGCTTCCCATCGTTTCTTCCCTTTCCATAACCCTTCATAAGGCATTCCATACATATTAGGATAACTTTTACGCAGCACCCTCTATTCCATCACATTCGTACGCAATCCTTCCAACTTTTCAACTACGTGACTTCTCATTCCTCTTGAAATATGAGATGAATTAGTCAGTCTATCGACTATCACCCAACTCTCGTCACCTTCCCCAATTTCGTCCTTACATCCCCCTTTCTAAGCTACTCCTATCTATGTAGGAAGTATAGTCTACGTCTCTTTTCTCCACATGATTGTCCAAGCCACGCAACATACATGTTGACGCGTTCACTGCTTTAGACAACTCAACTTGCGTAACCTACATCCTTCATCCAAACCACCCTAATACGTCATCCCTATAGTTCAAGTTCGTCTCAGCTTCACTTCATTTTTCTTATTCCATGTCTTATCAATCATGCTTTCCTTTCCTAGATGGTACTTGGCCTTGCAATTTTTCTTTCGTCAATTAACTCCACCCATCACTTTTGACAAATGTTCAATCAAGATGATTGAATATGTGTTGGAGACGTTCATGATCCGTATAGATCATTCTCCACGTCTCGTACACCCAAATGCCTCTAGCGTTCTAGGCAGATATAACAGCCCAGCTCCACTAACTAAGTCTATCCAGTTCTTCCAAATCTTCAGTTCCTGCAACGTATAAGCGATCGCCTTTCTTTGTCGTCCTCGTACGCGTCCAAATCCTTGCTCCACGTATCGTCATGCTTCGCGAATTCATCCAGTCCTTCCGATAATGCCAAGATCGGCTCATTATCCAATCCACCTCTTCAGCCTCCAAAATGCTTCCTCATCCTTCTTCACTTCGCCCCTTGCTGGTTCCATGATATGCCATCATCTCTAACTACTCATCATGGTAGAATTAATACTAAAACTCACACTTGAAAATCTCCCGTATAATTCCACTTCAAAACCAACACATACTTCGCCTCACTCTCGTTCTTAGACCTTGAGTAGATCAAGATGTCGTCGATACTCCCGATGACCACTCATTTATATACGTTCAGGCACACTCGCTTCATTGACTCCATGTAATCCGCTAGTGCTTTGGCGAAGCCAAATGCATAACCGTAAACCCAAAGCGTTCATACAACATCCTTAGCAATTTCAACTATGTCCTCCTTGCACCCTCTCTTAGCGGCAATACGAATAAATTCTTACCTCGTTCTACTTGCAAAATTCTGTACGCATTTTAAAAGACCAATGCTTCCTCTCATCAGACCACTCAACCGCTTTCCACATCCAATCTACTACTAAGAAACTCAACTTTTACCTTGCATCCGTTGCATTTTCTAATAACTCTTGTTTTTAAATCATTCCATCAACAATTTGCCTTGGAAAGGCACTAACTACAACTCCTCTCACTTCTCATACTTGCTCTATTTATGGTTCTACCTCAAAATAATAGGCAAACCTACTAACTTTCAGGAAGTTTTTTTTAGAGAACATACATGCCTTACGAACAATATCCCCTTCCAACACTCTCTATGGCGTGTTACTTGTGCTAATATCTATACATTTCACAAATCTCTATTCATCTCCCTTGGCACTCCTATTAGACCTCATGACCACATTAGTTCGTCTACGAACCTCTTTCCTCCCCACTAAGGGTATTCTGACCGTTCTCTCATGGTCACCTACTTAAGTGTGTAGGCGCGACCAAGTCTTTCATATGACTACCTCAACGCTCCCGAACAATACAAAACCAAAACTACATCCTGAATCCATCAGATACGATCAACGAATCAACCCACGGATAACTAACGATATTTCACGTGCACCAGTTAAAACAAGTCAAAAACCACGAGACTCAAAAGAAAAATCAAACCCAAAACGTGTATCAATTCAAAATGACCCATGACAACGAAAAATAATCCAAGAAACACCCAATAGCAACCAAAACATATTACGCCCCGTGACATATTATTTAAACCGTGCAAAAGACCGACCTTTCCAAAAGAATATATATCCTTTTTTTATCTATTTATTACCTCCCACGTCTATGTGACTCAAACAATCTACAAACAACCCTCTTGACGAACTCAAAACTCAACTCAAAAACTAGGTATCCCGTGCATCTCAAATCATAAAAATAAACTACTATTCAAACTCAACCTCTAACCCGACACTTGTACAATAATTTCGGCCAAGATACTGACCTCCCATGACTATACATTCTGAATATTTGAAAAGTATGTCCCGAGTACATAATTTTTGGCTTTTGAATCACTCAAAAAGCTCTAAAAACGAACAAGTTATGACCAAATCAGTTTTATATTAGTTGTTTTTAAAAAAAACTAAAGAATAAACTTAGTGATCAATGTAATCCTTTTAAATGACAGATATAATTGTATGTGAAATCTTCATAAACTCAATTTAACCTTGTATAAATAATTAAAAATGACATAAATCGGCCAAACTCAATTATATAAACTATGTAGGTAGAAAGAAATTTTTACTTCGCTTTATTTCAAAGAAAGTCTTTTAGAATTTGAAATATATAAGTGTTGATTAAAAGAAATCTTATGTTACATCTTGTTTCAAACACGACTCCCACACCTTACCCTTATTTACCGAATACAACCAACCATCTAACTCAATATATACCGACCAAAAGAAATGCAAGACCCAACACAAAATATTTCATTATCTCAAAAGAAATCCCAAGTTATTTCAGTAGACTTGAAACCCAAAACACCATTTTAAAACGTACACGTGAAATACGAGACTCAAAGAATACGCTACAAGACACACTTCAAAAGATTCAAAACGTCGGTGGAACTCCAACAAACTCCAGCACCATAAAACATGACAAACACGAGGTATGTTCAAGTTATAATAACTAGTGAACGACCATATACCATAACCCAACACGTAGTAGTATATATACATCCGCATATATATACCTATCGAATCTCCCAAACATACTCGTTATCATACATGTCAAGTCAATCAATCGCTTTATACGCTCGTTTTTCCATACGAGTAATCACCATCTAACCGTGCCACAACAAGGCATAAAGCCCACCTCCAAAACCAAACCATATCGTGTGACCCCATAATCACACAACACAACTATAATCCAAAACATATAACACAAAAAGAACAATAGCCATATCATAGGCAGCCATTACATAAACTCATATATAATATGTATACCCAAATTCTACATCTCACCATATACAAGCATGTACTAACCCTCTTTCATGCAATCATACTTGAGAACCCATTGAAGTTGTGGTACTTGTATAACTATGTTGGCCACCATACTTATACAATTACCCTTTCCCCAATGCACTCCCTCCTATGATGACACTTATAAGAATCAATACAACATATAACACATAAATCCATCTACTCACATAAGCTCATAACCACATAAACAATAAGGTCAAAAACTCCATCTATTAAAATAACATAGTAATACTCTTGGAATACAAAAATCCATAGTCTAGCTAAAACAGCATAGACTAAATCCAAAACGAAAACATAATCAGTTATAAGTCATGTCGCCCGTAAGAGTGGAAACAGCTTAAAATCCTTCCTACCCGTGTACTCCTAGTAGCTCGAACCACCACACGATTCTTAGGGAACATGACTTAAACATCAAAATAAAAGTAACATACCTCAGGTATGTAAAATAACTCGATAAAAGATAGAAACTACCTTGTACTAAATTATGTACTATAATGTACAATTGAAGCAAAATACAACAGTGACTAGCGTGGACGATTATGGTTCAACCCGCACTAGTCATAAACCCGAAAAGAAAATAACATGTGACTAAGTATGAACATACTACGGTTCAATTCATACTAGTCAAAACATCGCAATAAATAACATCCAAACACATCAATTATATTAAATGCACACATACTCCTATGACGCCTATATGCAGGGACCCTTAAGCTATAGACTAGGCTACGCGACAAGGCAACCTAATTCTCTATAACCATTGTCTCTGATACCATTCTGTCACACCCCACCATGGCGGAATATGGGGCGCGACGTATGGATATCGTCACAACATGGCGTGTCTATAGAGATAACTATATGAAATAAGAAATGTCATAAAATGGTGACACAAAAGTCATGACAATATCTCATCAAAAGCAGGAGTCTAGGTAAGTAGGTAACAGTCCTACCTCTTACCCAAGACAAACAAGTAACACAAACAAAACAAACATATAGGTGCCAACAGTATCACTTATTAAAAAAAAAGCATAAAGGTAAACTAAGAAGGAATGGGGATCTCCTTCTATATGCAATCCTAAGGCATCCAAGTCTAGCCACTTCTATCCTCACGCTTAACCACATTCACACCTGAAAGAGACACTAAAACATGTCAATATAATGTTGGTGAAAGTCATAGGTTTAGACTCCAACGCTAAAACAATTATAAGGTGTGAATAACCACCATCAACAAAACAACATATGGACAATGTGTTACAAATATGCATTAACAACTAACATTCAATATTAATCATACCAAACCAAAATCCAAGGCTCCTACCTTGCCAAACAACATGGTACCATAGATGATCACACTATGTACCTATCCCAAGGCCACTACCTTGTCAAACCACAAGGCCACTACCTTGTCAAACCTCAAGGCCACTACCTTGTCAAACCTCAAGGCCACTACCTTGTCAAACCACAATAACTGAGACGACACGTGTCCCCCGATCCAAATCATACACAATCAAAAATCACATAGCAGTTAATCACATAATGTACACACAAGTCCATCTCAAATCACAAACACACTCACAGCATAAATTTAGAAAATAACTCAACACAGTGTCTCTTCCATCCCATCTGGAAGTCAAAATCAATAGTAAACATGGGACTATGAAACTCACATGATTGAGCTTCTCCAAATGTCCTCGCACTAGCAAAAAGCTAACAAACCAAAAACACATAGTCAAAACATGAACCAATCACTAAAACGGCTCATCAACCTATGATGGACATCTAGCCTCCTACTATATAAATACCTTATTTATATGCTCTAAGCATCTCATTACACCCCTCTATAAAGCCCTTAACTCCTTTTACTTCATAACCCGTCCCGTTAACATTTTAACCAAAACAGTCCCGTTTTTCATACCTTAAACTATGGGTCGATCTCCCCCTTAAACATAACCATGATCTCTGTAAAAGGAATATTCATACCCTTACATATGTTGGCTAACACCTCCCACTTTCCCTAATCTTAAAGCTACTGTTAAGGCCCCGATATACATATATCTACTTTTGTCATTCCAGATTTCCTGATTTTAAATGTACTAAAAGTTTGTTACCATTAAGGGGTCTTACCCTAAACCACAACCTTAGCCCAAAAGCAGATACTTAATACAATATATAAACCATCTCTCACGTTCGTGAGAATATCCCAATGCAACCCTAAGTACCCCAAACAACCCAAAACTTAAAAAGAAAACAGGCTGAATTCAAAACTGTTTTGACCTCCGACTGTTGTAACCTGTTTTTGACCCACTTCCCGACCTTCAATTTAGTTCTCGTTTCTTGCATTGGAAATCCACTTCAAATATATTTCCAGGGGTACTTTGATCGTAAAATAAGAGTTTATAGAACTCCCGATATGATCAAAACAATTGACTAAAAATCTGCCCAGTTTTTAAAAACGGGTTTAAACAAATTGAACTAATTAATTACCCATAACCCCATCTAATACACGCCCTAGATTATATGATCATCATATTATGATTATAACATCATTAATTTACTGATTTTATATAAACCCTAACCCTAATCCATCATAAGAATGATTAAGAAATCATTAAAACAATTAAATTAAAAAGGGATTTGAAGGTTTTACCTTATGATTAATGAAAGATGAAAAACCCCCAAAATTATGAAGAACCATAACTTTTTTTAGTGAAACCCACGAATTTTATTAGCTCCAGGGATTTATGTTTTTATTTTTTTGTTTAGTAAAACATTATATAGTGTACACAAGAATCCTAGTCCAATTATAACACTTGTTTCCTTTTTTTTCCTCTTTTTCTTTTTTTTTCCCAAACCGACCTAACACCCCTAAAATTCGTTTTTTATTTATTTTTATTATTAATATATGTAATAATAATATTACCTTAATTTTCCTTAATTTATTTCAGCTCCTAAAGCCTCCAAAACCTCAAAACCGTAAAACTAGTCAAATTTACGCGTTTTACCGAAAAAGTCGTAAAATATACACTTTTAAAAAAATATCTCAAATTTTGAAATAAACTTTATAATTAAGTCCTAAATGACCTAAAACCATCCCAAAAAATATTCATATGACTAATTACCTCATTCGAGACCTCTAAATGCTAAACTGTAAATCCTAAAAATACACTATTACTATAATACTTATACGTATACGTAAACACCAAAAAACACCATTTCATTTCATAGTCACTAATTGTGAACTCATGAACATGAAATCATCACACATCGTTTCACTCACAAGGTACCCCGTACCGGAAACGATATCCAAACTACAATCTATACACACCAATAAGCACAGAAACACATAAAGACACGTAACTAGCACAAAATAAAACTAAGTGACGAACCTCAAAACCAGGGTTGTCACATTTACGTATTCACAGCTTTACGTGTGCATTTAAATTATTTTCCACATATTCGCATTTAATGTGCATGCTTGGTTGGTGTGCATGATATTGTTTGTCATATTTTAAGTATTAACGTTTGATGTTTCTTTCGACTTTAGGGTGTTTTGTTTTATCTGTGGAATGCACAGATAATATTATATTCACACACTTTAACCAAACACTGCAAACACAGCTGATGCACTGAACTAAGTTCAATTTTTTTGCGGCTTTGTTGTTTCACAAATTTTCGTAACACTAATTTATCCCCGCGTTATGTTCAGCCCGTAAGGAATTCCCTGTTTTTCTGCACTTTCTAGCGGCTGCTCAAATGGTGGATCCACTTGTTGTAGGGAGGTCAAACCGATGCCCACTTTACGACACTATCACTGGCATAGCTCTCTGCAACGCATGTTTAGACCCTGCCCGTGTTGGCGTGCTCTCGCCCGCTATTATCAGAGGCAAAAAATATAATATACGCACTTTGCTTAATAGCAATTGTATCCACAGTCACGCATACTGATGTTTCCTTTATTGTTTCCCACCCTCCTTCCACAATAGCTTCTGGTTCATCCACCGCACCTCCCACGCCGCCTCGCAGGTGCTTTACAACCGTCTACACACAAACTGAAAATTTTGGTCATGGACAAGCACGTGATGGCTGTCAACCTGTTGCTGATGTAGGATCAAAGGATGCGCGCCAGCCGTCCTAGAAACGTAGGTTGTATTTGGGGTCCGGTAATAACAAAACCACCCGCAGCTTACCTGCATCGACAGGTTTCCTTCTTTTGCTATCGGCTTATAAATTTTGCGCCGCCCACGGTTTTCAAAAGTGCTATTTTGTATGTTCAATGTCTCCGCTCTGTGCAGGCAACAAGACTGTGCACAGCCCCACTGCCAAACCACACATCTTGGAGTTTCGTCCTCCTCCAACAACATCGGTCAACCCGTCAAACATATGCAAGCCAGTGGGGTATGCCTTTCCTCCACCGGGCCCTACATCTTGTTCAAGGGATACGAACCAGCATGCCCTAGTGTCCTAACAACACATCTTGAACTTCTATGCGGCACCAACCACATCTGTTGGCCATTCAGGTGCCTCCAGCTTCACGGGTTGTGGTCACATCTTGAACTTCTCTGCGCCACGAACCACAGATGGTGGTCGTTCAACTGTCCGCGTAAAGAATGATGTACCCTCTACTTCTTATTCTTTTGACCATCAATCAGTCAGTGTTCCCCGGTGTGTTGCGACCACATCTTAGCAACCTGGTAAACAACATTTCTTCATAGGCCTGTTGGTAACTCGCATTATGCAAAACTTACGTTTCACTCTATGCGCCTTTCATTGGTTTCTGTATACACGTTTGCAGGCCATTCTATACCAGGACCTTCTACTCCTGCACGGGGAAACAATTTATCGACGGCGTTGTCGGCCAAGGAATGCCTCACCACATGCTGCAACTCTTGTTCTGTCAAGGTATGTTGATCTAGGTGATTGTGACCAAGAATGTCAACACTATCGCGCTAAATTCTGGACGGTCGAACGCCTTAAATCAAACTGATATGCAAGGCGCCCGGAGTATCATCTTTTCTGCATGGGGGTGGGGGGAATATACATGCAACTAGACCTCCCGCCTCTAGAACCTATACAATCTTTTCTGCTAGATTCACGGTTTATGGACAATATTCGGGCTTATAACCAGATGTTTGCTATAACATCATTTGGTGCAGCTATTGACAACTCGGTCAATAAAGGCAGAGGTCCGTATGTTTTTAAAGTCAAATCTACCATCGAATTGGTTCCCTTTGTCCTGAGGAGGGGGATTCGCCTCGGTTCTTACAGTTGTGTATGTATGACACAGCAAACGAGGTCGCAAACCGCATGGCCCAATTTGGTGGTGAGTTTGACAGTGGTCTAGACCCAGCCATAGTACATCATCTGATTCAGATCATGGATCAGAACAATGCGTTGGTTCAGCTGTTTCATACAGCTCACAATAAATGTGTGGATTCAGACATTGAACCGTTCAGGATCCGGTTGTACAACATGTCTAGCGTCCGCGGGTACGAACTACCAACTTTCAAGGATGTTGGGGGCATTGTGTTTGAAAGCGGTCCAAGGACTAGAACAGATTACGATGTTATAATCGAATATTGTTGCGGAGAAGTTAAACGCATCAATAAACTTGACCAGTCATACATGCCCTTGCAATTCCCACTCTTATTTATATATGGCCAGTCGGGGTTCTACCCAAAAATGAAATTAAGCCCTAAGGGTGGCGGTGGAGAAGCCAGAAAAGTTTCTATGAACCAGTACTATAAGTACCAGCTTCACCTCCGCGTAGGTCACTTTGGCGTGATATTCAGGTCAGGGCGCCTTTTCCAGCAGTATGTTGTTAGTGTTTTTTGCTCTGTTGAGCAAGCAAGGATTGATTTCATACGTACACACTAGATCGGCATCCGAAGTGAATGTCTTGCAGGCCTGTACGGTGTCCTAGGGAGAGGCGACATAGAGGGTATCACGTGCGGAAAACAAATTGTGCTACCCGTTATTTTACCGGAGGCCCAAGGTACATGTACAACCACTATTTGGATGCACTTGCTATCTGTCGAGCGTTGGGGAACCCATAGTTTTTCATCACGTTTACATGTAACGCTAAGTGGCCAGAGATTGAACGCTTCATGTCTGACTTCCCTGTATTAACAACAACGGGCAGGCCATATGTCGGTTGCAGGGTGTTTGAACAAAAAGTTGAAGCGTTTGTCAAGTACTTGAAGAAGGGTCGTCTTTTTGGTGTTGTCACAGGCGGTAATTCTCTTTGTTCTTTATTTTTGCCTTCGTGTCTTTCATCCTTCCATACACTGCCTAAAGTGTTTTACATGTTCCTTTCCCGCAGTTTTGTACACAACAGAATTCCAAAAGTGCGGTCTCCGCCCATTCACACACTCTTTTATGGGTCGATTTGAAAGACAAGATAACTGAACCATCTGAGATAGATGAGTATATCTCTGCTTAAATTCCAGAACCCGTGCTTGATCCGAAGACCTAGAAAATTATCACGGAACTCATGATGCATGGACCCTGCGGCCCACCAAATATGTCTACGCCGTGTATGAAGGATGGGTCGTGCGAAAATAATTTTCCCAAAAAATACAACAACACTACCTATTTAGACGACAAAGGATATGTTCACTATCGATGAAGAGACACGGGTCTCTATATTACAAAGCGCGACACGCAGTTGGACAATTCTTACGTCGTTCCTTACAACCGTTCTTTGTGTCTCATGTTCCAAGCGCACATAAATGTCGAATATTGTGGCCGGATCATGCTGATCAAATACCTTTTCAAGTACATTTCAAAAGGGCCCGACCGCATCTTTGCAAAGATCACAAGGCCAGTTGGTGAGGCTTCTACATCAGCAACCATACAACAAACCGCAAAGGATGAAATCCAAAACTATGTGGATGGTCGTTTCATTTGCCCTCACGAAGCTTGCTGGAGGTTGTTTGATTTTCCAATACACAGTCGAGAACCAGCTGTGCAGATACTCGTTGTCCATCTAGAAAATATGCAGCCCGTAAATTTTCGAGCGCGTGACAGGATAGACGTGGTTGTGAACCTCCTTGACAAAAAAAACACTCTAACTGAATGGTATGCATACAACGTAGACAACCACGACAGGGACAAGTTAACGTACCTCGACTTTTCGTTCGAATTTATATGGTATGCGGACTCAAAAAAGTGGAAATGTCGCGTTGTCAAAACAAAGCATTCCATTGGTAGGCTTGCTTACGTTCATCCAAGTTCAGGTGAGCTTTTCTTTTTCAGAATGATGCTTTCTCATCAAAGGGGTTGTCAATCACCTATAGACGTCCGCACAGTCAACACCATCGTGTTTCCTTCATACCGGGTTGCATGTGAGGCCCTTGGTCTGCTTGGTGACGATAAAGAATTGGATATATCGCTAAAAGAAGCAACGGGAAATGGATATGCCTCTGAAATCCGCGTGTTATTTGCACAACTTTTTGTGTATTATGAAGTTGCAGATCCACCTAAGCTTTGGTCAAAACATTGGAGGAATATGTCCGACGATATACCAATGAGAGTGTCCCAGACCACTGGCATCCCTAACTACCATGTTAACGATTCTGAATTGAAAAACTATATTCTTTTTTAGATCTAGTCGATCTTAGACGGGCATGCGAAAAGTTTGTTGGAATTTCGTCTTCCAAACCCTCCTCAATGGCTGCTAGACATTCTAAAAAACAAACTTCTCATGGAATAGAGGAACTACAACCGCAACATGCTAGCTGAGGAAACAGCAACGTCTGTCCCTAAGCTAAAATCTGACCAACAGCCCATTTACAACCGCATTATTGGCGCGTCTAAACAAAATAAACAAGAGCTTCTGTTTGTGTATGGTCATGGCGGGACATGCAAGACATTCCTGTGGAATACAATCACTAGTGCCCTACGCGCGCGGGGAAAAATAGTTCTAGCAGTTGCGTCTTCAGGCGTCGCATCTCTCTTTCTCCCTGCTGGCAGAACAACGCATTCCCACTTCAAAATCCCTCTGGAATTAACGGATGAGTCTCTCTGCCACATTAAAAAAAGATTCAGCTAGGGTCCCTGATGATCGAAACAAATTTAATCATATGGGATGAGGCCCCAATGAATAACAAACGTTGTTTTGAAGCATTAGATAAAAGCCTGGGGGACCTTATGTGTGTGCCACAAAAACTCTTTGGTGGGAAAACAATCATATTGGGAGGTGACTTTCGATAAACGTTGCTAGTTAAAAAAGGAGCATCCAAAATAAAACTTATAACATCGTCTATTGCCTCTCAGACCTGTGGCCGCACTTCAAGATTCACACACTTAGTCAAAATATACGCTTGAGGCGTAAAGGCATGAGTGAAACTGAAAAGACGCAAGCGACTGCTTTTGCAAAGTGGTTGCTTGATGTGGGTAATGGACATGCTGGCATACCAGATGGCACCGATTCTACCGACTCAAAGAACACTGTTTCCCACCAACTGATGAAGGTCTTACATAGCTGATAGAGTTTATCTATGACAAAGAGACTCTAGAATCGCCCACGCAAGAAACACTGCAAGAAAAGGCCATTGTCTGCCCGAAGAACGAAACGGCAGACGTCATAAACGATAAAGTATTGGAAACCATCCCAGGAGAGCCAACAACTTACCCCAACAATGACCAAGCTTTCCCGAAAGGCCGAGAAACATCTGAGACAGACATGCTCTATCCCATGGAGTACCTCAACACGCTGTCATTACTGAGTTTCCCACCCCATCAACTCAGATTGAAGATTGGATCCCCAATTATGCTCCTCCGGAATACAAACTTGGCTGGTGGGTTATGTAATGGCACAAGGATGATTGTAAAGTCGCTCAAGACAAAACTTATAGAAGCACAAATTATTACCGGAACACGAATTGGAGAAAAGGTTTATGTACATAGAATTGCTTTGATTCATGACGATCCCAACTTGTCATTCACTTTCAAGCGTAGGCAACTCCCGGTAAAGCTATGTTATGCCATGACTATCAACAAAAGCCAAGGCCAGTCTCTTTCTAAGATAGGTGTTTATCTGCCAAAACCCATTTTTAGCCATGGCCAACTATATGTGGCTTTGTCAAGAGCTACCTCACAAAATGGACTGAAAATCCTTATTGAGGAAGAAGACGGCCACCCGCCCGACATAACAAAAAACATAGTGTACACTGATTTTTTAATGCTATAAAAAATGGTCGGGTTACCTCACAAGTGACAACATCTAACTAGCGCGTGTTCCATAAAAACACATTCTGCACAGCTAAATATAGAATATATCACATAGTTATAACCGCTAACATCATAACTGCTTATGTACCTTCATTCTCACGCTCTCGATAACCACACCTCTAGTTAACACCGTACTATTTACTAACATATACCATCCTTTGTCCATTACATCTTGCCTTTTGCATGCTTTTATCCATGTTTCTGGTGTGTGTATGTTATGTAGATGTAATGCGATTATTTGGAACAGACACACATCCACTATACTACACAACTAACTTGGTTGTCTATCTTATGTGTTTTCCAGGTAAAAAAAGGATGGCATCACTGCTTGTGACAGTTGCAGAAACAAGTGATCTGACAACAATATCAACACCAATTGACGAAATAGTTTTAGGAGAAAGAGACTATGTTCTCGAAGCAAAGATCTACCGAAAATGGATCTCAAAATCTCTGCCAGAAAATAAGGAAATGGCTTTTTCCTACATGCTTATCGATGCACAGGTTCATGATTATTCACCCACAATATTCGTTAGAAAATGGTTTTATTAATCAATCTTTTAATATGACTTTACTACGTTAATAGGGAAAGGGGATTCAAGCAAACATGGATATCGACAATCTGGCCTACTTTGACAAGATTATGACTGCTTGGAAAGTGTACAGGATCACGCATTTCTTCTGTAAAAAACAAGTCCATACCAACAGACACTAGCCTAAAGTTTGGGAAAATCACGAACTTTGAACACCTAGAAGGCAAAGAGACAACATGGCCATCACATTACTTTGAGTTTGTCCCATATACCAAGTTGGAATCAAGGATGCGCTACCGCGAAACGAACCAGAAGATGGTTTATCCACGGCTGACAGATAACAACATCCAGTTCTTATCTTGGCCCTTACATTCATTTATTAGTCTCACTAACAACAACTAACACGCGATCCTTGCTTTCGACAGATTACTTCGGATGTATCAAAACAATAGGAGATCTATCATCGGTCGAAGAACTAGCTTCCGGAAAACCTGTTACCAGAAGAATTGGCATCCAAATCTACAGTAAGACTGTTCTCTAAACCAACCTTTAGAACATCATTCCAAACAACAACGTTTAACAATTTTCTTTTTGTAGAGGGAATGTTGTTCAGTTAACATTGTGGGACTCCATGGCTAGAGAGTTTCCAAAGGCCGACATACTTAAGCTCCCACAACCAATCATGATCGCTGTCTCATCCTACAGAGTCGGTAAATACAGAGGTAACTTCCTCCCCACAGTCGATCTTAATCAAACGTTTACTATTGACGCATGGCTAACATGGTCTTACCACAGACTACCAGCTATCTGCAATGCCGCCCACTCACTACTACGTGAATCCATCGACAACACAAGCAGACGCTACACATGCATCGTATGTCTTCCCATACCTTATAACACGTGCCATTTTATACTCTTATTTCACAGTTCAGTAAATAACATCTTCTTCCCCACCATAACATGCAGGTTTGAAGACATATTCAAAAAACAACCACCCTTACAGATTTCGAAGCATCGGTTCAATGAACCAACTCTAGCTAACCAGAAAAATGTCCAGACATTGGCAACATTGCTCAAACAGAACCCAGTGACATACAAGGTATGCCTAAATTATATGCATTGACCATGAAGACCTGCATTATTTCCTAACACGTGTCTTTTTCTAGGATGTGCAATTCAGCTGCGAAGCTACCATACAAATAGTCATGGAAAACAGGGTATGACACTATGTTTCGTGTGGTGAATGCAACAAGAAACCACACGGTCAATGGGATTTACGAGTGCGATGACCATGGTGAGCTGGATACACCGGATTTCAGGCCAGCATATGTTCGTGTTTGTCAAATTGTAATGTACAAACTCATTGACACGCTAATCCATCTCACCCCAACTGGCCCATGCAGGTACAATTTCAAGACCACGGTTCATGATGCGACAGCAACAGCGAATTTCACCTTCTTCTCACCAACGGGAGACGAACTACAACCTACCCCTGTTCAGAACTAACATAGAAGTACCTAACGACAGACGCAAGGCAGGCACCTGTTGGTATACACGCCATTGAGGGAAAGACGCACACGTTTCTCATTTGCTTCATCCCTGGGTAACGCATGACATCTGGTGAGTTTGCGGTAGATGCAGTCAGATAACCGTGTAAAAGTTGATCGAGCCAACTATGAATTCCCTACCAATAACCCCAAACCCAACGCCAATAGCAATTGCAACTCCAAGCCCAACACCACTAGCGATTGCAGGCATTAAACAAGAAGTTCCATCATCCAATGTATCAGAAATGGAAGGTCCATCAAACAAAGTCTCACGGATGGCTACAGTAACAGAAACAGGTGCGCCATCTTTGCTTCTAATCTCTAATCTCATATTCACCCAACAGTTAAGCCATTTATTTTGTGTCCATGTGCATTTTTTTATTAAGTTCATATAACAAGTTAATTACCCTATGCTCATCTACCCTGAAAGCGTAAGTATACCAAAAGAACAACGGTAAAATAAAAATATATTACATTAACGGCGGTTCACTGACACTGATGATACAAACACAAAATTAAACTGACAAAGGAAACAAACACGACACAACCACATACCCTAAACACACATAGGTGGACAAACCGGACACACAACGACATAGGGCTTTTATTGGACACCTAAAAGACCAGCAGAAAACCACCTCTTAGAAACTTTATTCACCAAGGTCCCTTGGCCGTCACTTTGGCAGAAAAAGCCTTCTTCAAGTCGATCATGCTTTGGATTGTGGTTGTTTCAGCCTTCAGCTTCTCAAGAAATCCATTGTCCTCCACCTGCTTTTTGTCATGCAGGGATATCATCATAGAGATTATACAGTCGGTTGGAAAGGACTGCAACTCTTGAATAAAGTGCTGGCGCTCAACAACATTCCAAAAAACTTCTCTGCTAGCACCCTCCACTTTCCACTTCCATGCTTTGTCCGCTAAAACATGCTTAGCCAAATACCGAACAAACAAAGTCCCCAAATCCTGAGTCCCACTTGCAGCTTCCAATGCATTCAATCTATGATGATATGCCATTGTTTGTTTGTTTATGTATTGTGAATTAGTAAATGATTTGTGTGAAGTCTACAAATGCACCCATGGCCTTAAATAGAAGCCCTTGCCATTTCACTGTTTATACAGTAGAGATTCCGGTTAGAGTTTAGTCACACTAGCTAAACAAAGTTGTCTCATAGTTGCTAAGTGTTATGACCACCTTAGTTTATTTCCAACTTGGAAACACCCCTCCCAATACCAGATGACCTCAATAGAAATTTACTTGCCCAAAGTAGATACAAATATTACATTCAGAATAATAACAACCATATATTAGTTAAAACAAAACTGCCAGTATCAACAACTTTTGAGCAAGATACTCTACAATTCAACTTGCACCACTTGCTAACTGCATACACTGCCATCAACTCTTAGTATTTGTTAATACATTTTATTTCCTTTTTTGGACCATTAAACATGCATACATATATTCAGTTGTGAATGTTTTTCCCCCTTTTTGAACCAACAAAATGCCATAACTCTGCCTAATCGTAGTCTATGGTTTGCTGTACAGGTACTCCCACCAAAGGCATTCTGATGCAAAGTATAATACATATACATAATAATATATCGTAACGTAAGTGATTCGACAAACAATTCCTTTAGGAAAAAAAATTATAAGTCAAAACTCACAAAATAATATATAATATATATATACCGGGCAAGTGATCACCCGGGTCGTTTCCCAACGAGGTGTGAAATTGACGTTACTTTATTGGTTTGACTTTTGGATGCTTGAATAATCGATAACTTGATTTGGTTTTCAAAACTACGGAAAACCATATAGAGAACGAGAATAAAATCTAAGGCACGAAAAATAAAACTAAGGCATGTAAAATTAAACTAGAAAATTACTTAAAACTACGGGAAAACATAATAAGGCATCGAAATGAATCCTACGTCTACGAGAACGATAATGAAAGCAAAGGTAAAATTAGACTAAGTAGGATAAATTAAATTAACGAAAACAAACGTAAATTATAACGAAAGTAAAAACACGACATTAAAGCAAATTAACAAATTTAAATACTACAAGTGCAAATTTATTTTTCCTAAGTATTAAACGATAAAAGAAAATTTTATCAAAAACAATTACACATTTTTTTTTTACTTTTATATTTTTTTCTTATGAATTAATAAAAAATTTAAACTAATTAAATTATTAAAAATAAAAAAACTTTAAAAAAAATCTAAAATTTTTATAGATAATCCATTAGATATCGAAAAGAACTTAGGAAAAATTAAAAAGATGAAAAATAAGCACGAAAAAGCTATAAAGTAAGCATAAATAAGCTAAAAGAGTAAACATGATTGTGGGGTTAAATAGAAAATGTTGCAAGCCTAAGACATATATAAAGAGTTAGAGCAGATGGTAACGACAGGGGTATGTGAGGCGTTGTGGTTCGTGCAATAGGTCAGGGTGTCGAACCATGCTGATGACATTTTTCGAAAATCATTTTTTTTTCTTCAATAAACTACAACAAATAAAAAGTAGATAGATTTTCTTTTTTCAAACGTTTTTGTTCATGAGTTATAAGTATCACACAGCAGCAACATAGTATTCCTTTGGTTAACCCCCTTTTTTACTACTAATGATACCCATCAAATAACCTACAATAGACAATTATAATAGTACACATACATGAACAATTAAGCATTTTAGATTTTCAATATTCAACATAACTATCCAGCATAAGCAACATACATATCTTCACAATCAAACAATACAAACAGATTTAACATTATAAAAAAACATGAATTAAAAGACAAGAAAATTACTAAAACTTACAATTGAATCCGAAAGAGCAACGAATTAAACGAGATCATTAACCATAACAATTTTACCAAAAAAATTATCCATAAACCCTCCTGCAATCATACGGATACTTTTTTTTTTGCTTTTCATCTTTCGATTAAAGGTACTGATCTAGATAACTAGATACATTTTTTTCTTCGATTTAGTAACCAAGTAGCTATATCAACAACATTTTTTTTTTCAATTCAAAATAAACTTAACAAAAAGACTTTACAAATAACAGTTATAAATTGAGAACTAAATCTAGGAACGAGAAATAACTTGATTAAAAATTTCCGAGCTTAAATTAAAAACAAGAAACTCGAATTAAAATAAAACTGAAAAAAATACATTAAAAGCAAACCTACACTATGGAAAATTAAAAGCATTAATTAAAACCCCCTTTTTTTAATTATCCCTGATGAACAGTAGCAGTAAAAGAAAAACACCAATCTTTATACTTTTTTTTGTTTCGAATCATAAATTTAACATTACTAAACACTTTAAAAAAATCAACATAAACTTATATTATATTTCAACATAGATTAAATTGACAAATAAAATAAACAAACTGATATTTTCAAATTAAAATTGACTGAAAATTTAAGAACAATAATTAAAATAAAACTTTAAAAATAGCCGAATCTTAGATCAAAAACGTCATGGATGACGTTTTGATTTTGGCTCCTTATCTTCAGAAAATCACGTGGGTTCTTTTGTCTTGATCCTTGATGGGTCTTTTTCTTCACTTGAATACGATTTAAGACATCACCAATCTTGTCTTATTGTTTTGATTTTGAATTCGAATCATGTGGGGTAAGGTCGTTTGTCTTGTTGTGAAAAGAGGGGGAAAACGATTTTAGTGATTACGGTTTGTTGATTTGGGGAAAAAAATGGAGGCTGCCATTGAAATGATGAAACCCTAAAACTTGATCTCTTTTTCTTTTTCTTTGCTTCCATCCGTGAATAACAAATGGTGTAATGTTTGGTGCTAATTTTCTTGGGTTGTGGTGTTTAGTAAAAGCCCATAACCAAAATGAAGACAAATAATAATGGGCTTTAGATTTCGGTCCGGTGGGTTTACACGAAACAAAGGAGAGATAATGGGCTGACTTGTTAAGTGTGGTTAAATGGTGGCCATATTAAAATTAAACGGGCTGATTTGGCCCGTTAAACGGGTACGGATTGGCCCGTAAAATATTAGTTTGGATTTGGGATCGATTGTCGATGCTCATTCTAATGCCATGCTCGGGGTTGACTTTGACTTCATCTTGACTTGTAAAAATTACGAACGTTGTCGAGTCGATCCGAATTTGTCTGTTTTCGTTTCGCTTTCAATCCTTTTGTACCTAAAAGACATAAAACACAAAACACACATATTTGCAATATAGTATGATATAATTTAGTGTTTTTAGTCATTTTACCGGGCTTTTTGGGTATAAAATGATGAGTAAATGGACCCTCATCATTCCCCCACACTATCAATTGCTAGTCCCTAGCTATCCGATCATGTAAAGTAATGAAAGGATCAAAAGTATACCCCGTTTTGACTCTTATTCAAAATTTAAAAGGACAATACAATTTTTTTTAAACTACTAAGGTTCATTCATCGTCCCCGATTTTCACCCGCCCCAAACTAAGCGTGAAACGAGATCATTGTCTTTTACAGGTTAGTAATGCTAACACTACTCATATTCCTTAATCATGATACTTAAACTCCCTTATTCCTAATTGGTATCTCTAAATTTTATTTTTGTCATGATGATCACGAGGATTCATATTTGACTTATTTTGATAAGAGATTAGGTCCAAAAATAGAGTTATAACGGTGCAACTAAAACCATCAATTAGTAACCTTTCCTAATAGTAACGGTGTCAAAAAATTAAGTTAACAAGAAAGATCGATAACACGGTTTTATAGTGGATTTGAATATTTGACTTATTGACCATGACTTTTATTACCCTCCTCATCATCAGAAGTTTTATTATCATGGATTACCTTAGCCTTTTATTATCCGCCTCATTATCGGTGGTTTTATTAGCTTCGGTCTTGCCTTGCCTTTTATTATCCGCCTCACTATCGGTGGTTTTATTAGCAAGACGGTATGTCCAAAATTGGATTTATTAAGAGCTTATGGATTATTTTTTAAGCCATTCACTTATATTTCGCATCGATTTTAGCCTTTTGAGCTTAGAATTTTTGTTGTTTTTTTGTGAATGACTAAGAAAAATTATATAAGCTTTATTGGGGTGCCAATATTTCAAATCCGTAACACTGGCGAACCTTAAATGTCTTCCCAATCTAATTACACGGGAACTACTAGAATTAGTTAAAAATCAACAATAATGATCGAACCGCTAAAACAATATTTATTAACAATTTATTTATATACAAGCGTTGGGACAAAAAGAACACAACTAAAACACATGAGTTTTTGAAAGAATACGAATACTCTACGTTTAGCATATTAACTTATAATCGACTATATCATTTCTCGTCCTCAATAAAGAGACTTAGCCTAATATAGTTAAGGAACAAAGCTAAGGGCTCAACACGCCCGGTCGGGTCAAAATTAAACCTAGACACAAAAATACTAACAAAATGTGCAAAGCACATCTTTTTTATTTAATAAAAATATAAAAAAATTGGTCAAAACGGAGGTGTTAGGGTACTAGTAGGTATAAATGTGATCAAATCCGGCTAGAATTTCCCCCACACACTTAGAATTGAATATTGCCCTCAATATTCAAAGTACCGGCCGGAGCCGACACTATAGAACGTAAAAGGGTAATACTACTAGCCAAGTGTGGGAAAGAAAAGATTTTTTTCACAAAAAAAAGATTATAAGATATCCCTAGATAAACGTTAGTAAACAAGACAGGATATTGGGCGGCCGGATTGAAAACGGGCGCTTCAATCATCTCTATCACGGAAATCCTGAAAACATAGAGCAAAACATGGTAACAAACAATGGAAGAGGCATCTCCCCCACACTTAGTGTTAGCAAAAACCAAGAAGAAGAACACAAAAGATCCTCGGGTTGCCTCCCGAGAAGCGCTTGTTTATTAACGAGTCGTAGCTTGACTCGCCCCGAATTCAATGGTCATGGGGGAGCAAGTGGAAGACAAATCTCCATCGAACTTTCATTCAAGAAGTTTGGATAAACGTTGAATTTCACAAAAGTTCCACTCCGATGAGATACACCCGGCTCAAGAGAAAACGATACACGAAGATGCCGGGGTCAAAAATTGTATCCTCATTCCCGGAGGAGAGAAGATATGGTGGAGAATATGTAAGAAATGGAAGAAAGGTCCGGATAATGAGTTTGTAAAAGTCATCATTCTCTTCGAAATGCAGTTCATCAATGAACCCCTTAAGAATGGAAACTAAACTCATCATGGGAGAAGACACATGATCATTATTCTCAACGGGTGGGAGGGTGGGAATAGCAATATCATGAATGATCACCGAGTCGACGAGAGAAATATCAAAAGTGAATTTATCGAGCTCGGGATCAAGAATAGTCATACCACAATTCTTAAGAGGATCCGGATCAAATGTGAATTGATCATAATCGGAATCATTAAGATGGTAATCAACATCTCCCGATGGAGATGGAACAAATAGAGTAGATTCAAAAGTGAATCTCTCAAATGTGGTATCATCAAACTCAATATTATTTCTCGGTGGAAATGGATGAAGAAGAGTAAGTTCATCCGTGAACTTCTCATAGACGGGCTCATGAAAATCGGTATTTAATGCCTCGATTTTAGAAATTAGAACATTAATTTTCGATAATTTTTCACGAAGCCCAACATCCTCGATTTCTCCCCCTTTCGGGTCAAAATCTTTCACCTCCTCTAAGCTTATGGTCTTGGAATGGGAAGGTGATGCCTCAACATAATCGATGTCCTCAATAGAGAAAGAACCGTCATCAATCGAAGTAGAAACATCGTTAGAATCGGGGAAATTCATAAATTGATCTTTTGAAATGTCAAGAAGCGGAGGATGATCATAAATAGGCACATCACACAAATTGTCGAGAATACCCTCGGGCTCACTTGGGATTAGGAAAAGGTCTTCGACACTAGACTTTATGAATTCGTCCGATTCCGTTGCCGGAATAGTGTCAAGATGCTCATCCTCTATTATGAGAGAGTCAACGGGCTCATCTGGTGTGATTGCAATGGTATAATCCTCGTCATCATCATCATGGTATAAGGTAGGATGGTTGAAATTCGAAGCATTAATATATTCTGCCAACTCCTCTTTAACATTTTCTACATCCTCGAGAAGTTTTTGAATCAACCCTTGTTGTTCCTTTTCTCCACATGTATGCTTAATCTCAAAAAATCTATCCCATGCTATCAATAAAACCTTCGGCTTTCTAAAAGAAAAACGATTAAACTTCTTTAAAAATGTTTCCGTAGAGGTCATAACGTTATCTCTATCTAGCAAAGCTTCATTACTTGTTTTATTATATTTTTTCATTTTTTGTTGAACTAATACGTGAATGAATAGCTCATGTTCATTAAGCTCATTTTTAGAAGCAAGGGATTGATGATGAATGACGGGATGCTGTGGGGGCTCAAAATGGTCATAACCGGAATCATAGAAAGGATTTGGCTTATAAAAATTCGTCGGTTGACATAAACAAGTATCATGAGGGGCCCCACACTTTTCACAACAAAGATATTGTTGTGAAAAACTCGGTGAACTTTATGGATAATGATAGGTGTGTAAACACCTATCCTTTTTACCACTTAATTATAATAATAACCGAGCCAAAACGTGTATTTTAAGTCTTTATGTCGGAATTATGAGTGGTTTGTGTTTTTGTTGTGATTTAGGACGAAAAGGTGAAAAGTGAAGAAAACATGGGCATTCACGGGCTTTTATTGAAGAAAAAGATGAAAGACGAAGTCAAGAAGTAAAGAGTGCAAAAAGAACGGAAGTCCAAGACCAATTCTGAAGATTTATCGAAGAAAAAGTCAAAAGACGGAAGTTTACTTAAAGCCGAAGAACTCAAGTCTATTTTATTGAAGAATTAAAAGACGAGTTCAAAGAAATCCCGAGCCAAAAGTCATATAAGTCCAAGATTAAAGAAGATTTAAAGGCTTAAGGACTAATGGTGCAATTAACAAAAAGATTAAGAAGGAAGGGCCTAATGATGCAATTAAGAGAAAAGGAAGGAGGGGAGGAAGCTTTCTAATCCTCCCCTATATATATAGATTAGTTGTTAATTATTTTTCTTTGTTGGCTAAGTGTGACAATTAGTCTTCCACCATTTATTTACCTTGCACCTTTAAATTCATGTCATTTAAATACTTGTCAAATTTAAATACCTTGTCTTGCACCTTAAATTCCTTTAATTTCAAGTAAGTTTCCATTTAATTCTTGTCAATCTTTATTTTATCTTGTTAATCTCCTATCTACCTTTCTTAATCTTTGATTTTTATGTTTATTTTTGTGTTCATGTTCATGTTCTTATTTTGATCAAAGTGGGTTTGGATTATTGTGGTTAGATTTGTTAGTTTTATTGATTTTGATAGTTTGTTTATGATTATTGGATGTTTTATTATTAGTTTAGTTTAATCTTGTGTTTGATTTTGGTTAAATTTGTGGTTAGATTCGTGTTACTGTGTTTCCGTGTTCTTCGGGGGTGTTTGTTTCTGTTACTGTGATTCCCAGGAAAGTTCCGGATCAACTCTTTGTTCACAAGGAAAACTTCCGAACCAAGGTTCCCAAGGCTAGAACTTCCGAATCAAAAGTTCCGAATCAGGAAACTTCCGAGTCAAGGAGTTCCGGACCAAGATATCTTGTTCACTCGGAAGAGTTCCGGATCAAGATCTTCCGAACCAGGATTTGTTCATCCGGAAGTGTTCCGAATCAGGATTGTTTAAAAGTTCCGAACGAAAGTTCCGGATCAAGGAAAACTTCCGAATCAGGAAACTTCCGAACGAGCAAAAAGTTCCGAACCAGAGGGCTTCACACGGAAGAATTCCGAATCAATACTTCTTGATTCATTCGGAAGAGTTCCGAATCAAAGTCTTCCGAACCAAAGTTCCGAGTCAAGGATTTGGCATAAGAAGTTCCGAACCAGGAGGGTTCATTCGGAAGAGTTCCGGATCAACTCCAAAGTTCCGACTCAAGGGTTAAGCAGAAACTTCCGAATCAAGGATTTCTTTCAGTAAAGTTCCGAACGAAGGATTGTTTTGGATAAGTGACATATTCAGAATAATTTGTTCCGGATCAAGGATTTTGGTAATATTCCAAGCGAAGAAGAATCATTCCGAACGAAGGTGACATTCCGGATGAGTGATTGTTCCGGACGAAGGATTGTTCCAAATGAGCTGTATTCAGGTTCTTTTTAGTTTTTGTTTTTAAGTTTCTGTCTTTAATTTTCAAGCTTTATTTTTCCCGCCTTTTATTTAGTTGCACTTTAAGTTTACTTGCCTTAGATTTATTTTAGCCTTGCCTTAGTTTAAGTTTTAGTTGCGTTTTAAGTTTTCCTTAGATAGTTTTAAGTTTGCGTTATTTACTTTAATTGCCTTTTAATTTTCCGTCACGCTTTTAAATACTTGTCATTTACTTTAAGTTAGTTTTAGATTTACTTTAATTGCTCTTTTACTTTAAAGTTTCGCACTTTTATTTTAAAAACAACCAAAATATTCTTTTTCACCAAAAACAATAGAGTCATACTTTAAGCCGGAAATCAATTCGTTAAGATACCGAGAACTTAACTTTCTTACCATACAAAACATCAATATTAAAATGGCGCCGCTTCCGGCTCTTTTCGTAAAGATTAACGGTTTTCTGTGAGAGACGCGTTGCTTTTTGGGATCCGTTCACTTGTGAGCGTTATTTTATTGCATAAAAAAAAATCATAAAAATTAAAAATTGATAAAAATCCATAAAAATTAAAAATTTCAAAAATCCAAAAAGATTTTATCTTTATTGTGTATATATATTGTCTTTGTGTTTGGTATTGTTTTCTTTTGCCTTTGTAGGTGTATGTGTACTAGATCTTCTAATTATCAAGAGCCCGATACTCGAGAAGATTTAAGTATGTCAGGTGTCAACAACAATCATCCACCACACCTCAATAATAACAACAATGTTCTTCCACAGCCCGATCTTCGGACAATGGAAGAGCTTTGTCAACCTACCATGTTTGGACGAGGAGGACCGATTGCGCCGATGTAAATCACGGCTCCTGAGTTTTCGTTGAAGCACCACATGATTCAGCAAGTGCAAACAAATCCTTTCCGTGGATTGCCTGATGATGATGCCAACAAACACCTCGACAAGTTCATTACAATCACCCAAAGCATGAAGTTGCCTGGTGCCACAATGGATGTTCTTCGCCTACAACTCTTCCCACATACTTTATCACATCATGCCGAGAAATGGTTTGATCGTCTCCCGAAGAATTCAATTCATACTTGGGATGACATGACTCACCGCTTTTTGTCGCGCTACTTTCCACCATCCATGGTCAGGAGCCTTCGCAATCAAATCAGCGGTTTCATGCAAGAACCCGATGAATCCCTTTTTGATGCTTGGGAAAGATATAATGTCTTGATTGATCGTTGTCCAAACCACAACATGCTTCCGGTCACATTGATTGATACTTTCTACAACGGTTTGACTTTTCGAGATCGTGATACGATTAATGCAGCCGCCGGTGGCACATTTATGAAAAGGAGACCCGAGGAGTGTAGAGAGCTTATTGAGAACATGACTACTCACCACAAAAAATGGGATTCCTCCGCTTCTTCAAGGAACAACCCGAGAGTCAATGTTTCTTCCACTTCAGCAAACCCCGATATGACCGAACTCACCCGCATGATGACCGAAATGAGCAAAAGTATCACGCTTCTCGCTTCAAACCAACAACAACAACAAGTTAAAGCGGTTGCTAATCCTTGTGAAACATGCGGCGGTTCACACTCATACACCGATTGTCCTTCGACTCAAGGAAATCCGGAAAATGTGTATGCAGCTTATGGTAATTATTCACCGGAAAATTACCAAGCTCGCCCTCAAGGGGATAGAAATTTGCTGAGTTACCGGTCCAACAATTACCTTTCACCGGTTTTTCTCCTCAAAACCAAAACCCCGCCAACAACTACAATAGAAGCAACCAAATCCCACCAAGAGCTTCTAATCCTTATCACCCACCCGCCCAACAAAACCCACCCATTAATCCCGATGTTGAAGCCATCATGAGAACCCAAGGTGAGCAAATCAAGAATCTTCAGAGCCAAATTATCAATCTAAAAGGAGATATTACCAAGCAAGGAAATGAGATTAGAGCCGAGCTTCGAGATAACATTCAATCCTCCTTCAACAATCAAACGACTGATTTGAAGAATATGCTTGCTAGTTTCTTGCCCGCCGCTCAACCTTCTACTTCGAGTTCTCTACCTTCAAACACCGTCACCAATCCGCGAGCAAATGTGAGTGCTATTACTACTCGTAGTGGAATTACCATTGTCGATCCACCGATCCCACCCCCAGCATCTACACCTCCTCCACCACCATTTATCCCTACTCCTCTTACACCTAGTATTAGTGCACCATTACCGTCTCCGCCTCGTCATGACGATGTACCTAGGAAGGACCCTTCAACATCTCAACCTTTACCTGCTACACCTGCACCTTCACCACCCAAACCCAATATCCCTTATCCCTCTCGTTTAGTCAAGACCAAACTGCTAACCAAGGAGGACTCCGAAGTGACACGCTATGTGAAGATGATCTCTCAAATGAACTTCAACATTAGCTTTCTTGAAGCACTTGTCCACATGCCCAAATTTGTTAAAGCATTTAAGGAATTGCTTAACAAGAAGGAGAAGCTGATTGAACTCGCCAACACGCGCTTAAATGAAAACTGCTCTACAGTTATTCTTAAAGAACTTCCGGAAAAGCTTGGAGATCCCGGTCGTTTTGTGTTGCCTTGCGTTTTCAACAAAACTGAAGAATTTACTGCCCTTGCTGATCTCGGGGCTAGTATTAATCTTATGCCTTTGAGTGTTTGGAAAACACTATCATTACCCGACCTCACTCCAACGAAGATGACTCTCGAACTTGCAAATCGCACTCTCGCTTACCCCGTTGGTATAGCCGAAGACGTGTTCATTAAAGTTGGCATATTTACTTTCCCGGTCGATTTTGTCGTTGTTGACTATGAAATGGACCCTCGTATTCCTTTAATACTTGGTCGGCCATTCTTGAGAACCGGACGAGCTTTAGTAGATGTGGCCGAAGGTGAGTTAATCTTAAGAGTCGGGGATGATGCACAAGTTTTTAAAATGGGGAAGCTTACAGGCAAACTTTTGGACGAGAATCAGTGAATATGATAAATGTGCTCGATGACTTTGTTGTCTACGATAATCCTTTATTCGACTCTTGCATTGATAATCCACTTTTTCAAGATGATGTGGATGATTCTCACTCCAATTTGGAACCTTCACCCATTTATGATTCTACACCGGTCTTTGATGCTTATGATGATGATTCTAGCTCAGATTCGGATGATTATGATGACCTTACTTCTGAGTATCCCGATCTGCCCACGTATGATGATTTCGATGAGGCCGATACTCTTTCGAGCGATTCTTCACATGATGAAGATCCTCCGCCATCACTCGATCCTACTTTGGACGATTACTCATTTGAGGAAGACTTATCTACGTTTCTCAACACTTACTTCCCTCATGAGAGTGATGCTCCTCCTTATGATTTTGAAGATTATCGTCTTGATCCTACTTTGGATTTGAAGAACATTCTTTCCAAGGAGAAGAAACCGGTCGACACCAACATCCGCAGCACGTATGATTTAACACCTCTTTGTCCTCCTTCTGAGGACGAGGTTGTGCTTCTTCGCGGATCTTCTTCATACTCTGTTGAGCCTGAGTGCTATTTTCCCCTAAAGGAAAAGGTGTTCGACCCTGGTATTGCAATCTTTAAGCCATCTCAGTATCCACCTGATGAAATAAAAGGAAATATCTTTGGAACTTATGGAAATCTGCTTGCACCACTTCACCCTTGCTTCCACCGTGCTCCATCGCTGCTTAAGGGAACCTTGCCTACTCTTCTTTGGCTTGCCTTGTTCGCCTTAAGCCTGTGCAATTTGATGGACGAAAACTATGTCTTTGATCCTGGTGGATATGTTTCATGCTTCTTCCTATGATGATCAAGGTCGAGTCAGGCTCAAGACTGGGTTAACAAAAACCAAGCGCTTCTTGGGAGGCAACCCATGCATCTATCTTTTAGCTTTCTTTATCATAAGTGTAGGGGAGACCCGTTGGTTTGGTTTCCTCTCTCTTCTTAATCAGGGATTCGAGCTTCAATGATCCACTCTTGATGATTCTTGACGACCCGTGATTCCGTGTTCCCTTCTTCCCGGTTCTATCCTAAACTCTTTTCGATTTACTATTTTATATTTTCTCAATATTAAAATAGGAATCTCTTTAGTTGTCTCTTCTTTAGCAAGATTTAAACAAAGTGCACAATGTCCTAAGTGTAGGGGAGTTTACTCCCATATGCTTAAACATTGAGGACAATGTTTATGTTAAGTGTAGGGGGGACTTCTATCGAAGTTAAGTGGCCTTTTCCTTGTATTTGTCCTCATTTTAACCGGAAAATCAATTTTTCGACATTTTTCAAAATTTTTGATCTATTTTGGCCTATTAGTTTTTCCCTTTGTATAGTTATTTTCTTTCTTTACTAGAATAAATCTTTAATATAGTGGTTTTAATTTTCAAACGTTGTGAATCTTTTGACTCAACCCGAGTTTACTTATCTAAGTTACTCTAGCTAGTATCCTTAACATGTTTAAGTCAAGTTTTGCTAGGCTTTTATATAGGGAGCTATAAAACGCGAAAGTCTTAACTCTCACGGGTTAAGAACAAGAACTTTTCGCAAGTTCCTATAATTGATCCTAGAGAGTCGTTTATCAAGGGAACTTTAAAACGCGATTTCTAAACTTGAAACAGTCTAAGAATTTGCAAGATCCTATAGGCGACTCGAAAACCCAAAACTTTGATTTAATAGGCAAAGCATCCACGAGTCTCATTCCTTGAGATTTTAAACTGTGGAGAACGAGAGATGATAGAGCCAATTATAAGTTTGGTATTCTTTCGGGAATTTATGTGAGTTAATTAATAGCCTATTATCCCATCGCTTGCTAATAAATTTATCTGCAATAAATAAGGTTGTACGATTTGAAAAGTTACTTAGCTTCTAGCCCAAGATCGTTTAAAAGTTGCTCGGTATGGATTAGAGTTCATAGCCAAGGCATAACTTATTGAAGCGGGATGCGGAGATTGGCGAGTCCAAAAAGGTCCTAACAAGGCATGAGGGCTATATTTTGTTGCTAAAAGATCCAAAGTGATGTGAAGAATCATTTATCGAAAATCAATATGAAGGATTGAGACACACGACGAAAAGCAAAAACTCCCCAAAAGTCATGGAGATATGTATCCGAAAAGACCCTAGCAAGGTATGAGGATAAATAGATCAAAGTCACAAAAGGAGGCGGATCGTTGTATATCAAAGTCCAAAATAAAGATTGGAGAAAAATGAAGAAGTCGTGGTCCAAGTATGAATCTCTCAAAACTTCAAGTGAAGAAATTCCATTGTGAAGAGAAGACCATAATTTCATGAACATCTCTCAAGGTTTGAAGTATGAAGTCGCTGCCAAATATCGGTCCGAGAAAGGTCTCAAATCGCGAAGCGAGTTATGCCAAGATATGAACTTTATGAGGTCCCAAGAAGCAGTTTTAAAAGATTTTGTCCTTTAGCTAACTATTGATTAAATCGTTCACTTCATTTTCGGACTAAATAACTATCGAAATAAGTCAAAAAATGCATCCTCGTGATCATTCAAGACAACAATAAAATATAAGAGATACACCTAGGAATAAGGGAGTCTAAGTGAATAATTGGCCCGCATGAGTTCGTGTTAGTCTACTAACTTATAATAACAATGATCTCGTTTTTAAGCTTGGTTTGGAGAAAGTGAAAACTTGAGGATGATGATTATTCATGACATTTCCAAAACTCAAGGTATGATTTTGATTTCTTTACTTTGTATGTTTATAATTTTCTATCTCGTTAATAAAGGCCAACGTGGATTAATTATGATAAAAAATGTAAACTTGCTTTGTAACTAATGCATTGCATGAGGACATTGCAATGGTCAGGTGTAGGGGATTTGATAGGTGTGTAAACACCCATCCTTTTTACCACTTAATTATAATAATAACCGAGCCAAAACGTGTATTTTATGTCTTTATGTCGGAATTATGCGTGGTTTGTGTTTTTGTTGTGATTTAGGACGAAAAGGTGAAAAGTGGAGAAAACACGGTCATTCACGGGCTTTTATTGAAGAAAAAGATGAAAGACGAAGTCAAGAAGTCAAGAGTGCAAAAAGAACGGAAGTCCAAGACCAATTCTGAAGATTTATCGAAGAAAAAGTCAAAAGACGGAAGTTTACTTAAAGCCGAAGAACTCAAGTCTATTTTATTGAAGAATTAAAAAACGAGTTCAAATAAATCCCGAACCAAAAGTCATATAAGTCCAAGATTAAAGAAGATTTAAAGGCTTAAGGACTAATGGTGCAATTAACAAAAAGATTAAGAAGGAAGGGCCTAATGATGCAATTAAGAGAAAAGGAAGGAGGGGAGGAAGCTTCCTAATCCTCCCCTATATATATAGATTAGTTGTTAATTATTTTTCTTTGTTGGCTAAGTGTGACAATTAGTCTTCCACCATTTATTTACCTTGCACCTTTAAATTCATGTCATTTAAATACTTGTCAAATTTAAATATCTTGTCTTGCACCTTAAATTCCTTTAATTTCAAGTAAGTTTCCATTTAATTCTTGTCAATGTTTATTTTATCTTGTTAATCTCCTATCTACCTTTCTTAATCTTTGATTTTTATGTTTATTTTTGTGTTCATGTTCATGTTCTTATTTTGATCAAAGTGGGTTTTGATTATTGTGGTTAGATTTGTTAGTTTTATTGATTTTGATAGTTTGTTTATGATTATTGGATGTTTTATTATTAGTTTAGCTTAATCCTGTGTTTGATTTTGGTTAAATTTGTGGTTAGATTCGTGTTACTGTGTTTCCCTGTTCTTCGGGGGTGTTTGTTTCTGTTACTGTGATTCCCAGGAAAGTTCCGGATCAACTCTTTGTTCACAAGGAAAACTTCCGAACCAAGGTTCCCAAGGCTAGAACTTACGAATCAGAAAGTTCCGAATCAGGAAACTTCTGAGTCAAGGAGTTCTGAACCAAGATATCTTGTTCACTCGGAAGAGTTCCGGATCAAGATCTTCCGAACCAGGATTTGTTCATCCGGAAGTGTTCCGAATCAGGATTGTTTAAAAGTTCCGAACGAAAGTTCCGGATCAAGGAAAACTTCCGAATCAGGAAACTTCCGAACGAGCAAAAAGTTCCGAACCAGAGGGCTTCACTCGGAAGAATTCCGAATCAATACTTCTTGATTCATTCGGAAGAGTTCCGAATCAAAGTCTTCCGAACCAAAGTTCCGAGTCAAGGATTTGGCATAAGAAGTTCCGAACCAGGAGGGTTCATTCGGAAGAGTTCCGGATCAACTCCAAAGTTCCGACTCAAGGGTTAAGCAGAAACTTCCGAATCAAGGATTTCTTTCAGTAAAGTTCTGAATCAGTAAAGTTCCGAACGAAGGATTGTTTTGGATAAGTGACATATTCAGAATAATTTGTTCCGGATCAAGGATTTTGGTAATATTCCAAGCGAAGAAGAATCATTCCGAACGAAGGTGACATTCCGGATGAGTGATTGTTCCGGACGAAGGATTGTTCCAAATGAGCTGTATTCAGGTTCTTTTTAGTTTTTGTTTTTAAGTTTCTGTCTTTAATTTTCAAGCTTTATTTTTCCCGCCTTTTATTTAGTTGCACTTTAAGTTTACTTGCCTTAGATTTATTTTTGCCTTGCCTTAGTTTAAGTTTTAGTTGCGTTTTAAGTTTGCCTTAGATAGTTTTAAGTTTGCGTTATTTACTTTAATTGCCTTTTAATTTTCCGTCACTCTTTTAAATACTTGTCATTTACTTTAAGTTAGTTTTAGATTTACTTTAATTGCTCTTTTACTTTAAAGTTTCGCACTTTTATTTTAAAAACAACCAAAATATTCTTTTTCACCAAAAACAATAGAGTCATACTTTAAGCCGGAAATCAATTCGTTAAGATACCGAGAACTTAACTTTCTTACCAGATAAAACATCAATATTAGATAACTATTTCTATTGTAGTCATAATTGCACCCCGGCTCTTGCTTATAGTTAAGCGATGGATGAGAAGGACAATCAATACTAAAATGGTAATCATTTCCTCAATGCGCACACGAGTATGGTAAACGAGTGGGTTGTGGTGGATTTTGAAAATTTTGTGGGAGTTGTTCAACGGTTTGAGTGTAGCAAGGTCCCGGAGTAGAAATACTCGGGATTTTCGGTGGACAATTATTGCCGTGATGAGCACCGTTCCCACAAGACTTGCAAGTACATTGCCGACAAAAAATACCATCCATCGAGTCACCACACTCATAACAACAATGGTCGCTAAGAAGAGGAGGACTTTGTAAAGTAGGTTTGATGGGGTCGTTATCGAAGGCACGTGGCTCGGAAGGTGCAATAACATCATTAGTGCGATCATTAGAAGACGTAGGTTCATCATCATTAGCAAAACCATCTTCGTAAAGCATCCAACGCACAAGAGCACACGGTCTACAAAATATACCTTCCACCGGGTCTCCACAATGGCGACAAAGAGGTAGATGAGGCGAGGTGGATATAACACGGTCAATCTTGCCGACGACCCTCCCATTAGAACAACTACATTGACGGGTGTACAAAGATCCGAGAGACGAACACTCTTTAAAACCGGAGAGCAACGTCATAAGAATTAAACCAAATAGAGGGTAAAGAAGAAGAATTAAATGGAGAGAGGATAAAGAAGTTTTTTTTATTTTTATTTTTTTTGGTTTTTGTCTTATATATATAATAAAAAGAAAAGAAAAATATTTTTGTATTTTTTTTTAAATACTCACAAACAAAATAATAACTTCACGAGGAAGGATCTCCAAGTCACTAATCGTCAAACCGTAACGATATTGTCGCAACACGCTTCCCCGGCAGCGGCGCCAAAAATTTGATGTAAAGTATAATACACATACATAATAATATATCGTAACGTAAGTGATTCGACAAATAATTCCTTTAGGAAAAAGAATTATAAGTCAAAACTCACAAAATAATATATAACATATATATACCGGGCAAGTGATCACCCGGGTCGTTTCCCAGCGAGGTGTGAAATTGACGGTTACGTTATTGGTTTGACTTTTGGATGCTTGAATAATCGATAACTTGATTTGGTTTTCTAAACTACGGAAAAGCATATAGAGAACGAGAATAAAATCTAAGGCACGAAAAATAAAACAAAGGCATGTAAAATTAAACTAGAAAATTACTTTAAACTACGGGAAAACATAATAAGGCATCGAAATGAATCCTACGTCTACGAGAACGATAATGAAGGCAAAGGTAAAATTAAGCTAAGCAGGATAAATTAAATTAACGAAAACAAACGTAAATTATAACGAAAGTAAAAACGCGACATTAAAGCAAATTAACAAATTTTAATACTACAAGTGCAAATTTATTTTTCCTAAGTATTAAACGATAAAAGAAAATTTTATCAAAAACAATTACACATTTTTTTTTTTTTACTTTTATATTTTTTTATTATGAATTAATAAAAAATTTAAACTAATTAAATTATTAAAAATAAAAAAACTTTAAAAAAAAATTCTGAAAATTTAATAGATAATCCATTATATATCGAAAAGAACTTAGGAAAAATTAAAAAGATGAAAGATAAGCACGAAAAAGCTATAAAATAAGCATAAATAAGCTAAAAGAGTAAACATGATTGTCGGGTTAAATAGAAAATGTTGCAAGCCTAAGACATATATAAAGAGTTAGAGCAGATGGTAACGACAGGGGTATGTGAGGCGTTGTGGTTCGTGCAGGAGGTCAGGGTGTCGAACCATGCTGATGACATTTTTTGAAAATCATTTTTTTTTCTTCAATAAACTACAATAGATAAAAAGTAGATACGAAACACTAGATTTCTTTTTTCAAACGTTTTTGTTCATGAGTTATAAGTATCACACAGCAGCAACATAGTATTCCTTTGGTTAACCCCCTTTTTTTACTACTAATGATACCCAGCAAATAAACTACAATAGACAATTATAATAGTACACATACATGAACAGTTAAGCATTTTAGATTTTCAATATTCAACATAACTATCCAGCATAAGCAACATACATATCTTCACAATCAAATAATACAAACAGATTTAACATTATAAAAAAACATGAATTAAAAGACAAGAAAATTACTAAAACTTACAATTGAATCCGAAAGAGCAACGAATTAAACGAGATCATTAACCATAACCAAATTACCAAAAATTTTATCCATAAACCCTCCTGCAATCATACAGATACTTTTTTTTTGCTTTTCACCTTTCGATTAAAGGTACTGATCTAGATAACTAGATACATTTTTTTTCTTCGATTTAGTAACCAAGTAGCTATATCAACAACATTTTTTTTCGATTTAAAATAAACTTAACAAAAGAACTTTAACAATAACAGTTATAAATTGAGAACTAAATTTAGGAACGAGAAATAACTTGATTAAAAATTTCTGAGCTTAAATTAAAAACAAGAAATTCGAATTAAAATAAAACTGAAAAAAATACATTAAAAGAAAACCTACACTATGGAAAATTAAAAGCATTAATTAAAAACCCCTTTTTTTTAATTATCCCTGATGAACAGTAGCAATAAAAGAAAAACACCAATCTTTATACTTTTTTTTTGTTTCGAATCATAAATTTAACATTACTAAACACTTTTAAAAAATCAACATAAACTTATATTATATTTCAACATAGATTAAATTGACAAATAAAATAAAGAAACTGATATTTTCGAATTAAAATTGACTGAAAATTTAAGAACAATAATTAAAATAAAACTTTAAAATAAATCTTTTAAAAGAAAACTAAATAAAACCTACACTACATAAAATTAAAGCATGCCTCTTCTTCTTTGATTTTCTTCTCTTTAAATAGCCGAATCATAGATAAAAAACGTCATGGATGACGTTTTGATTTTGGCTCCTTATCTTCAGAAAATCACGTGGGTTCTTTTGTCTTGATCCTTGATGGGTCTTTTTCTTCACTTGAACACGATTTAAGACATCACCAATCTTGTCTTATTGTTTTGATTTTGAATTCGAATCATGTGGGGTAAGGTCGTTTGTCTTGTTGTGAAAAGAGGGGAAAACGATTTTAGAGATTACGATTTGTTGATTTGGGGAAAAAAATGGAGGCTGCCATTGAAATGATGAAACCCTAAAACTTGATCTCTTTTTCTTTTTCTTTACTTCCATCCGTGAATAACAAATGGTGTAATGTTTGGTGCTAATTTTCTTGGGCTGTGGTGTTTAGTAAAAGCCCATAACCAAAATGAAGACAAATAATAATGGGCTTTGGATTTCGGTCTGGTGGGTTTACACGAAACAAAGGAGAGATAATGGGTTGATTTGTTAAGTGTGGTTAAATGGTGGCCATATTAAAATTTAAACGGGCTAATTTTGCCCGTTAAACGGGTACGGATTGGCCCGTAAAATATTAATTTGGATTTTGGGATCGATTGTCGATGCTCATTCCAATGCCATGCTTGGGGTTGACTTTGACTTCATCTTGACTTGTAAAAATCACGAACGTTGTCGAGTCGATCCGAACTTGTCTGTTTTCGTCTCGTTTTCAATCCTTTTGTACCTAAAAGACATAAAACACAAAACACACATATTTGCAATATAATATGATAATTTACTGTTTTTAGTCATTTTACCGGGCTTTATGGGTATAAAATGATGAGTAAATGGACCCTCATCACATTCCAACCAAACTTCCACAAACACGTGCTACATCTTTGAAAGATAAGCCGATATTGCCCAGCAGAAGCCCGTTAAAAGTGAAGGATTATTAGTATCATAACAATTATATAAAACCCCAAACGAGATCAAAGCACATATAGCAGAAGCGATTTAACAAGATCATAATTAATAACACAATTATAATTAATCAAATTAGGGTTACATACCTTTACGCTAAAGCAATTTCACAAGACAAAGCATAAATCACCAATTCGGGTATAAACCGTATATACCAAGATATAGCCTAAAGTAAGACTATATTACGTTCTTGTACACACGTAATACAACGAGCTAACCGTGATTCTAGCACGTGAAAACCGAGCTACAATGCTTGTAGTTAATCTAACCAACAACCCTAGAGAGGGGCTAGGACTAGATTATGTATACAATCGATCAACCAAGAAACCAACCAAAACCGCTTTGTGGGTTCCCTCCTACGATCGACTACAAAGAAAGAGAGGGGAAAGAGATTTTTCTGATGTGATTTATGAGGAGAAGGATTTGTTTATATAGGCCTAAACATGTATCCATAAACAAATAAAAGGAATATTTCCCCCCTTCCTTTTCCTCCATAACCGACCGACCAAACACCCCTTACGGGTGTTCCGGTAACTTCCAATCTCCTTTCCTTTTGTATGTACATACTATATATTTATTTTAACAATCGCTATAACTTAACTATTAATTATTTAACGACTGTTAAAGTTATATATTTACTTGCTCGGTTAAATTAATAAATGCAATTCCACAAGACGAAGAACAAATCACCGATTCGGGTATAAACCGTATATACCAAGATATAGCCTAAAGTAAGACTATATTACGTTCTTGTACACACGTAATTCAACGAGCTAACCGTGATTCTAGCACGTGAAAACCGAGCTACAATGCTTGTAGTTAATCTACCCAACAACCCTAGAGAGGGGATAGGACTAGATTATGTATACAATCGATCAACCAAGAAAACCAACCAAAACCGCTTTGTGGGTTCCCTCCTACGATCGACTACAAAGAAAGAGAGGGGAAAGAGATTTTTGTGATGTGATTTATGAGGAGAAGGATTTGTTTATATAGGCCTAAACATGTATCCATAAACAAATAAAAGGAATATTTTCCCCCTTCCTTTTCCTCCATAACCGACCGACCAAACACCCCTTAGGGGTGTTCCGGTAACTTCCAATCTCCTTTCCTTTTGTATGTACATACTATATATTAATTATATTAACTCTTTACGTATTGTGTGCAATCCCGTAATCTCGAGTTCAATCCTATCACACGACTATTAAATATAAGTCCATAAACTTACAGCTCTCACTTGGACATATTTCGAATATCGTGATTACATTGACTAGCGTCTAGTTACACTAGCAATGACTCTAGTACAACTCGAGTAAGGTCTCCTGGACAAAACCTTTTAACGATTCTGCATCGCTATTATTATCCTTTTATTTCTAATACAACGTTAATAAGGATATGGATCTCAGTCATTCCTTTCATTAACCATTCTGTTTCTCATTCACAGATTTCAACAAGATTACCAAAACAAATTTGGTTGTGGCCACACAAACATCTTACTAATCCTACGAGGGGCCCAACTGTATTAAACTGCAAAACGAAATTTGGAGGAAATAAATTCCATATTGACTACGAGCAGAACTTATGAATTTTGCAACACTTCCGAAAATAATCATTATAGCTACCAATTACGTTTAGCGTTAGATTATTCCACAGAGATGCACTAGACTCATAGCAGTTTCCTGGTATCTCAAGTTTAAGGATAACTATTTATGTTTTACTTAATGAGAAAGATCCATAAAGTAATAACATATAGTTGGGATAAGTCCTATATTCGATTCATCGAATATCATCCAAAATTGACCAATATACTTTCAAGTATACTCTCTCACTATTTTGATTTGTCTTAATTTAATAATACTCCCATATTATTAATCGACAACGGACATTTAGCATAACTTTTATTCATGGATTAAAACATGTAAAATAGGATACACTTATTAAATAATAGAAATAAATGAAACCCAATCTTTATTTCATTATATAATAATGTCATAACATCTTTTATCCAAATACTAATCATATATTTATTGCATGAGTTCGCTAGCTAGTTGCAACCTAATCACCTTGGCATGCTTAACTACCTTTGGTCTAGGCAATGCCTTAGTCAAAGGATCTGCTACGTTATCATATGTGTGAACTTTTATCAATTTTATTTCCCGAGCTTCAACTTGTTCTCGGATTTAGTGATGTCTACGCATAAAGTGTCTGGCGCCTTTCATGACTCTAGGGTCATTGGCAAATATTATTGCGGCAGAATTGTCACAATACATATCAATAGGTTCTTTAATTGAAGGCATCACTCCAAGATCTTCAATAAACTTCCTAATCCAAACAGCTTCCATTGCAGCTTCTGAAGCAGCCATGTACTCAGATTGAGTAGCATGCATTGCAATCATTGTATGTTTCTTGCTCTTCCAGTCAACTGCTCCTCCATTGATAACAAAAACGTAACCCGTCTGAGACTTCGTATCGTCTTTATCACATTGCCAGGACGCATCACAGAAACCTGTAACATTCAGTTCTGTGTCTGGTTTTCCACCATATACCAAAAACATATCTTTCGTACTCCTCATGTAAAACCCGCATGCTTTTACCATGAATAGCACTCTTACGATCGTACGTACATGATTAGAACTTTCCTTTTACGACATGTTTACGTTTCACGAACAAGAATGATAAGTATTACGTACGTGTTATATCACGATAAGTATTTAATACGTAGTAAGACACGATAATTATTTCAATAAAAATTATAATCACGAACATACGAACATGAAATCATGAACGTAAATAATCACGAGCTTAGTATTACGTATTTATGTATATTTATTAAGATCATGAATAAATATAATAAGACACGAACGATAACTATTTAAATCACGTAAAACATGAACACGAGAACACACTAAATATTAGACACGGAAAACGTATGGGTTACCCCTTGTGGGCCCCCTTACCCGCGGCTAGAAGCAAGACCAAGGGCCAAGCCCATTGATTTTTACTAAACATGAAATTAAGGGAAAGATTATTTTTCATAATAACAAAATATTGAAAACAAGAAAACCCTAAAAAATCTTTCTCTTCTCTTTGTTCTTGGCCGCCGGGTTTAACACACACACAAGGTGTGATTGGTTGATTTTTGGTGTTGATTTATTGCAAGGTGGTTTGTGTGTTCATCCTCCTTTGATTCACGTAATCGGTAAACCCTAAACCTCTTTTCTTTTTATGATCTTGATTTATTAATCACATGAAATCATGAATGTTTTAATAACAAATTAAAAACAAGTTATAAATCATGTAATTAAACATGGGGGTATAATAATTAAGGGTTTAAGGGGTGTTTGTTTGTGGCCGACGCAAGAACCGATCCCCAAGGGGGTCTCGGTTTGTTTTTGATTCGCACCAACCGAGACCTCAAGGTCTCGGTGTGGTGGTCTTGTGTCTCGGCAGCAGGAGAAAAGGGACCCCGACCTTGGTCGGGGTATGTTTGTGCTCGTATGGGTCTCGGCTAGAACAAGAAACCACCACCGGCTTATGCCGGTGGCTAAATAAGGAAAGCAGGGGGAACCCCCATGCCGCGGCAGCAAGGGTAACCACCGGCTAGCCGGTGGGAACTTTTGGCTAGCCGGCGGCTAGGTTTTGACCAAGGGTGCATTTGGTTGCCGGTTCATGGGTTAAAACCGGTCCGGTTCACACATGTTTAGATTAAAACACGGTTCGGTTCATGGGTTGTTTTTACAAGGTTAATTTTTTTTACAAGTTTATTTTTACAAGAATTAAATTAAATTAATTAGAACATGTACATGATTAGTTTAATTTACACATGACTTAGGTTATTAATATTATTATTAATACATGAATTTTAACCTAAGTAATTATCATTTTAAATTAGACTATATAATTAATTAATTATTGAAATCATGACTTATAATTAATTAATTTACATGATTTTAGGTTATATTAGTAATAGATAATAATACATGTTTTAACCTAAGTATTTTTACCTTTATTTAATTAAACCATGTTATATTTAATTAAATACTTTAACCTATAGTTTATTTAATTCACATGAAATAATTAATAAACTATACTATTTAATTACATGACTTAGAATATTAATCAATAAACACTTAAGCTTATATAATTAGCTTAATAATCCAGCTTATTTCTATTTATGGAAACTTTCTATTTTTAGAAACTTATTTAATTAAGGCAGCTAATCTATTTATGGAAACTCTCTATTTTTAGAAACTTATCTATTTTAAGCAGTAAATCTATTTTTGGAAACTTTCTATTTTTGGAAACTTTCTATTTTTGGAAACTTTCTATTTTAGGAAAGCTGCTATTTTTAGAAAGTTACTTATTATTATACAACAAGTATAATAATACATGAAATACAAGTAATACTTAATTAGAATAGACATAATACATGATAAACACAATATAAAGCTTAAATCAGTAAAACATGACATGAACATATAAAACAAGCTAAGACATGATATAAAACCAGTTACGTACTCAGTAATCAGATACTTATACACGTATGTATTTATGTAGCATTAGTGATACCAAAGTAGGACTCTCTTCCGTTCGTCTTCTTCGTTCACTGGACACAAGGTACGAATTCTCCGTCCTTTCAGTATGGACATTCTTCCTTATTAGGATTCCCCGTATGCAGCCAACTGTTTTCCCTAGTTTATGTTTTATATGTTTTTGAATTGCTTATGTTTAATTAGAATACCTAATGCCATATACATGCATGACCAGTTTCACCTAGTTATGGAGGTACCATAACCATAACACTGGAGGCACCAGTGTTATGACTTCACCACAGCGGAGTGATAGCCCGTGGCGTCCCTTCAGCTTTTGGCCATAGTATTATTATCAGGTGGGGCGTATGGGTGCATCCTAGTTTAGAAGTTTTCAGCAGATTATTCGGTGTGAATGTGATGTGTGCCTTGCATCCTTCACAAGGAGCTGATCCCTATATTGGCTAATGGTAAACATGTTAAACAGTTTTTACAAGATAAACATAAGGCTTTTCAAACTATAAAACCAGTTTTACTAAGATATAACCAGGTTATCCAGGACTTAGTCTTTTCCGCTGCTTCATGCTTATATGCTTATATCATTCATGCTTTACTTGTATATTCGTGCAATGAGCGTTATGCTCAGCCGTTTTCCTTTTCATGTTCCCAAAACGGCAGGTACTCAGGGACGCTCGTAGACTTTAAGCGTACGTGCATATGGATTGGAAGCTTCTTAGCCTTCTTTACTTTATGCATTTCTTTATACTTTGATACTCATTTCCATGGACATTGTTTAGTCCTTTCATTTACAGTACTTATGTTTGTGTGTGATGAGTTCTACTTTTGGGGTACCGATGTTTGATTCCGGTATTTCCTTTATGGTCATGTAATGTTTTATACATTTATCCTTGTATGCTTTGATGACACGCCATAATCATGCGTGACATTCCATTTATCAACATGGGGTGTTACAATTATGGTATCAGAGCCAAGGCTTCGACCTATAGGCTCTCAAAACACGACCTGTGATTAGTGGTTAGTCACTATGGTCTTCCTAGAATTGACAGTCGGTTTTCATGCATTCATCATTTTCATGCATACATATATATGTCATTGTCGCAGGTTTATGACTAAATAATGGTTGGTACATGACTGGCCCTATTTAGTCGCATGTGTTTTATCGAAACTTTTAAATTTGGGACCGACCCATTGGCGTCCCCTCGCCATGTCTTTTGTTTTGAGTGAACTGACCATAGGCGTTCACTCTCGCGCATACAAAAGTTTTCAAAAAACTGCATCATGCATTCATGTACTAGTTTTTCCTGCACAAAATTTTTCCCATGATTTATTGGTATAAATATTTTTCATGTATATAGTTTATGTTTTAATCAGTTTAATCATGTATTTTATGTTATACTGTCAGATGGTTCTCACACGCGAGCAGGAACAACTCAATGCAGCAATCCAAGATGCAATGCAAGCTATGCTTCCTCAGATGAGGAACAAAATCAGGGCTGAGGTTCAGGCTGCCAACAACCAGCAGCAACACCCAGTACCTCCTCCTCTAGCAACATTGGCCACATGGCTGGAGAGATTCAATAAGCTCCACCCGCGAGCTTTCGAAAGAACAGATAACCCCAGTGAAGCTGAAAGCTGGTTGGCTCACATTGAGAAGATCTTCGATGCTATGGGCTGTGACCCCGTCTTTAAGTCGAGGTTGGCATGCTGCCGGTTCGAAGATGATGTGTTAGCATGATGGATAGCACTGAAGCAGTCTGAGGGAGGTGATGATTGGGTGGCTGGTTTGACTTGGGCTCAGTTCAGGGATAGGGTAATGGAACAACTCTTTCCCAAGGCTGAACAAGACAAGCTGAAGAAGGAGTACCATGGGATCCGACAGAGAGCTGGGGAGAATAGCAACGAGTTCATGCAGCGCTTTCTTCGCTTGGCTGGGTTTCTTGGTGCAGCAGTAGGTACTCTTGAAGAGCAAGCACACCACTTTAGGTGGGCTCTTCGTACATCGGTCACAAACAACTTGGTGTGTGCTACGTTCAACACGGTAGCACAAGTGGCCGATGCAGCACGTAAGCTAGAAATGCTGCAGGAAAGAGATGAGTTCGGGGAAGCAGAGAGACCCGATAAGAGGTAAACATTCATATTCAAACGGTGGCCAATCCGTATTCTTTCAGTATATGTCAATATTTCATCTCTTTAAAATGTATCTTCCAGGCAGAAGACTGGGGACCGGTCTCAGCCGGCTACTCAGCAGCAGCCTAATCAGCCCAAGGGAAATGGTCAGACTCACGACCGTTCTGCTACGGATAGGCGTGGCGGTAATGATAATTACCGTAACAACGCTGGACACTCCAACATCATCAGGTCCTTATACTTACGCATTTTCTTATGATTACATGTTATAATTCTTAATTCTGACACATTAGCAAATCTTCTACCATGAATCATGGTAACGGGAGGGACCTAAACAAGAGAGGTTCACAGCCTAACCGTCCATCTATCACTGGTATTCAGTCTTACGATTATTTGCATTGTCCTTTGTACCTATTATCATGTCTCATGTATATTGTTTTTATCAGGCTTTCAGCCAGTCAGGACACCTGCTGGAGGATATACTCATCCTCTTTGATCTACTTGCCACCGTAGGCACCTAGGGCCATGTCGCCGCGACAACGACGTATGCTACAAGTGTGGTCTTCCTTGCCATCGCATGAAGGATTGCCGCAAGGGCGAGATGGAGGGTACATCGGGACATGCTGATACCAAGCCGCCTCCTACTAGTGGACGCGTTTACACGACATCTCGCGATCAGGCCAACAAGTCTACAGGTACCATCACTAGAATCTTGTATATGTATGGTCAAGCTGCATGTGTTCTGTTTGATACGGGTGCTACTCACGCGGTCATTTCTACTGCTTATGCCAAGAATGTTAGGATACTCCCCATGCCACTAGAGAATATACTGAGTATTTCCACGCCTTTGAGAGACTCTGTACACATAACCCATGTGTACAAGAGCTTTCCCCTAGAGTTTGACGACAAGGTTCGTCCTGTTGACGCACTTCCGCTAGACATGAATGATTTTGACATGATTTTGGGCATGGATTGGCTATCCAAGCATCATGCTACCATAGACTGCCATTCATATCGAGTCATCTTCGGTGATGTTGATGCGCCATAGTACATATCAACCCTACAAGCACGTACATTACTTTCACATGGTTGTGAGGGTTATCTAGCTACTGTTCATGACATGGATGCTGAATCCCCATCAATTCAGGATCAGCTGATAGTGTCCGAATTTCTAGATGTATTTCCAGAAGAACTTCGGGGCATACCACCTGCACGTGAAGTAGAATTTAATATCGAGCTCATCCCAGGAGCTGAGCCGATTTCCAAGGCTCCTTATCGCATGGCTCCCATAGAGTTGAAGGAGTTGAAGGATCAATTGCAAGAACTTCTGGAACGAGGCTTTATTCGACCAAGCACATCTCCATGGGGCGCACCGGTCTTATTCGTCAAGAAGAAGGACGACAGTATGTGTCTTTGCATAGACTATCACGAGCTCAACAAGATTACCATCAAGAATAGGTATCCACTACCACGTATAGATGATCTGTTTGACCAACTCCAAGGGGCCAAACATTTCTACAAGATTGATCTAAGGTCGGCCTATCATCAACTACGGGTTAAGGAGCAGTACATTGCCAAGACTGCTTTCCGTACACGCTATGGCCACTACGAATTTGTAGTCATGCCATTTGGCCTTACCAATGCTCCAGCAGTGTTTATGGATTTGATGAACAGAATCTTCCATGAATTTCTGGACAAGTTCGTCATTGTCTTCATTGACGACATCCTGATTTTCTCTAAGTCCAAGGAGGAACACGAAGACCATCTTCGTACTGTACTACAGATTCTTTGCCAGAAGCAGCTGTATGCTAAATTCTCCAAGTGTGAGTTCTGGTTAGAAAAGGTGGCATTCTTGGGTCACATTGTATCAGCAGAAGGAATCACGATGGACCCAGCGAAGGTTGAGGCTATTACCAAGTGGCCAAGGCCGACATCAGCGACTGAAGTCCGCAGTTTCCTAGGCTTAGCTGGTTATTACCGTAGGTTCGTGGAGAACTTTTTCCACTTAGCACTACCATTGACCAAACTGATGCGAAAAGGGGAGAAATTCGTCTGGACTGAAGAATGAGAGAAGAGCTTTGAAGACCTAAAGCAGAAGTTAGTATCTGCACCGATTCTTACTCTCCCATATGGTACAGGTGGATTTCAGATCTACAGTGATGCACCGGGGAAGGGACTTGGCTGTGTTCTCATGCAACATGGGAAAGTGATCGCGTACGCTTCACGACAACTTAAGCCTTATGAGGAAAACTACCCTACACATGACTTGGAACTTGTAGCAGTCGTGTTTGCATTAAAGATATGGAGGCACTACTTGTATGGAGAATCATGTGAAATTTTCACGGACCACAAGAGCTTGAAGTATATCTTCACTCAGCGTGAATTGAACATGAGATAGAGGAGATGGTTAAAGCTGTTGAAGGATTATGACATTAATCTGCAGTATCATCCCAGCAAGGCGAATGTAGTGGCAGATGCCCTTAGCAGAAAGTCCGGAATGATAAACGGCATTAAAATTGAGGAGGAAATCATAAGAGACTTGGAGTGACTAGACATAGAGATCATGGTACGTGGACAACACGGTTACTGGGCTAATCTTAGAGTAGAACCCGAGTTACTCTCTAAGATCAAGGAAGCACAGAAAGATGATGGAGAAATCTGGGCGATAATTCAGAATTCGGAGAAGCAGACAGAATTTCGAGTAGATGCAGATGGTATCTTATGGCAGGGCACGTTTGTGTTCCAAATGACCAAGAACTCCGGGAAGCATTGTTAGCTGAGGCTCATAGCTCCCCATTCTCTATTCATCCTGGTTCGACCAAGATGTACCATGACATCAAGCAGTACTTTTGGTGGAGTGGTATGAAACAGGATGTTGCGACTTACGTCTCCAAATGTCTTACCTACCAGCAGGTTAAGATCGAGCATCAGTGATCTGGCGGTCTTCTTCAGCCGTTAGATATTCCAGAGTGGAAGTGGGAAAAAATCACCATGGATTTTGTTACTGGTCTCCCGCCGACAAAGAAGAAGCACGATGCAATTTGGGTTATCGTTGATCGACTTACCAAATTAGCTCATTTCTTACCGATCCGCAAGGAAGATTCAGTCAGTAAACTCGCCGATATTTATAGAACGGAGATCATGAGACTTCACAGTGCTCCATCCAGCATCTTCTCAGACAGAGATCCTCGTTTCACTTCGCGATTCTGGAGAATTCTGTAGAAAGCTTGGGGTACACAACTTAAGCTTAGCACGACTTTTCATCCTCAAACAGACGGGCAGTCAGAGCGTATAATTTAGACATTGGAAGACATGTTGAGGTCTTGTGCATTGGAATGGACGGGTGATTGGGACGATTATATCTGTTTGGTAGAGTTTGCATACAACAACAGTTGGCATGCAAGTATCAAGTGTGCTCCTTTCGAGATGTTGTATGGCAGAAAGTGTCGCACCCCAATCTGTTGGGATCAGGTTGGTGAGCTAATAAGTGTGAAAACACTTATCCTTTTACCACTTAATTATAATAATAACCAAGCCAAAACGTGTATTTTATGTCGTAAATGTCGGAATTATGCGTGGTTTGTGTTTTTCTTGTGATTTAGGATCAAAATGTGAAAAGGGAAGAAAACACGGGCTTTTACGGGCTTTTATCGAAGAAAAAGACAAAAGACGAAGTCAAAAGATCAAGAGTGCAAAAAGAACGGAAGTCCAAGGCCTATTATGAAGATTTATCGAAGAAAAGTCTAAATACGGAAGTTTAATAAAGCCGAAGAACTCAAGTCTAATTAATGAAGAAATTACAAGACGAGTTTAATTAATCCCGAGACAAAGTCGAAAAAGTCAAAGAATGTAGAAGACGAAAGACGAGAAAGAAAGAAAGAAGGAAGCTTTCAACACATGCTAACCTCCCTAATCACCTATAAATACCCTCTTAATGACACATTAGGAGGTGTTAGCTATTTGACACATAGTTCTTCCACCTTTAATTACTTGCACTTTCTTAATGTCATTTACTTAATTGTCATTTAATTACCTTGTTTTGCACCTTAAATTTATAAGTTTCTTTAATTCTTGCTTTTACTTTTATTGTTGAATCTTGATTTTAATCAAGTTTTAATGAATCTCTCATTCTACCTTTCTTGTCTTGATTTAATCTTTATGTTTATGTGCTTATTGTCATGCTTATTTGATTATTTGTTATGTTTTTATGTTTATGATTGTGTTAGCTTATTGATTTTATAGCTTATTGTGTGCTTTTCTTAATTTTAATTAAGTGTTTTCAAAAGTTATTTTATAAAAAGTTGATTTTATATATTTTTATTATTTAGTGTTTTTAAAACTTTTTAAATTTTGGTTTATTAGCTTTTTCTTAAAATCAATTTGGTAAAAGTTTTAGTTAAGTGCTTATTAGTTTTTTCCTTAATTTTAGTTCTTGGCTTATTTGCATCTTGTTCTTATCCGGGTTTGTTTAAAACCCCAGTATTCCGGATTGCTAGCTAAACTAATATTCCGAATAGTGGTAAGTTTCCATATTCCGGATATAAGCCAAAATCTTATTCCGAATAGTGTCGATTTGTGGATTCCGGATAACTCATAAGTGGTACATTCCGGATAAGTGGCATCTTGGGATTCCGGATAAGAAGTTAAACTCCCATTCCGGATAACTAAGAGAACAGGTATTCCGGACAGACTGCTTAAACAAGGATTCCGGATAAGGCAATTTTTACGTATTCCGGATAAGCTTAACAACAATGGATTCTGGATAGCTAGCTGGATACATATTTCGGATAACTTTTAGTTTTGGTATTCTGGATAAGGGCAACAACCAAGGATTCCGGATAAGCACATCAACATTGATTCCGGATAGTGTAAACTTCTACATTCCGGATATAGTGAAGTAAAGATTCCGGATAAGTGGCAGCAACGTGATTCCGGATAAGAGTGACAGTTTTATTCCGGATAAGCTTAGCAAGAACAGATTCCGGATAAGCAGACTTCAAACATTCCGGATAGTGGTGAATTTTGGGATTCCGGATAAGGCAAGGTTTGATATTCAGGATAAGCAGCTTGTTTGGTATTCCGGATAGTGACAGTATTTGGATTCCGACTTCGGTTTTGTTTATCCTCTCTTTTAATCTTCACGCATTTATTTTTCCCGCCATTTTTCTTTAGTATTATTTAAATTGTTTTTCTTTATTTCAAATTTCAAGTTTGCATTTTTATTTTATTGTCTAATTTACATTCTGTCTAGCTTTAATTTTTGTCATTAAATTCATTTACTTTTTAATCAGTTTTAGTTTTAATTACCCGTCATTTACTTTAAAAGTCTTTCATTTTAATTTACTTCAACGACCAAACATATTCTTTTCCACCAAAATACGACTGAGTCGCACTTTAAACCCCCTTTTCAATTAGAAGAGAAACGACATAGTAAAATTGGTAGTTATCAAATGGCGTCGCTGCCGGCTCTTTTCGTGAAAATTAACCGTTTTCTGTGAGAGACGCGTTGAAATTTAGGATCCGTTCACTCGTGAACGTTATTTTTCATGCTTAAAAATTTCAAAAATCCATAATAATAAAAAATTGTTAAAAATCCATAAAAATTAAAAATTTTCAAAAATCCAAAAAGATTTTTATTTTTATTTTTATTTTTACAAGTACATATATATATTCTCTATTTCCTTGGTATCTTTTTCTTTTTCTTTTGCAGGTGTATGCGTACTAGATCTTCGACTTATTCAGAGCCCGAGACTCGTGAAGATTTAGGTATGGCTGGTGTACACAACAACAATAATCCACCCCACCCCAACATGAATAACAACAACAATGTTCCCCCACCCGACCTTTGAACGATGGAGGAGTTGTGTCAACCTACGATGAATGGACGAGGAGGACCGATTGCGCCGATGCAAATCACGGCTCCAGAGTTTTCGTTAAAGCATCACATGATCCAAAAAGTTCAAAACACTTGTCCATTTCGCGGATTGCCGGATGATGATGCCAACTAACACCTCGACAAGTTCATTACCGTTACTCAAAGCATGTAGTTGCCCGGTGTCACTATGGATTTTCTTCGCCTTCACCTATTTCCACACACCTTATCCCACCATGCCGAAAAATGGTTTGATCGACTTCCGAAGAATTCAATTCATACTTGGGATGAGATGACTCAACGATTTTTGTCGCGCTACTTTCCACCATCCATGGTCACGAGCCTTCGAAATCAAATTAGTGGATTTACACAAGAACCCGATGAATCACTTTTTGATGCTTGGGAATGATATAATGTTTTGATCGATCGATGTCCAAACCACAACAGGCTCCCCGTCACCTTAATTGATACTTTCTACAACGGTTTAACTTTTCGTGATCGTGATACGATTAATGTAGCCGCCGGTGGCACATTTATGAAAAGAAGACCCGAGGAGTGTAGAGAGCTTATCGAGAACATGACTACTCATCACAAAAATTGGGATTCATCCGCATCCTCAAGATCAAACCCGAGAGTCAATGCTTCTTCTACTTCTTCAAACCCTGGTATTACCGAATTGACCCGTGCAATGGTCGAAATGAGCAAAAACATGCAACTCTTGGCTATAAATCAACAACAACAAGTTAAAGCTGTTGCAATTTCTTGTGAGATTTGCGGGGGTCCTCATTCATACACTGATTGTCCTTCTACTCATGACAATCCAAAAAACGTGTATGCAGCTTATGGTAACTATTCAACGGACAACCATCAAGCTCGACCTCAAGGTGATCGTAACTTGCTAAGTTACCGTTCTAACAACTTTCTTTCACCCGGTTTTTCTCCTCAAAACCACAACCCCAACAACTACAATAGAAGCAACCCAAACCCACCTCGAGCTTCTAATTATTATCACCCACCCGCTCAACAAGCACCACCCATTAATCAAGATGTTGAAGCTTTCATGAAGACCCAAGGAGAGCTAGTTAAGAATCTTCAAAGCCAAATCATCAACTTGAAAGGAGATATCACTAAGCAAGGTAATGATATTAGATCCGAGCTTCGACATGATATGCAAACCTCCTTCAGCAATCAAACGGATGATTTAAAGAGTATGATGGCTAGTTTCTTTCCAAGTACTCAACTCTCTACTTCGGGCTCTCTTCCTTCAAATACCGTCACCAACCCGAGAGCGAATATGAGTGCTATTACTACACGCAGTGGAGAAACTCTTGTAGGACCATCTACCCCTCCCCCAGTTACTCCATCTACACCTCCTCCACCACCATTTATCCCTCCTACTCCCACGCCTAGTATTAGTTCTCCATTACCGTCTCCACCGCTTACTAAAGAAGTACCCAAGAAACACCCTTTACCAACCCCACCTTCCACCTATAAACCTAACATTCCTTATCCTTCTCGCTTAGACAAGGGCAAATTGCTCACCAAGGATGACATTCAAGTGTCGAACTTTTTAAAGAAGATTTCGGGAGTGACCATCACCCTTTGCCTTGTTGAAGCTCTTGCCCAAATGCCGACATTCGTTAAGATGTTTAAGGAATTGCTTAATAAGAAGGAGAAGATGGCCGAGTTTGTTAATACTCGATTGAATGAGAACGGTTCTGCAATCCTTCTTAAAGAACTTCCGGAAAAACTTGGAGATCCCGGTCGTTTTGTGCTACCATGTACTTTTCACCAAACCGAAGAATTTACTGCCTTAGCCGATCTCGGGGCAAGTATAAATCTGATGCCTTTAAGTGTTTGGAAAAAGTTATCATTACCCGATCTTACACCAAAAAAAGATGACTCTTGAGCTAGCAAATCGCACTCTCGTTTACCCCGTTGGTATTGCCGAAGATGTGTTTATTAAAGTTGGCACCTTCACTTTTCCGGTCGACTTTGTTGTTGTTGATTATGAAATGGACCCTCGTATTCCATTAATACTTGGTCGGCCATTCTTGAGAACCGGAAAAGCCTTAGTCGATGTTGCCGAAGGGGAGTTAATCTTAAGAGTCAGGAATGATGCACAAGTATTTAAAATGGGGAAGATCACAACCAAACTCAATGGAAGAGAATCAGCGAATATGATTAATGTGCTTGATGATTTTGTCGTCTACAACAATCCTCTTTTCGATTCTTGCTATGATAATCCACTGTTCAGATGATGTGGATGATTCTCTCTCCAATTTAGATCCTCCACCAATTTATGATTCTCCACCGATCTATGATTATTATGATGATGATTCTAGTTCCGATGGGGATAATTATGATAATTTTGTTTCAGAGTATCCAGACATGACCACTTATGATGACTTTGAGGATGTCGATACTCTTTCGAGTGATTCTTCTCATGATGACCTTCCTCCTACTTTTGATGAAGATCCTCCACCAACAATGCTTGATCCTACTTTGGATGAATACTCATTTGAGGAAGATTTTGATACTTTTCTCAACACTTACTTCCCAAATGAGAGTGATTCTCCTCCTTTGGACTTTGATGATTATGGTCTTTATCCTTCTTTAGATATGAAGAAACCCGTTTCAAAGGAGAAGAAGCCAGAAGACACCGATATCCGCAGTACTTATGTCTTGACACCTCTCGATCTACCTTATGAGGATGAGATTGTGAGATTTATGAGCGGTTCTTCTTCAAGGTCTACTGAGCCTGAGTGTTATTTCCCCTAAAGGAAAAGGTGTTCGATCCCGGTATTGTAATTTTTAAGCCATCTCAGTATCCATCTGATGAAATAAAAGGAAAGATTTATGGAACTTATGGAGATATACTTGCACCTCATCATACTTGCTACCACCGTGCTCAACAACTGCTTAAGGGAACCTTGCCTACTCTTCTTTGGCTTGCCTTGTTCACCTTAAGCTTGTGTTACATGATGGATGAAAACCATGTATTTGATCCCGGTGGATGTGTGTCAAGCTTCTTCCTATGCTAATAAAGGTCGAGTCAGGCTCACGACTCGGTTAACAAAAACAAGCGCTTCTCGGGAGGCAACTCGCAGTATCTATCCTTTTTCTCTATTTTTTTATAATAAGTGTAGGGGAGACCCTAGTATGTGTTTGTTGTTTTCTTTCTTATCATGTGTAGGGATTCGAGCTTTCAAAGACCCATTCTTGATGACTTTTGACGACCCGTGATTCCGTGTACCCGTCTTCCCGGTTCTATCCTAAACTCTTTTGATTCATTATTTTATCATTTATGATTGAAATAGGAATCACTTTAGTTGTCTCTTCATTAGCAAGATTTAAACAACGTGCACAATGTCCTAAGTGTAGGAGAGGTTACTTCCACATGCTTAAACATTAAGGACAATGTTTATATTAAGTGTAGGGGGACTTCTATCGAAGTTAAGTGGGCTTTTCCTTGTATTTGTCCTCATTTTAACCGGAAAATTTGAATTTTTGACATTTTTCAAAATTTTTGATCTATTTTGGCCTATTAGTTTTTCCTTTGTTATCGTTATTTACTTTCTTTGCTAGAATAAATTTTAATAAAGTGGTTTTAAATTTTTAAACTTTGTGAATCTTTTGACTCAACCCGAGTTTACTTATCTAAGTTTACTCTAGCTAGTATCCTTAACATGTTTAAGTCAAGTTTTACTAGGCTTTTATATTGGGAACTTTAAAACGCGAAAGTCTTAACTCTTAAGGGTAAGAACAAGAACTTTTCCCAAGTTCCTATAACTGATCCTAGAAAGTCGTTTATCAAGGGAACTTTAAAATGCAAATTCTAAACTTGAAAGAGTCTAAGAAGTTGCAAGATCCTATAGATGACTTAAAAACCCAAAACTTTGATTTAATAGGCTAAGCATCCACGAGTCTCATTCCTTGATTTAATAGGCTAAGCATCCACGAGTCAATTCTAAGTTTGGTATTCTTCCATGAATTTATGTGAGTTAATTATGAGCTTTTTCTCCCATCACTTGTTAATAAATATAATTGCAATAAATAAGGTCGTACGATTTGAAAAGTTACTTAGCTTCTAGCACAAGATCGTTTAAAAGTTTCTCGGTATTAATTAGAGTTCATAGCCAAGGCATAACTTATTGAAGCGGGATGCGAAGATTGGCGAGTCCGAAAAGGTCCTAACAAGACATGACAACTACATTTTGTTCTAAAGATCAAAAGTGATGTGAAGAATCATTTATCAAAAATCAATATGAAGGATCGAGACACACGACGAAAAGCAAATACTCCCCTAAAGATCATGGAGAAGTCTATCCAAAAAGGCCCTAACATGGTATGAGGATAAATAGATCCAAGTCCTAAAAGGAGGCGGATCGTTGTATATCAAAATCCCAAATGAAGATTGGAGAAAAATGAAGAAGTCGTGGTCCAAGTATGAAGAATCTCTCAAAACTTCAAGTGAAGAAATTCCTATTATGAAGAGAAGACCATTATTTCATGAACGTCTCTCAAGATTAGAAGTATGAAGTCGCTGCCAAATATCAGTCCGAGAAAGGTCTCAAATCGTGAAGCGAGTTATGCCAAGATATGAACTTTATGAGGTCCCGAGAAGCAGTTTTAAAAGATTTTGTCCTTTAGCTAACTATTGATTAAATCGTCCTACTTTATTTTCGGCCTAAATAACTATCGAAATAAGTCAACAATGCATCCTCGTGATCATTAAAGACAACAATAAAATATAAGAGATACACCTAGGAATAAGGGAGTCTAAGTAAATAATTGGCCCACATGAGTTTGTGATAGTTTGCTAACTTATAATAACAATGATCTCGTTTTTAAGCTTGGTATGGGGAACGTGAAACTTGAGGATGATAAGCATTCATGACATTCCAAAACCCTAAGGTAAGTTTTTGATCGTTTTACTTGTTTTCTTCCTTTAAATATTTTGTCTCTTTTAATAAAGGCCAAGGTGGATTGATTATGATGGAAAATGTAAAACTTGCTTTGTAATTAATACATTGCATGAGGACATTACAATGGTCAAGTGTAGGGGATTTAATAAGTGTGAAAACACTTATCCTTTTACCACTTAATTATAATAATAACCAAGCCAAAACGTGTATTTTATGTCGTAAATGTCGGAATTATGCGTGGTTTGTGTTTTTGTTGTGATTTAGGATCAAAATGTGAAAAGGGAAGAAAACACGGGCTTTTACGAGCTTTTATCGAAGAAAAAGACAAAAGACGAAGTCAAAAGATCAAGAGTGCAAAAAGAACGGAAGTGCAAGGCCTATTCTGAAGATTTATAGAAGAAAAGTCTAAAGACAGAAGTTTAACAAAACCGAAGAACTCAAGTCTAATTAATGAAGAAATTACAAGACGAGTTTAATTAATCCCGAGACAAAGTCGAAAAAGTCGAAGAATGTAGAAGACGAAAAGACGAGAAAGAAAAAAAGAATGAAGCTTTCAACACATGCTAACCTCCATAATCACCTATAAATACCCTCCTAATGACACATTAGGAGGTGTTGGCTATTTGACACATAGTTCTTCCACCTTTAATTACTTGCACTTTCTTAATGCCATTTACTTAATTGTCATTTAATTACCTTGTTTTGCACCTTAAATTTATAAGTTTCTTTAATTCTTGCTTTTACTTTTATTGGTGAATCTTGATTTTAATCAAGTTTTAATTAATCTCTCATTCTACCTTTCTTGTCTTGATTTAATCTTTATGTTTATGTGCTTATTGTCATGCTTATTTGATTATTTGTTATGTTTTTATGCTTATGATTGTGTTAGCTTATTGATTTTATAGCTTATTGTGTGCTTTTCTTAATTTTAATTAAGTGTTTTCAAAAGTTATTTTATAAAAAGTTGATTTTATATATTTTTATTATTTAATGTTTTTAAAACTTTTTAAATTTTGGTTTATTAGCTTTTTCTTAAAATCAATTTGGTAAAAGTTTTAGTTAAGTGCTTATGAGTTTTTTGCTTAATTTTAGTTCTTGACTTATTTGCATCTTGTTCTTATCCGGGTTTGTTTAAAACCCCAGTATTCCGGATTGCTAGCTAAACTAATATTCCGAATAGTGGTAAGTTTCCATATTCCGGATATAAGCCAAAATCTTATTCCGAATAGTGTCAATTTGTGGATTCCGGATAACTCATCAGTGGTACATTCCGGATAAGTGGCATCTTGGGATTCCGAATAAGAAGTCAAACTCCCATTCCGGATAACTAAGAGAACAGGTATTCCGGACAGACTGCTTAAACAAGGATTCTAGATAACGCAATTTTCACGTATTCCGGATAAGCTTAGCAACAATGGATTCCAGATAGCTAGCTGGACACATATTTTGGATAACTTTTAGTTTTGGTATTCCGGATAAGGGCAACAGCCAAGGATTCCGGATAAGCACATCAACATTGATTCCGGATAGTGTAAACTTCTACATTCAGGATATAGTGAAGTAAAGATTCCGGATAAGTGGCAGCAACGTGATTCCGGATAAGAGTGACAGTTTTATTCCGGATAAGCTTAACAAGAACAGATTCTGGATAAGCAGACTTCAAACATTCCAGATAGTGGTGAATTTTGGGATTCCGGATAAGGCAAGGTTTGATATTCAGGATAAGCAGCTTGTTTGGTATTCCGGATAGTGACAGTATTTGGATTCCGGCTCAGGTTTTGTTTATCCTCTGTTTTAATCTTCAAGCATTTATTTTTCCCGCCATTTTTCTTTAGTATTATATAAATTTTTTTCTTTATTTCAAATTTCAAGTTTGCATTTTTATTTTATTGTCTAATTTACTTTCTGTCTAGCTTTAATTTTTGTCATTAAATTCATTTTAATTTTTAATCGTTCTAATAAAGAATTCTGGCTCGGCCCGGGTTTTAGTTTTAATTACCCGTCATTTACTTTAAAAGTATTGCATTTTAATTTACTACAACGACCAAACATATTCTTTTCCACCAAAAGACGTCTGAGTCGCACTTTAAACCCCTTTTTCAATTCGAAGAGACGACATAGTAAAACTGGTAGTTATCATGAGCGAACACTCGAAGGACCAGAAATGATATAGCTGACTAATGAGAAGGTCGCAGTAGCTAAGCAGAAACTGCAAGAAGCACGGTCACGTGAGAAGAGTTATGCAGACAAGCATTAATAACTCAATTTTGGTTGGTTAATAAAAGGTTTTTGCTTGCAAGATCTCTCTTTGCGTTGCTCGTACCCAATTGATAAATATCGTTGTTTCGTTCTCGGTATCTTCTCGAATCGATCACGGTCAAAAGTGGAATAGTTGTAATTGGTGACTAAAAAGGGGGAGCTTTGGTCTAAATCTACTAAATTGATAAAGGCAAGTAATAATAAAACTAAACTAGAAACTATAAATTCAAACTTCAAATGAACAGTAGAAAATACCTCAATAAAACTGGAACTCTCTTATTCGGAATGTTTCCCTTACTCGGAATAATGCTGAACAGATCTCTTACGCGGAAAACTAGAGGCTATGCGGAAAGTCATGATTATGTGGAAAAATCTTCTTACTCGGAATATTAAGCTACTCGGAAAGATAGGGTCATTCGGAAAATAATCGCTATGCGGAAAGGTGATTTCTATTCGGAAAACTTGGGCTATTCGGAATATGGAAGATATTCCGAATAGAGGAAATGAAATAAGTCTATGCGGAATAATGAGGGCAATTCGGAAAATAGGGTTATTCGGAAAAAGTTCTGAATAGAGAAACACAAACAATCCTATGCGGAAAAAGTGGACTATTCGGAATATGGAAGATATTCCAAATAGAGAAATTAGAAATCGGTCTATGCGGAATATTTTTGAACAGAATACTATTCGGAAAAATGGAGATGTTCCGAATAGACACTAAACTTAAATCCTATTCGGAATAAAAGAAAAGTTCCGAATAACCAAAATAACAAAACCCTACTCGGAATGTTGGAATGTTCCGAATAGTCAAGAAATGAAACCCCTTACTCGGAGTAATGGAAATGTTCCGAATAATCAACAAGAAGAAAGCTCTATTCGGAATAACGGAAGATTCCGAATGGACAAAACCCCCAGATTCCCTATTCGGAATCTGGGCAAGATCAGACGGTGGAAGAAGAACAGTAAGCTACGAGTGATCACAAACCAACTCAATCAAGTAAAAAGGTTTTACCAAATCAACCACAAATCATCTACTAACTACAAGGATCAAATCCCAATCATAAAAACACCAATTCAACAACTTTTTAGAATCAAGCTAGAACCAAATAGAGCTTAAGAACATGAAAGAAAAAGATGAAGAAGAACAAGATGAATCAAAAGATTAAAAGAGGAATTGTATTAATGATTTAAGATTCAAAACAACAAAGATTAACTTACAAGATTGGAAGATAAATCAAAACAAAGATTAAAACCACTCCTTAAGGGAGATGGTTCCTAAAAACTAGGAAGAAGAAAAAATAACTGGAAAAAGAAGAAGAGAATGTTTCGTGTGTGTATTGGGAGGAGTATTTATAGGCTTCTCCCTTGGTTGGTGAGTGGGCTTTCTTCCCTTCTTTTTGTCTTCTCGTCTTTTCAGAAAAGTTGACGTTTTCGATTCTGATTCGGGATTTGTTGTCGATTAAATTCAACTCGTCTTTTAATTTCTTCGTTAAATAGACTTGAGTTTCTTCGACTTATGAAAATCTTCTGTCTTTAGTCCTTTTCTTCGATAAATCTTCGAATAGGCCTAGTGACTTCAAATCTTTTGCACCTCTTGGTCAATAGACTTCGTCTTGAGTCTTTTTCCTTGATAAAACCCGTGCAATCCCATGTTTTCTCCAATATTTATCCGGTTGGCTCTGAAAACATAACAAACACACAAACCACGCATAATTCCAAACAAATGACATTAAATACGCGTTTTGGTCTCGTTTTAGCAAGAAATAAGTGGTAGAAAAGATGGGTGTTTACACACCTATCAAATACCCTACACTTAACCATTGCCATGCCCTCATGCAATGCTTAGTGATAAAGCAACATTACACTTTTCTCATAATTAATTAACCTTGGCCTTATTCAAATACTACTATACAAAAATTAAAGCACTAAGAGAAATTTGAAGCAAACAAAAGGTTAGAACATAACTATGTGGAAATAACTTGTAAAGAGATCGAGGACTTACATTAGGGCTTTGGTGCTGCGAAGATTTATCACCCTCAAGTTTCACGTTCCCCAAACTAAGCTTAAAAACGAGATCATTGTTATTATAAGTTAGCAATTCAAACATTTACACACATGGCTTAATTAAATGCTTAGACTCCCTTATTCCTAAGAGTATCTCTTATATTTTATCTTTGTCTTAGAATGATCATGAAGATGCATTTTTGGACTTATTTCGATAGTTCATTTAGGCTGAAAGCAAAGTAGGACGATTTGATCAATAGTTAGCTAAAGGACAAAATCTCTTAAAACTGCTTCTCGGGATATCAGAAAGTTCATATCTTGGCATAACTTGGTTCACGATTTGAGACCTTTCTCGGGCCGATATTTAGCATGTACTTCATACTTCATATCTTCGAGAGACGTTTCTTGAGGTAATGGTCTTCTCATCATAATAGAGTTTCTTCACTTTGGAGACTTTTGAGGGGTACTCCAACTTTGTTGACCACGACTTCATGATTATTTCTTCAATCTCTATTTGGGATTTTGAGATACAACGATCCGCCTCCTTTTCGGACTTGGATCTATTTATCCTCATACCTTGTTAGGGTCTTTTCGGATAGACTTCTCCATCATCTTTGTGGGAGTTGATTGCTTTTCGTCGTGAGTCTTGATCCTTCATATTGATTTTGGAGATAATGCTTTTCACATCACTTTTGGATCTTCAGCAATAAAATTGAATCCTCATGCCTTGTTAGGGCCTTTTCGGACTCGCCAATCTTCGCACCCCGCTTCATAAGTTATGCCTTGGCTATGAACTCTCGTCATTACCGAGCAACTTTTAAACGATCTTGGGCTAGAAGCTAAGTAACCTTTCAAATCGTACGACCTTACTTATTGCAGATAAATTATTAGCAAGTGATGGGAGAATAGGCAAATAATTACACCAAGTGAGCTTGTATAAGAATACCGACTTATAATTGACTTTATCATTTCTCGTCCTCCACAATTTAAAATCTCAAGGAATGAGACTCGTGGATGCTTAGCCTAATAAACCAATTAAGGTCTACATGGTTAAGGATACTAGCTAGAATAAACTTGGATAAGTCTATTCGGGTTGAGTCAAAATAAACGCAACGGGCCTAATATGTCAAAGACTTCTAAACTAGCTACACCATTTTATTAATATTTTTGTCTTATTGCGGGATATATACATATGAAAGTAATGATAAAAATTTAAAATTTACGACAAAATGGCCAAAGTTGATTAAAAATTTGAAAAATGTTGAAAAGTATGATTTTCCGGTTAAATGAAGGCATTTTCATGGAAAAGTCCACTTAAAACTTCGATAGAAGTCTCCCCTACACTTAAGATAAACATTGTCCTCAATGGTTAAGCATGTGGGAAGGGTCTCCCCTACACTTATGACATTGTGCACGTTGGTTAACTCAAGTTAAGGAAAAGACGACTAAAGTGATCAATTTTAAATGGGAGTATAACGAAAATTGAATCACGATAGTTGAGAGATAGAACCAGATTTCGGATAACATGGGATCACGGTTCTTCAAAGATTCCAAGAGTGCAATAATCCCTGTAATCACATCACCATCCAAAAACAAGCAACCTATATAGCTCCCCCTACACTTATGATGAGAAACGGGAAAGGGGGATAGATACCCGGGTTGCCTCCCGAGGAGCGCTTGTTTTTGTTTACCGAGTCGCGAGCCTGACTCGGTCCCGAACTAATTCAAGGCAAACTTGGTGAGGGATGGAATCATCTCCTTAGAGATGTCCTCACCAACGTACAACTTCAAACGCTGGCCATTCACCTTGAAGTTAGGCCCATTAGGCTGAGAAAGCTCAATGGTACCATAGGGAAAGACATTGGCGATGGTGAATGGACCAGACCAGCGGCTCTTTAACTTGCCTGAGAAGATCTTCAACCGAGAGTTAAAGAGTAAGACTTGATCACCAACGTTGAACTCTCGGTTCTTGATTTTAGCATCGTGGATAATCTTGGTCTTCTCCTTGTAAATCAATGAGTTCTCGTAAGCTTGATTCCTCAATTCTTGAAGCTCGTTGAGTTGAATCTTCCGAAAATCACCGGCTTTGTTGATGTCGAAGTTAGCCCACTTCAAGGCCCAGTATGCCTTATGTTCCAGCTCGATGGGGAGGTGGCAGGCTTTCCCGTACACGAGACGATAAGGTGTACAACCAATCGGCGTCTTATAGGCGGTACGGAAAGCCCACAGAGCATCATCAAGTTTATCGGCCCACGAGGCACGATGCTCTCCCACAGTACGTTCCAAAATTCTCTTCAATCCACGGTTGGATATCTCGGCTTGACCGTTGGTTTGAGGGTGATAGGCGGTGGAAAGACGGTGATTGACACCGTACTTAGCCATGACTCTTGCAAATTGCTCGTTGCAAAAATGAGTCCCGCGGTCACTGATAATAGCACGAGGAACACCGAAACGAGCAAACAGTTGTTTCAAGAAGTTACAAACCACCCTCGCGTCGTTAGTGGGTAAAGCTTTTGCTTCAACCCATTTAGAAACGTAGTCGACAGCGACAAGGATGTATTTGTTGCCTTTAGAAGACGGGAATGGCCCCATAAAGTCGATGCCCCAGACATCAAAGATTTCACATTCTTGTATGAAATTTTGAGGCATCTCATCTTTATGTGTGATCTTGCCTTGTTTTTGGCAAGCATCACAATGTTTAACCATCTCGTGAGCATCACGATAAATGGTGGGCCAATAGAATCCCGAGTCAAACACTTTTTTGGCGGTGAAGTTGGGACCAAAGTGACCACCGGTGGGTCCTTTGTGGCACGCTTGGAGAATATCAAAAGCTGCCGGTCCGTCAACACACCGACGAATAATCAGGTCAGCGCATTGTTTGAATAGAAAAGGGTCCTCCCAAAAGTAAGTCTTAACATCGTTCAAGAACTTCTTCTTTTGTTGGGATGTTAACCCTTGGATGAGAACACCACCCGCTAAGTAGTTTGCAATATCGGCAAACCACGGGGTGCCATCAAGATTGGGATTTATAGACATTAAGGTTTCAAGGGGAAAAGAGTCATTGATCTCTTTGTTCGGATGGTCCCCTTGATATGGATCCTCAAGTCGGCTCAGATGATCCGCGGCCAGGTTTTCAGCACCCTTCTTGTCACGAATTTCAATGTTGAATTCTTGAAGGAGCAAAACCCAGCGGAGAAGTCTTGGCTTAGAATCATTCTTAGTCATCAAGTACTTCAACGCGGAATGGTCCGTGTATACGATGGTGGTGGATAAAACAAGATAGGGGCGAAATTTCTCAAAAGCATAGACAACAGCTAAAAGCTCCTTTTCGGTTGTCGTATAATGCAATTGAGCCCCCGTCATTGTTTTGCTAGCGTAGTGGATTGGTTGGAAGTGTTTATTCACTCTTTGGCCCAAAACCGCACCAATAGCAAAGTCGCTAGCGTCGCACATCAATTCAAAAGGCAGCTCCCAATTAGGGGTAACCAAGACCGGTGCCTTAGTCAGCTTATCCTTGAGAAGATTGAATGCTTCGAGACACTCTTTAGAAAAGATAAAAGGAGTATCTTTTTCCAAGAGGTGGGTCATCGGGCGAGCGATTTTAGAGAAATCTTGAATGAATCGTCGATAGAAACCCGCATGACCCAAAAAACTTCTCACACCCTTCACGGTTGAAGGTGGAGGTAATTTGGCTATGACATCAACTTTAGCACGGTCGACTTCAAGACCGACTTTAGAGATTTTGTGTCCTAGCACAATGCCTTCTTTTACCATAAAATGGCATTTTTCCCAATTTAAAACAAGGCGAGTGTCTTCGCACCGCTTAAGCATGCGTTCTAAATTGGCAAGGCAAGCAGAGAAGGAATCCCCGAAAACCGAGAAATCGTCCATGAAGACTTCCATGGTTTGCACAACCATGTCATGGAATATAGCCAACATGCACCTTTGGAAAGTCCCGGGGGCATTGCATAAGCCAAAAGGCATTCTTTTATAAGCAAATGTGCCGTAGGGACAAGTGAATGTTGTCTTCTCTTGATCTTGGGGATCGATGGGTATTTGAAAATAACCCGAGAAACCATCCAGAAAGCAGTAATATTCATTACCCGCTAGACGTTCAAGCATTTGGTCCATAAAAGGTAGAGGGAAATGATCCTTTCTCGTGGCATCATTGAGTTTGCGGTAGTCTATACAAACTCTCCACCCAGTAACGAGACGGGTAGGAATTAACTCGTTGTTTGCATTGGGCACAACGGTTATACCACCTTTCTTAGGCACACAATGGACTGGACTAACCCACGGGGAATCCGAAATAGGGTAAATCATACCCGCATCAAGAAGCTTGATAACCTCTTTTTTGATGACGTCATGGATTTTAGGATTCACCCTTCTTTGGCTTTGAATAGTGGGCTTAAAGTCGTCCTCCATGAGAATTTTATGTGTGCAAAAGTGAGGATCAATTCCGCGGATGTCGGAGATTTTCCAAGCGATAGCGCGTTTATGCTTCTTCAACACTGCAACAAGGCGGGCTTTTTCGTCTTCTTTCAGATCCTTTGCGATGATAACCGGTAACTTCGCGTCGTCTTCTAGGAAAACGTACTCAAGATGAGGCGGTAGGTCCTTAAGCTCGAGAGTAGGAGGAGCCTCAATAGATGGTGAAACTAACGATGGATCATCATTAGTCACCTCTTTAGGAGTAGGAGGAGACAATGGGTCCTCATTGAGAAGTCTCTCAATAGTACGAATATCTTCATCCCAATTGGTGGACGAATTATCATACTTAATATCGAGAGGACCCAGGCTAGCTTCGAACTCATCTAAGTCACTTTCTCCAAAGGGAGTAAATGCTGGAGCAATTGAGGCAACGGTCTCAACAATGGGTAGAGAAGAGAGAGTACTTTTGCAAGCATCATAAAAATGTTCTTCACAAGCCTCATCGAGAACATCAATAGCATTAACACTCTCGTAGGAATAAGGTTGTTGAGAAATCTTACCCATGTTGAAGACAATTTGATCGTCACCAACTCTCATGATTAATTCGCCTGCGGCTACATCAATGAGAGTGCGACCGGTCCTCAAGAATGGACGTCCAACGATTAATGGAACACGAGGGTCCATCTCGTAGTCAACGACGACAAAATCAGCCGGGAAGGTGAATTTATCAACGCCAACAAAGACATCTTCGGCTATCCCCACTGGATAAGCAACCGTACGGTTGGCTAATTCCAAAGTCATTCGTGTGGGGACTAGCTCGGGGAGAGATAATTGCTTCCAAACGCTTAAAGGCATTAAGTTTATACTGGCACCTAGATCGGCTAGGGCCATGCAATTCTCTACTCCCGGGAAGTTGCAAGGAATCAAGAAGCGACCCGGATCACCAAGTTTGGTGGGCAATTTCCTTAAGAGCACTGCGGAGCAGTTCTCATTAAGTTGGGTCTGAGCAATGTCAAGAAGCTTTTCTTTATCACTTAGAAGATCTTTAAACATCTTAGCATATTTGGGCATGTGAGCGAGAGCCTCGGCAAAGGAGATGTTAAAATTCAATTGTTTAAACATTTTTAGGAAGTTTGAAACTTGAATATCATCCTTGCTCTTTTGCTTCTCTTTCCTCAACCTTGAAGGATAAGGTATGTTGGATGAAGAAGAAGGCTTTAAGGGGATAGGATCACTCACAACCACGGGTGGTGGGGAAATGCGGATAGAAGGTGAAGAAAGTGGAGAAAGTTGCTCTTTTTCCTTGTTCACAATCACGGGTGGAGGTGTAGGAAGCTCGGGTTCCATATAACCTTTTCCACTACGAGTGGTGATTGCTTTCATCTCCCCTCTTGGATTTGCAACGGTATTACTCGGAAGAGTACCCGAAGAAGAGGGTTGATTACCTTGGATGAGCGAACCAATCATATCACGAAGGTGAAGAGCTTGATTATTGAAAGAGTTTTGCATGTTGGTATTAATAGCATCGCTATGTTTGGCCATATCATTCCTTAGCTCGGCTCGAATATCACTTCCTTGTTTCACCATGTCGTTCTTCAAGTTGACAAATTGACTCTGAAGATTCGTCACCATCTCACGATTGGTCTTCATGAATGACTCGACGTCGGGATTCACTGCCATCGGTTGATTGAGAGGTGGAACTTGGTAAGCTTGAGAATTTCCTTGAGTTTGGTAGGTATTTCTTTGGGACGGATATTGGTTTTGAGCACGAGGTTGGGATTGGTTGTTTCGGTTATAGTTTTGTTGTTGGGTTTGGTTTGCAGGAGGGAAACCGGGAGGTGCAAGATAATTGTTGGAACGATAACTTAGCAAGCTACGGTCTCCTTGAGGGCGAGCTTGATAGCCTCCCGTGGGATATGTACCGTATGCTGCGTTAACGTTTTCAGAATAATTGCCTTGAGTGGAAGGAAAATCATTATAAGAATGAGGACCACCACATGTGTCACAAGACATAGCAACGGCTTTAGCTTGTTGAAAGTGGTTTGTGGCCATGGTCATGAAATTTTTGTTCATTTCAGCAAGTTGTCGAGAAATTTCAGACATTTCAGGATTGGAGGTAGTAGAAGAAACATTGACTCTCGAGTTAGATCTTGAGGATGCGGATGAATCCCAATTCTTGTGGTGAGTAGTCATGTTTTCAATCAACTCTCGACACTCCTCCGGTCTCCTTTTCATAAAAGTACCACCGGCGGCGGCATTGATCGTGTCACGATCACGAAAGGTGAGACCATTATAGAAGGTGTCAATGAGAGTGACGGGGAGCATATTGTGATTAGGACAGCGGTCGATCAAATCATTGTAACGTTCCCAAGCATCGAAAAGTGATTCATCATTCTCTTGCATAAATCCACTGATTTGGTTACGAAGGCTAGTGACCATGGATGGGGGAAAGTAGCGCGATAAAAAGCGTTGAGTCATGTCGTTCCATGTATGAATAGAATTCTTAGGAAGGCGGTCAAACCATTTTTCGGCATGGTGAGAAAGCGAGTGAGGAAAGAGTTGGAGGCGAAGGTCATCCATAGAAACACCGGGAGATTTCATGCTTTGGGTAATAGTGATGAATTTGTCGAGGTGTTTGTTGGCATCATCATCCGGAATTCCGCGAAATGGATTCGTTTGTACTTGCTGGATCATGTGATGTTTCAACGAAAACTCCTGAGCCGTGACATGCATCGGTGCAATCGGGCCTCCACGTCCGTTCATTGTGGGTTGGCATAGCTCCTCCATGGTTCGTAAGTCAGGTGGATTATTCATATTTGGGTGGGGTGGGTTATTATTATTATTGTTGTTTTGGGGGGGGGTGGAATATTATTGTTGTTGTTGTGCACACCGGCCATGTCTAATTGTTCGAGAGTCTCGGGCTCTGAATAAGACGTGGATCGAGTACGCATACACTAAAAAGAAAATGCAAGAGAAAATATTTTTGGTTTTTATAGGTTTTATATTGTTTTTGTGTTTTTTGGAAATTTTATATTTTTATGGATTTTTGAAAATTTTTGTGCTTGAAAATAACGTTCCCGAAAGAACGGATCCCAAAATCCAATTTTTCTCACAAGAAACCGTTGATCATTACGAAAAGAGCCGGCAGCGGCGCCATTTTAATAACTCAATTTTGGTTGGTTAATAAAAGGTTTTTGCTTGCAAGATCTCTCTTTGCGTTGCTCGTACCCAATTGATAAATATCGTTGTTTCGTTCTCGGTATCTTCTCGAATCGATCACGGTCAAAAGTGGAATAGTTGTAATTGGTGACTAAAAAGGGGGAGCTTTGGTCTAAATCTACTAAATTGATAAAGGCAAGTAATAATAAAACTAAACTAGAAACTATAAATTCAAACTTCAAATGAACAGTAGAAAATACCTCAATAAAACTGGAACTCTCTTATTCGGAATGTTTCCCTTACTCGGAATAATGCTGAACAGATCTCTTACGCGGAAAACTAGAGGCTATGCGGAAAGTCATGATTATGTGGAAAAATCTTCTTACTCGGAATATTAAGCTACTCGGAAAGATAGGGTCATTCGGAAAATAATCGCTATGCGGAAAGGTGATTTCTATTCGGAAAACTTGGGCTATTCGGAATATGGAAGATATTCCGAATAGAGGAAATGAAATAAGTCTATGCGGAATAATGAGGGCAATTCGGAAAATAGGGTTATTCGGAAAAAGTTCCGAATAGAGAAACACAAACAATCCTATGCGGAAAAAGTGGACTATTCGGAATATGGAAGATATTCCGAATAGAGAAATTAGAAATCGGTCTATGCGGAATATTTTTGAACAGAATACTATTCGGAAAAATGGAGATGTTCCGAATAGACACTAAACTTAAATCCTATTCGGAATAAAAGAAAAGTTCCGAATAACCAAAATAACAAAACCCTACTCGGAATGTTGGAATGTTCCGAATAGTCAAGAAATGAAACCCCTTACTCGGAGTAATGGAAATGTTCCGAATAATCAACAAGAAGAAAGCTCTATTCGGAATAACGGAAGATTCCGAATGGACAAAACCCCCAGATTCCCTATTCGGAATCTGGGCAAGATCAGACGGTGGAAGAAGAACAGTAAGCTACGAGTGATCACAAACCAACTCAATCAAGTAAAAAGGTTTTACCAAATCAACCACAAATCATCTACTAACTACAAGGATCAAATCCCAATCATAAAAACACCAATTCAACAACTTTTTAGAATCAAGCTAGAACCAAATAGAGCTTAAGAACATGAAAGAAAAAGATGAAGAAGAACAAGATGAATCAAAAGATTAAAAGAGGAATTGTATTAATGATTTAAGATTCAAAACAACAAAGATTAACTTACAAGATTGGAAGATAAATCAAAACAAAGATTAAAACCACTCCTTAAGGGAGATGGTTCCTAAAAACTAGGAAGAAGAAAAAATAACTGGAAAAAGAAGAAGAGAATGTTTCGTGTGTGTATTGGGAGGAGTATTTATAGGCTTCTCCCTTGGTTGGTGAGTGGGCTTTCTTCCCTTCTTTTTGTCTTCTCGTCTTTTCAGAAAAGTTGACGTTTTCGATTCTGATTCGGGATTTGTTGTCGATTAAATTCAACTCGTCTTTTAATTTCTTCGTTAAATAGACTTGAGTTTCTTCGACTTATGAAAATCTTCCGTCTTTAGTCCTTTTCTTCGATAAATCTTCGAATAGGCCTAGTGACTTCAAATCTTTTGCACCTCTTGGTCAATAGACTTCGTCTTGAGTCTTTTTCCTTGATAAAACCCGTGCAATCCCATGTTTTCTCCAATATTTATCCGGTTGGCTCTGAAAACATAACAAACACACAAACCACGCATAATTCCAAACAAATGACATTAAATACGCGTTTTGGTCTCGTTTTAGCAAGAAATAAGTGGTAGAAAAGATGGGTGTTTACACACCTATCAAGCATCGTAGGGACTTACATTTTAACGTAGGAGATCACGTTTTCCTTAAGGTTTTGCCGGCACGTGGTGGTAGACGTTTTGGAATCAAAGGGAAGCTCAATCCTCGATTTATCGGACCGTTTGATGTCACTGAACGAGTCGGTGAAGTATCTTACCGTTTAGCGTTACCTCCGTAGCTTTCTCATGTTAACGATGTTTTCCATGTGTCCTTACTCAGAGGGTACCAGTATCATCCCCTTCACATGGTTCAGTATCCACTGGAACAGATTCGTGAAGATCTCACTTTCATAGAAGAACCCGAACGAGTTCTTGACAGACAAGAATGAGTCATGAGAAGGAAGACGATTCCATTAGTCAAAATCCTTTGGAGGGATCATACCGAGCGGGAAGCCACTTGGGAAACAAAGGAGTCTATCCGGGCTTCTTACCCTCATTTCATATTTTGAATTCGGGTATGTTCTTCTTTTCCAGTTTACTTTATCTAAAATTCGGGGACGAATTATTCTTTTTAGGGGGGAAGAGTTGTAAAACCCGCATGCTTTTACCATGAATAGTACCCTTACGATCGTACGTACATGATTAGAACTTTCCTTTTATAGCATGTTTACGTTTCACGAACAAGAATTATAAGTATTACGTACGTGTTATATAACGATAAGTATTTAATATGTAGTAAGACACGATAATAATTTCAATAATAATTATAATCACGAACATACGAACATGAAATCATGAACGTAAATAATCACGAGCTTAGTATTACGTATTTATGTATATTTATTAAGATCATGAATAAATATAATAAGACACGAACGATAACTATTTAAATCACGTAAAACACGAACACGAGAACACACTAAATATTAGACACGGAAAAACGTATGGGTTACCCCTTGTGGGCCCCCTTACCCGTGGCTAGAAGCAAGACCAAGGGCCAAGCCCATTGATTTTTACTAAACATAAAATTAAGGGAAAGATTATTTTTCATAATAACAAAATATTGAAAACAAGAAAACCCTAAAAAATCTTTCTCTTCTCTTTGTTCTTGGCTGCCGGGTTTAACACACACACAAGGTGTGATTGGTTGACTTTTGGTGTTGATTTATTGCAAGGTGGTTTGTGTTTTCATCCTCCTTTGATTCACATAATCGATAAACCCTAAACCTCTTTTCTTTTTCTGATCTTGATTTATTAATCACGTGAAATCATGAAGTTTTAATAACAAATTAAAAACAAGTTATAAATCATGTAATTAAACATGGGGGTATAATAATTAAGGGTTTAAGGGGTGTTTGTTTGTGGCCGACGCAAGAACCGAGCCCCAAGGGGGTCTCGGTTTGTTTTTGATTCGCACCAACCGAGACCTCAATGTCTCAGTGTGGTGGTCTTGTGTCTCAGCAGCAGGAGAAAAGGGACCACGACCTTGGTCGGGGTATGTTTGTGCTCGGGTGGGTCTTGGCTAGAACAAGAAACCACCACCGGCTTATGCCGGTGGCTAAATAAGGAAAGCAGGGGGAACCCCCATGCCGCGACAACAAGGGTAACCACCGGCTAGCCGGTGGGAACGTTTGGCTAGCCGGCGGCTAGGTTTTGACCAAGGGTGAATTTGGTTGCCGGTTCACGGGTTAAAACCGGTCCGGTTCACACATGTTTAGATTAAAATACGGTTCGGTTCATGGGTTGTTTTTACAAGGTTAATTATTTTTACAAGTTTATTTTTACAAGAATTAAATTAAATTAATTAGAACATGTACATGATTAATTTAATTTACACATGATTTAGGTTATTAATATTATTATTAATACATGAATTTTAACCTAAGTAATTATCATTTTAAATTAGACTATATAATTAACTAATTATTGAAATCATGACTTATAATTAATTAATTTACATGACTTAGGTTATATTATTAATAGATAATAATACATGTTTTAACCTAAGTATTTTTACCTTTATTTAATTAAACCATGTTATATTTAATTAAATACTTTAACCTATAGTTTATTTAATTCACATGAAATAATTAATAAACTATACTATTTAATTACATGACTTAGAATATTAATCAGTAAACACTTAAGCTTATATAATTAGCTTAATAATCCAGCTTATTTCTATTTATAGAAACTTTCTATTTTTAGAAACTTATTTAATTAAGGCAACTAATCTATTTATGGAAACTTTCTATTTTTAGAAACTTATCTATTTTAAGCTCTAAATCTATTTTTGGAAACTTTCTATTTTTGAAAACTTTCTATTTTAGGAAACCTGCTATTTTTAGAAAGTTACTTATTATTACACAACAAGTATAATAATAAATGAAATACAAGTAATACTTAATCAGAATATACAAAATACATGATAAACACAGTATAAAGCTTAAATCAATAAAACACGACATGAACATATAAAACAAGCTAAGACATGATATAAAACCAGTTACGTACTCAGTAATCAGATACTTATACACGTATGTATTTATGTAGCATTAGTGATACCGAAGTAGGACTCTCTTCCGTTCGTCTTCTTCGTTCACTGGACACAAGGTACGGATTCTCCGTCCTTTCAGTATGGACATTCTTCCTTATTAGGATTCCCCGTATGCAGCCAACTGTTTTCCCCAGTATATGTTTTATATGTTTTTGAATTGCTTATGTTTAAATAGAATACCTAAAGCCATATACATGCATGACCAGTTTCACCTAGTTATGGAGGCACCATAACCATAACACTGGAGGCACCAGTGTTATGACTTCACCACAACGGAGTGATAGCTCGTGGCGTCCCTTCAGCTTTTGGCCATATTATTATTATCAGGTGGGGCGTATGGGTGCATCCTAGTTTACATGTTTTCAACAGATTATTCAGTGTGAATGTGGTGTGTGCCTTGCATCATTCACAAGGAGCTGATCCCTCCTACCCAAACAAGTATATTAAATTAGAGGCATCCCCTCTAATTTGCATGACGAGGTCACCCCTCTAAGTATTCATGCACGTGGATAATTCATGACCTATATTGGCTAATGGTAAACATTTTAAACAGTTTTTACAAGATAAACATAAGGCTTTTCAAACTATAAAACCAGTTTTACTAAGATATAACCAAGTTATCCAGGACTTAGTCTTTTCCGCTACTTCATGCTTATATGCTTATATCATTCATGTTTTACTTGTATATCCGTGCACTGAGAGTTATGCTCAGCCGTTTTCCTTTTCATGTTCCCAAAACAGCAGGTACTCAGGGACGCTCGTAGACTTTAAGCGTACGTGCATATGGATTGGAAGCTTCCTAGCCTTCTTTACTTTATGCATTTCTTTATACTTTGATACTCATTTCCATGGACATTGTTTAGTCCTTTCATTTACAGTACTTATGTTTATGTGTGATGAGTTCTACTTTTGGGGTACCGATGTTTGATTCTGGTATTTCCTTTATGGTCATGTAATGTTTTATACATTTATCCTTGTATGCTTTGATGACACGCCATAATCACGCGTGACATTCCATTTATCAAAATGGGGTGTTACACCTCAAATACTTTAGAATATGTTTAACAGCAGTCCAGTGGAGCTTCCCTGGATTCTGTTGGTATCTATTGACCAAGTTCGGAGCGAACACCACATCAGGCCTCGTGCATCTGACAACATACATTATAGATCCTACAGTCGAAGCATAAGGCACCTTCTGCATGTATGCCTCCTCTTTAGGAGTTGATGCATCCATCTCATGACTCAGATTATGCTTAACTTCCATAGGTTGAAAACCTTTCTTGGAATTATGCATATTATACTTCTTCAAAATCTTATCTATATAAGCATCTTGACATAGACCAATTAACCGTCTTTTCTTATCCCTATAGATCTTAATTCCCAGAATGTATGCAGCTTCTCCTAAATCCTTCATAGAAAAACATTTATCAAGATAATCCTTAACAGCTTTGAGTCTTGGAATGTTACTTCCCACGATTAATATGTCATCAACATATAGGACTAGGAATACTACATCACTCACACTAGCTTTGCGATATACACATGGTTCATCACGATTTCGAACAAATCCAAACTTTTTGATTTCTTCATCAAATCTTTTATTCCATTGACGTGATGCTTGCTTCAAACCATAAATGGACCTTTGAAGTTTGCACACATGTCCTGGATTCTCAGGATCAACATACCCTTATGGTTGGTGTATATAGATGTCTTCATCTAAGCGACCATTCAAGAAGGCAGTTTTAACATCCATTTGCCATATCTCATAGTCATAGTCTGCTGTTATGGCTCTGAGAATCCTAATAGCACTTAAGTCTGCTACAGGAGAAAATGTCTCCTCGTAGTCTATGCCAAAAGTTTGAGTAAAACCTTTAGCTACTAAACGAGCTTTATAGGATTGTATTTTTCCGTCCATGTCGGTTTTCTTCTTGTATAACCACTTATGTATCACTACTTTAGCATTCGGTGGTGGTTCTACAAGAATCCAAACATCATTTACTTTAATGGATTTCATTTCCTCATCCATAGCAACCATCCACTTATCCTTTTCAGGATCCAGTATGGCGGATTTATAATTAGCGGGTTCACCAAGATCCCCTAACTCATCATCATCCTCTATGTTAAGACACATATTGCTATTTACGTTTTTAATCCTTGCAGATCTACGCAGAGGAACTAATTCTGGTGGAACCGCCAGACTTTCTGTTTCTACAGGAATTACATCGCTAGTGTTTTCAGAAGGTAATGTATCTATATGACTCTCCTCAAGATCATAATTTCTCCCACTGAATTCTTGGTTAACAAGATCAGATTCAAGGAAGTCTCCATACCTAGCAACATTAACTTTGTTCTCAAGTGGATAATAAAAATAGTAACCCATAGTTTCCTTAGGGTATCCTACAAATATACATTTTACAAATCGTTGTTGGAGTTTGTCGTACGAGTCATGTTTCACATACGCCTCACAACCCCAGACCTTTAAATAAGACAAATATGGCTTCTTGCCATGCCATAGTTCATATAGTGTCTTATCGACCTTCTTTGTGGGAACCATATTTATTATGCAAACAACATGTTCTAGAGCATAATCCCAAAAGGATAAAGGTAAAGTTGTAGGATTAAACATAGATTGTACCATATCCAATAATGTACGATTTATCCTTTCGGATACACCATTTTGTTGTGGAGTATAGGGAGAAGTAAGATGCTGAACAGTTCCATTCTCACCTAGATAATCTATAAACTCTTGACTTAAATATTCACCACCTCTATCAGAACGAAGAGCTTTAATCTTCTTCCCTAATTGTAGTTCTACTTCTGCTTTAAACACTTTGAATGTTTCAAATACCACATGTTTATGCTTAAGTAAATAAACATAACCATAACGACTAAAATCATCCGTAAATGTTAAGAAGTAGTGATATGAGCTTAAACTCATATCCTTTTATCAACAAATAACCCTAAAACATGAAGCAAAATACCAATTTATTTGGCAAAAACAGTGTTATGTGGTATGTTTGTGTTTGTGTGCACTTGTGTAGGTAAAAAGATACATTTTCAAGAAAACAAGGAAAAATCAAGCTCAAATGGATGAAAAAGACAAAAGAGGATCAAAAGTGACAAGACTTTGAAGTATAAGGACCTATCTTGACAAGTTATGAAAGTTGAAGGACTGAAAGTGCAAATATTGAAAAGTCAAGATTCAAGTCAAACTTGGTCAACTCTCAAGTCAACTCAGTCAAAGGACCATTTTGTTCAAGAATCAAAGTTGAAGGACCAATTATGTCAAAAGAATGAAGATTGTAGCTTAAAACAACATTCTGCCAAGTCAAGGGGCTTGTTCTGCCAAGATTGGAAAGTTATTTGAGTTTGATCCATGTGATAAAGAGTTCAACCAATGGGAGAAGAGATAATCAATCACACGGATTGCCACTTCATCATAATTAATATCCACTACCGCCGCCCCACATTTATTACCCAAATCTAAACAGTTTGATCCGTGTGATTCATTTTAAACCAATCAAAGGCCAACACGTGTCATCTTCAAGAATAAGAAATTTTCCCAGGATCGCGTTTGAGATAGAAGCCATTTCATGGAAAGGTTTAAACACCAAAGTTGATCAATTTGGAGAGACGAATTCAATGGTGCAACTCAATTAACATTTCATCTATCCAATCAAGAACCCCCAAATCATTGTTCATACCTTCAAAGTGCTAAATGCAGAATTCTCCACGTGGCAAGCTAGGATTGGTTCTGACACGTCACCAACCCCAACTAACTTCTCCTTTGTGCCTATAAATAGCTAGATTGTACTTCATTTTCAGTTGTAGCTTAAAATTGTAAAAACACCTAGTTAAACTTTTCCTTTCCTTTTTCCCTCAATTTTCCCCTAACTAGTCAAGAGTCTGACAAACTCTTGAGTCAGTTAGTTAGTTACTACCTTTGTAACAGCTTTGTAACTGTTTTTCAGTAATAAAATTCAAATTCACTTTTTCCCGCCAAATCTGTTCTTCTCATCTCAGTTCAATTCTTGCTGAATTGGATATTGTTGTTGCTGTTGAGTGTTTGTTATGATCAATAATTGATCATAACTGACATTGGTGAAGAATTGCTAGCTGTTTGATCATAATTCAGTCATTACATAGTCCAATGGAGTTTTCAAGCAGATTGATGGATTCTAGTTGATTTGTTGATTGATTCTTGTTGATTTCTAGTGATAGGTGGTGGTTATCACTAGGGCAAGAGAGCTCAGCGCTCCTCTTCTTCTCAAAGGCTATCTACAATAGGTTTTAAGCTACTTGATTTTTATTCCACTCAACAGTCTAATGCCATGCTTATTTTCCTAGTTTAAATCTGATGGCTGCATGATATAATTGATAGTAGTTGCTGTTTGATTGGATTTTGTGTGATTGAAGTTTGGTTACTGCTTACTTGTTTACTGATTTGTATAATTTTTAGTTTTCTGCATTTGTTTAGTACTTTTCAGCCTTGTAGCTTAATTGGAGTTTTAGTTTTGATAATTGATTGCTCTTAGTTCTAAAGTCTTTCATTGTGATCACTAAGACTGTTTTGCTATAACTTTTCCTTCATAGTTAACTAGAACTTAATAAGTCTTTGTAAAATTTTTGTTAAAAGCAGTTAAAGGAGTGTTTGGTAATAGCTTAAAAGTAGTTTTCAAGTATTGAGAATTGGATCTTTAGAGTTCATTTACAGTCCTTTAGTGATAACAAGTGGATTTAAGCCTTTTACAAGTCAATTTCAAGGTCAAACAGGCAAATGGTAATTGGAAAGTTTGGGTCAGTCTTATGCTTTTGAGTCATTCAGAAACTTATCAATTTCAATGTTCTAGAACTAACTCAAAACTGGATGAAATTGGATCAAATTTGTTTCTACTTATAGTTCATATCATATAGTTTTAGAGTCTAGAAGGATTTTATACAGTTTTCATTAAGCACTTAGAAATAAGCTAAAATCAGCAAAGTAGACTTAATGCAAGTTTCTGTAACTTTGATTCTGAAAATCTGTATCTCCATATTCTATTCATAAACTTAGCAATTTTTCTTCACAAATCCCAATAAGTAGTTGAGTTACATGATATTTGAGATTTTTAGCTTTTTGAAAAAAAAGCTGGTCAACGCTTGGTCAACATAAGCTCTTTTTAGCTTAATTCAGATTTAGAGCTTATTACTGGATGAAATTTGTTCTGGTTTGATTTCCCAATCTTTAAATAAGTTGCTTAATCAGTTTCAAGAGAAAAATCCAGTTGTGGTTGATTAGATTTGGCTAGAGCTTATTTTGAGCTTATCACTAAGCACTCATTTGCTTATTTTTGATCTTTAGCTTAATTCCTTGAACACACGTAGCTTAAATGAGATTTTAAGCATTTTGCAAGTTGTTTCATTGATTTTGGTTGAGTAATAAGCCAGAACGAGCTTATTGACTCACTTGTCCCGTTTTTGTTTAAAAACTTTCCAAAATTGCTCTTTAGTCCTTTCATTTCTATCAGTGTTGAAAACTTGGCTAATCTTCCAAGAATTTAGGGTTTGCATTGTTTAGGTCCCTGGAATTTGGAAGTTGTTTAAATTCAGTTAGTAGTTTGTTGGATTTGTTACATTTTGGCAAGTTTGTTATAGTTTTTGCATTTTTGATCCTTATAGTTAACAAATTTACATCTTTAGTCCCTATAGTTGTTAGAGTTTACATTTCAAGCATTTACATTTCATAGAATTTACAATTTCAGTCCCTTTAGTTTCAAATTTTGCATTTTAAATTTTTACTTGAATAAAAACGTGGTATTTGCAATTTGTTTTACATATACGTAGGTAATATTTTTCCGTTTTGCAAGCATTTGTTGAATTAGCAATAGATTACCAAGCAAGCTTAACAACCAAGAACAATTAAAAATCCGATATTGGTTGGACTTTCTATTGGTTAAGAACTGAGAAAAACGAACTACATTATACTACATTTCAAATGGCGCCGCTGCCGGTTCTTTGACTACACGAGAGACTATCGATTGACGGTTTTCATTGGCTTTTGGGATCCGTTCACTTTGTGAACGTTATTTTTACGTATCATAAATCAAAAACAAATAAAAAATCAAAAATATAAAAATATATAAAAACTAAAAAATAACAAAACAATTCTTTTCCTAAAGAATTGACCAAAAAAAATTAAAAAATCCAAAAGCAATCTTTTTCCTAAGAGATTGCACCCAAAAATATATATTATTGGATTCTCTCGGTTTTTATGTACATATAGTATTTTCCCTTAAAAAACTCATAAATACAAAAATATTTTCCATATATTATTATAAGTAAATACGTATACGTATAAGAACAATCAATCTACATATCTTCCATAAGTATTGCCGAGGCAATACACCGTGTTGAGGGGCATTCCGGTCCTTGACACGTGTATCGATCAAACAAAATAAAGCAAGAATAGATAAATACTCTCAATAAGCAACAATTCGAAGAATACGAACATTTAAGTGAATAGAAAGGCGATGTGCTATAAAATGCCATCTAAGGGTCAATAGGTACTTAAGTGCTTCGCGCCACCTAACCCCCCGTTCACTTGGGAGTATTCTAAGAAGGAAGGCTTAATTGAGGGTCTTGCACCCAAAGTAGTAAATACATATATTGTTATTTTCTTGTGGATATTTAATATTGAAACTCGAAGAGGATAATCCATTTCTCTTCAAAGTCACACGAGAGCTTCTCTCTCATTCCTCGTATTGAGTTGCATGCTCACTCGCGGGCGTGCACAAATACCGATTGGTGTACAACCTCTTCCTCCGAAAAGGAAGAAAAAGAGAAAGAGTAAGACCACCACCGTCCACCAAGCCGATCACGAGAATCGTGCTTTGTCACCACCACAAGAAGCCATGGCTATTGATAATCGTACTTTGTATGAACGTATGCAATCCAACATTCATGGATATTCTAGTGCCATTAAGATTCCCGACTTTCCCGCTAACACATTTGAGCTACATACATCTATGATCAATATCACTACAAGGAAAATGGGCTTTTAGGACCTTTTTCTAGGACACTTGTTTTAACAGTGTCCTAACAAGCAATTTATAGGACCTTTTAAATTTTGAGTACTATTAAGTTGTTTTTCATAGGACACTTTATACATGGATCCTAATAATCTATTTTATAAGACATGTTTTTTTGTAAGGTCTTGTTATGATGAAACATAATAGGACACTTGATACAAATGTCCTATTATATTACATGTTATAGGACGCTTATTCTTCCTAGTTTTATTAGAACAAAATGTATGGGACACTTAATACGTGGGTCCTATTATATTTAATCTTATAGGACGCTTATTCGTCTGGAGTTGTATTATGACTAGAAGTAATAGCAAACTTGAGACGAAAGTATTAAACAATAATGTCTTTTTTTTTCTAACCATAGTTTCTACTCTTTAAACAGACTAACCCATGAGGTTTGAACCCAACACCACACATACACTTCAACAAATCATAGAACAGGTGCAAAGTTTTCCCCGACGACATTTGTCGTTGGGGAAAACCCGCTAAACAACAAAACGACTTCCATGTGGCACATGCTCTGTTAAACGACAAAACAAATAACTTTTCCTAAGAGACGTGTCGCCGGGGAAAGTCTAACTCAAAGTTGAAAAAAAAAGTCTACCAAAATCTTGGCGGCAAACTTTCCCGCCGACCTTTCCTTGGCGACATGTTGCTGGGGAAATATTTCGGCTAACAGTGGATTTCTAAACATTGTCATTAGCGTTAATCAATATGTGTCGAATTCTCTCTCCCGACATGTCTCCGGAGAAACTACCCACTAAACAACAAACCCTAAACAATTAGCAAAAAAGATTGGCGGGCTTTTACCCGCCACTTTTACCCGCCACTTTTCCCCGGTGACGCGTCAGCGAGGAATGTTTTCATAAAAAAATCATTTCTAGGATCCTAACTGTTTATAAAATATATTTCATAAATAATAATTTAATATTTTATAAACGAGAAATACCATAACATAAAAATTATATTATAAAATACATAAGCGTTTAAACAAAGAAGCATACGAATTACATTCCAAATGAAAAACTTCAACATAGCTTTATTTGAAACGAACACTTAGACATACACTTAAACGATAGTTCAAACAAATATTTAAACATACACATTACATTCGACCCGTTAAAGTAGCTAAATGACAAGCTAGTTCAAACTAGCCTTCCCGATATTATCGTAAGTGTCGTGTAGTAGTTCAACTGAACTCATCGTGTGGTTTTAGGGATTCATATAAATTTCTAGTGTTGCCTCGAGTACCTGTAGCCTTGCCTCGAGCACCTCTTTCCTTGCCACCAAGATCTTGTAGTTTGTACACTCTGCATATTTTGGAGACCTCGAAGAGCATGTACAAGAAAGTAGAGTTGTTGAAGGTCCTGCCAAATAACTCGGAGTCGTTGAAGCTCCAAGAGAACCAACACGTAGATTGACTCGATCGACTTTCCACATAAAAAATCCACATCCGCGTGTCCCCTTCCACGGCTGTCAAAGAGTAAAGAAAATAATGTTTAACATCTAACCAAAGTATTTTAATATTAAACAAGTGAAACAAAAAAAATAATGTTATTTTTCACCTTTAATTTAAAACATCCATTAGTATAGTTTACCAGGGCTTGTATGCCGAAACGATTATCGCAAAACTACATTTCCGACTCCACAGTCACACGCAAAAGGTTCATGTGACAGCATCTTCATGATAACAATGCGTTTTTTGGTCATTGTGAAAGGTAGGTAAAAGTGTGTGTGATCGATCTGTCGGTTATTGTGCTAATAGTAATGTGTGTGACTTATGGTGGTTATAAGATGTGATATTCCCGTCATAGTTTCCCGCCAAGCCTTTCCCCCAAAGTTTCCCGCCAAATGTACAACCATAACATATTGACTCATCGGTTTAACATCTAATGTACAACCATAACATATCGACTCATCAGTTGAACATCTAATGTCCAACCATAGCATATCAACTCATCTGTTGAACATCTAAGGTACAACCATAGCATATAGACTCATCCGTTGAACATCTAGGTTACAACCATATTGAATCCGGTCATCAGTTAAACGTCTAACGTACTACTATAGCATATCGACTCATCGGTTGAACATCTAATGTACACCCATAGCATATCGACTAATTTGTTGAACATATAAGGTACAACCGTAGCATATAGACTCATCGGTCGAACATAAGGTGAAACCATAACATATCAAGTCATCTGTTAAACGTCTAACGTACAACCATAACATATCGACTCATCCGTTGAACATCTAACGTATAACCATAACATATCGACTCATCCGTTGAACGTCTAAGGTACAACCATAGCATATAGAATCATCGGTTTAACATCTAAGTTACAACCATAGCATATCCAGTCATCGGTTAAACGTCTAACGTACAACTATAGCATATTCACTCATCGGTTGAACATCTACTGTAAACTCATAGCATATCGACTCATCCGTTGAACATCTAAGGTAAAACCATAGCATATAGACTCGTCGGTTAAACATAAGGTGCAACCATAGCATATCAAGTCATCCATTAAACCTCTAACGTACAAACATAACATTTCGACTCATTCGTTGAATATATAATGTACAACCATAGCATATCGACTAATTCGTTGAACATCTAAAGTACAACCATAACATATCGACTCATTGGTTGAACATCTAAGGTACAACCATAGCAACTTATCGGTTAAATGTCTAACGTACAACCATGCATATCGACTCATCCGTTGAACATCTAATGTATAACCATAACATATGGACTCCTCCGTTAAACATCTAATGTACAACCATAGCGTATCGACTCATCTATTGAACGTCTAATGCAAAACCATAGCATATCGACTCATCGGTTTAACTGCTGACGTACAAACATAGCATAGCGACTCATCAGTTGAACATCTAATGTAGAACCATAGCATATCGACTCATCGGTTAATGTCTAATGTAAAAGCATAACATGTTCAGTCATCCGCGAAACGTATAATGTACAACCATAGCATATCGACTCATCCGTTGAACATCTAAGGTACAACCATAGCATATAGACTCATCGGTTTAACATCTAAGTTACAACCATATCATATCCAGTCATCGGTTAAATGTCTAACGTACAACTATAGCATATTCACTCATCGGTTGAACATCTAATGTAAACTCATAGCATATCGACTCATTCTCTAATGTAAACTCATAGCATATCGACTCATTCGTTGAACATCTAAGGTACAACCATAGCATATAGACTCATCGGTTAAACATAAGGTGCAACCATAGCATATCAAGTCATCCATTAAACCTCTAACGTACAAACATAACATATCGACTCATCCGTTGAACATATAATGTACAACCATAGCATATCGACTCATTTATTGAACATCTAAAGTACAACCATAACATATCGACTCATTGGTTGAACATCTGAGGTACAACCATAGCAACTCATCGATTAAATGTGTAACATACAACCATGCATATCGACTCATCCATTGAACATCTAATGTACAACCATAACATATGGACTCCTCCTTTAAACATCTAATGTACAACCATAGCGTATCGACTCATGTATTGGACGTCTAATGTAAAACCATAGCATATCGACTCATCGATTTAACGGTTGACGTACAAACATAGCATATCGACTCATCAGTTGAACATCTAATGTAGAACCATAGCATATCGACTCATCGGTTAAACGTCTAACGTAAAAGCATAACATATCACTCATCCGCTAAACGTCTAATGTACAACCATAGCATATCGACTCATCCGTAAAACGTCTAATGTACAACCATAGCATACAAACTCACCGGTTGAACATACAACGTACAACCATAGACTCATCGATAACTATATTCGCAATCGGCTAAGGCCTTCGGACTAACGATTTTTCTTGGAACATCATATTTCTCTCTCCGGCGACCTACAGGCGATTTGTCAGAACAGTGCGACCAAGTTCAAATTAAAAAGAAAATTAAAATTCATTCATAAAATTAAAAAAAAGTTACATAATAATTAAAAATATTACATTAATAAAATAAAGTTCCTAATCGGTTCCCGGATCTAAATCCAATACATCCACAAAATTTTCCGACCTCCACAACTCGTAATCTTTGATTGATTCTTCTTTTAAAAAAGTATCGAATAGAGCACGACTCTTTTTAGGAATATCATTGCATTTCTCGTATGCTTTATACAGATCATCTTTAACTATGGAGGCTTTTTCAAATGACATGGTTAACTTCATTATTGCTTTCTGGCGAACAACATCTTCGTGAATTAGTTTTTTAACTAAAGTTTCGATTTTTTCAATAGTATACGGAAGTGAACAAGCAATATTTTTTTCCGATGAAATAATTTATTGATATAAAATAGTTAAGTGTATTGAGTATTTATAGGGGTAAAGTATTTTAAAAATAAAAAGTTTTTTTAAAAAACCGGAAAAATAAGATAAAGTAAAACGTGGAAATAGATCGTCTGTTGGATCGAATTCATAAGGACGACCGATTCGACTCGATCGTTGCAATGCGGTCGACCGAGTTTGAAACCGATCGACCAAGAGATGATCTTAGCCATTGTGACCAGCCTAACATACAAGCGAGTCATGAGATTTACTAAAAAAAAATCTTTTGATTTTCGAATCCATATAAAGAAAAAGATTTTTCGTAAAAGCTAAAATACTTTTAAAAACATAACAATTAATTTATTATTAAAAAGTTATGTTTTATGATAAACTTATGTACAATTTTTTTTCATAGTTAGTGTATTTTTTATTATTTTATACGAATTTGTAATTTTCTAAAATTTGACAATTCCTTTTGACATTTCAGTTGTCCCGCCAAGTGTTTACCCAAAGTTTCATCTCCCTCCATTTTCATTATCCATCCGTATTCCCCCAATATTATTATTCAGTTATATTTTTTTCATCTGTTATCTTTATGTGATAAAAACACTTTTTTATCTCATTTCAACCTCATTAGAATCAAACTATGCCTTCTTCATCCTCGCGACTCCCATGTCATGGACCATAATTTCAAGTAATTCACCACCAACCTCAAGTCCATTAGTCTACAAATCAGGTATTTAGTGTCTTATATCTTCAATTGCATAACTAATTTGTGGTGTACATGACTCAATTTATTGTTTTGTTGATTTTTTGAATTTAGGGTTTATGCAAAACCGAATGTGTACAATACTAGATCTGCTGCAAATTGATGCCTATCATGCTTATTAAATGTATATTTTGGTGTATTTTACTCTTATTTGATGTTTAATTAAGAAAAATGCATAATTAATCACAAATGTGATGATGGAAGAATGATGCGACTCTTTGTTGCTAGACTCTTGGCTTCAATATAATTTTTTAATAACATAAACAAGGTTAACCTGTACATGATTAGTTGTTGGCTAGATGGTAAAGGTCCACTTGCCACAAGATTGTGTACTTAGTATAATTTTTTACGATTACATAATTTTTATTAAGTATGTTAATTTGTTATAATAGGAAACCTTACATGTATTTTATAGGACTCGTGATTAAGGGTGTCAGTAGGTTTGGCCGTAAGGCTTATTGGTCGGGCTAAATCGGTTTCAAAACCTTGCCGAGTTGATTTGACCCAAACCTGATAACCTGTGAGTGTTTTCGGGTCGCGTTCGAGTTAAATAATCAATGTCATCGGATCAAGTCGTGAAGATCCTAAAATCAATTTTTTACTTTTTAATTTATAGTTTTAAAATCCCAATACCTATACTAGACACTACAAAAGGGCAAATATGCAATATGCATGAAACATATTGTTTAGTACTGTCAATAAAACTCAATGTATCAAAAATATTTATGAGTTGAACTAAGTACTATTATTATGACCATGTAGTTGTTTCAAATATCATATTGTTTTTAATTTCCTTTATTAGTGTTGCCACTTACGAGTATAATAAACTTCATTGATCATCTATAGATATAAATTGTGGCAAGGTCTAGTAACCATTTCACTCTTCAATGTAGTAATCTATGTAATTGTGTTAGTAAGAGTTTTTATTTGCAAAGAAATGTTTTGGGTTGACATTTAACATCTATAAATCATTGTCATATCAGTAATTTGGATCATTAGTTTATGTTTGGTACAATAGACGCGCTATATCTTCTTGTTTCAATCTAACGATTTGTTGTCTTCATATATGCATATTACAACATAAGAATGTCGTCAAGGAAGAATAATCGAGTTAGCACCACATGTCGTAATAATAGCCAACATGTTGGAGATGTGACTCTAACCAACCAAACAACGTTCATGGTATGCTTTATTTACTAAACTAAAAGACGGAAATCTAAATTTTACAATCTTATGGATCTATAGCATTACAACGAATGAAGACAAAAGTAATTTTAATAGTAACTAGAAATGTAACATGCTTAGAAATTAAATCTCAAAGGGGAAGGGCTTTTTGAATTCCTCCTTATATAGCACAAAGAACTTGAAAAAGTAAACAACCTTATATTTATAGTGTGCAATCAAGCTTCAGATTGGCATTTTCATGCCTCTGCAGTTTAAGGTTGTTAGGCTTGTGGGTCTGCAATTCTGTCTGCAGCAACATAGAATAATCTGCATATGTGTGCATTCGTGTCTGCAATTCTGTAGTTGGTTCTTATTATATCTCGTGGGTCTAACATAATTCTTGTGTTAGTGATGTCTTAGTATAGTCTATACATTGGGATGCTATGTTGGTCATTTAACTAATGTTGCATCCTATTTTTAGTTTTTTTGTTTGTCATAGGTTTTTTTGTTGGATGTCAAGTGTTCTTGTATGTGTAATATGTAATCTCCCTGCTTAGTTTGCTTGGGTCCCTAATTTTAACCATCTTGGTTAAATGATGGATATCTTTATTAACGAAATGCACTTAAAATATGAGTGCATGGTACTACTAAATTACATTATTTATAATCACTGTTTATTTTAGGAGGTTTACGTTAATTCTTTATTTTAATGTAGGGCAGTAGTCATTTTAGGAGATATGCATGTACCTATGTATTAACTCAAGTTAGGATGCTTATAAGAGGATCCAAGTATGCCACCTCTTTTTGCTTGCTACTTTTCATATTGTCATTATTGAGCTTTTTTATTGCTTTCATGTGATGCAGGTGTGTGTCCGATGCATTTTCGGCTATTTCTTGTTCGCGAGGGTATTCATGCCATGGTCTCCTCGAAAAATCTATATTACGTCGACGGCATCATATTTGGGAGACACGGTATCCAAGAGATATGGACAAGCCGAAGATGTGAAGTCTGAAGTCTGAACTCATCTCAAGAGTTGAGAGTGAAGTCATACATCTATTCGACCTGCTGCTTAGGTGTCTTACAATTCAATTATAGATACGAGGAAGATATGTTAGTGGAGAAAGATCATGCAGATGATACACTGGCCGAAGCGAAGGTAGTATCAGTTAAATACCCTACTCACTACTTTGTGAAAAAGTTACCTACATTTCTAAGGTTATTAATTAGGTTAATTTGCAGATGAAAATTTAAACGGTTACGCAATCTACAACTATCAGTGTCCAGAGTCTTGCAAGCGACCAAAATCAGCACGAAACAGATGATACAGTTACGGGTGCTTTAGAGGCCAAACCAAATGATTAGCACCAAATTTACCATGTTGAGATCTCTCTGATCCAAACCATAAACATCAACAACATTATCTCAACTTTATAGCAGGTATTATATATAATTTTTTAAAATATACGTTTCTTGAAATTATACCTTGAAATTGTGTGACTTGCCAACTGTGTATCACGTTATAGCTGCAAATACTAATATGAACAAAAGATAATATTTTAATTTTTTTAAGTAGGGTCTGGATGGTTTTGGTCATGCTTATTGGAGAATTCCAGGTCACTGTGTGTTTTCTTTGAAGATATTTTAGGGTCTTAAGGGGTTTATTCATGCAACAGTAATTATACATCATGACAAGGGTATTTTTGATACTCTGTAATATACAACCATAAGTGTGTGGAGACATAGTCATGAAAAACACCTTCAGGGTATGAAAATTGATAATGGTTGTTTTAGGTGTCGGGGTTGGGTTGACCCGCCAACATATAACAGATTAACATAGGTAACCTTTTATGTGTACTCTTTTAGGTAAGATTTTAGTTATACTTTTTTGATACGTGGTTAATATAAATTGCAGTGACTAGTTTTCACACAATTGCGTATATCTAGCCCCTTTATGTATTTGTAGTTTCGTACCATCCCTTCATATACTCGCTTCTGTTCATCTCTGACATATCCATACGTGTGAGCTTTTTTACCTTTGGGGCTCATTCTGCATACCCATATTCTAGTATCGAACAAGCCCATCATATTTGGAATTGACACTTGTTGCACATACTCATCTATTTTTTTTGTTGAAATGGGTAATCTTGGAATGTGAACCAACTAGAAAGTATTTGTTTCGTGCTTACTTTTCTAAAGATTAAATTACACAAAATTTAGAAGCTACAAACGGTATTGTATGCATTACATCATCTTTATGTTCATTTACCTTGAGTTATTGACATTTATATGCAAGTTAAGTAGTTTAAGATATCAAATTTAACATATCTAGCATCTCTTATCAGGACAAAATGGAAGAATTAACTTCTCAACTTTTAGAACATGAATTGGATGAACCTCGATCTCAAGATATATATCCTAAAGTAATGGGCAATCGATAAGAATGGAGCCGCAAATATGTTAGGGCTAAGTGTTCGCGCTTATGATGTTTGGGGTGTGGTTTCAGGTCGTTCTGCTCATCATAGAGATAAGCTACAGTGGAAGTCTACTGTTGAACGACTTAGTATTAAATTGGCCGAGTATAAAGCCAGGGAAGCACATTATGGTACAAATGTTCTCCATACTTCACCACTCGGCCTCATTGTTTCCAATCAACCTCAAACTTTACGAGTATGTGTTTATTTGAATAAAATTATGTGCTCTCCTAGTTAAAATATGACATATTTATGCAAATTATATTATAATTGTAGGTTTGACTTCAAGTTTCCCTTAAGAGAATTTCACTTTTAGATTGTAGCAAAGGGCTGGTTAAGGAGTTTGAATCCATATGATGTAGTTAGGATGTAGGAGTGAAGACATTGGACCAAATTGGTGCCAAGTCTAAGCCGCTACAAAAAAGGATGAATATTTGGTGAGGAAGTATGCATTGTTTGTCACAATTCAAGATGACAATGGTGCACTAGTTGCTTGGCCTTGCTCTTCTGTTTCGGTATGCTACCCTCATATTGTCATTATAAATCTATTACTTAGACTGAACTTTGTTACACCATATTTAACCATGAACTATTAATTTGTAGGTGGTGCGGGATGATGCTTGATGATAGGATGATGGCTTAAACAATGAGTTTTTGGTTTTTCTTTTGTAACATCTGCTCTTTGTATTTATTTTCTGTTATTGTCACCTGATGGCTCAAGAGTCAAGACTATCTTTTCTTTCCTGCTTTGGCATTTATGTAGAATTTTTCTAAGCCTTTTATGTAGATGTTATTTCAACTTGGTTGAAACTTCTTTTATGGAAATGAAATCTTTTCTTGTGTGTCTAATTATATTCCTTATGCTCACTTGATCCATATTTATTTTGGTCGAGTGTTTTGTGTTTTTGTTTTTGAATAAAGTAGTGTCAAATATGTTGAATAGAAATGAAATGTATTAGGACACTAATGCAATTAAAAACATGCGACAAAAAGTCTTTTGTGACACAAACTTTGATCCTAACAAAGCATGTATATATTACAACCTTTTTATTGGTACTAAAATAAGACGCTATCTATTATATTTTTGCGTTATAAAACTGTGTGTTAGGACTCTCGAAAGTGTTTCAAAACGTAACAGGTGTGTAAGCATATATTAGAACACCATATAACATCTTATTATGCGCTCTATTAGGACGCCATTTTGGTCTCAAAAAGCATTTTTATGGGACCAAATAATTAGTTTTAAAATGTTCGGGCTTATTAGGACGCCGATAAATGTCCTAAATATCTATTACAACCCCTTCCTATAGGACACATTTATTTTGGTCCTATTAGTTTAAAGGTCCTGTAAACCTAGTTTATAGTACACTAACCGGTGTCCTATAAGACACTTTTTCTTGTAGTGATGGTTGCTTTATCACCTTTGTTAGCCTCAAAATATTGAGTCAAACAAGAATGTTTGGTCATAGGTTTCTATTGTATTATTTATTAGAACGTTGTAATAAGTAGTTATTTAGTCGTGATTCACGGGCTTGGATTTAAACTAATTAAAGTCCAAAATACAAGCCCGGCCCAATATATAGTCCATTAAAGCCCGCATGTGGGTGGACTATATATACTACCCTCCTAGCATGTTAGGAGGGTGGATGGTCATTTGTATTTCTCACTTTTCTTAATCTAATCTCACCAAGTTCACACACTTCTCTCTACTTTCTCTCACTACTTTCTCTCTCTAGGAATTCATCTCTTCTTCATCTATTTTTCTTTCTCTCTTCATTGCTTAATCATCACAAATAATGGGACAACATTTGGTATCAATCGCCACGGGGTAGATTTGTGATTGGTTGGTGTTATTATATTTGATTCGAATGATTTAATCCATAAATCATCTCGGATTCAAATTTTTTTTTGTGTTTTCCGTGCTTTGCTTAATCATCTACATCTTATACATAGTTGTAGTAGTGATTTGGTATATTTACTTTGGCTAAAAACACAAAATTTTTGGGTTTTTTGATCATTTTTTGGCTTAAAATCACGTATTGGTTGAGTTTTGTCCGAGAAAAGGGGGATACATTCCGATTGGTGTAATCTGAAAAGGGTTTATTGATTCAGATTGGTACATTCAGATTGGCATTCCGATTGGTGCATTCAGATTGGCATTCTGATTGGTGCATTCAGATTGGCATTCCGATTGGTGATTCAGATTGACATTCCGATTGGTGATTCAGATTGTCATTCCGATTGGTGATTCAGATTGACATTCCGATTGGTGATTCAGATTGTCATTCCGATTGGTGATTCAGATTGTCATTCCGATTGGTGATTCAGATTGACATTCCGATTGGTGATTCAGATTGACATTCCGATTGGTGATTCAGATTGTCATTCCGATGGTGATTCAGATTGACATTCCGATTGGTTATTCTGATGACATTCCGATTGGTTATTCCGATGACATTCCGATTGGTTATTCCGATAGCATTCTGATTGGTTATTCCGATGATGTGTTTTGCTAATTTTTGTTTTGAGTATTTTTTAGACTTAGCCACCATCTAGACTAGTTTCGGAATACCGTTTCCACGAAGATCAAAAAAAAAAAAAAAAAAAAAAAAAAAGAGTTAAAAATTTTTCGTCAAGTAAATTCAAATTTTTTCCATACTAGTTTTAGGACATTTCTAGCTCGATTTCAAATTTTGGCGATTACAAAATTTTTGGACTACCGTTTAAGTCGGACTGGAGAATTTATTGTCGGCCTGGAGAAAAATTGCAATTTTCGGAATTTAAACCACAACAACAATCACACCAAATCTACTTAAGATCCATATTCACTTCATCATTTCAGAGAATTTTGAGATGGATTCTACTGCAGAATATCGTGTGACGAACAACAACATCATGGTCGCGGGTAATAAAGAGAGACCACCAATGCTTGTGGCTGGTCGATATGCTCAATGGCAATCACGCTTTCTTCGCTATCTTGATACAAGACCTAATGGTGATGCCTTGAGACAATGTATTAACAATGGCCCATATGTCTTTTCTGAAATTGATGTTCCTTATACACCAGCCACAGACACATGTCCAGAAGTACCTGCAACAAAGAAAAAGGAAACTTTATCTGACCTTACACCCGAGAAACGTGCTTGGCATGATGCAGAAAAAGAAGCGATCTATATGATCCTAAGTGGAATTGGAGATGATATTTATTCCACAGTCGATGCATGTCCTACAGCACAAGAAATGTGGACGGCCATTGAACGCTTGCAACAAGGAGAGTCTCTCAACAAGCAAGATGTCAAAACAAACTTGTTTTGGAACTTTGGTAAGTTTACTGCATTGGATGGAGAATCAATTGAGTCCTATTATTCAAGATTTTACAAGATGATGAATGATATGACAAGAAACAACTTGGAAGTCTCCACCATGCAAGTCAATGTGCAATTTCTACAACAACTCCAACCAGAGTGGACACGTTTTGTCACTTTGGTGAAACAACAGAAGCAGTTAGACAAGGTAAACTATCACACTCTCTTTGATATCTTGAAACAATTTCAGCATGAAGCAAATGAGATTCGAGCTGAACGAGTGGCAAAGATGGCTAATCCACTTGCTTTATTAACTACCACTCAAAATGTCCAAGATCGTCGATCTCATGCTCCTAAGCCATACTCTAGCCCATCATCCTCACCACGATATTCCACATCATCCAAGTCTTCATCATCCACAAGATCACGCGGCAAAGCACCAAGAGCACCTTCACCACCATCTGAGTCATCTTCAGAAGAAGATAGTGATGAAGATCAAGCTCAGAAGAATCGTGAGATGAAACAACAAATTGCTTTCATTATGAAGACTTACCAGAAGATCTACAAACCCACCAACAACAATCTTCGAACATCATCTAACACAAAGAACCGATATGTTGCGAGTCCTCCAAGGTATGACACACGTCGACGTGGTGAAAGTCCTTCTAGGTATGATCGACATAATCCAACGCATGTTGAGGGTTCTGCAAGATATGATCGACAAACTGCAAAGTATGATACTCAGAAGATGGAAGCAGGGGTCAAACTGTCAGCTGAGGAAGGAGCTATGCTTGATGACACTGATGATGAAGCCTCCGACCAGGAATTAGAAGCACATTACTCGTACATGGCACATGTTGAAGAAGTTCTCAAAGTCACTGAAGATGACAATGGTCCTATCTTTGACACTGAGCCAATCGATAAGGTACACACTACTGATGAATATAATGTGTTTGGTGATATTCCTGAGCATAGTGATCTACCCAATGCCATTAATGACACGTGTATGATGGAAACGGTTGATAGTAATACCACACCCGATTCATCAGACATGTGCAATAATGAGTCTGAGGATGATCAACATGCAAATGAATATGATGAAGAGGAACGTATTGCGCTTGCTAATTTAATTGCTACTTTACAAAAAGATGTCACTGAAAATAAAAAGAGTCAAAAGCAATTAAAGAAGGCAAACGCTACGCTCACTCAAAGTTTTGAAGAATGCAAAGCTGCTCTTATCAAATCTACTGAGATGACTGAAAGCTATAGAGATGAGCTCCTTCAGAAAACCAAAGAGCTTGAGGGGTACAAGGGAAGTGCGTTAAAAAGTCAAAAGGACGATTTTGAAAACAAATATAATACCACTCTTGAGTTATTAGCTAAAGAGAAGCGTCAATATAATGTTTTCTTAATGGATGAACGTCAAAAAACGTACCTTGCCAATACCAAAGTTAATGAACTTGAACAAAAGCTCTCTATGACCACTACTGATTCTGCTAAAATTCTAGAGGATAAGAAACAAGAGGTAGATGCGTTAAAACAAGACTTCAAAAGTAGATATGATAAAGAAACAGAAAAAGTTACAAAACTAGAAGCACAAGTCGACTTTTTGAAGAACGTTGTTTATAAAACGCATGATTCTATTCAATCCGTAAGAATGCTAGCACCTTCATCGATGTTTAAGGGTCAAGCTAGCTTTGCAAGTCCTGAGTACCTTGCCAAAGCTCAAGCTGCGAACCCGCATCTTTATCTTGATGAGACTGAAAGGACAGATCTTGATTGCATGCCTCTAAGTGCCAATAGTGAAGAGACTGCCCTTTGGGATGCTGATAGTCAACCATCAGTTAATAAGGAGTTTGTGAAACCATATAATTATGCTTATGAGAATAGTCTTTATGGTCTGTTCCACAAACAAACTCAGAAATCTCGTGAGGAAGTATTTTTAGAATGCAGGGAAAAGAGAATTCAATGGAAGAAAGCGTTTGCCACTAAGAAAACAAACGTTTCTAAGTTCATCAACTACTTGCCCCTAGATGCTTCTAAAAGCAAGAGTAGGCAGATATTTGGGTTTCTTACTCATTACATAGATAATATTAAGTCCATTATTGATAATGATTGGAAACAACGACAAAATGACGAGTGGAAGAAACCAATTCCTCAAGACATAACTGTGCTTGTCAAACAAATCTTAATACCGAATGCGGCCACACTAAAAGAAAATGTTCTTAAATTCGAAAGCTTAATTCGGTCTGAAATGTTTGATGATTTACAATATGTTGAGTCTCTTGAGAAAGCAATTGATGATCTTCAAATGGACAAGTCCGTTTTTTCTGATGAATATGATTTACTCTTGCAAGAATGCGTTTCTAAAGATATTATGTGTGCTTATTTTACATCTTGTGCCGATATTGATGAATATTCTGAAGTTGCATGCCAATATCTTGATAAGCTCAAAGAATGTGAACGTCTTGAAATTGAGCTTTCGAAACGGAAAGAAAATGTCGACAAAAAGGCTTTTGAGTTACTTCAACACAAAACTGATTTCCTTCAAAAACATTGTCATTCACTTGAACTTGCTTTGCAAAAAGACGTTGGTCGTTTTCCACATGATAATAAATTGCAAGAAAAACTTTCGCAAACATTTCGAGAAATGAATGAACAGAATTTGGAAATTAAAGGGTTGAAAGCTCAACTACAAGACAGGGACAGAGCTATAGCTGAGTTGCAGAAACTCATTGCTAAAATGGGTGGGAAAATTGTGGAACCTAGCATTAAGAAGAATGTGGTTAGACAACCCAATGCCTATAAAGAGAATAGATCCTCTATCTTGGGAAAACCATCTGCTTTATCTAATTCCTCGTTTGCAAAACCTGTGTTTGCCCCCAAGATGGATGGAAAGGAAAGGTTACCACAAGCTCAACCCATAAGGAATCCTATAGCACCAAGCGTTAGGCACAATAATGTCATTAAACCAGGGATGTATAGAATGTCCACTAAGCCCACAAACAAAGATACTCACTCGCCTCAGACTTCTAGAAACACTAATATTCATGTGTCTTCTACTACAGGAATAGTCTCCACTACTAGTGTTAGCCGGCCTCAGCTTAAGAGCACTCAAGTGAATGATAAGGTCTGGAAACACAAGAATCAAGGGAAGATGAAGCAAGTAGAAGAACACCCTAGGACTTTCAATGTTTCTAAGAATAAAACGTCTGTAATCGCGTGTCATGACGATTTGAATGATTCGACTTTGAATGCTATGAATGTGAAATTTGTTTGTGTCAAATGTGGCAAGTGTGCTAATACTAATCATTCTATGTGTGCTATAAATAAAGTCAAAGGCGTAGATACTAGAACTAAGAAGCAAGTTGCAATGCCTATTAGAGCTAGTAAACCCAAACGCAAAGTGAACCATTCTGGTGCAACCCCCACTAAGAAAAGTAATGCATCAGACTCCACCACTAAGAATCCTAGAAGCAAAATTAAGGAATTATATGAGTCTGCCAGTAAGTCTTGGAAATGGTGGTTTGCTAATCAATGTCCTCCCGGATATAAATGGATGCCAAAAGTTAGGACAGAAAATGTGAAAACGAGTGTTAGTTTGCCTTTAAATGTTGATAAGGACACTAATGATTCTACTATCACAACTACTGTGGTATCCAATTTAGCAAATGCTCCATCGTGTTCTAACTCTTCTGCAGGTGATACAAATAATTCTCTTCATAATGGACTCCGGATGCACGAAGCACATGACGGGGAATCTCAAGCTTCTAATTAACTTCGTGGAGAAGTTCCTAGGTACGGTCCGATTCGGAAATGATCAATTTGCACCGATCCTAGGATATGGAGATTTGGTTCAGGGGAATATCACGATTAAAAGGGTATACTACGTCGAAGGGCTCAATCACAATCTTTTCTCGGTTGGTCAATTCTGTGATGCGGATTTGGAAGTTGCTTTCAGAAAGAAGACATGTTTTGTTCGTGATTATGATGGAAATGACTTACTTACCGGTACACGGGGTACTGATCTTTATACAATTTCACTTCAAGACACAACTTCATCAACTCCAATTTGCTTCATGGCTAAAGCTTCAACGACTCAGGCATGGTTATGGCATCAACGTCTTTCTCATCTCAACTTTGATACCATTAACTTGCTTTCCAAGAAAGATATTGTGAGAGGCCTTCCAAGTTTGAAATTCATCAAAGATCATCTTTGTTCTTCTTGTGAACTTTGTAAAGCTAAACGAAGTAGCTTCAAAACAAAGACCACACCAAGCTCTAAAGGACGGTTAGATCTTCTTCACATGGATCTGTGTGGTCCCATGCGTGTTCAGAGTATCAATGGAAAGAAATATATTCTGGTAATTGTCGATGATTACTCAAGGTACACATGGACTCACTTCTTGAGGTCCAAGGATGAAACACCTGAAGTTCTCATCAGCTTTCTTAAACTGATACAACGTGGTCTTCAAGCTCAAGTTAAAGTGGTTCGTACTGACAGAGGCACAGAATTTTTGAATTCAAATCTGAGAAAGTATTTTGAAGCCGAAGGGATTGAACATGAAACATCTATTGCTCGAACACCCGAACAAAACGGCGTTGTTGAAAGACGAAACCGTACTTTGGTTGAAGCTGCTCGAACATTATTATCCGCTTCAAAACTTCCACTATATTTTTGGGCCGAAGCCGTGTCAACCGCATGCTACACACAAAACCGATCCTTAATTATCCCAAGACATGAAAAGACACCATATCACATAATTCATGATCGAAAACCTTCACTCAAACACCTTCATGTTTTTGGATGTACTTGCTACATTATTCGAGATGGTGAAAATTTGGATAAAATGAAAGAGAAAGGTGATGCATGTATTCTTGTGGGATATGCAACTCAGTCTAAGGGATATAGAGTGTTCAACAAAAGAACAAAATTGATTGTCGAGACAATTCACATCCGATTTGATGAATCTCAAGAAATGGCACTTGAACAAAACAGTTTAAGTCCCGACCCACAACGACAAACGACTTCCGTTCACAACCGCACGGAACTCGTAGCTCAAGACCACAGCAATGAACAGTCAAGTTCAACGCTGGTTCCAGAAAATGTTCCTAGAGCTGATATGACAGTCGACACGACAATTGAAGAGTTGGAAATGTTATATGGACCAATGTATGATGAATATTTCACGGGGGAGAAACAAGTTGTATCGAAGTCTTCCGCTGTCACTCATGATAAGAATGATGATACCGATCATCGTCAACAAATGGATACAACTTCATCTACTTCAACACGGGTTGTTGCAGATTTACCTCCTCAGAATATCACTTCAACAATCGATCCTACAACATCCACAACTACTGTCATTGCTCCAGAGAACACAAATCAAGCAGACAATGCATTATCTGACGAAGACGAATTTATCAACCCATTCGGTACACCGGTACACGAAACTGGAGAGTCTTCTACTCGCCATGTTGATCCGTCAAATATGCATACTTTCTATCAACGACATCCTTCAACACATCATTGGACCCGAGATCATCCTTTGGTTCACGTAATTGGAAACCCTTCACAGCCCGTTCGTACAAGACGACAACTAGCCACCGATGGCGATGTTTGTATGTTCGCACTCGCCGTGAGTACTGTCGAACCAAAAAACATCAAAGAAGCATTGGCTGATCATGCTTGGATTGAATCGATGACGGATGAACTTCAACAATTTGAAAGACTTAAAGTCTGGGAACTTGTTGACAGACCATACGATGTGACTCCATTAAATCTTCGTTGGATCTGGAAAAACAAGATGGATGAAGAGAATACGATCATCAAGAATAAAGCTAGGCTAGTGGCTAAGGGGTATGGCCAGAAAGAGGGAATTGATTTTGAAGAATCATTTGCACCAGTAGCTCGAATGGAAGCAGTCAGGATTTTTCTTGCCTATGCTGCACATAAGGGATTCACTGTCTATCAAATGGACGTAAAGACAGCATTTCTTAACGGTCCTTTGAAGGAAGAAGTCTATGTCACGCAGCCGGAAGGATTCGTCAATCCTCATTATCCTGAAAAGGTGTATCGTCTCCACAAGGCACTATATGGACTCAAGCAAGCCCCAAGGGCGTGGTACGACGAGCTCTCAAAATTTCTGGTATCCAAAGGTTTCTCAAAAGGTTCCATTGATCTAACTTTGTTCACTTATAAATATGGGGATGACATTTTGCTTGTGCAAATTTATGTTGATGACATTATTTTCGGGTCTACAAACCCAAAACTTTCAAAATGGTTTGAAAAAGTAATGCACAGCAAATTTGAAATGTCGATGATGGGCGAACTAAAATTCTTTCTAGGAATTCAAGTTCACCAATCCCCAAGTGGTATCTTTATAAACCAAGCTAAGTATTGTCAAGAGATAATCAAAAAGCATGGTATGACTTCATGTGACCCCGTTGGGACACCATTATCAACCACATCGCTAGATGCTGACTTGGAGGGATTACCCATAGATCAAACGAGATATCGTTCCATGATCGGGTCCCTCATGTACTTGACAGCAAGCAGACCTGATATTCATCATGCTACGTGTTATTGTGCACGATATCAAGCACGACCCACTGAAAAGCACCTCAAGGAGGTTAAACGGATCTTTCGGTACCTTAAGAATACCATTCACATGGGACTCTGGTATCCGAGGGAAACCGGTTTCTTTCTAACGGCCTATTCAGATTCTGATCATGCAGGGTGTCTTGATACACGTAAAAGTACTTCTGGTGGTGCACAATTTCTAGGTCAAGACAAGCTTGTGGGATGGTCTTCCAAGAAGCAGGATTGCACGTCTCTTTCATCAGCCGAAGCGGAGTATGTGTCTCTATCTGCGTGTTGTGCTCAAGTTCTTTGGATGAGAACACAACTCACGGATTATGGCTTCCATTTTGATAAAGTACCTATGTACTGTGACTCAAAGTCTGCCATAGCCATCTCCTGCAATCCGGTACAGCATTCCCGCACGAAGCACATTGATGTCCGATATCACTTCATTAAGGAACAAGTTGAAAGAGGTATTGTTGAATTATACTTTGTTGGAACTGATTACCAATTAGCTGACTTGTTTACAAAAGCTCTTTCGAAAGAGAGGTTTGCGTATCTAGTTAGGCAAATTGGTATGAGATGTTTGACTCCAGCAGAACTGGAGGTTCTGGCAAAGAAGCCTGCTTGATTCATCTATCAAACATCTACTTGTAAATATTAATCAAAAAGCAAAATACAAAACTAAAAAATCTTTGATAATCCAAAAATATTCTTCTCGACATGTCTTTCAGTATCGATAATATGGACGTACCTAGAAATGTCGCTCAATAACGACACGGGTGTGTACATAAAGCTCGAATGAAAGTTGTAAATATTTTTCAAAACATGTCATTTCTATCTTTTCAAAAGGAAATTGTCTATTATGGACAATATTTCCAACAACGGGTAGAGCAATCTATCTTGGGTTGAGCTTGTCACAAAATATTCAACGTTTTGAGCTCAACACAATGGCTTGTAATCACTTTCAGATTGCAACCCGGATCGAAATTCATGGGGGAGTGTATGACTTAGTACCCTTACCCTCAGCAAAAGAAGAGAAATCTTCTTACACTTGAGTGGATTCGTCAAGACATTCAAAGTCTATGAACTCAAGTTTATGCTTTAGAAAAACCTCTTCGACAAAAAGAAATAGGATTTTTTTTTCAAAAAGCGTTGAACACAATTTTTTCAAGAATTTCTCAATGATTATTCAAAATCTTTCAAAAATTGTGTGTTCAACAACTCCCATCCTCAAAAAGCGAAATGTGGATCATATCCTCACAATGACAATTCAATTGGATCAATTTTTGAGGGGGAGCATTTTCACTTCATGCAAAAGATTAACACATCTTTCTCCCATAGATTTCAAGACTATTTTTCAAAATATATTTTAATCAAATTTGGTATCTCTAATATCAAAAGATTTTATATATTAGATATAGGGGGAGAAAATGTGATTAAAATGTGATCTAATATAAGACTCAAGCACTTTAACTCTTACCTACATGTGCGAAACACTTTCGATTATCGATGCACATGTGAAGGGGGAGCATTTCTAAAACGACAAAACTAGCAAGGTGTTAAATGTTTTTTAAACACTTTGTTAGAATTTAAAGTGGTTTTCATGGTTACGATCAAATACCCACAACATCTTTAATTCACGACGTTATTGGTGTCAAAAGGGTGGTTAGGTTTAAGTCCTATGATCCAACCAGAACCGGAGGGATCTTCCCAGGGACAATCCAATAGATTATTAGAAGTCCTTAGGAAAGATGGAGTAGAATGTGAACGTAGCTGAATGCCGACTAAGTACTGATGATAGCACTGGAACAATCACAACAAGGTGCTATTAATGATGTCTTGGTAAGCATTGAAGGGGTTGAAGAATGAAAAAGAAATGTAAGGATAAAGGGTCTAAAGAAAGAAGCCCTCCATACAACTTAGGCAAAAACCGGGTCAACTCATCATGAAGACAAACTCATCATGGACCCAGTGATGTGAAGCACAACCCTTTCCTAGCTACTCAGACTTCTCTCAAAAGAAGTTTGTTTTATTGTCACGGAGATCAACACGACTTCTATTGACTTTCTCACTCCGAGATTGTTGATATTGAATAGGTGGCATCTGCTCCAGCCTCCGACCACTAAAAGTGCACAAATCGAGTCTAGAGCCAAGAGATCAATCAAATCTCGTTAGGACACACGGATGAAGATCAACAGAGTCCTACGCTATATCCTTGTGATATTGCTAGAACACTCAGAGTGATACTACTTAGTATTCACAATGATGAGTGGAAATCCTTCCAGTGTTAACATCAAACAGCACTGCGGTAGGTCATATGCAAGATTCTTTATGAATTGAACATATGTAAAACTGAAAAGCAACAGTGGTTTGATTCTGAATTGATTCAAACTCGTTTCAGGTTTCTACGCAATATCTTTATTGTCTTGCCAGAACATTCAGAGTGATATTCATTAATATTCACAGTGACGAATGGAAATCCTTCTAGCGTCAACATCAAACAGCGCTACGGTAGGTGACTTGTGAGATTCTCATGAATCTAACTTGTGTCAACTGGAAAGCAACAATGGTAAGATTCTTAATGAATCAAACTTGTTCCAGGAATTTGAATTGACGACTTTAATCAAGCGGATATTTATCCAATTGATTCACTCTTTATGTTCGCAGTCTTGCTTTGAGACGGTCGAGTAAAGAGAACGGCTAGTACTGCCGCGAAACCCTGTCAAGGAGATTCTTAATTGAATCTACCTGATCACAGGTACGATATTTAATATCGTATAACGGTCTTCACCGACCGGAGGTAAAACGCTACCGATTTAGGACGAATGTCAAAGCCATTCAGTCCGTGTCTATGTTTTGTCTCGAGAAGGTGGCGTCACGGTGTACTCAGCAAAGTCAGATATACACAACCACATATTCATGCCCAAAGACTTATCCAACAATTGATAGTATGAGCATGTGGATAAAGACACAAGATCACAAGATGGCAAAGACAAGTCAATAATGATTTGAAGATCTCAAGACTTAAAGACAAAGTCGAAAGACAACGACAAAGGCTCAAAGATCACAGCATGAAGGAACAAAACTACTGTTACACGTTCAAGACTCATTTATGACGAAATTCATAAATCTCCATTGGAATCCAAATATCAAAGAGGAATGACCTCACATTGGGGGAGATTGTTAGCCTCAAAATATTGAGTCAAACAAGAATGTTCGGTCATAGGTTTCTATTGTATTATTTATTAGAACGTTGTAATAAGTAGTTATTTAGTCGTGATTCACGGGCTTGGATTTAAACTAATTAAAGTCCAAAATACAAGCCCGGCCCAATATATAGTCCATTAAAGCCCGCATGTGGGTGGACTATATATACTACCCTCCTAGCATGTTAGGAGGGTGGATGGTCATTTGTATTTCTCACTTTTCTTAATCTAATCTCACCAAGTTCACACACTTCTCTCTACTTTCTCTCACTACTTTCTCTCTCTAGGAATTCATCTCTTCTTCATCTATTTTTCTTTCTCTCTTCATTGCTTAATCATCACAAATAATGGGACAACAACCTTTCTTGGGAAAACAAAATGAGGATCCTCATGCTCACCTTAAGAGATTCCTTTCACTTTGCAATACCATTAAGCATAATGGGGTTCCACATGAGGTCATTAGATTGATGTTAGTGTCATTTTCCTTAGATGGGAGTGCTAAGCATTGGTTAGACACCCAACCACCCGATAATATCACCACATGGGACGGTTTTACCACTAAGTTTTTGAACAAATTCTTTCCTCCACAAAAGACTATGGCTTTGAGGAATTTAATTATGGGTTTTACACAAAAACCTAGTCAATCCTTTAGTGATGCTTGGGAAGAGTATAGTGAGTTGTTGAGGCGATGCCCTAACCATGGATTGGATGATGTTCACCAAATCAATACCTTCTATAATGGCCTTAAACCTCACCACCAAGATTCACTCAATGCTTCCGCGGGAGGGAGTATTCTTCTTAAGACTTATCAAGAGGCTTTAGACATTATTGAGACTAAGGCAATGGTTCAAACAAACAATCCATTTGAAGAAAGGGTTCATGTTATCCAAAACACTTCTCAAACACCTTGTGATAACCAATTCCTTAAATATCACCAAGAGATCCTTCAACAAGTCAAACAAGGACAACAAGAAATGACTCAAGAGATAGTTCAAGCCCTTAAGACCGTTTCATTGAACAATTCCTCAAATAATGTGAATGCCATCACCATTTCTTGTGTTACTTGTGGAGGTCCCCATTCTTATGAACAATGTGATAAGGTGCAAGGGTATCAAGGGGAATGCTATGCTTATCAAGAGGAACACCGTGAACACTTCAAGCCTAATATCAATCCAAATAACCTTTCTTACAAATCCCAAAATTACCTTTCTCCACCCGGCTTCCCACCCCAACCACCCACCCAAATTCCACAACATATTCCTCAAATTTTACCAAGGAATCAAGGGCAAAGACCACCATACCAAGGAAATAACTACAAAGCACCCAATCAATTTCACCCTCAAGCAAGTACCTTTTATCCACCAAATCAAGGATTTAACTCCCAACCTTTACCTTTCCAACCTCAAGGTTTTCAAGGTTATGTGCCACAAGAGTTTAACACAATGGATCTCTTGCAAAAGATGAATCAAGAGAATGAAAGGAAGTTCCAAGCTATGGAGAAGAAAATGAATGACCAATTCAATAAGGTTTTAGTGGTATTAAATCAAAGACCACAAGGGGCTTTACCTTCTAACACACAAACAAACCCTAGGGCCAATGTCAATGCTATTACAACAAGGAGTGGAACAACAACAAAGGATCCTTCACCTCCTAAACCTACCATTGTTCAACCCACTTGTGCTCCTACTTATGATAAGCCTTCTACTTCTACTCCACCTCCTCAAAATGCTCCTATTCACTCAAACACACCTTCTCAACCACCTCATACTTCTCCTTTACCTTCCACACTTCCCAATGAAGAAGCTAACAAAGACAAATCTTCCACCACAACACCTATTCCACCTACACCAAAACCTACTCTTCCATACCCTTCAAGGTTGAAAAAGGACAAGTTAAAGAACAAAGATGACATCCAAGTCTCCAATTTCTTAAGGATGTTCAAGCAACTCAATATCAACATATCCTTTGCGGAAGCTCTTGCTTATATGCCAAAGTTTGCTAAGATGTTCAAGGATTTGCTTTCAAACAAAGAAAAATTGGTTGATTTGCCCAACACATCACTTAATGAAAATTGTTCCGCGGTGTTACTTAAAACCTTACCAACAAAACTTGGAGATCCAGGGCGCTTCTTGATACCTTGTAATTTTCCCGGTGTTGAAAATTGCATGGCTTTGGCGGATTTAGGGGCGAGCATAAATCTCATGCCTTTATCGGTTTGGAAACAACTATCTCTTCCCGAGCTCACTCCCACTAGGATGACTCTTGAACTAGCCAACCGAACCATAGCTCACCCCGTAGGTATAGCGGAAGATGTGTTTGTAGGTGTGGATAAGTTTACCTTTCCGGCCGATTTTGTAGTGGTCGATTATGACATGGATCCTAGAGTGCCTTTGATTGTTGGTAGACCGTTTTTGAGAACGGGTCGTACTTTGATAGATGTGGCGGAAGGAGAATTAATTATGAGAGTAGAAGATGAGAGAGTGGTGTTTAAGTTAGGGAAAGTTTGTGATAGAAAAGAGGTTAAGGAGTCTAGACCTTGTGAGACTATTAACATTGTGGATGTGCTAGATGAAGTGTGTAATGAACACTTTCATGATGCTTGTAAGAATGCTAGTGATGAGATACCCCATGTTGAAACCGTGGCCTCAATTGCTCCCTCTTTAACACCTTTTGGAGAGAGTGATTTCCTCTTGGAGGAATTTGAGTCCAACTTTCTTGGTGATGATGATTCTCCCATCAATTGGGAAGAAGATATTCTTACAATCCAAAAGTTGCTCAATGAGGACCCTATTCCTTCTCCTATTCCACAAGAGATTACCATTGAGGAACCTTCCATAGTTAAACCTTCCATAGAGAGTCCACCTCCCATTGAACTTAAGGAACTTCCATCCCACTTAGAATATGTTTTCTTAGAAGGAAAAGACCAATTACCGGTGATTATTGCTAAAGAGTTGAAAGAGGATGAGAAGGAGCAACTTATTGAAGTCCTTAAGAAACACAAGAAAGCCTTAGCATGGAAAATATCCGACATAAGGGGAATTGATCCACATTTTTGTACTCACAAAATCCTTATGGAGGATGACTATAAACCCGCCATTCAAAACCAAAGGAGAGTTAACCCAAAAATCCATGAGGTTATTAAGAAGGAAGTGATTAAACTCTTAGATGCGGGTATGATTTACCCCATTTCCGACTCTCCATGGGTTAGCCCGGTTCATTGTGTTCCAAAGAAGGGTGGAATCACCGTGGTGCCTAATGAGAACAATGAGCTTATTCCCACGAGACTTGTGACCGGTTGGAGGGTTTGCATTGATTATAGAAAACTCAATGAGGCAACTAGGAAAGACCATTTCCCGCTTCCCTTTATGGATCAAATGCTTGAACGCTTAGCGGGAAATGAGTACTATTGTTTTCTTGATGGCTTTTCGGGTTACTTTCAAATACCCATTGACCCTAAGGATCAAGAAAAGACCACATTCACTTGTCCCTACGGTACATTTGCTTACAAGAGGATGCCTTTTGGCCTATGTAATGCACCGGGGACGTTTCAAAGGTGCATGATGGCGATTTTCCATGACATGATAGAGCAAACCATGGAGGTTTTTATGGATGATTTTTCCGTATTTGGAAACTCTTTTAGCTCATGTCTCACCAATCTTGAGAGAATGCTTAAGCGTTGTGAGGAAACACGTTTGGTGCTTAATTGGGAGAAATGTCACTTTATGGTGAAAGAGGGGATTGTTTTAGGACACAAGATATCCAATAAGGGATTAGAAGTTGATCGAGCCAAAATTGATGTGATTGCTAAGCTTCCCCCACCCACTTCGGTTAAAGGTGTGAGGAGTTTCTTAGGTCATGCGGGATTTTATAGGCGCTTTATACAAGATTTTTCTAAGATAGCTAGACCGATGACTCATCTCTTGGAGAAAGAAGCTCCTTTCATTTTTGATCAAGCTTGTTTAGACTCTTTTGAGACCCTTAAGGAAAAATTGACTAAGGCTCCCGTTTTGGTTTCTCCAAATTGGGAATTACCTTTTGAGCTTATGTGTGACGCTAGTGATTATGCGGTGGGGGCCGTCTTAGGACAAAGAGTTAATAAGCATTTTCAACCTATACACTATGCGAGTAAAACCATGACCGGTGCACAACTTCATTACACTACCACGGAAAAAGAGTTGCTTGCTATAGTATATGCTTTTGAGAAGTTTAGACCATATCTTGTGCTTTCCAAGACCATAGTGTATACGGATCACTCCGCTCTCAAGTATCTTATGACAAAACAAGATGCTAAGCCTAGGCTTTTGAGATGGGTTTTGTTGCTTCAAGAGTTTAAGATAGAGATTCGTGATAAGAAAGGGGCCGAGAATTTAGCGGCGGATCATTTGAGTAGACTTGAGCATCCTTTTCAAGGAGATTTCCTACATCAAGAAATCAATGAATCCTTTCCACTAGAGGAGCTCATGTCTATCTCTTCCCAAGAGGATGCCACACCTTGGTTTGCGGATATAGCAAACTATCTTGTGGGCAATGTGCTTATTGAGGGTCTAACTTACCAACAAAAGAAAAAGTTTCTTAAGGAAGTTAAGTATTACTTTTGGGATGATCCATATCTTTTTAGGCAATGTGCGGACCAAATCATTAGACGGTGTGTAGATGGGCCCGAGGCATTTAAAATCTTAGAGGCATGTCATAAAGGACCGACGAGTGGACATTTTGGGCCTAACTACACCGCCAAGAAAGTCTTTGATTCGGGTTACTATTGGCCTTCCATTTACAAGGATGCCCAAGAGATGGTGAAATTTTGTGATGTTTGTCAAAGACAAGGAAAAATTACACAACGTGATGAGATGCCACAAAATTTTATCAAAGAGTGTGAGATATTTGATGTATGGGGAATAGATTTCATGGGACCTTTTCCATCCTCTAAGGGAAACAAGTATATACTTGTGGCGGTGGATTATGTGTCCAAGTGGGTGGAGGCTAAAGCCTTACCTACTAATGATGCTAGAGTGGTTGTAAAGTTCTTGAAACAATTGTTTGCTAGATTTGGTGTACCTCGAGCCATCATAAGTGATCGTGGTACGCACTTTTGTAATGATCAATTCACGAGAGTTATGAAGAAATATGGAGTAAATCATAGACTTTCTACCGCGTATCATCCTCAAACAAATGGTCAAACCGAGGTCACCAATCGTGGTTTAAAAAGAATTTTAGAGAGAACGGTGGGAGAGCATAGAGCTTCTTGGTCGGATAAGCTTGATGATGCTTTGTGGGCGTTTAGGACGGCTTTTAAAACACCAATTGGTTGTACTCCTTATAGGCTTGTCTATGGAAAAGCGTGCCACCTCCCATTTGAGTTAGAACATAAGGCATCTTGGGCTCTCAAGTGGGCTAACTTTGATTTAAACCAAGCCGGTTCACATAGGAAAGATCAAATCAATGAGATGGATGAGTTGAGAGCCAATGCCTATGAGAATTCTTTGCTTTACAAGGAAAAGACTAAGAAATTGCATGATGCTAAGATCAAGAATCGTGAGTTCAAAGTTGGAGAGCCGGTTCTCCTCTTTAACTCAAGATTGAAGCTTTTTGCGGGCAAGCTTAAGTCGAGATGGTCCGGTCCATTCACTATTGCTCAAGTGTTTCCATATGGAACTCTTGAGTTGTCCCAACCCGATGGTCCAAATTTTAAAGTGAATGGTCACCGTGTTAAACACTACTTTGGGGAGGACATTTCCGTTGAAATGGTCCAAGAGGTCCCCATTTTCCCCATGAATTAATTCATTGAGGGACGAGTCGAGCTAGAGACTCATTAAATCAAGCATCGTATAACTAGGTTTAGAGTGTTGTAGGTTAGAAATAAAGGCATAGACTTGGAGATAAGTGTAGGGGAGACCTTCTTTTGTCTTCATGCTTGTTTGTAGGGTTGCTCACTCATCTCATGCTTTGGAGCTTATGGAGGAGGCCCTTGTATCCGGTTCACTTCGTTACTTTAGTGAATTTTCATTGACACCTTGTGCTTAAACATGATTTCACTAATAGTTGTCCTTTCCTTAACTTGGGTTAAGCAAAGTCTATTCATTGTCATAAGTGTCGGGAAAGTTTTATACTTCCATGCTCTTAAACATTGAGGACAATGTTTAGCTTAAGTGTAGGGGGGTCTTCTATCGAAGTGACCTTACCTAGAACTTGTCATTGTCTTGCATGATAACATGGAAAATTGATTTTTCAACATTTTTCAAATTTTTGATCTACTTTGGCCAACAAAAATATGCATTCATAATTTTTGCATCAATCATTTTTTTCATTTGCATAACACATTTGCATTGTATATATTTCTTCTTTTATTTTTCATCAAAAGTTGGAAAAAGGAAAAATATAATAAAACATGGTTTTAACAAGTTTAGACTTCTTTGACATATTAGGCCTGCCATGGATATTTTGACTCAACCCGAGTTTGCTTATTTTAGCACTCTCTAGCTAGTATCCTTAACCATGTAGTCCTTTATTGGTCTATTAGGCTAAGCATCCACCAATCTTATTATTTGAGATTTTAAATTTGTGGAGAATGGGAAATGATAGAGTTGAAGCAAGTGTAAAAGGGCTAGATAGACTTCATGGCAATTACTTGTGGCTAAACCCTTCTCTTCTTTATCTCTACTTTCTTCGCATGTATATAATTGTTAATAAATAATCAAGTACGGTTTTAATTGGTTTGTAATCTCTTATGCATTTTTGACTAATCATTTATGGTTGATACGAGTACGTCTTAAGATTCTAAGTTAGCACGTTTTATGTGTACTAGACTTATGTCATGCTCCATATTTAGCGGGTGTTTTTCCTTTTCTTCTTTTCAAATTTCTTTGTGAGGAATAAAGAAAAATAAGAGCGGCTTATAAAAAAAAATGAGTGGCTAGAAAAAAAAAAGAAAAAGAAAAGAAAAAAAATAATGCAAGACTCCCAAGAGGGGCAGTGTGGTGTTAATTATAGTGACTATTGAGTTCCAATATTACCTTGACGGGTTGCGGGGATTCAATAGATTGCTCCAATCCAATATTACCTTGACGGGTTGCGGGGTTGAAGATCCAAAATCTCAAAAAGATGCGGATGTAAATTATTGCGTGAGTTTTTATTTTTCTTTCCTTAGCGAGTGTGTAGTTACTTATGAAAGCATGACATGAGGATTTTACACATAAGGCGAATGACTTATTACTCTTAATACGGACTTGTATTAATTGTGAGCGGTTTTTCAAGTAATGGATGAGATGATTACTTAGGATTAAAACCGTGCTTCCTTATTTTTGGATTTTACACTTCTTATATTTCACACTTGAATAATGACAAATTTGCCCAAAAGCAATTTGCTCAAATTAATAACCGGTTCCACATTTAATTGTCATGAATAAGTTGATGCACTTTTTACTTGTGAATGCAATGATCCCATTTTTTAAGCTTGGTATGGGGAAAGTGAAACTTGAGGGTGATAAATGTCCATGGTACCCAAGCCCTAATCTAAATCATTGAATTCTTTATGAGTTATTTCTATCAAAACCATTTCAAGAAAAATCAAAAAAGATATAGATAGAATTGAATTTTGATTCATTGCATTATTAGAAGTCAAAATCATGCATCATTTAGTTTAGAGTAGCATAGATGCATCTCATATGGCCAAGGTGGATTAATTATGAGGGAAATGTAAATTTTTAAGCCTTGAAATATAATATTGCATGAGGACATGACAATGCTCAAGTGTAGGGGAATTTGATATGAGCTTAAACTCATATCCTTTTATCAACAAATAACCCTAAAACATGAAGCAAAATACCAATTTATTTGGCAAAAACAGTGTTATGTGGTATGTTTGTGTTTGTGTGCACTTGTGTAGGTAAAAAGATACATTTTCAAGAAAACAAGGAAAAATCAAGCTCAAATGGATGAAAAAGACAAAAGAGGATCAAAAGTGACAAGACTTTGAAGTATAAGGACCTATCTTGACAAGTTATGAAAGTTGAAGGACTGAAAGTGCAAATATTGAAAAGTCAAGATTCAAGTCAAACTTGGTCAACTCTCAAGTCAACTCAGTCAAAGGACCATTTTGTTCAAGAATCAAAGTTGAAGGACCAATTATGTCAAAAGAATGAAGATTGTAGCTTAAAACAACATTCTGCCAAGTCAAGGGGCTTGTTCTGCCAAGATTGGAAAGTTATTTGAGTTTGATCCATGTGATAAAGAGTTCAACCAATGGGAGAAGAGATAATCAATCACACGGATTGCCACTTCATCATAATTAATATCCACTACCGCCGCCCCACATTTATTACCCAAATCTAAACAGTTTGATCCGTGTGATTCATTTTAAACCAATCAAAGGCCAACACGTGTCATCTTCAAGAATAAGAAATTTTCCCAGGATCGCGTTTGAGATAGAAGCCATTTCATGGAAAGGTTTAAACACCAAAGTTGATCAATTTGGAGAGACGAATTCAATGGTGCAACTCAATTAACATTTCATCCATCCAATCAAGAACCCCCAAATCATTGTTCATACCTTCAAAGTGCTAAATGCAGAATTCTCCACGTGGCAAGCTAGGATTGGTTCTGACACGTCACCAACCCCAACTAACTTCTCCTTTGTGCCTATAAATAGCTAGATTGTACTTGATTTTCAGTTGTAGCTTAAAATTGTAAAAACACCTAGTTAAACTTTTCCTTTCCTTTTTCCCTCAATTTTCCCCTAACTACTCAAGAGTCTGACAAACTCTTGAGTCAGTTAGTTAGTTACTACCTTTGTAACAGCTTTGTAACCGTTTTTCAGTAATAAAATTCAAATTCACTTTTTCCCGCCAAATTTGTTCTTCTCATCTCAGTTCAATTCTTGCTGAATTGGATATTGTTGTTGCTGTTGAGTGTTTGTTATGATCAATAATTGATCATAACTGACATTGGTGAAGAATTGCTAGCTGTTTGATCATAATTCAGTCATTACATAGTCCAATGGAGTTTTCAAGCAGATTGATGGATTCTAGTTGATTTGTTGATTGATTCTTGTTGATTTCTAGTGATAGGTGGTGGTTATCACTAGGGCAAGAGAGCTCAGCGCTCCTCTTCTTCTCAAAGGCTATCTACAATAGGTTTTAAGCTACTTGATTTTTATTCCACTCAACAGTCTAATGCCATGCTTATTTTCCTAGTTTAAATCTGATGGCTGCATGATATAATTGATAGTAGTTGCTGTTTGATTGGATTTTGTGTGATTGAAGTTTGGTTACTGCTTACTTGTTTACTGATTTGTATAATTTTTAGTTTTCTGCATTTGTTTAGTACTTTTCAGCCTTGTAGCTTAATTGGAGTTTTAGTTTTGATAATTGATTGCTCTTAGTTCTAAAGTCTTTCATTGTGATCACTAAGACTGTTTTGCTATAACTTTTCCTTCATAGTTAACTAGAACTTAATAAGTCTTTGTAAAATTTTTGTTAAAAGCAGTTAAAGGAGTGTTTGGTAATAGCTTAAAAGTAGTTTTCAAGTATTGAGAATTGGATCTTTAGAGTTCATTTACAGTCCTTTAGTGATAACAAGTGGATTTAAGCCTTTTACAAGTCAATTTCAAGGTCAAACAGGCAAATGGTAATTGGAAAGTTTGGGTCAGTCTTATGCTTTTGAGTCATTCAGAAACTTATCAATTTCAATGTTCTAGAACTAACTCAAAACTGGATGAAATTGGATCAAATTTGTTTCTACTTATAGTTCATATCATATAGTTTTAGAGTCTAGAAGGATTTTATACAGTTTTCATTAAGCACTTAGAAATAAGCTAAAATCAGCAAAGTAGACTTAATGCAAGTTTCTGTAACTTTGATTCTGAAAATCTGTATCTCCATATTCTATTCATAAACTTAGCAATTTTTCTTCACAAATCCCAATAAGTAGTTGAGTTACATGATATTTGAGATTTTTAGCTTTTTGAAAAAAAAAGCTGGTCAACGCTTGGTCAACATAAGCTCTTTTTAGCTTAATTCAGATTTAGAGCTTATTACTGGATGAAATTTGTTCTGGTTTGATTTCCCAATCTTTAAATAAGTTGCTTAATCAGTTTCAAGAGAAAAATCCAGTTGTGGTTGATTAGATTTGGCTAGAGCTTATTTTGAGCTTATCACTAAGCACTCATTTGCTTATTTTTGATCTTTAGCTTAATTCCTTGAACACACGTAGCTTAAATGAGATTTTAAGCATTTTGCAAGTTGTTTCATTGATTTTGGTTGAGTAATAAGCCAGAACGAGCTTATTGACTCACTTGTCCCGTTTTTGTTTAAAAACTTTCCAAAATTGCTCTTTAGTCCTTTCATTTCTATCAGTGTTGAAAACTTGGCTAATCTTCCAAGAATTTAGGGTTTGCATTGTTTAGGTCCCTGGAATTTGGAAGTTGTTTAATTCAGTTAGTAGTTTGTTGGATTTGTTACATTTTGGCAAGTTTGTTATAGTTTTTGCATTTTTGATCCTTATAGTTAACAAATTTACATCTTTAGTCCCTATAGTTGTTAGAGTTTACATTTCAAGCATTTACATTTCATAGAATTTACAATTTCAGTCCCTTTAGTTTCAAATTTTGCATTTTAAATTTTTACTTGAATAAAAACGTGGTATTTGCAATTTGTTTTACATATACGTAGGTAATATTTTTCCGTTTTGCAAGCATTTGTTGAATTAGCAATAGATTACCAAGCAAGCTTAACAACCAAGAACAATTAAAAATCCGATATTGGTTGGACTTTCTATTGGTTAAGAACTGAGAAAAACGAACTACATTATACTACATTTCAAGTAGCTAGCACCCTTCCTTGACGTATGTCTAAGTGGTCCACACACATCAGTATGTATAAGCCCAAGTAGATTAGTAGCCCTTTCAGTATTGCTATTAAAAGGTTTCTTGGTCATCTTTCCAGAGATACAAGACTCATATTTATCAAGTGATTCATCATTGATATTTTCCAAAAGACCTTCACACTGAAGCTTTTGTGTACGAGTCTTCCCAATATGGGCAAGTCTACAATGCCAAAGATAAGAAGAGTTCTTGTTAAACTTTCTCTTCTTACTCATGCTAAATACAGATTTATCATTCTTGGATTCATTATCATGCATGCTATTTCAAATACACCATTCACAGAAATTGCATTAAAATAGAACTTACCATTTTTCCAAACAGAAATTCCATTATTATCAATCGTCTGAATGAATCCATTATTCAACAAACAAGAAAAGGAAATAACACCCCTAACAATTGTAGGTGCATACTGACAATCATTTAATCTCAGTACTAAACCCGAAGGTAAAACTAGATCAAATGTTCCTATAGCTTCAACTACTCCTTGTGCGCCATTGCCCACTTGCAGATATTGTTCCCCATAGGAAAGCTTCCTTTCCAGATTAAATCCCTACAGCGTATTAAATATGTTAATACCGCAGCCCGTATCATATACCCATGAATTTAATTTGTATATTAAATTGAACAATTCAATCATAAATAAAGTACCTGAAGTTGTAGCGCTATGCTCAGACTTCTTCTTTATTTCTCGCAATTCTTCGAGGTAGAGAGGGCAAATTCCTCTTCCAGTGACCACTTACCTTGAAACGGTGACAAGTCTCATCCTTTTGAGATTGACTCCTCTTAGCAAAGTTCTGCTTGGGTTTTGAATAAGTCGCAACTTGTTTGCCCTTATTACCCTTGCCTTTGCCTTTCTTCTTGTTCGCTTGCGGTTTTGGCTTACTCACTCTACCCTTTTGTATGGTTAGTACAGAAGGCGTAGCGGTAGATTCCTTGTCGTTCAACCCCTTTTCATAGTCAATGAGCATTGCATGAAAATTATTAACTGTCTTCCCCGTGCAATGCATATTATAGTTTATAACGAACTCATTGAAGTCCTTGTTAAGGGACCTATTGATCAAGTTAATAGCCATATTATGATCATAGGGTTGTCATAGTGCAATGAGCTGTTCCATATAACCCCTCATCTCCAAATAATGGGCACTTACAGACTTTCCTGAAGCTTGCTTGCAGCTATGCAAAGCATTTACTAAGTCGTAGATCTCCACAGCTTGCGGCTTTTCGAACATAGCCTTGAGCTCATCAAGCATTCTCTTTGGAGAAAATAACTCATACTTTTGTTGAAGTGCAGGAGCCATTTTTCCTAGCATTAAGCAAGCCACCTCAGAGTGCTTCTTAACATTAGCAGCGCGTTCAAGCCTTTGCGCATCTGATGCTCCTTCAGCAAGATCCTCCGGATAGGGAGTAGTCAAGATATCGATAGTACCCGCTGCTCTCAAGACAATTCTTAGCGAGCGGTACCAATCATTGAAGTTTGGGCTAGTAAGTTCAGGTCGTTCAAAGAAAGCTTTGAACGCAGAACTTATTGTGTTATTGGTGGGTTGAGCCATTTCTACAGAAATAAGTTCAAATATCAGTATTTTTTATAACAAAATACTTTCAAGAAAATAAATTACCCCGGTATTAAAACCATATTATTTTTCTTGAATTCTAGAACTATATTGACATAGATCCATTACATCAGCTGATCTGCTAGTAATGAATGTACTCAACACAGCGACTTGGCGAACAATTCAATTGACAAACAATTTTCAATTTCTAAATATTTAAGGGATTTACATTGCCAAAAGCGTTTTGCATTATAAACATGTTTCATCCCTTCTGAATGCATTAAGTTTCCAGATCTTACTGAGTAACTTAATTAAGTCGTCTAATCTGAGTAACGTAAAACCATCATACAAATTCTCATTCTACAAATGGTTTTCTCTCCATCACAACATCATCCAAAAATCTCATTTGATGACGAAGTAATTTCAAGTGTTCGTCAGTTAGGAGCATTCGACTTAATTTTTAAGGGTATAAATTTTGATGTCAAAATCTACGTATGGAGAAGCATGCATACAATCTCCATAGCACAAGTTTAATAAAACATTTAGTAAACTTATTCATGAGTTTAAATTTCTTCATAAATTATGTTGCGGTATTGGTTAAACCAATTAAAGAATTTACCCACAACTCATCACATCGTACTTTGCTAGAACTCGGCTACGCACAAAGCAATACCCTTATTCATTGTGGTTCGGTTGTGAATTTGTGGTAACTCACCCTTAAGGTACAATTTAATTAATAATCGTAGGTAATTTCAATTTTGACGCACAGGCGAGCCGGGAATTTGGTCAGCGACTAATGGCATAACACTCTTTCCTTAACCGGGTACATGACCAGCAGTGCTTAAACTCACTTTATAGTTTGTCTAAATTGAGTAGGCCGTTAGATTATTATTGCAATTCACCAATCAACGTAATCTTATGTATTTTAAATCTCTTAACAAATCATTATTTTTAATATGATTTAGTCCATATTATTTCTTTTCAAAAAAAATCCCTTGTTTACAACAATTCAACAACTTTATATATAAACAAGTAAAAAAAAACTAAATCATAAACACATAATAACAATTTATATGTGTAACAAATAAATCAAATAGCTACTTGCATACGATTTATTTAATAATCATCAAATCTAGGTCTTTATATCTCTATATAAAAGTCTTCCCTAATTCTAGATTTATCGAATCAAATAATCATGTAGCACATAAAATCATATAAACATATAATTTTACGATCCATGAAAACATGCACGTAATCATGGAATCCCCACAAATCTTAACAATTAAATCTCCACGGATCGTAACCATACATGACATAACAATTAATCATGCAATATAATCTAAAATTATCCCACATGTAATTTAGGGTCTCAAAACAATTCACTTTTTTTTAATTAAAAATAGAGTAAAAACCCTAATTTTTAAAAAAATAAAACCCTAATTTTATGAAAACCTAAAAAACATGTAGTTTTAACTCAAAACAATTATAGTTAAAAAACTTTATATTTTCGATAATTATAACATGTTAAAACGACTCTCGATGCCACTGAAGGATTATTAGTATCATAACAATTATATAAAACCCTAAACGAGATCAAAGCACATATAGCGGAAGCGATTTAACAAGATCATAATTAATGACACAATTATTATTAATCGAATTAGGGTTACGTATCTTTACACTAAAGCAAATCCACAAGACGAAGAAGAAATCACCGATTCAGGTATAAACCGTATATACCAAGATATAGCCTAAAGTAAGACTATATTACGTTCTTGTACACACGTAATACAACGAGCTAACCGTGATTCTAGCACGTGAAAACTGAGCTACAACGCTTGTAATTAATCTACCCAACAACCCCAGAGAGGGACTAGGACTAGATTATGTATACAATCGATCAACCAAGAAAATCAACCAAAACCCCTTTGTGGGTTCCCTCCTGCAATCGACTACAAAGAAAGAGAGGGGAAAGAGATTTTTGTGATGTGATTTATGAGGAGAAGGATTTGTTTATATAGGCCTAAACATGTATCCATAAACAAATAAAAGGAATGTTTTTCCCCCTTCCTTTTCCTCCATAACCGACCGACCAAACACCCCTTAGGGGTGTTCCGGTAAGGCGGTAACTTCCAATCTCCTTTCCTTTTGTATATACATACTATATATTTATTATAACAATCGTTATAACTTAACTATTAATTATTCAACGACCGTTAAAGTTATATATTTACTTGCTCGGTTAAATTAATAAATACATAAATATATTTATTAAATAAATTAATAAATACAATATATATATTTATTAATTATATTAACTCTTTACGTATTGTGTGCAATCCCGTAATCTCGAGTTCGATCCTATCACACGACTATTAAATATAAGTCCATAAACTTACAAAAAGATCCCTGCTTGCTGAGCTAGAATCCGAATGTAAGAAGAACAAATCTTATGACCTGGGCATGTTGAAAAAAAAACTTATCTGCTTTTGTATGCACTAATGCCCGGTAGCCAACGCCTTTTGAAACAATTTGTTGCATTTAGTCTTTTGTAAACTACTGGGATGTAACGACTAACTAACTGTGCTACAAGAACAGGTCCCAAACTTCAAAACCTGTTCTATATGCACAGTCGGGCTCCGGTTTGTAAAACTTATGGAACTATCTTCACTCTAAACGGATGTTCATTACATATGGCTTCTTAGCTTCTAACCATCCGAATTATATAAACATCTTTTATATCCGACCTGCCGCGAAGCACGGGCATTAATCCTCGTACATTAAATGAATCAATTAAATGAATATTTTGTAAGTGAAAAGCATTTAGGAGTAAACTAAGTAAAGTGATAATTATCAATTGTATTTTTGCAAGTAAACATTTTGTTTAGTACAAACTATGATAGAAAAGTTAACAATTACGAAGAAATTGAACATTTATTTTTTGAAAAATGTATAATCATATAATTTTCCATAAAAACATTCACACAATAATGTATGTAATAAAATGATTTGTTATAAAATAAAATAAACGAAAAAAAGTAATAACTGATCAAAATCACTTGTCACATTATTATATGTAAAAATATCTAAATATAGTATTTCTCTATTTTCCTATGATTTATTGTTAAAGAAAAGATCAACTTTTTTATTGAGCTTTTAAAGGTCCCTCTCAGTAGGGTGCGTTTGATATGTTAAGAGGAATTACTATCGGTAACGAAATGTTATAAAGGTGGAATAATAATGAATATATCATTATTGATATTGTTGTTTGGTTTGTATAAGTTGGGTATGAAATAATTTAATAAAATTTAAAATTTGAAAATATATGTGATGGAGAAATTTGCATTTAAATAAAATATACGGTAGAGAAGTAAAATACATGGGACCCACAGAAATGAAATATGAAAGTCATCTCTACCTACAACTATGGATCTATGGGTATTCATTCATAACTTCATTCTCATAGGCATTAACCAAACATATGTATTGATTACCATAGTCATTCCACCATTCTCATAATATATACCAAACGCACCATCAAGGCGAAGTTGTCACTTGAAAGACTGAAACATTTAAATAGAGTAAATTTGTCGCGTAAGATGTGTTTGATGTGGAGCGAGCAACAAACAATAAGTAAATGTTTATTCATATAGCATAGGGTGCGGTAGAGGTGATGCTATGAAAAAATATTGTTTTATTTTATTTTTTTTAATTTTTTATTATTTTTTTTGGTAACCGTGATTTCCGACTCATTGACCGACTAATCCACGGGGTTTGAGCCCACCGTCACACAGACTCAAACCAGGTAAAGCCCTCCCTTTTAGTAAGCTATGACACCCGAATGGTATGACACCATATTTAGTGAGGTTGTAGTAAGTCGTGACAAAAATTATGTCATAAGAGTAAAAGTGATATTTTGAGTCCGTATATCTTACTTTATTAAAAAGAAAAATCACTTTTTAGGTTGACAACCACGACACCAAAAACCATGACACCAGCCTAAATGTAATACGTCATAAATTTTTTGGCTGTTAAAATACGACGCTAGATATGACACCAACCATATCATGGGCTATTAAACAAGGATCAAAATCATCTCAAGTTGAAGGTAACTTGATTGATCATGTCGGCCAATCAAAATTTAGATAAATGTATAAAAATTTTCCTTTTAGTGAAATGCAAGGGGCCCATATACATTTATATTTGTTATGATTAAAGAACTTGACCAATTAAGTTGGCTTCAACTTGAGATAATTTTTTTTTCATTAAACAAGTATGATATGATGTTGAATGAAAAAAAAACAAATTAAAAATTGTTTTATACATTATGAAACCTACAAGTATGATAACTGTAATTAGTTATTTTATTTTTTCTTATTTTTTACATAATAATAATTTTACTTTTAATTAATTTATTTATAAGTTTTTTTTATTATTTGTTATAATACCTTCAAATAATAACAAATGTTATTATAGGACAGAGGATAAGTTTATCTATATACCCTATAAAGGGTGTATCCAATTTGTTGAATGTTGAAAAGTTGAAAAATCAATAAATATGGTAACTCAAAAAATCAATAAATATGGTAACTCAAAAAACTCGGTTGTTATTGAACTAATCAACTTTTTAAATGAGGAAATGTTATTTATTGGGGAAATAATGAATTGTATTCTTCAAAGAAAATATGTCCTGTTAGAAACGTAATACTTTGAATCTCACCTTAAAGGAAAATATACCACACATTCTGTACAATGACCACTTCATACATTCCACACACACACAAACACAAATCTCATTATCTCAACCCTAATTAAAAAAAACTCTACCGCCACCATAATTTTATCACCACCGCATCTGCCGAATCCGCCCCATCTTTTGATGGTTTAGGTGGTTTCAAGGTAGTTTCGATTAGTGATATTACTAAGTGGTATTGGTGGTTGGTTTTTGTTGGTTTCAGGGGTATAGAGTGGTCGAACCACCCACTTTGAAAAAAGTCACATATCAACACGTCATCAAGCTACCACCATTGAGCAAGTTTTTCTTTTGATTTAGCAGTTTCGATCCATTCATTGATTTTGGGTTGATTGTTTAAATCAATTTATATTCATAAAAGTAAGTACATTTTTGTTGATGATAACTATTCTGAATTATTATTAATCATTAACAAACTTCCGGTATATGATTCGGTTTGAAAATCAAAAGAGGTTCAGTTTTAAAATCACCGATTAAAAGATACACAAAGTTCATTCAACCAGTTTCATAATCACCACGGATGATTTTGAATTTTGCCCAATATTTTTGGTAAGTTTTAATTGTATTGAATCGGTTTGGTTTATACTATTGTTTTGATTCAAATATATTATATAATTGGATGGATTATCCTATTATTTCTGTTACTAAACTACAATCTTTATTTTTGTTTCCAAGAAGAATTTCTTGAGTGGTAATGTAATTTGGTTAAAGTTGTTGAATATGATTATATGTTTTACAATGGCTTTCTAGAAACACTTCGTTGTTTGCACAACATATGTTATTCAAATGCATATTTCTACTCATTTCATGAAGAGTAAATACCCCTAGAAAAGTTAGTATTCTACTGGTATGAACAAAAAAAAATACCCTTTTGGTTTTTTGGTCAAATATGTTTGGTATTGACTTCTTTTGTTATTGGTTTTCAGTTGTTAAGGAGGTGGATAATCGAATTGGGACGGTGAAACGGGTGATGAACGAGACGAATGTGAAAGTGGAGTTGAATTTGGATGGCGTGGGTACACCTGATAGTATTACGGGCTTTCCTTTTCTTGATCATATGTTGAATGTTAGTACCTTTTTACTACTATTTGGATAGCTTATTTTTTTGATGTTGCATACTTTTGATTTGATATTTCTGCCCAAAAATGTTCAAATGTTAAATTCATTTGTATTAGGTTTAATGTCAGATATGAAAGAAAAATATTAGAGTAATTTCAATTCCATACAAATAAGCAATTTCAAGTATACCTTCATATTAGAAACTATTTATGGATCACATATAAGCAGTTTATTTGACACAAAACGCCTTCTGCTTAAGAATTAACCAGATAAGCTGCAATAGAAAACACCTTACGTGTTTGGGAGTAATATTCCCAAATGTTCAAAGTTCAAACAACTACTTAGGGGGTGTTTTGTATTCCTTATCTATTTGTTTCACGTATGTGTTTATAGCATAGCAGATAGCAAAATTGTTTAGTGTGTTTGGATATAACAAGTTGTATTTGAGATGAGACTAAAATTACTTTCATCCTGAACTATTTGGAGTTTTGATAGTTTTTTAACTACATACGAAAATACAAGCACTATTTTCGGGCCTGCTTGTTTCAAGCTGCTTATTTGTTTCTGTTTTTAAGCAGAAGCAATCGCAAACACCCACCCTCTTATTCTACTTATATTGTGCTTTGTTACAGTTACAACAAATTTGACTTTGTTACAGCTGATTATATGTTTGTGCTTATCTTTTAAAACATAAGAGGTTACACTAAGAAATAATTAACATCCTACCATGTTACTTCTAAACGAATTTTCATTATACTGATTAAGAAATTTAGAAAAAAGCCGGGCTTGAAACATAAGTTTGTTGCATTTTCACTCTGCAAATCTGTTTGATCTTGCAAGAGCCCATGTGACAGAGGTTTCTATCTATGGATAAAAAATAGATATGACATATAAACAATTACTTCTCACCCTTCACTCCCTTGATAATTCTTTTCACACTACTGGTTTTTCTCACAGTAATATGCACCTGTCCATATTTATGAGCTGTGTTATATAGGAAAACAAGACTTGAGATTATCTTCATTTATCTTCTAAATTATACTAGAGCCCAAAGGCTATATAGCATTACTGCATAAGCATAGAGTAATTTAGAATTGAAACATCATTTATGTGTCAAAATTCAACCCATTGTAATATTGCCTTGTTTTTGTAGTCCCTTTTTAGATACTTTGACGAATTCAACATATTGTAACTTAATTTTACTATAATTAATCCCAAACGGCTCATGCGGGTGTCTTTTCTTTGCTGATTTTGTTTTGATTTTTTGGTTTGCTTTTCTTGCAGATGTGAATTGTGTGTTTCGGGTAATGGGAAAATCGAGGAGCTTGCATCAGGTTTAGTGACGCCGGCTTGAAGTGGTTAAACGTAAAAATGTGGATTTGTGTCACGAAGGGGACACTAGAGAGGTACATTATTCATGTTAAAAAGCACGAGATATTTAATGGGGTTATGTGCCTATTGTAATTGCGAGTGATAATCATAATTTCAAGAGATTTAGGTTCCTTTACATACAACAAGAACTGGTATATGGCCTTCCTGTGTATTTTTATACCTTGGTAATATATGCAATACAATAAACAAATTAATACTTTTGAGAGTCTTGAAAACAAGGGAAAAGAAAAACTGAAACTCGAGGAATCCGTGGTTATGCTAAATCTTCACTCTTATGTAAGGAGATATTAAGCGCTTTAGGAGCTTATAAAGATGAATGCAGTTCATATTCTTGTGGGTGACCTTATAGAAGGTATTAGTCACTGCCAGTTAACGTATTTAGATTATATGATATATATATTAACTGATTTTGTTAAATCCACTATACGCTCTTCAAAAAGAAATAATTTTGTGCATCAGCAAAGCTAATGACTTTGTTAATAGATTTCTTTCTACTATGAAATGATTTATAGCAAGTACGATTTTGACTTTATCACTCGGTGCAGGGGAATATTGGCAAAAAGTTGCCTGATGAGTTGCGGAAAGATACTATCTCTATTATACTTGCTGACAAAAAATGATCCTAATGAAGTTGTTTGGAGGCAGGTAACCTCTTCTATCTCCCTGCGTGGATCTCTAAGCTAACTCTTATCATGGAAAATTCATGGTACTTGTTTTCTGCTTTTGTAGATTGAGGAGTCTACCTTCTTTCTAAATGGAGTATTTCCCAACTGTAAACAAAAAACTTAAGCTATAGTATGAAGATAAAACTTACATTGCGGCTGTTCTTTCGTCTGTCATACGGGTATCCAACAATAAAGTCCAACAAAGAGAGTTCATTTATCTGCACACAAAATAAAAGAAGGAAGTTTCAATCTACAGGCAACGCGTGAAGCTACTTATTTTAGATACAGGAAAACTGTAATAAATGGAGAGCAATTACAGTCATGCATTACGAAAAAATTACATGTTGGAAAAACTAACTAGATGTTGAAAGTCAAATGCCATTCATACATAAATAGAAAAGTCAAATATGACCATACAAACAAACAAAGGGCGAATAATCTCTATCTATACAAGACATGTTGATGCATTTCTATGTTAAAATAATCGACCAAGGCACAAACAAACCAATTTATCATATGATTACTGAACGCGTGACAACGTTTTTCTTAGATACAACAAGCGAAAAAAGCGCTCACAATATAATCATATACTCTAATGATAAGTATGCAGTTGTTAAATAGTTGAATACCTTAAAGGCGAAGCAACGTTGTCGTCAAAATCAGAAACAGCCATCGCAATGTACTTATCGCCAATATTAAAACCAAGTAAACGGCCTCATTCGACACCATGTATTTTATGCAAGCCTTGGAACAAGTTGAGTGGCTTCATATATCTCATCTATCAAATCCAATATACCTAAATATTAGTACATAACATATGATCTTTAGATATTTATAATCCTTAGTAATTCCCAAAAATTATAAGCAGAAAAGGTCATTAAATTGTGCTTTTATTTCTTTGAAAATTTTGGCTTGTGTAATATGAAACTGACCCACAAACGTAAAAGGCATGGTTAGGTGCAAAAAAGCGGGTCGCATCAATTAGCGTTAAGTATATATCGTTAGGCAATTTTCGGCTCTATGCGCGGGGACTCGTCCGACTTTCCATTGCATTTTATTCTTACCTCGAAATATCTTATCGTTAATTATATGCCGCGAGGCTCCGCCGCTTTACGCGGGTACTCGCCTAGTTTATAATAATAAGTTTTTTTTTATTTATAAGTTTTTTTTTATTATAAGTTCGAAAATGGTAAATTGGACTATATACAGACAGAGGGAATATTTATTATCAAGTTTATTTATTAGAAATTTTTTGACAAATGTTACATTTTCACTACTAATTCGCTATTTTAACTTGTAATTCTCATTTTCTTTCAGATTCAGCCACTAAGAAACAATATCAAACCGATTGAAGTTATCTTTTTAATGCTAGACATGATAAGTTGATAGAAATATTCGCATCACGCAACCTTTGAACTTCGAGGCTTTCTAGCACTCGGTTTAAAATGCATGCATCCTCGCATTGCATTTAAAATTTAGCATCATGATGCCTAATTATGAGGTTATCCCAGGTTGTGTTCATGTTATACCGTATTATACCACAAATTTGTAATGCGAGCGCTGAGTATTAGTCGCGATTGTCCGTTTGGGTCTTTTTCTAAGAATTGAATCATGTACAAGAAGCTCGTATAGTTTAAAGGCATGTTAAGAAATTGAAGCTTGTAATAATCGGCCAGAAAAAAACACACCATCAAGTAACTTTTTTGACTTATTTGTATGTATTGACTTCACTTTAGTTTGTACTTGGCATAAACATAGCTCAGGTGTGTAGAAAGCTATTTTGAACATGATAACAATGAAGTAAAACTATACATGGCTGACTACATGAGGCCACATCTGGATAATGAGATCGGCCATGGCCATTGAGACTGCAAGAGATGAGAAAGGCCAATTCCTATCGTTAACCATGATTGTTTCGACCATTACATAATAAGTTAATAACCATGACTCGCCCTTTACACTTGATTGCCCCTCAAGTTCCCTGTCAGATAGAGGATAAGATATGTTACCTGAAAGGTCGGGTGAAGCAGGTGGAAGGAGTCGAAATTCACACGTAAATATACAGCTTACAACTTACTAAGCCGACTTATGTATCATGTTTAACACGATTAGTATTTACAAACTTTTTTTACTCAATAGAAAGAGGCATGCGGGTAGGGCGATTGGCCCACCCCGACCTCATCTGTTTTGACCCGTTGACTTGTTACTCGACCTATCCGCTCTAACATTTTGCCACATCTATCCGGAACCCAACGCAAAAACTGTTTCAAATCTAATCTATGCCGCCAGAACTAGGGGTGAATATCTGGCCAATTGCTTCAAGAGGGGAAACGCTCCAACTTTCGACATGCTTAACAATCTGTCAACCAATACAGTGAGACCAGCAACAATATAACTTATCGAACAAGGATTTAGACGTGAAAGAGAAGATTTTTAATCAGTTGGTCTTACTCTAAATTGATTGTCCAAATCATAGACTGTCTTCCCATCTATGGAAATGAGAGGCCTCCAAGGTAGTTTAAGATACGTCCTGCGATTCAAGATTGTATATATATGTCATGTTGGAACTCTGATACAATATAAACGGTGCTAAGTGATAATATTAATCTTAGGATTAAAAAGAAAGAGTTACAAGTAGCTAAGACCTTAGTCCCCATGATGCCATTACAGCCTCTCTTTCACCGTTCAGAACCTGCATGTTGTTTTGCACATCATCAATGAAAACATATGGATAAGAATCAAACAAGATTTTATTGACACAAATAGCAGAGATATACGAAATGCCTACTTTCGAGAGATTTATGCAACTCTAATTAAATGAAGCACAATAATCAAATTCACACACCGCATGTATCTTTTCTTTGTTTTGAATAGGTTAACTAAATTAGCCTAGATGCAATTTCACATGAGCCGTGAACCTGACACATATAGGTTAAGTTCCTTCATATAGGTAAAGTTCTGCAGGTTCTTGCCAGTTCCTAGGTAAGAGACCTAGAATAACGCAGGCTTTTGAAACAAAAAACTGGTGCTGGGAATTGCAGCCTAACTATGATAGTTTATGTTACAGAAATGCAATTTAGATAGAACACTACCTTAGTAATGTTTTGTAATGAGATTGATGGATTCTCAAAGAAAGGCACAAGAAGTTTTAAGTTGCGTGAGTACAAGTCTCTACCTGGAGAGATGCACTTTATTAGGAGGATGCACGATTAAAACATAATGGGAAATCATGTCATTTATGATTTCAAATATGAAGATAATCATATTGTAGTCCTTACCACTGAATCTAATGGTTGGATCTTCGAAGATACAATCTTCTGCATAAATTTCAGGACTAAAGTTTCCTAAATTTAAGACATATCGAAGCATCAGTTAAGTATGGGAAACTATATTGCATAGTGGATGCAATAGACAGACAACATAATAGTTACTAGTAGTAGTATTTTTAGTCTGTAGAAAGTCATAATTTGACTGCATATAATTTGCTCTAGTGAGAAGTTTTGTTGGTCGAACACCATAAAATGCAAGAAGATACCTGTAACAAAATAAGCATTATCATAATCTGACTTCAATATACTGATAATATCATCTACGCAAGTAGCAGATGGTTCATACTTCTGTTCAGGAACCACTTCATACAGTCTGTAAGATTAAGAATAAAAAAAGGCAAAGCTAAATATGGTTTCATGACAATGAGGTCTTTTCTATTTCATTTACAATCTCTCTGCAAGCAAACATTGTTAAAGCTAAAACAATAACTGTCTGTACGCTCTAGACAAACTAAACAAAATCAATCATTCCTAACCGTGAACAATTTCACCTTCTATGATTCAGTGTGCAGATAAACTTTAGCAATGTCATAAAGAGCTTTGCGTTGATGCTTGTAACTATAATTTCTAAACTAGTGTTTATTAACTAAAAGGTTCTTCAAAACAAAAAAAGCCACTTGATCGGGCTACACTTTTTAGTCCACGCTCATTATTTCGCTATTTCAAGTTCTGGGCACAGGTGAAGTCGTGGGAAACAAAATCCATTATCATTTTATACTCTTTCCTGGTCTTAGCTGAGTCTAGAGCCAAGATGATAATCCAAATTTTGCCAGGTCAAAATGATTGAAATTTAATTAAAAATAAAAATGTGTCCAAGTAATGTTTGTTCTATGTAATTAACCTCAACTCCCAAGTCATTTAAATATCATAACGTGTGACAAAAGTATCTGTCTATTTCAACTAAATAAATCTTAACCTCCAACATTATCCTTTATACAATGGGTATGTTTGGTGAGGAGTGGTGATGGAGCTTTTTGGAGTGGTGGGCAGTGAACAAGAGCATTTTGAATTTTAGTACTACTTGTTTGGCAAAAAGTGCGGTGAGCTTTTTAATTTTTAGTTATCGCTTGGCAAGCAAAGCGGTGAGCAATTTGCAATGCTTGTTTTAAGAAGCGGTGGCAAATGAGCAGTAAGGTGTCACAACGACCGCTCACAACTACTCACTCGTTTTAACAAACACACCCAATATCTATAGTATTGTCAACCCAAAACTTGTACTAATCATAAACATAAACAAATTCAATGGTACTAATCATAAAAATAAACATATAGTTGCATTAAAAAGCTTAGATACCAAATCATTAAATTATGCTTACTGATTTTTGTTAAATGAAGAAAAGAGTCTTAAGATCTCAGTAGCTCCACTAACAACAACTTTCAATATCCCCGGCGTCTCGTTCGAACACCGAAAATCATTACGAAAAGGTCGAAACCTCTGCAATACTTTAAAATAAAATGACAGTTTTTAAAGATAAAGATGCTTTTAAAATCTGACAAAGGGTGTGAATGGATTTAAAAGTGAGAAACAGTAAGAGATACCTATTTTCTGTTGTGGTTGACTAAGGTGTAACGGTAACCGAGTATAGAAGCAGTTAGCTCCCGCCATTGTTTCCTATGTTGGTTGTTACATCTGTAAACCACATACTCCGTAATAAACATATGGATTTCTTTCAAATAAAATAACTGGGTGATTGGTTAAAAGGGGTGTTTGGATAAGGAGACTTTAGGCGTTGGATATAGATGCACGTAGGGGGGGATTTCATTCATGAGATTGAAAATCAGATCTGTCCGGTTTTAAAATGTTGATATTTGTGATAAAAAAAGTACTGTAGTAAACAAGAAATGACACCTCTTCACTCTCAAACCCGTTAGACAAACACTAATGTCCGTTTGGTTTAAAGTCAGGTTTTACTTTAAGTGTGAGTTTATAAAGTAAAAGGTTTATGATTGGTTAAGGTTAGGATTTTATGTTGGTTTAGAATTTAGGTTTTGATTTGATTAGGTAAAAGAAAAAATATATTTAATTAAAAATATTATTTTTATTTGTAAGAGATTAAAATATATATTTATTATTATATAAAACTAGTAAATAAATATGAGATAGAGAGATATTTTGGTGGGATAAAAAAAATTAGTAAACCTATATTATACTAGAGAGAATGAGAACAAAGAGTGTAAGAGGGACTCATCCCTCAAAATTTTATTTATAAAAATAACCAAACACTGTTATTAAAAATCCTAAAATCACATCCAAGCTAAAAAACACAACAACCAAACAGGCCTAAACCCATCAAACAAACACTAAATTTTGTGTTTTGCGTTGAGATGTTTAAGGCTAAACATAATAGACCGCGGATCCGAACTGAGAAATCTGACGAACTAGACCGGACCTAACATATTTTTGTCTGGTCCACGGTCCATATTTTTTTATTATATTTGGTTTGGTCGTAGTCCGTCTTAAAAAAAATGATATTTACGTTTTCTTGGACCAAACATGGACCGACCATAATGATATTTTGTATAAAGTTGGTTTTTCCATCCCCGGACCTTAATCAACCTTGCTTTTTAATCAGTTGTATACTAGTTGATGGGTGTTGGATAAAGAGATATTATGTGACGTTGATTTGATGCTTGTGCGTTCAAGGTCTAATCAAACCCTATCAATCAAACATATAAAGACGAAATGATACCTACACCTTCGTTCTCAGGCCCATCAAACAGACATTAAAGGGGTGTTTGTTAGGTGGTGTGGTATGAAGGAATGATCGAGAGGCTTTTGGTTTGAGTGATACGAAGGAATGACTTTCATTTTGATTGCAGTTATTTTGGTTCGTAGGTTTGATATTCAAAATTAGGAATCAACCCTCAAAACTAAGCATTATCACAACTCAACAAATGTAGATATTAGGTATTAAGGGATCGATTATGTATATGGAATCATCTCAAAATTACACACAAAAGTAATGGGTGTCAAATTTGATTTATGTATGAGTGACATGTCTTCTCTAGCGACAGTTATAATTTAACAACCTAATGTATGAAATATACGCGCATCAAAAGTAAAACACAACATAACAAGTAGATCACATATGCACATAAGTAAGTACCATAACGTTTAGAATTACATACCTTTTCTTGCAACAAGTATGAAAAAGAACCCTAAATCACCAACCAAGAAAACCCCTCTTACCAATAAAATCGATTCACCATAAAACCCAAAGATTAATATAAATCTTCTCTAAGATAGTCCACACGACACTTCAATCAATCACCTTCGATTGTTAAATCTTAATTAATAGAATACACAATAAACCAAGAGACAAAAAAAACTTGGTTTTGGTGTGTGAGGTGCGACGACCACAAGAGAGAAAGAGGGAGAGAGATTGGTTTTTCAACTTATGACAATGTGATCTAATCCATTTATTTATATAGTAGAAGGCTTAAGCTATTTTATAAATAAATACTATTCTTCCTAACCAAGCAAAATCTTCTAGAAAAAACTCCTCTTCCTTCCTTTCGTGTTTGGTTCGACCGTCCAACACCACCAACACCCTTGGTGTCGACTTTTTGACTTTCTAGAATGCTCTATTAAATAAATACATTAATTACCTTAAAGTCTCAAGTCTTCTAATTAATCATCATCGTAAAACCTTTTAACTCATTAATTTTTAGCGTTAAGTATTCACTTTTATCAAATTAAGTATATACAATAAATATAGCCATGTTATATCTTATATATTAATAAAAGACGATCTCGATGTATAGGTGTGTGCCCCCTTAGGCCACGTAATCTCGGTCGTATATACCAATTATGACTTACGCACATCCCAAAAGTTCCCACTTGCTGAAGTCTCCGTCATATCATTTAATACTAACATTGACAGATAGTTAGCAACACCATCAATTCTCCCAAAAGTATATGAGTTTGGTTTCATTAAACAATCTCAACCATATGGTATAATTACGGCATCCTTTTTGTTCTAATACTATTAATCATGAATATGGATCAAATGTCATTTCATGTATTAATGATTCTGTTTTTCGTTTCTGTAATTGATCATGGTTACCAAATGTAAAAAGAATCATCTTTATAATCATTTGAGCACGTCTATTCAAACATCCGGTCAACCCTACGAAGGGCCCAACTTGTATCATACTTCATTCATAGAGGAACAAAATCCCATTTTGAATACAAGTATCTTTCATACATGTCAAAGACATTTTTGAAATAGGTTTTATAACTACCCATTTTATTGACAGGGTGTTTACGCTAAATCAAGAAATGCTATCCATCTATGTGAACATCCGCTTGCATCTCAAGTCTATGGATAAGCGATACATTACCATTAGTGTAATCTCTTAATGAAGACGATCCATAAAGAAGACTTACACGTTTGGGGTAATCCAATTATTCAACCACATTGAATAACCTATTTGTTTGGAAGAATCATCTCTATGTATCTTCTTATCAAATATACAACTAACCCTCATATTTCTCTTAGTTCATCAAAATTCTCATATTTATAATCGACAACGGAAATTTAGAATGTATATAATACACTAAGTGCATATATTACATTCAAGGATTAAACATAAAAATATAGGATACAGTTATTAAGAAATCTAGGAAAATGAAAACATACAAACACACCAACACCTTGGATGGATCAGATCAAAGTAAGAACTTAGAGAGAGAACGTTGGTTGGAGGATATTTTCTAGAGAGGAAATGAAGATAACTATGTGTTTTCTTAACATCAACCATAACTTTTCCAAACAAAAGAAAAATTTTAATTACCTATGATTGGTCGGTCACATATCGCCTTTACCGGGCTTCTTAGCGGACTACGACTAGTTGGCCCGGTTACATTTAAACAAAAACCTAATTGAGCTATAACAAACTTTTTAATATCTACGAGTGACCGATACTTCGTTGTGTAGAAACATTACATTTATGTATTTTGATAGTTGTAAAATCACACTTGTTTAGGAAAACAAGACAATTAGGGTAAGTATTAACAAGCGGTTTAGGAAAACCACAAGTTATGATCCAATAAGAATGAAGTGAGTTCGTTCTCGAGGAGGCTAGTGCGTTGTGTAATGAATTGATTTTGATTTGTTTGTGATTATATTGAGAAAAGGAAAAATAGAAATAAGAAAGAAATGACGGTTACGAAGACGGATCGAGCTAAGACGAAAAGGCGTTCACGTAAAACCGTAAAAAACTACAAAATTAAAACTTTTGAACCTAAAAATTAATTAAAAGCTAAAAGTAAGTATAAAATAATATAAATAAGAATAAAAATTCAATAAAAATATTTTAAAACCTTTTATTAATTAAATATTCAATTTTAAATGCTAATTAAAGCCCTAAAATTAAATATAATTAATCAAAATGTCCAAAATATTACTTTATTGAACAAATAACTTACTTATATTATCTAAAGACTAAAAAGTATTTTTCCTAAATTTTAAAAACTATTTTTCTATTTTTAAATCACTAAAAACTATTTTTAAACTAAAATAATTATTAAAAAAAATAATAAAATAATGCCAAAAATAATTTGACACTTTTAAAAATCCTAAATTACTCTAATGAACAGTACAAAAATGAAAAAGTTTGAAAAATAATAAATTTTTCACTAAAGGACAAAAACAGTTTGAATTTAAACCCTAATTAAACTAAATTAATTCTAAAAAATAAAATAAAAAGTGAACAGTAAAAACTTTTTGAACTAAAAATCTTAAAATGTTTTTCATAATCTATGAAAAATCTTAAAACTGAAAATTAAGTATTTTTGTCACTAAAAGACAAAAACAGAAACTAAAAAGTTAATTAAAGATAGCTATTAAATGTAAAAAATAGCAAATGAACAATAATAAAAATTCTAATTAAACAGAAAAATCAAAAATTAAATTAGAAAAATAATGAGACAAGTTTCAAACCCTAATTCTTAAATTTAGTCACTAAAGACAAAAAACCTAAATTATGAAAGTGACATGTGCTTGTGATTTGTCTGCTAGCTTAGCAGTACTAATCAATACACTAGCAGGGGTAACTTTTTTCCCACTGCTAGTGTAAAAACTTGATCTGGTGACTGATGAGCTTAGGAAAGCTCTTTTGCTTGGATTTCTTTGGACAACAAGGCACCCCTACACTCAGTGGAGTGTAGGGAGTCAGATAATGCACAAAAATCAGCAAGTCACTTCACAAAAATCAACACAAAAGGCACACAAATGTTACTGATTAAGGCTATTATAGGTCTGAGAGTATTTTGCTGATGTAACTTGCACAAAATCGAATTTCAAGGCCTTAAATCTTGCATACAAGTGTACCAACTAGCATAAAACTGATATCAATCCCTAAGTTAACATATCTCCTAACAATTTGCTAGATTTGATGGCACAAATTTCACAAAACAGGCAGAAATATGACTTAAGGTGTTTGACTGTTTTTACCAAACAAATAGCATACAAACTTGTTTTATACTCTACCAAACTGAAAACTAAGAACTGAGAACATGTAATAACAACAAAAAGATCATGTTTAGGTAGCTTTCAAACCAACAGCTTATCAAACTCCTACCTGAAAACCTAGACCCAAACACCCTTTACTTTATGGAAATGCAAATTAACACACCAAAAGCTTTTAAAACTCAACCAAAGTGATTCACACTTAACCTATCATGCATAACCAACAATAGGAGCCCTAAATAAGCAGGTAAAACAGATAATCAAGCAGATTCTCACAAATTCATACCAAATCACTTAATTCACAAAATTTGAAAACCAAAACAAGGATTGAGATGGTTACCTTGTGGGACCCACATCCAGGCCCCACAGTGACTAAAAAGTCACCTCTAAATAAGCCCGGGCTTGTGCAGACTTTTGTTGAGCTGCTTATGTAGATTTTGCTTGACAAAAAAAATGGAAAAATATGGATGCTTGTTTCCTTCTTTGTTCCCGCACAATCACAACAAACCAGGAAAAGAAATGCAAGCTTCAATAAGCTTAGCCCACAAGCTGGTGTCAAGAGCTTGTGGGAGTAGCTTATGAAACAGTAAGCTTAGAACAACACAATAAACAAAAATCTTTTGAAAAACTGATTTTCTTCAAAAATCTTTTTCAAACCTACCAACCAACAAACCTTGAAACTTAGACACGTTTTAAAACAAGATCAATTTCAGAAAAACAGGAATCCAATTCCACTTTCACTTCCTTGAAACCTTGGATTTCTGAAAATATCAAAAACTTTTTGAAACCTTTTTGAAAACTGAAACAAATACAAATAACTCACAAAAATTGATTTGGAACTCAGATTAATGCTAACTTTACTACCAACTTTTAACAAAATAAAAAGGAATTATATTTATCAAAACACCAACTTTTATATATTAAAAAGGGATTACAAATAAAACTTAGCAAAAATCTGGAACAAGAAATAGGGACACATGCGTCTCCTATTTATACAACTGGATTGAAGATTCTAGTTCCTAAAACCCTAATACATGAAATTCCAATGTTGCCCTTGGTTCTTGACTGAAATTTTGGTCAATATGGATACATGTGACATGCCAGCCATAAAGAGTTGATCTTGGACGTTAAATAAGCCTTGGGGACCAAGTAGAAGGATCATGGACGCTTATTTGGTCGGGTTTTGTTTTTGAGGGGAAAGTGACGTGCAGGGGAGGGCCCTACACTCACATGGGTTGGTCTTGGTTCACGTTTTGGGTGTGGGATGGGTTTAGTTTGGTGTTAATCAACGTTCTGGAAAGTTATAACAAATACCCCCTTGTTTTAAAGTTGATTGGGTCTGGTAAAATTTAGGGTTTAAGGGTGATTAAGGGATGTTTTAATATGATTTGGGGATTAAGGGATTTAAAAACGTGTTTTGGTGGGAAATGAATTTAATAAACTTATTCAGTTTATTACTTGGGTGGAAAGTGGACGTGGAGTGAGGGATGATTCTGATTGGTGGAGGGAGTTCGGTGGGTGATGTGGCGGAAGGTGATAGGAGGGTGTAGGTTTGGTTGTCTGGCCAAAAACAGTCCCTGGATTCCCATGTTTTGTTCACTTTGTGAATAACAGCTAAAAAGTCCATTTCCCTTTATAACAAGTTTCAATTACTTGTCAAATTTGGCACAATATTTTCTCAAACTCAAAACAAGGACTTTAAATGCATAACTTGCATTCTTCAAGGGCCATTCTTGTAATATCTTCAAACATGGAGGACCTTTCTTGCCAAATGATGATTTCTTCAAGGTCTTTTCTTGCCAAATCTTCAAAAATGAGGGACTAAAGTTGCCAATCTTCAATTCTTCAAGGTCATTTTTGGAAATTCCATTCTTGGGCCCGGTTCATTGTGCGGCTTCGTTTCCCGTGTTCGTTTTTGATTGATTCTTGTGATCTTTTTGTCATTTCCTTAATATCCGTACCTAAAATACACAAGCAACAAACACGAGCATATATTTGGCAGTTTTAATGATATTTAATGCATTTTAAGTCCGATTTGGACAATGAGACTATGTATAAAAGCAGTCTCATCACTCCCCCATACTAAACCATTGTCGTGCCCTCACGCAATGCTAGAATAAAGTATCATAGCACCTCCAAAATTTTATTTTATTCACTTTATTGAATGATAAACTAGCTACACTACTACTATTACTACTACTCGCGTTTTAGACATAATGTATGATTTTCATCGTAAAATGGGACGTTTAGGTTCATAGAATAAGAACACGTGAATGCTTCGTTAGAAATAATTTCATCGTCCTCGATTTTCACCTTAATTCCATGCCAAGCGTGTAACGAGATCATTGTCATTATAAGTTAGTAATGCTAACACTACTCATATGCCCTAATCACGTATTTATCCTCCCATTATTCCTAAGGTGTATCTCTTATATTTTATTTTGTCTTGAATGTTTCACGAGGATACATTGTTGACTTATGCGGTAATAGAGATTTAGGTCTAAAAATAGAGTCCTAACGGTGTAACCAAGACCATCAAATCAATAACCCCTCCTAATAGACAACGATGTTAAAAAATTAAGTTGACAAGAAGAATCGATAAACACGGTTTTATAACGGTTTTGAACATGAGACTTATTACCAAGACTTTTATATGCCCCCTAACGGAAGGGCCTTATTATCTTTGGTTTACCTCCGTCTTTTATTCAACTTCGCCATGAAGCTTTTATTATGACTTCGGTCTTGCCTTGCCTTTTATTATCCGCCTCATCGGTGGTTTTATTAGCCAAAGACGTATATCCTCACGCTAAGGCGAATTTTGGATATTTAAAGCTTCGAAGATTAAGGCTTGATCCACTTTCAATTTTGCATAGATTTTTCGGCCTTGTGGGGCTTCAAATTGTTTGCTAGATTTAGGTGAGCACTTGAAATCTTATTATTGGGTGAAGCTTTTGATTATTAGGGTGCCAATACTTCAAAACCGTGACGCTGGCGATACCTTAATGTCTTCCCAATTTAATTACACGGAAGCTACTAGAAAAGACTAGAAACCCAACAATCCTAACTAAACCGCTAAGTCAATATTTATTAAGCAAAAAATATTTACAAGCGAAGGGAGAATAAGCAAATAACGAGAACACATGAGTTTTTGAAAGAATACGAGTACTCTACGTTTAGCATAGTAACTTATAATTAACTCTATCATTTCTCGTCCTTATTTAAGAGACTTAGCCTAATGTGAAGTTAAGGAATCAAAGCTAAGTGCTCAACACGCACGGTCGAGTCAAAAATTACTCTTATTCTCGCCATCGGAAAATTTACATTCATGTCTTCAAACACTTATAAAACATGAGAAAAATTTAAAATTTGGCCATTTTTGGCCTTATTTTGCAACAAAACGATAAACAAAAAGATAAACTTTGGAAAGCGTGAAGGTTTGGCAAGGCAAGTATCTATTCACCCCCCCATACTAAAGTTAAACATTGTCCTGAATGTTTCGAGTCTAGGGGTGCAAACACCCCCATACTAGAGACGTAGTCAAATGCCTAATCTAGCATGGAAATGGTGTAACCAATAAATTAATAGCCGTTTATGAAGTGTGCTAAAAACCTAAGGTTAGAACATCAAAAGGATATATCATTTGGATATTGAGAAAGTCTTCAAAGCAAACGATCGAGTGCTCTCATAAAACGAACACGAGAGGCTCCAATCGTGAAGATCATGAACTAAAAACCATAATGCACAAACAACCACGGAACAAAGGTTGGAAGGGCACAAATCCCCTCACATTAAACTAATTAGAAAGCAATAATATGTACATGGATAAGCATGGGTCTCCCCCACGAGGCACCTTGTTTTTGATAACCGAGTCAAAAGCTCGACTCGAATCTCTATAAATGTGATCATTTAAGGATTATCTTGGTATGGTCAATTTTTAGAGGGGCTTACATGATAAACAAGGCCAAAAAACAACCGGTATTAAGGACTAAGTCCTTTGATGGTGCAAAATACCGGGATCGAAGATGGCGTTCTCGTTTTCATTGGAAAAATAAATCAACGCCACTTCATCGCGTGTTAACACAAACCCAAAGGGTTTCAAGAAAATAGATGAGAAGAAATAGAAGGGTGGGACAATGGGTAAGTCATAAAAACATTGAGCTACTCGAGGTAGACTCGCACCAATCAAATAGAAAGATTTTCCAATTATTGCATCGGTGGAAGACCGAGATTTCTCTTTATAAGCAATTCTGGGATCAAATATGTTAGAAATACGTTTTTACGTATATTAGAAGTATCGGTCACTCCACAATAATATTTATGTTGTAATAGCTCGTAGTTAGAAAATAGTCATTAGTTGCTTATTAAGTTAAGTAAGAACCGGTCCATGAGCTTGTCATGGACCGGCCCAAGCCCATGTTTGCTTGGAACTATAAATACCCCTTTCCACCATGGAAAGGGGTTGGTTGTTGTCATTTTCTAGTTTCCATTTTATTGAAATAACACATAGTTTCTCTCACTTTCTCTCTCTAACTTTCTCTCTCTAGAAATCTTCAACCCCCTTCATAGATTCATAGGTTATCAATATTCTACATTTGGTATCAAGAGCTATGGGGTGATTTAAGGTAGTGATTTGTGTGGTTTTTTAGTTTTTAGTGTTCTTTAAGAAAAACCATCTTGATTCTTGGTGTTTTTGGTGTTTTTGTGATTGGGATTAGTGGATAAGTATTAGTTTTTACTTATTATTGTTGAAATCACAAAACTTTTTGGGTTATTTGGTCAAAATCTGGGCTTAATCTTCATTTTTAGTGTTCGACTGTTCATCGGAACAAGTTTCTGATTATTCAGCAAAAGTTCCGGATCAAGAAGTTCCGGATCAAGAAGTTCCGGATCAAGAAGTTCCGGATCAAGAAGTTCCGGATCAAGAAGTTCCGGGTCAAGAAGTTCCGGATCAAGAAAGTTCCGAACCAAGAAGTTCCGGATCAAGAAAGTTCCGAACCAAGAAAGTTCCGGATCAAGCCAAAGTTCCGAACCAAGAAAGTTCCGGATCAAGCCAAAGTTCCGAACCAAGAACTTCCGAATCAAGAAGTTCCGGATCAAGCCAAAGTTCCGAACCAAGAACTTCCGAAGCAAGAAGTTCCGGATCAAGCCAAAGTTCCGAACCAAGAACTTCCGAATCAAGAAGTTCCGGATCAAGCCAAAAGTTCCGAATCAAGGTAATTCCAAGCCTAATCTTCCGAATCAAACTTCCGAATCAACAAAAAGTTCCGAATCAAGGGTTATTTTGCTTGTTTTTTTGACGATTTTTTAGAGGATTTAATCTTGGTTTCTTACAACAAAAACACAACACAATTCACAAGCTTTACTTCACTGCTCGATCAACCGATAATCTTTGTCTCTTTGAAGTTAACAAAATGAATCCGAATTCAGTAATGCCTCATATGACATCACTTACGGATATTTCGGTGATTACGGGAATGGATAATCGCCCGCCAATGCTCATCAAAGAAGTTTTTGAAGCTTGGCAAGGCCGGATGATGTCTTATCTTAAGGGAAAACCGGTGTATGGGAGGCTTATGGTTAAGTCTATCTTAAATGGTCCACTTGACTATGGTACCATCGTGGCTAACAATGTGTCTCGACCAAGAGAATTTGAAGAACTTACACCAGCCCAACAACTTGTTGCCGATGCAGACGAGAAAGCTCTTCAAACAATTCTCCAAGCTCTTCCCCATGACATCTATAGGATGGTAAGTCAGTATACAGTGGCAAAGGATTTATGGGAACGTCTTAAGGTGTTGCTACAAGGTACGTCTCTCACCAAGCAGGAAAGGGAATGTCAGTTGTATGACCTGTTTGACAGATTCACTTACAACCCAGGGGAAACGCTTCACGATTATTACTTCAGATTCACCACACTCATGAATGATCTGAATGTATACAATCTGGTGATTGCTCCATTCCAGGTTAACACCAAATTCTTGAATACTTTACCTCAAGCTGAATGGGGTGAGTATATTACCGACGTTAAGTTAACCAGGGATCTGCATAAGTGCAATTTGGATCAACTATATGCTTTTCTTCAGCAACATGAGAAACATGTGATCATGCACCGTTCTCCACGAGGTATGTACCCTGATTCATTAGCTTTGATGGCGAATCAACCTAGCTTGTCTCACAACAACACTCCTTATATTTTGGGACATCAAGCCTATCATCCATCACCTTACATGACACCAGCCTTTCCCCAATACTCGATTTTACCACAACCACCCACCTCACATCAGCAACAATATCGGTTCAGTGCACCTTCATCACAATATGCTATACAACCTCACCCAGCAAATGTTGCACCTTATGCTCAATCTTCATATTCATCTTATCAAGAGAATGCAGCATATCCAACAAGCTACCCTGATCAAATGAGTATTCCTTCTAGTGATTATGCAGCTCACCAAGATCAAGTAATGTACTGTGATGATGAGGAAGTCCCCGTTCCTGTATTCAAACAAGGTGCTGATCCAGTTGAAGTGTTAACCACTATGTCTGCTTATCTCACAAGAACTTTAAGCAAACGAGGATTTAGGGGATCAGCTCCTACCAACAATCAGTTGAGGAATTCATCCAATTCTCGCCAACAAGCTACAATTGAGAATGGCAGGGTAATGGTTCAGCCAATTCAACCATATCAGGGGAGACCTTCCACATCAACTACCAATGCTCGCACGGTCAATCCTGCTCCTGCTCCAATGGTCAACAATCCTCCACGGGCTAATACAGGCAAGTTGCGAATGATTACATGCTACAACTGCAAGGAAGAGGGTCACATGTCCAGGGATTGTAAGAAACCCAAGAGGAGAAGGGATGGACAATGGTTTGCAGAAAAGATCTATCTGGTAAATGCTCAAGCACAAGGAAGGGAACTTGATGAAGAGGAGCTTGCATTTCTTGCTGATCCAGGGATTGCTGAACAAGACACGGTCACCACACAGAATGCAGCATACCAAGCAGATGATCTCGATGCGTATGACTCAGACTGTGATGACTTTCAATCTGCAAAGGCTGCTCTCATGGCAACTATCTCCAGCTTAGGGCCAGAAAAGAGATCTGAGGTACTTATTAATACCACCGATAATACCACTGATGCTAGTATTCAACCACATCAAGTTGTGCAAGAGAGTGCTGATTCGAATGAATCTTCGGTGGTGAGTCTTTCAAACGAGGAGACAAACAATGATAGCAATATCAATGTGAGTCCCCAGACTTTGAGTGAATCACAACCGGGACCCATTTCGCATACGCCTACTCCTGCTCAACAAGATTTGGTCATGGTTCCTGCTACATTACTTAGCCAAATGAATGATGCACTCTTAGAAACCTTAGCTAAGAATAAGAATTTGTCTGATGAGCTTGCCTTAAGCAATGAGAAAGTTCAAACCTTGGAATTAGTGCCTTCGTCTAGTGTTCTAACTAATCCCGAATATGATCATTTTAGAAACAAACAAATGGATCACTTGCAAGAAATTGAAAATTTAAGAGCAAATCTGACTAATGAACTTAAAGAAAAGGAGTTAGTGGTCACTAATTTTCAAAAACTTCAAACGGATTTTGAATCACTAGAGTCTAAGAAGAATGAAATGGAGATTAATGCCACTAATAAGATTAGAAGTCTAGATTACTTGCTGTTAAGACAATACGCGGCTTCTCAACTAGTGCACTTATTTGATGCTTCGTTTAGAGAGTTTAACTTATCACGTCTAAAAGGCCTTCCCCCTAATCCACGGTATGCAAAACAAGCTTTAAGACATAGTCCTAGACTTTATAATGCAACTCAATTAGGATTGGCTTTAGACCCGATTGTTTTTCCTGATGATCGAACAAGTAAGGATCTAGTTGATGAGGATCGGTCATACAATTCTGCAAAATATCCCGAGTGTGATTATTTTAAATTGAATAAGGAGCTTGCAAAAACGGATTTTAGAATTCACTTCCATATGGACAAAGATCTCATAACAGCACCGACCTACATATTAGATGAAGAAAACCCTAGTACATTTCCTACACTTGTCAATATGGAAGGTCCTAAGGAAATTCCAAAGGATCTTCCACCTGTTAGCACTGTATGGTTAAACTTGCAAGAGATTAATCAATACTTTACTAATTTTGATAAGGTCATTTTGGAATGTACGACTTCAAATGGCTTAAACGCCGGAGAATGGGCTTTCGAACATATGAACGAGGTGTTTAAAAATGAGATCAATCCGTTTGTCGAAAGTCTAAAAGGAATTTTTGCATCTCTTAAGGAAAATCTTGTGTTTGAAATTGGTGAAGTTCAAAAAGTGTTTTATGAAATGGACACCGCTTACGAACTACAACTAATTGAAAAAGAAAAGATTTTAACCGAATATGACCGATTCTTGTCTGCAGTAATCTCGTGTGATGTGCTTACTACTGTAAATGTTAATTATTCGAATGAGCTTACATCCGCTATGATTAATTGTGATGCTGTGAATATTTGTAATGATATTTGTGATGATGTTTGTGATCTTTCTGTAAATGTTGCTGATACTGTAAATGAGGTAGATAATCAGTCTTGTCACGAATCTAACGCTGAGTTTTTAAAGCTACAAGATTCTTACAATTTACTTTCAAAACGCTTTAATCAACTAGAACAACATTGTATATCTTTAGAATTAAAACAACAAACTCAAAATGAGGATCTTTTGATATCAAATGGTTGTGAAAACGGTGTTGAGACTAGTGACAAGATGATTGCAATTGTTAAGACATTAGAGGAAGAAATCATGAGATTGAAGAGAGAGGTATCATCAAAGGAAACATTAAAATTGGAACTAGAGGTTGCAGAGTCTAAAAACCAAGTCTTAGAAATTAGACTTTCGTCTGTTCTAGGGGAGATGGATCGGACAAGACAGGGATTATCCGCTCTTTATGGTTCACTAGAAGAACGCTTCGCTTTTAATGCGGCACAGCAACAATCTTTTGTTGAACAATTGAACCAAAAGTGCGAGGAAATCTCTGATTTGAACATCCTGCTCATTGAAAAAAATATGGTTTTGGCTGAGTTAAAGGAGACACTTCTTCTCACCCGACAAGAAGTTGTTGATAACTTAGCTACCAACTCTGCACCGTCCACTAGTGCTCCAACAACCAAGTCAGTAGTGCTTTATAAGAATCCACTTCATAAGAGAAACCCGGTTACCTACGATGATTATATGAGGAATGCCATTAAGCATGTCGATCTTCTTAGGGATATTTTAGACGATCTTTATGCCTTAGATCCCTCAAGTAGCGACTATTATTCGGCTCATGAATATGTTAAGCGAGTTCAATATTGCCTAGCATATTTGCAATACATAGGTACACCAGGTTCTGCACTACTTAATAATAAGCCCATTGCTGTAACTCCATTTAATAAGACTCCAGGAGCGAAACCGTCATTGGCACAATCAAGTAAGGCACATTTAAAATCTGTTGCTAATATTCCCACTTTGCCTTCTACAGGATTAAAAGAGACTACTAAGGCTAAAGGATCGCCACTCAAGAAAGATAAGATCAAGCCCTCCACTAGTAGTGCCACAAAGAAGAAAGTAGAAGTTCACAATAGGAATGCTAGTTCAGTTTTAAATAAAAAGAATCATGTTAAGACTAAAAGCTCTGCGCCTGTGCAGCAGCCTAAACCATTCGTGAATTCTGATTTAAATTGTTGGAATTGTAATGAATGTATGTTTTCCCAACGTCATGATTTGTGTCTGATTGATCACGTTAATGAAATGAATGCTATTAAGAATGGTCTTGAATGGAAGCCAACGGGTAGAACTCGTGCCCAAGTTGGCTGGCAATGGCGTCCCACTGGTAGGACCTTTACATTAGATGGAAAAATGTGCCCTTTAACTAGGAATGCATCCATTGAGGTTAGGTCTGAGCGTCCTTTAGTTAGGAACACTCGCACTCAAGTATGGAAACAGCGCCCTTTAATTAGGTCAGCCCCTACTATAGTGCCTATCAGTGAAGAAATACCTCAGGATTTAAGCCAACTAGAATCTACACCACCTATTAAGAAAAGGAAGGCTAGGAAATCTAAGAAACCTAGAGTTAGCAAATCTAAGATTATTAAATCTGTACCTGCTAATAACAAGGAACACTCAGATTCCGATACCTCTACATTGTCTTCGTGTGGTGATATTTTCAGGTGGTCCAAATCATCCTGTGGTATTTGGACTCCGGTTGTTCAAAACATATGACCAGAAATCGCTCGATGCTCCGAAATTTCGTCAGCAAGTTTCTTGGTACGGTTAAATTCGGGAATGATCATATAGCAAAGATTATGGGGTATGGTGAATATCAGATTGGAAACGTGACGATTTCAAGGGTATACTATGTAGAAGGTCTTGGTCATAACTTATTCTCAGTAGGACAGTTTTGTGATTCCAACCTTGAGGTTGCTTTTCGACAACACACTTGTTTCATCCGCAACTTGGAAGGAAAAGATTTGTTGAAGGGATCTCGTGGTGCAAATCTATATACCTTGTCCTTACAAGACATGATGGCCGCCTCTCCAGTATGTCTTCTCTCTAAAGCATCTAAGACCAAGTCATGGTTATGGCATCGCAGATTATCTCATCTTAACTTTGATGCTATTAATCATCTGGCTAAAAACGATTTAGTTCGTGGTCTTCCAAAGCTTAAATTTCACAAGGATCATTTATGTTCCGCGTGTTCAAGGGGGAAAAGTACCAAGAAATCTTACAAGCCCAAAGCTGAAGACACCAATCAAGAAAAACTTCATCTTTTGCATATGGATCTTTGTGGGCCGATGAGAACTGAAAGTGTGAGCGGTAAGAAATTCATTCTGGTAATTGTGGATGATTTCTCCAGGTTTACATGGGTTAGATTTCTACGTACAAAGGATGAAGCACCGAAGGCTATCATCACTTTTCTGAAATTCATTCAGGTACGTTTGAATACCACTGTCCGCCGTATTCGTACAGACAATGGTACAGAGTTCGTCAACCAGACTCTTCGTGATTATTATGAAGGAGTTGGTATATCACATGAAACATCCGCTGCACGCACTCCACAACAAAACGGTGTCGTTGAAAGACGGAATCGTACACTTATGGAAGCTGCTAGGACCATGCTTATTTATGCGAACGCTCCATTGTTCTTGTGGGCAGAGGCTATTTCTACTGCATGTTTCACCCAAAACCGTTCTATCCTTCGGAAACGCCATGGAAAAACACCTTATGAGCTTCTACATGACCGTAAACCCGATGTCTCATTTTTTCATGTGTTTGGTGCTCTTTGTTATCCAAACATTAATAGTGAGAACTTGGGTAAGCTTCAACCGAAAGCCGATATAGGTATTTTCATTGGTTACTCACCGTCCAAGAAAGCATACCGAATCTATAACCGTCGTCTTGGCAAGATTGTAGAAACTATGGACGCAGATTTCGACGAGCTGACAGCGATGGCTTCTGAGCAACACAGCTCTGAACCCGCGCTTCATGAGATGGAAACCGGTGCTATTAGTTCCGGATTAGTTCCCAATAATCCTACTTCTACATCATTTTTACCACCAACAAGGCCCGAGTGGGATAAACTATTTCAACCATTGTTTGATGAATTCTTCGATCCCCCGACTGATGAAGTTCCAGCACCTGCAGTAATCGCTCCAATCCCTGAAGTGGTTGCTCAAGCTAATGAACCTTTATCTAATGCATCTACAATTCACATTGAACCGGATGCACCTTCACCAAGTGATTCTCAAACTACACCTGAATCATCACCCCTACTTGTGCCTAATGATGTGGAAGAGGATTCTACTGATCACGACTTGGAATATGCTCACTTGCAAGAGCTTCCTTTCTTTGGTGTAGCGATACATGAAAACCCTTCAGCCGCGTCTACCTCAGAAGAAGCTCCTTCTATTGTTCACTCCAGACCACCTAGGATTGAAAACCATAGCACTAAATGGACAAAAGATCACCCAATTAGGAATGTTATTGGAGATCTAGATCGACCCGTCTCTACACGCCATCAATTACAAGAGAGTGCACTTTATTGCTACTTTGATGCATTTCTCTCTGAAGTTGAACCTAAAAATTGGCAGCAGGCTATGACCCAATCTTCTTGGATTGAAGCTATGCAGGAGGAACTAAATGAATTCCAACGACTTGAAGTATGAGAATTGGTTCCTCTCCCTGACAAGGTCAACATTCTTACTTTGTTATGGGTTTATAAGGTTAAACTTGATGAGATGGGTGCGGTATTGAAGAATAAGGCTAGATTGGTCGCTAGAGGATATAAACAAGCCTTGGGTATAGACTTTGAAGAATCTTTTGCTCCTGTGGCTAGATTGGAGGCTATTAGACTATTCCTTGCGTATGCTGCTCATATGAACATGATCGTCTATCAAATGGATGTGAAGACGGCATTTTTGAACGGTGAACTAAGGGAAGAAGTCTATGTTAGTCAGCCGGATGGGTTCGTCAGTACGGAGTTTCCTAATCATGTGTACAAGCTTAAGAAGGCTCTCTACGGGTTGAAACAAGCTCCACGCGCGTGGTATGATCTCCTGTCAACATATCTCATTTCGGAAGGCTTCTCCAAAGGCAAGGTGGACCCCACTCTATTCACTCTCAAGGAAGGCAACGACATGATTCTGGTACAAATTTATGTTGATGATATAATATTTGCTGCCACTAACATAGAATTGTCAAATCGTTTTGAGAAGATAATGTCCACACGCTTTCAGATGTCGATGATGGGAAAAATTTCATTTTTCTTAGGATTACAGATTTCTCAAAATCCCAGAGGCATCTTTATTAATCAATCCAAATATGCTCTAGAATCTCTTAAGAAATATAACTTTGAGAATTGTGACCCCGTGGACACTCCAATGGTGGAGAAATCCAAGTTAGATGAAGATAGGAATGGGACTATTGTCGATCCAAAACTTTACCGTGGGATGATCGGCACCCTTCTATATCTGACTGCTAGCAGGCCTGATTTGCAATTTGCTGTATGCATGTGTGCCCGGTATCAGGCTCGGCCTACCGAAAAGCACCTACATGTAGTTAAAAGGATCTTTCGGTATCTAAAAGGAACACTTCATCGTGGTCTATGGTATCCGAAAGATTCCTCGATTGCTTTAATATCATACGCAGATGCCGATCATGCTGGATGTCAAGACACGAGGCGTAGCACTTCTGGATCTGTGCAACTCCTTGGAGATAGATTGATCAGTTGGTCTTCAAAAAGGCAGAAAAGCGCTGCAATATCAAGCACGGAGGCTGAATACATCGCCATGTCCGGTTGTTGTGCTCAAGTCCTTTGGATGAGATCACAATTAACTGACTACGGTTTGGGATTCAACAAAATCCCGATGTATTGTGACAACAAGAGCGCCATTGCCCTTTGCTGCAACTATGTTCAACACTCCCGGGCCAAGCACATAGACATTCGCTACCATTTCATTAAGGAGCAGGTGGAGAACGGAGTGATCGAGCTGTATTTTGTCACTACTGAGTACCAGCTGGCGGATATGTTCACCAAAGCATTAGATCGAGGACGAATTGAGTTTTTGATCGACAAGCTTGGCATGAAATCCTTCACTCCAGCGACTCTCAAAGAGTTGGCAGAAGAATCAGCTGAATAGTCGTGGTAAACTATTCAGAGTATCCTTTTGTTCGTGATCATGTATATTATCGTAAATATATAAACCACAAAAAGAAAATAAAAAAATATAAAACCAACAAAAACCATAAAAAATATAAAATCTAGAAAAACCATAAAAATTATAAAATCAAGAAAAACCAAAAATATTTTTCGTTTTAAATCGGGCATGTCTTTTAGTACGGTAATATTTACGGCCTTAGAAATGTCGATCAATATTGACACGGTGCCATAAATAGAGTCCGTATAAAAGTTGTACATTTTTAAAACATGCCCATTATGGCTTGTAGTTATTTCTGACTGCAACCCGGTTTTTATATTAAAGTCACGTATTTCCTTGGAAAACGTTGGCTCAGAACGGGAATTAATTTTCTCGGGCGTGATTTACAAGCCAAATCATGCAAAGGGATCAAGTTTACTTTATAACTTGGTCTGACACGAATTTGTGTATGTCTCAGTGCATTAATTTGTTAAAATAAGAGAAATCTTATTGACACCACGAATCAAACTTTTTCAAGACATAAATTGGAAATGCTTTCATCAATATTTGACTCTTTAAACAATGACTACAGCTCTTTAAATAGAAAACGGGTCATCGTTTAAGGGGGAGAAAATATTAAATCATCTTCGTCATTAAAATTGATTTTTCAAAAGTGATTGTGAAAATTAATGGCTAAATGGTATTTGAGTGGTTTTGCTTTAGAATAAAACTTGTGTTCGTTCTAAGTGATAGGCATTGTTTTTAGATATTGGAGATATGCTAATAGATTGCGTTTGCTAAGTTGTGTGTAAGTTAAACAAGGGATAAGTGAAATGAAAAAGTTAGAAACAAAAAGGAAAAGAATAGATAATAGAGGGACTAAAGGTGATATTTAATGAAACTAGTCAAAAATTGACCTAAGTCAAAAAACAAAACCCCCCGCCCCTCACTATTCATGTTCACTGTATCTTCATCACTTTGCCGCCATTGTTGAATAATCACACACACAAGCTCTAAAAAAAAATCATCTCTTTATTCATCCGATCTTGTTCTTTCAACAAATAAGGTAAATAACATCAATTATTTAAATTCTAATTCGTTTAAATCATGTAAATCCAACTGGTTAATTCAGATAATCAACTTAAATCTAGTTAGGGTTCGTTCGCCCCAATTTAGGCTTAATTGATTAGGGATTTATGGTGGGTTTTGCTCGGAATAGTATGATATGATGTTTAAATGCTTTAGATTACCTTAGAAATCACAAATGCGCATAGATTAATCATCTTAGTTTCGTTTGAAAAAGTTCCGGATGAACATGGATAAGAACTTCCGAATGAAGGATTTTTTCTGAAAAAACTTCCGAATGAGGAAGTTCCGAATGAAGGACTTCCGAATGAAGGAAGTTCCGAATGAAGAACTTCCGAATGAAGGAAGTTCCGAATGAAGAACTTCCGAATGAAGGAAGTTCCGAATGAAGAACTTCCGGATGAAGGAAGTTCCGAATGAAGAACTTCCGGATGAAGGAAGTTCCGAATGAAGGAATGTTCCGAATGAAGGAAGTTCCGAATGAAGAACTTCCGGATGAAGGAAGTTCCGAATGAAGAACTTCCGGATGAAGGAAGTTCCGAATGAAGAACTTCCGGATAAAGGAAGTTCCGAATGAAGAACTTCCGGATGAAGGAAGTTCCGAATGAAGAAATTCCGGATGAAGAAGTTCCGAATGAAGGAATGTTCCGGATGAAGATGTTCCGAATGAGGAAAAGTTCCGGATGAAGAGTTTGATTATTATTGTTTGCATGCTATATATGTACTTGTTGTATTATGTTATGAAATGTATTATGCTTAGAAGTAAGAATGATATATATCTATATGTTTTTGTGCATCAACCTTTCATGTCTTATCTTAAGCAGATACAATGACTAATCCAACAGTACAAGCAATCCAAGAATCTAGATAAGCCGATATTGCTAAAGCACGAACCCTTAAGTTTATACCCAACAACTACCGGCTGAAGCAAGTCTCAATCGCCATAGCCATCCTCGATAACTCTCATTTCAAGAACGCCCTTAGGAGTAGTGCCTCGGTGCCTTATGAGTATATGTATGAATTTTGGGCTACCAAGGAAATCACTTCAAACAAGATCACCTTCACCATCGACAACAAGCAGCAGACACTCACAGTTTCAGACTTCCGTAAGATTCTTGGTATACGGGATACACCCAAAGGTATGTCATTCTCGAGGGATCCTACTAAAGATAAACTCGTGGAGTTATTTGACGCACTTGGATGTCCGGAAATACGAGTTGCGTCTGAGTTTACCACTGCTAAGGTAGGACAACCTTGGAGAGCATTGATGGGTATTCTCAGTAAATGTCTTACACCAAAAACGAGTGGCCATGATGCTTTGCGCAGTCCTATAATCAACCTCTTCTATGACATGTACAAAGCTGCAAATTCAGATTATGCTTTGTTGATATGGGAAGAATTCACCTTTCAACTCTTCTATAACAAGAAGATGAAGACAAACTTCTTTCCTTATCCTCGGTTTATCAAGCTTATCATTAATTATTTTATGAAGAATGATGCTACTATTGATAGGCGTGCAGCAGGTCGCTATCACACTGAAGAAGCTGATGATACTGTGGATCTGAGGCATGAAGGACCGTCTATTGGTGTGATTCCGGGTCCTATTCCTGATTACCTTCTGTCTGAGAAAATCAAAGGTTCTGCTGATTACAAGCTACTGCAGATAGAAATCAAGAAGCTGAAAGCAAACCTTCAGGCTGTAGAAGACTCGTCTACAACAGTTAAGAATAAAGGTAAACGCAAAAAACCAGCTGCGTTACCTGAACCCGAAACCAAGAAGAAGAAGACAGAGGGTAAGAAGGGAAAGGGTAAGACTGATGAGATGCGTTTGCGTGATGAAGAAGATCTTGTTGATCCTGCTCTTGACAAGACTGAGAAACAAATGATGAAGATAGCTATTCAAAGGAGTAGGAAAGATACTGGCGGTAGTGGTTCAGGTGCAAGGGTAGATGTTGAGGATGAGTACGTGGAACCAGATGATGTTTATGAGTTTGGGTCACCTGAACATTATTCCACTTCGAAGGAGCCATCAATCCCTATTACAGCAAGTGTGGAAAAGGAGTCTGTTGCCCCTACGATCATGGTGTCAACTCAACCCTTAGCAACTCAACCTCCACCCATACAACCCTTACCAACCAGACCGGCTTCAACACCATTTCTTCCACCACCGACAATTCCCATCCTTAGTACCGCAGTAACAGCCGAGGCTCTCCAATCAACCTAAAGCAGCTCTGCAACATCTACAATGGCTGCATTGGTGATGGCCGAACTGTTGGATAAACATGTAGATACTCACAAACGAGAAATAGATGAACTTCGCCAAGAGTTACAAAGACGAGCTCAAAGTGAAGAAGCATCTAGGAAAGCTCAAGAGGAGATGATTGCTAGGTTCGCTGCGGATATGGAGTTGACCCGAAAAGCACATGCAGAAGAACTAGCTCGGGTTAAGCAGGCTGAGGCTGATAAGCATGCTGCACGTATCACTAGACTTCAAGCGATGAGGGATAAATACAAAGAGCAAAAAGAAGCACTTGAAGCCTCTGTGAAAGAAAGAGTGCAAGAATCCGTTGAATCCCTAATGCCTAAACTGCGTGATGAGTTGAAGACACTTGCTGCTGACAACTTGATGATCAAATCATCCAATCCTTCAGAAGCCGCCTACAAGATCGCTTATGACTTGACGGATTTTGAATTGAAGAAGATCCTTAAGGCTCGTATGGTGGAACTTGGATCATTTGATAAGTCTAGGATTCAACGGGCTCTATATAAATCCCTGAATGATGCTATCATGGAGGATGATAGGTTATTCAAAACGTTTGGAAGTGTGGTACCTTATCACATTCTACCTGAAGAAGAAAGGGAAGAAAGTGAGGAGGAAGAGGGTACTGGTGAAGAGGAAGAGGAAGAAGAAGGAGAAGACGAGGAAAAGGATGACGATGATGGTGATGATGAGGATAAGGATGAGGATGATGATGACGAGGATGAGGATGATGATGATGGCGATGATGGTGGTGATGGGAATGAGGAGAGTGCTAGGGGTAGTAACGGGGATGACAATCAGGATGAAGATGGGGGTGAACAGCCTAAAGAGGGAGACAAGGTTACCAGCTCCAAGAAAACTGCTAAGACTGGAACCAAGTCCAAGAAAGATGCAGCGCAGAAGGACAAATCAACATCATCGGAATCAAGACGAACTAAGTGGCGCCATGATGTGAATGCCACTACAGCGTCATCGGTTCCCGGTACCTCTATCGCTGTATCTTTACCTATTACCACTAACCCCATTAGTTCTGTGGTTGTTGCGCCTGTGATTGCAGAATCAGTAACAGAACCCGAAGCTGCACAACACTCACCAGTTCACGACACTGCCGAAATGCCTGAAATTGAACCAACAGATGTTCGCACTTCTACTCCTCAACAACAAGCACAACAATCTACGGTTCCTGAACCAAGCACACGAGACTGGGCAGACACGTTGGAGATAGACGAGACTGCACCACCACAAGCTTGGATCACGGCAGCAGCACAATATGATCCGATCACAGACGCTGACAAAGATGTGTTGTATCTCCGTATCCGAAGTCCGATTGACTTATGTGCATTTTTTGCTCATGAGTATAAGACTTCGGTTACTCCATCCTTGGTGAAGAAAGCGCTGAAAGATAAGAGACTGCGTGCCAAAACCCGATTAACCCGAATGGAGTTCGAGTACTATGCCGATGAGATCCTGAAGGCTCTGAATACCGTTCAACGGCCAGGACTTCATGAATCAGAAAGAGCTCCACCTCCAATGGATCCTTCTCAAGATAATCAGATTGCTCTTGACTTCTTCGTCACCAATGATCTTGTGTATCTACTGAAGGGGTCATCAAAGTACGCAACCTCCCTGACCTTGCTAAAAGCTGCCAACTGGGGGACAATACCCTTTATCGAGGAAAAGGTAAACCGACTCTGGGTCCCTAAGATAAATCGTAATTATGATATGTATGCTGTCATAGGTGCATCTCATTGGGACGAACGAGTCCGAAGGGCGTACAGGGGTTGCTGTCTAGTCAATTCTGGAAGTATCGTTAGATCCGATATCCGTATCTCCAGCATCTTAGGGTTGAAAACTGAAGCCAAGAATGGCTATTATCATGTGACGGAGATTCGCTTGAAAAGGGAGGATGACAGGGAATACAAAATCCAGCAGGGAGATTTTTCCATCATTCGCCTTGAGGATATCGAAGATATGCTGCTTCTGATGACCCGAGATCAACTCACACATATTCCTCGTGAAGACCTCATTGCTTTGAATACAGCACTTCGTATGTTCACACGAAGCGTTGTCATCAAGACACGAGTTGAAGATCTGCAGTTGGGAGTCGAAAGCTACCAAAGGAAGCTCAACTTAACCCGTCCTGTGAATCAAGTGCTACCTCAACATGTAGAAAGATGTCCCTATACCGGTATTTCTGTCCCAAATTACGGCATTTTCTACTTGAACAGTCGAGGTTTGATGAAGTTTATGAGGGTGGGTGAGCTCCACAAGTACAGTGATGGAACCCTTCTACAAGTCAGAGGAAAGTTGGAGCATCTGAACTCGGGTGGGACTTTGCCAGAGATGACGGAGGATTGGCATCCGGGTTACCGGCAGATGGCGAAGTATGTGATCAAGAAGATCGATCAAAAGCTCCGTGAACGTAGATTGATGAGGAGCTTGGAAAGATTCGTGGGTGGAAGACCGTATTTAGTGCACCACAAGCTACTGCAACGATCCATCTAATGGGTCGTACATTTCAGGTCCACTTTATATTGGTTTTCAATTGTGAATATGTATATTTGTGAATATTGTGCTTGTATGGCTTGCTGTAGTGATAAGGTATGATAATTTTTCAATAATTTCTCACGAGATTCTAAATCTTTCAAAATATATCATACTAAAGCACTACAACTATCCCTTATTAACTTAAGGGGGAGTAATAACTTGTTCTATGGCCAAACATCGATTTCATTTTTACCCAAAGACCGGTTAATCCATTCAATATCCCAAATATTAATGGTTAACATTTTGGATAAGGGGAGAAAATGGGATTAAGGAGACGTAAGTGATACTTGGCTAAAAGATGAAAAAGACTTAACGATTTTCCAACTTAATATGTGTAAAGCACGTGTTAAGGGGGAGCGTTTTTGATGAACAAAACACCTAAGGTACAAAACTTTTGATTTCAATATCACAAGTACCTTAGGTGATTTTCAATGATTTTTCATGGTGGCAATTCCTTCCCAAAACACGCTTAATTCACGACGGATGTGGTGACAAAAGGGTGGTAGGAATAGGTTTAGTCCAATGATTCATCAGAGCCGATGGAATCTTCCCAAGGACAATTCCCTAGATAGAATTAGAAGTCCTAGGAAAGATGGAGAAAGAATGTGAACGTAGCTGAATGCCGACCAAGTACTTAAGCTAGCACTGGAACAATCACAACAAGGTGCTAGTGATGACGTATTGGTAAGCATTGAAGGGGTTGAAGAATGAAAAAGAATTGTAAAGATAAAGGGTGTAAAGAAAGAAGCCCTCCTTACAAATTTAGGCAGAAACCGGGTCAATACATATGCTATTGAGGTCATTTTTGCTAATGATTCTCGGTATTGAAGAAAGACATCATGGACCCAGTGATGCAATGCACAACCCTTCCCAGCTAACTCAAATATCTCTCAAAAGGTATTTGTTTTAATCACACGGAGATCAACACGTTATCTATTGGTTTATTCACTCCGAATAGACTGGTATTGAAAAGGTGGCACTCCTCTCCAGCCATCGCTCACTAAATCAAAACGCACAATCGAGTCTAGAGCCAAGAGATCATCAAAAGTCTCATTAGGACACTTTTCATTTATTCCTTGCTTTCTCACACATTGTGAAAAGCAAGAGATTTTCATGAGTCCTACGCAATATTCCTGTAATATTGCCAGAACATCCGAGTAATACGTAAGTATTACAATGAAGATGGAAATCCTGCTTGAGCCAACATCAAACAAGCTCATGGTAGGTTACACGTGCGGTTCTTTTAGAACCAATCTTGTGAAAAACTGGAAGGTAACAGTGGTTTAATTCTTAATTGAACTTAAACTCGTTCCAGGCCTCTTCGCATTATCATATGATCTTGCCAGAACACTCAGAGTGACTCTTTATTGACCACAGTGACGAGTGGAAATCCTTCTAGTGTCAACATCAAACAGCACTTGGTAGGTAACGTGCAAGATTCTTTATGAATTGAGCTCGTGACAACTGGAAAGCAACGATGGTGAAAATCTTAATTGAAATTCACTTGTTCCAGGTTTCATGAATTGACGGCTTCTAATCACAAGGATAATTTATCCAAGTGATTCACTCTTTATGTTCACAGTCAGCTTTGGACGGTCGAATAAAGAGAACGGGTTTACCCGCGAAATCCTGTCAGGAAGTTACTTAATTGAAACTATCCGTCACGGGTACGATATCTAATATCGTCCAATGGTCTTCACCGACCGGAGGTAAAATGCTACCGAATTAGAATAAAATGTTCAAAGCCATTTTATTCGTGTCGTTGCTGTGTACCTGTTAAAGACGGTGGCGTTGCTGTGTACCTGTTGAAGACGGTGGCGTTGTTGTGTACCAGTGAAGACGGTGGTGTTGCGGTGTATCTGTAGAAGTCGTTCCTACATGCTTATGTCTTTCTGCATCAAAGTTTAACAAAAATTCAAGAAAGTACAAGATAAAGTCTTCCGCTGTACCAAACTCTGAAACTTTCGAGAATTCAACAAAAAGACATAAGTGTGTGGAACATGGAGTCACGAGAAGGCAAATTCACAAGAGAGGCAAAGATCGCACGTGAAAGGCCAAAGAACAATGCTCTCAAGCCAAAGCCAAAAAGATCAAACCAACATATTCACAACAAAAGAAAGAAAAGAAGAAAAGACTACGAGCTAAAGAACGAAGACTTAGTATAGTATGCTAGGTTTAGAACTTTGTAAACGTGGAGTGACCTCCCTTAGGGGGAGATTGTTAGAAATACGTTTTTACGTATATTAGAAGTATCGGTCACTCCACAATAATATTTATGTTGTAATAGCTCGTAGTTAGAAAATAGTCATTAGTTGCTTATTAAGTTAAGTAAGAACCGGTCCATGGGCTTGTCATGGACCGGCCCAAGCCCATGTTTGCTTGGAACTATAAATACCCCTTTCCACCATGGAAATGGATTGGTTGTTGTCATTTTCTAGTTTCTATTTTATTGAAATAACACATAGTTTCTCTCACTTTCTCTCTCTAACTTTCTCTCTCTAGAAATCTTCAACCCCCTTCATAGATTCATAGGTTATCAATATTCTACAAAATATCTTGTCCTCGGTGGAGAAAGGGAAGGGAACATAAGGGGCTTCCCCCACACTAGGTCCACACAAAGCATCGTCAAAAGGAGAAGACGAGCTTGTAGTACTCAAAACACGTGGTGATGACGGAGTTAGAATTGTAGAAAAATCTTTTAAATTCAATTCAAAATCTTTTCCTTTTTCATCTTTTAAACTCTCCTTATGAAAGCCCGATTTAATTATGTCAAAAATATTTGGTGTTTCTAAAGCAATATTAGTCACACTAAAAATTCTCACATTTGAAAACCGTTTTGGTAAAGGTGGTGGTAAGTTTTCAAAACGTTTGTCAACAAAGAAAACTCCCCCATCGGGATCAACATATTCATCATCCGAAGAATCATTCACAATTGGAAGCCTAGGCTTAACACTCTTAACCTCCACCGGCGGAGGGGACGGAACTTCATTTTTATCAACAACTCCTAAAACTCTTTTTGAAATCTTTTTACAAATGTTTTTGATGGGATTGACATTGTACAAAGACGTGATAGAATACACATGAGAAAGTGTGGAGTTTTGAGTTGCATTAATGACGAGTTCTTCCTCATTGAAACGAAGAGTGATTTTCCTAGCATGCACATCGATAAGTGCTCTCGAGGTATCCAAAAATGATCGACCTAAAATTAAAGGAACTTTAGGATCGATGGGAATGTCAACAACAATAAAGTCTACGGGATAGTAGAACTTTCCAACTTTCACAAAGACGTCCTCGGCTACTCCACAAGCTAGAATTGTAGAATGATCGGCCATCTCGATTGACATTCTTGAAGGAGTGAGATTGGGAAGATTGAGCGATTTAAAAATCTCAAGAGGCATCAAATTAATACTTGCACCAAGATCGGCCAAGGCGTAGCATTCTTCCATATCTTGTATAGCACATGGGATTAAAAACTTGCCGGGATCACCGACTTTTTGAGGTATGCGGCTAAGAAAAACCGAAGAACAACTAGACGATTTTTGCAATTTCTCTTTGTTATTCAACATACTTTTGAAGTTCGCGGCAAATCGAGGCATCATGACCAAGGCGTCGGCAAAACTTATATTAAAATGCAAGTCACGAAACATTTTCATAAAAAGTTCAAATTGATAATTATTTCGTTCTTGTGCCTTTTCCTTGTTTCGTCTTGAAGGGTAAGGTAAGGGTGGTGTGGGTTGGGGCATAGGCATAGGCCTTGGAATCTCGGGTTCCATGATTGGTATTGGTTCAACCGTAGGTGTGGTTTGAGTGGTACTTCGTGGGCTTGGAATTTGCTCCTTTTCTACCACCACCTCGGGTTCTTTCTCTTTTTCCTTCTCCATAGAAGTACTTGGACGAGAAATGGGTTCTTTGAAAGTTTTACCACTACGAGTAGTAATAACCTTCAATTCTCCTTTCGGGTTTACGATAATATCACTAGGAAGACCACCTGAAGAAGAAGGTTTACACATGATAGCTTCAAACGTTTTTCCCATACGGTCTTCAAACTTAGATTGCCTAGCATCCGCTTTTAACAACTCTTGCTTAATCTCATGTTGACCTTGCTCCATTTTTTGTTGATTTTGTTGGAGTCGTTGAACATTTCCTTCCATTTTATTAGCATGAGTTTTAAGTTCATTAGCAAGTTCGTTTTTAAGCTCGTTTTTCAACTCGGATCTTAAGCTAACCATTTCACGTTGCATATTATCAAACTTAGCATCGTTTGCTTTAGCATAATTCAAAAATTCTCCTTGAAGATTTTTGGTGTGATCATTTTGAAAACCTTGAGTGGTAGTTTGAAAATCACGGTTTTGGTTTTGGCTTGAAATTTGCCCATTTCCACTTTGATAATTACCCTTGTTGTAATTACGTTGATTGCCTTGATAATTACCACCTTGGTTGTTGTTTCGATAGTTATTAGCATTTTGATTTGGTGGAGCTTGATTTTGGCGGGAACGTTGACCGTTTTGGTTATAAGTTCCCGTGGCTATATAAGCACTCGAAGTGTTACCATCCGCGGTAATGCACACGGAAAGATCATGAGCTCCACCACACGACAAACAACTCTTAGCAACCGCTTTAACCGAAGCGGAATTTGAAGCTTCTTGAGCTTTCCAATGGGACATAAGGTTAGCAAATCTATCAAAAAACCGATTTTCTTCATTTGCTTCATCATGTAAAGCATTAATGCTACGAGACGATGATGAGCCCATTTTACACTCGGTGTGTTACGAGGGCTATAAACCTTAGACCTATTCTCAAATGTCACTAAAGCTTCCTTAACCGTTTTACACAAAAAATTACCACCCGCGGCGGCATTTAAATAATCTCTTTCATGATCATTAAGTCCATTGTAAAACGTGTCAATTTGATGCAAGTCGGAAAAACCGTGATGAGGAAATTCATGTAACATCTCCTTAAACCTATTCCAAGCCGTTGAAAAACTTTCATTTGATTCTTGTGAAAACTTTGAAATCTCGTTTTTCAAATGCGTAGTCTTAGAGGGCGGAAAAAATTGGTTCACAAACTTTGAAACGAGATCCTTCCACGTCAATATAGAATTGGGTGGCTCTTTCTCTAACCTAATTTTAGCGGGCCCAGCTAAGGAATACGGAAAAAGCATCATCTTAATCGAGTCATTCGAGACATCCTTAAATTTGCAAGTAGCGGTAAGACGATTAAATTGGCGGATATGGTTGTGTGGATTGTCCTTCTCATCACCACGGAATTTGTTGTTTTGGATCATCGACAACAAACCCGTCTTAACCTCAAAATTCTCCGCAAGGATAGCGGGAATCACAATAGCCTCTCCATAACCCTCGGTGGGTGCTTGAAGTAACTCCATCATAGTTCGATTCGCCATGGTTGGTGCTTCTCTTACAATGGGTTCGTCAATAGGAGACTCCTCACTAGAATGATTTGGAGTGGGAGTTTTGTTCTTTCGTTTACGTGCACGTCTTGCTTGATTACGAGTTAGCATAAACGTCACGTACAACGAGGGGACGAGCAAAGAAGATTCTTTTTGGTGTTTTGTATTTTTTCAATTTTTTTGTGGTTTTTTGATTGTATTAACCTTTTTGGAATTTGGTGAAATGTATTAAGTAGACAAAAATCTACAAATCTCCTCCTTAATCAAATCTCTCGATTAAAGAAGCCTCAAGGAATGAAAACGATCACGTGAAGTGAATGCCTTCGATGACTTTAGAACGTTGGTGGAACACCAAAACTTTCAAGAGGGTTTAATCAAATGAAACCAAGAAAATATATATGATACTTAGTAATACTTTGGGCGGCAAAACCCTCGATTAGCTTTCAAAATCAAATACTCACAAGCAAGCGGAGGAAACGAGGCGACACGAAGCACTTAAGAGCCTTTTTCCTTTAGGTCGTGAAATACAACCGCCTTATACCCACCTTATAGTTTGTATGTTCAAAATCGAGCTTCACGAAAGTATTTATCTATTTTTGCCTTTTTTCTTTGGTTTGAGATTCGAATACAATGATTGGGTAATGACCTCCCAAGTCAAGGTTGTGATTTCTCACGTATTTGGAGTACTTGTGAATTTATTGTTCTACGTATACAATATAGTAATAGTATTCACAAAAAACGAAAAACCGATAATACGTATTAGTAGAGTGCTACTAATACAAATACTAATTATGGTTAGTATAAAAACAACAATGCCAAATCAAAACACAACACGCCTCCCCGGCAGCGGCGCCAAAATGATAGTTGTAAAATCACACTTGTTTAGGAAAACAAGGCAATTAGGGTAAGTATTAACAAGCGGTTTAAGAAAACCACAAGTTATGACCCAATAAGAATGAAGTGAGTTCGTTCTCGAGGAGGCTAGTGCGTTGTGTAATGAATTGATTTTGATTTGTTTGTGATTATATTGAGAAAAGGAAAAATAGAAATAAGAAAGAAATGACGGTTACGAAGACGGATCGAGCTAAGACGAAAAGGCGTTCACGTAAAACCGTAAAAAACTACAAAACTAAAACTTTTGAACCTAAAAATTAATTAAAAGCTAAAAGTAAGTCTAAAATAATATAAATAAGAATAAAAATTCAATAAAAATATTTTAAAACCTATTATTAATTAAATATTCAATTTTAAATGCTAATTAAAGCCCTAAAATTAAATATAATTAATCAAAATGTCCAAAATATTATTTTATTGAACAAATAACTTACTTATATTATCTAAATACTAAAAAGTATTTTTCCTAAATTTTAAAAACTATTTTTCTATTTTTAAATCACTAAAAACTATTTTTAAACTAAAATAATTATAATAAAATAATGCCAAAAATAATTTGACACTTTTAAAAATCCTAAATTACTCTAATGAACAGTAGAAAAATGAAAAAGTTTGAAAAATAATAAATTTTTCACTAAAGGACAAAAACAGTTTGAATTTAAACCCTCATTAAACTAAATTAATTCTAAAATATAAAATAAAAAGTGAACAGTAAAAACTTTTTGAACTAAAAATCTTAAAATGTTTTTCCTAATCTATGAAAAATCTTAAAACTGAAAATTAAGTATTTTTGTCACTAAAAGACAAAAACAGAAACTAAAAAGTTAATTAAAAATAGCTATTAAATGTAAAAAATAGCAAATAAACAGTAATAAAAATTCTAATTAAACAGAAAAATCAAAAATTAAATTAGTAAAATAATGAGACAAGTTTCAAACCCTAATTCTTAAATTTAGTCACTAAAGACAAAAAACCTAAATTATGAAAGTGACATGTGCTTGTGATTTGTCTGCTAGCTTAGCAGTACTAATCAATACACTAGCAGGGGTAACTTTTTTCCCACTGCTAGTGTAAAAACTTGATCTGGTGACTGATGAGCTTAGGAAAGCTCTTTTGCTTGGATTTCTTTGGACAACAAGGCACCCCTACACTCAGTGGAGTGTAGGGAGTCAGATAATGCACAAAAACCAGCAAGTCACTTCACAAAAATCAACACAAAAGGCACACAAATGTTACTGATTAAGGCTATTATAAGTCTGAGAGTATTTTGCTGATGTAACTTGCACAAAATCAAATTTCAAGGCCTTAAATCTTGCATACAAGTGTACCAACTAGCATAAAACTGATATCAATCCCTAAGTTAACCTATCTCCTAACAATTTGCCAGATTTGAAGGCACAAATTTCACAAAACAGGCAGAAATATGATTTAAGGTGTTTGGCTGTTTTTACCAAACAAATAGCATACAAACTTGTTTTATACTCTACCAAACTGAAAACTAAGAACTGAGAACATGTAATAACAACAAAAAGAGCATGTTTAGGTAGCTTTCAAACCAACAGCTTATCAAACTCCTACCTGAAAACCTAGACCCAAACACCCCTTTATTTTCTGGAAATGCAAATTAACACACCAAAAGCTTTTAAAACTCAACCAAAGTGATTCACACTTAACCTATCATGCATAACCAACAATAGGAGCCCTAAACAAGCAGGTAAAATAGATAATCAAGCAGATTCTCACAAATTCATACCAAATCACTTAATTCACAAAATTTGAAAACCAAAACAAGGATTGAGATGGTTACCTTGTGGGACCCACATCCAGGCCCCACAGTGACTGAAAAGTCACCTCCAAACAAGCCCGGGCTTGTGCAGACTTTTGTTGAGCTGCTTATGTAGATTTTGCTTGACAAAAAAATGGAAAAATATGGATGCTTGTTTCCTTCTTTGTTCCTGCACAATCACAACAAACCAGGAAAAGAAATGCAAGCTTCAATAAGCTTAGCCCACAAGCTGGTGTCAAGAGCTTGTGGGAGTAGCTTATGAAACAGTAAGCTTAGAACAACACAATAAACAAAAATCTTTTGAAAAACTGATTTTCTTCAAAAATATTTTTCAAACCTACCAACCAACAAACCTTGAATCTTAGACACGTTTTAAAACAAGATCAATTTCAGAAAAACAGGAATCCAATTCCACTTTCACTTCCTTGAAACCTTGGATTTCTGAAAATATCAAAAACTTTTTGAAACCTTTTTGAAAACTGAAACAAATACAAATAACTCAAAAAAATTGATTTGGAACTCAGATTAATGCTAACTTTACTACCAACTTTTAAAAAAATAAAAAGGAATTATATTTATCAAAGCACCAACTTTTATATATTAAAAAGGGATTACAAATAAAACTTAGCAAAAATCTGGAACAAGAAATAGGGACACATGCGTCTCCTATTTATACAACTGGATAGAAGATTCTAGTTCCTAAAACCCTAATACATGAAATTCCAATGTTGCCCTTGGTTCTTGACTGAAATTTTGGTCAATATGGATACATGTGACATGCCAGCCATGAAGAGTTGATCTTGGACGTTAAATAAGCCTTGGGGACCAAGTAGAAGGATCATGGACGCTTATTTGGTCGGGTTTTGTTTTTGAGGGGAAAGTGACGTGCAGGGGAGGGCCCTATACTCACATGGGTTGGTCTTGGTTCACGTTTTGGGTGTGGGATGGGTTTAGTTTGGTGTTAATCAACGTTCTGGAAAGTTATAACAAAACCCCCTTGTTTTAAAGTTGATTGGGTCTGGTAAAATTTAGGGTTTAAGGGTGATTAAGGGATGTTTTAATCTGATTTGGGGATTAAGGGATTTTAAAAACGTGTTTTGGTGGGAAATGAATTTAATAAACTTATTCAGTTTATTACTTGGGTGGAAAGTGGACGTGGAGTGAGGGATGATTCTGATTGGTGGAGGGAGTTGGGTGGGTGATGTGGCGGAAGGTGATAGGAGGGTGTAGGTTTGGTTGTCTGGCCAAAAACAGTCCCTAGATTCCCATGTTTTGTTCACTTTGTGAATAACAGCTAAAAAGTCCATTTCCCTTTATAACAAGTTTCAATCACTTGTCAAATTTGGCACAATATTTTCTCAAACTCAAAACAAGGACTTTAAATGCATAACTTGCATTCTTCAAGGGCCATTCTTGTAATATCTTCAAACATGGAGGACCTTTCTTGCCAAATGATGATTTCTTCAAGGTCTTTTCTTGCCAAATTTTCAAAAATGAGGGACTAAAGTTGCCAATCTTCAATTCTTCAAGGTCATTTTTGGAAATTCCATTCTTTGGCCCGGTTCATTATGCGGCTTCGTTTCCCGTGTTCGTTTTTGATTGATTCTTGTGATCTTTTTGTCATTTCCTCAATATCCGTACCTAAAATACACAAGCAACAAACACGAGCATATATTTGGCAGTTTTAATGATATTTAATGCATTTTAAGCCCGATTTGGACGATGAGACTATGTATAAAAGCAGTCTCATCATATTTTAATTTATAACAATCTCCCCTTAAGTGAAGTCACTCGAGATTTACAAATATAATCCATATCAATCTATTCGAAGGATCTTCAACTCGTGGTATTTGTCTTGAATCTTCATAGCCTGTAATTATAGTCCTAGAGATTGAGTCATCATCTTCATTGTTCTTGACTTTCTTGACTTGTGACTTGAACTTGATCCAACATACTCGTACTTCTTAAGAATTCTTGAAAGCTTAACAATCTTCCTTCACAAACTTCAGAGTTTCTAATAATCTCCCCTTCTATAGACATCGAACTATAATTTGATTTTATTGAGGAAGTTTTCATCAGAACACAACGGAAGTCTTGATCTTTAACTTTTTTGAATTCTTTGAAGTCTTTGACTTTTGGTATGAACATATGGACATGACTTCAATAGGTACACCGCTACGCCACCTTCTTGATATGTTGCATAAGACAGTTAGAAATAAAACATAAGCACGAACAAAATAACTTTGTCATTTTCCCTAAATCGGTAGCGTTTTACCTTCGGTCGGTGAAGATCGTTATACGATATTAAATATCGTACATATGATCAGGAAGATTCATTTACGAACCTCATTGAAATGGTTTCGCGACTGTACTTGCCTGTCCTCATTACCCAATCGTTTCAAAGCAAACAACGCTGTAAGAGTGAATCATTTGAATACAATTATCCACTTGATTAAAGTCATCAATTCATATTCCTAGAACAATTTTGATTCAATTAAGAAGTACACCACTGTTGCTTTCCAGTTTGTCAAAAGCTCGATTCATATAGAACCTTGCAAGTCACCTACCGTAGTGCTGTTTGATTTTGACACTAAAAGGATTTTCATTCGTCACTCTGAACACTGAAGAGAGTCGCTCTAAATGTTCTTGCAATATCATAAGGATGTTGCAAGGAAACCTGGAACAAGTTTGAAGCAATTAAGAATCAAACCATCATTTGTTTCCAGTTTACATATGTTCTATTGATAAATGAACTCACATATGACCTATCATAGTGTTGTTTAATGTTAACACCAGAAGGTTTCCATTTTTCACTGTGAGTATTGAAGACTATCACTCGGAATGTTCTGGCAAGATCATGAAGATTTTGCGTAGGACTCGATATAATTCAACACTTTTGTTTAAGGAGAACAACAAGTATTTTCATAAATAAGTGTCCTAGGCGATTAACTGTGATCTCTTACGGCTCTAGACTTGATAAGTGAAAGTTTTATTTTAGTGAATGGAGGCTGGAGCTAATGCTACCTTTTCACTATCAACTAACTCGGAGTGAGAAAGTCGATAGCAAATAAGTTAATCTCCATGACATGAAAACAAATATATTTTGAGAGATACCTGAGTTAGCTTAGAGGGGTTGTGCATTGCATCACTGTGCCCATGATGTATATCTTTAATATCAACAAACATATGGTGATTCTAATAACATATGAGTTGACCGGGTTTCTGCCTAAGTTGTAAGGAAGGCTTCTTTCTTTACACCCTTTATGTTTACCTTTCTTTCTCATTCTTCAACCCCTTCAATGCTTATCAAGACGTCATCACTAGCACCTTGTTGTGATTGTTCCATTGATAGCTTAAGTCTTTAATCGACATTCTGCTTCGTTCACAAGCTAACTCTATTTTTCCTAAGGACAACTATTTCTAACTATGAAATGTCCTTGGGTAGATTCAACCGGTTCTCGGTTAATCATAGGACTTACACCTAACCTACCACCCTTTTGCCACCATAATAGTCATGAATTCATTGGTTGTTGGGTATATATTAAGTCTCCATGAAAACCATTTGAAAATCCAATCAAGGTATCATAAATAAAACTCAAAGATTTTTATGTACCTTGAATGTTTTCATTACTAAACATTTTCTCCCCTCACACATTCACATCGATATGAGGAAGTGTAATTAGCACATGTGGGGTTGAGCACGCACTTAAAATTAGGGGTAAGCATCGGGACGAAACCGACCCATCCTGACCCGATCCCGACTCATCCCGAAACCGACATCGTGGAAAACTTAAACCGAATCCCGACCTGATTTAATCCTGAGTCCCGAAACGAACCGAGTTAGGCCCGAGTTACTCCTGATTTGTGTGGTTTACTTTGTGCGATCCCGATTTAATCCCGAGTCCCGACCCGAACCGAGTCCCGACATCATGGAAAACCCATCCCGAGTCCCGACCCAAATTTGGTCGGTTTGTGTCGGTCGATTTCGGTCGGTTTATGTCGGTTTTTGGTTGTCGGCCGGTTTTTCTCACCCCTACTTAAAATCCTAATTCATCAGTCACATATTAAATCACATTTTCTCTCCTTATCAAATATATTAAATCCCTTGATATTTTGGATATCAATTGATTAAATGATCTTTTAACACAATTTGGGAAGAAAACACACGTCTGATTAAGCATGATTGTAAATGCCCCCCCCCCTTCAAAATATGATGCTCGTACAATATATGGTTAAACCGAGGAAGATGGATAATAGATAATAGTAGTGCTCGGGTTTCGAAATAGGAGACTTTTTTTTTCTAAGGACATAATGCAGTGAAGCATACATTAGCCTTTTTCACGAGCTTTTAAAACTTTGAATGTTTTAACAAAAAGCTTGTGGCCCATAAAAAAATAATTTCCAATTGAGAGGAGTAGTTATCTTTTGAGGGACAAACTTTACTAAATGACATTAAAACTTTGAATGTTTTAAACAAAGCTTATGACTGAGAAAAATGAATTTCCTGTTACGAGGAACAATTGTCTTTTAATAGAGAATCTTTCCTAAATGTGACAAAATGGGTTACAGTCAGAAATAACTACAAGCCATAATGAGCATGTTTTAAAAACATTTAAACTTTTGCTCAAAGCCTCAAACTTTATTTACAACCCCGTGTCATTGTTGAAGGACATTTATCGGATCGTAAATACTATCGATTTACGAGAATATACCCTTTTATCAAAACATTTGTTTAAAAAGCTCCCCTAAAAATATTGAAGAATTTGAGAAGTTTAATGAGGTGAGGAGTGTTGAATACTCAATTTTGAAATATTTAGACAAAACTCGTCTTCCTCCCTTTCTTGTTGGTTCGACCGTCCAACACCACCAACACCCTTGGTGTCGATTTTTTTGACATTCTAGAATGCTCTGTTAAATATTACATTAATTACTTTAAAGTCTCAAAACTTTTAATTAATCATCGTTAAACCTCTTAACTTATTGATTTTTAGCGTTAAGTATTCACTTTTATCAAATTAAGTATATACAATAAATGTAGCCATATTATATCATATATCTTAATAAAAGACGATCTCGATGTCTAGGTGTGTGACCCCATAGGCCCACGCACTTCCGAAAGTACATACTAACTATAACTTACGTACATCCGAAAAGCTTCTACTTGCGGAAGTCTCCGTCATATCATACTTTAATACTAACATTAATAGATAGTATAGCAACACCATCAATGCTCCCAAAAGTACCTGACTTTAGTTTCATTAAACAATCTCAAGCATATGGTATAAATTACTGCATCCTTTTTGTTGCAATACTGTTAATCATGAATATGGATAAAAAATCATTTCATGTATTAATGATTTTGTAATTGATCATGATTACCAAATGTCTCTTGTTTCTATAACTGATCATGATTACCAAATATAAAAAGAATCATCTTTATAATTATTTGAGCACGACCGTGTAAACATCTGATCAACCTTACGAGGGGCTCAATATGTATCATACACCACTCATGGAGGAACACAATCCTATTTTGACTACAAGTCCCTTTCACACATGTCAAAGCATTTCTGAAATAGGTTTTATAACTGCCCGTTTTACTGACACAATGTTTACGTTAAATCAAGAATTGTTATCCATCCATGCGAACATCCGCTTGCATGTCAAGTCTAAGGATAAGTACCATTAGTGTAATCTCTTAATGACGACGATCCATAAAGAAGACTTACACGTTTGGAGTAATCTAAATATTCAACCACATTGAATAACATATTTGTATAGAAGAATCATGTTTATGTATCTTTTTAACAAATATACAACTAACCCTCATATTTGTCTCAGTTCATCAATATTCTCATATTTATAATTGACAACAGAAATTTAGAATGTATATAATACACTAAGTACAGATATAACATTCAAGGATTAAACATGAAAATATATGATACAATTATTAAGAAATATAGGAAAATGAAAACATACAAACACACAAACACCTTGGATGAATCGGATCAAAGTAAGAACATAGAGAGAGAAAGTTGGTTGGAGGATGTTTTCTAGAGAGATAAAATGAAGATAACTATGTGTTTTCATAACATCAACCACAATCTTTCCAAACAAAGGAAAAGGATTAAATACATGTGACTGGCCGGTCACATATCGCCTTTTTCGGGCCTTTACCAGGATTCTTAGCGGACTACGACTAGTTGGCCCAATTACATTTAAACAAAATTACTAAAGTATCACTAATTAACTTGACAGGGGTCAGAGATAATTCATGAGAATACTGAAAAGATCATTATGATCTGACAGCGATTACAAGCTGCATAGGATAGGCAAAGGGATTACGGTAATGTTACACGTAAATCTTTGTAATTTCAAGTTGTAGATCGTGTTATGCTAAAAGTATCACCTCTTCAAGGTGTTATTAGATTCATAAGGAGAGAAAAACTGAATCCAAGGTATATTAGACCGTTCAAAATTATCAAAAGAATTGGCCCTGTGGCATATAAACTTGAGCTTCCTGGAGAGCTCACTAATGTTCACAATACCTTTCATGTTTCTAATCTGAAGAAATGCTTATCTGACGAATCTCTCATAATACCAATGAAAGAGCTTCAAATCGATGATAAACTAAATTTCGTGGAAGAGCGTGTCGAAATCATGGATAAACAGATCAAGCACTTAAAATAGAGCCGTATCCTAATTGTTGAAGTATGATGGAAATTGAAAAGAGGATCTGAATATACTTGGGAACATGAAGATCAAATCCGTGCTAAATATCCGCATCTATTTTCTACTCAAATTCTTACGTCTAGCTAAATCTCGGGACGAGATTTAATATACGGGATAGAGACTATAACATCTAGTAATTTTACTAATGTAATTAAAATATATGTGTGTTTCAAATGTGGTAAATAAATAAAGATGTGAATTCACTAAAAAATTTTTGCTTTATGTTGTGATATATGATTGATTTATGAAGTATACCGGTTCTCACAATCTCAACTGCCACTTCAACATATGCCTATATGTTGTAAACAATATGTATATATCAAGTCAGAGTTTTAAAAGTAATCATATGGATATATTATGAATAAGAACATCTTAAATATAACTAAGATGCCCTATATAATCAAAAAGTCTTAGAAACTCTAGAAATTCATTGTAAGCTTAAAATTCACAATGTACAAGTCATTTAAGCATGGAATCACAATTTGACCTAATTGCACCTAGGATATGATTACCTTATATAACTCATCATACTAAGTGTGTAGAATCTCTAGAATCCATAGACACAATATATAAAACCTATCATAAGCCTATATGAGGAGATAAACACTAATTGCACAAGGTACAAGCAATTTAGGCATAATGACCTAAAATCCCTATATTACCTATTTCACTTATAAGCAATGCATAGTCTTTTAGGACAAGTCTAACAAAAATCTTAGCATTAAATTTAGGATATAACATTATCTTAAGACTAGGTAAAATCACACTAATGCACAATGTACAATATTTCAATGCATGACTTATAAACTAGGTCAAAATAGGTATTTTTCACAATTTAGACATTTTTACCTAGAATAACTTATCAAACCAAGTGTAGAAACTCTTTTGACACCTTAAACACAATGTCTAAGATATAAATTGAGTTTAATTTAGTAGCTAAAGTAAGAATAATGACTTTAACAAGAATTGAACCCTAGATCATGAGAAACCCTAACCCGACTAGGATTTCTTCCAAATTTCACTTCAAACTAAACTTAAAACAAAGGAACCAAACCTTCTAATTACAATGTATAAACCCCAATTACACCCTAATCCATAACTAATCACATTCCTAAGTCCCTAATTATCAGAATTACAAAGTGACAAGTTACAAACCCAAGAATTTCAATACGCCTAGGTTTATTCCCTCCAAAATCAAGTTTAAACTTTTTCCTTCTACTATTAAACTTCAAAAAAATATTTGCAAGATATTTATGCCTTCTAGAAGTCCTATAAGCTGTTGGATCACCATCTTGTAGATCAAAACCCTTTGTTCTTATGTATTGTTACCGTGACACCATATAGACCACAAGACTTGGATAAGCAAAACTATAGCTTCCATGAATCATAACTAGGCTTCATTTATCGTTACTATATGTCCCTAACACATGTATAAGATATGCCTAAGACTCTTAGACCTAATTTGGGTATAAATAGAGGTGAAATGGTCATAATCCTCTTCATCCTTAACTTTATTACCTAAACATACATAAATTATGATATAACACTTCTATGAAAGTTATAAGGAATCCCTAAGACCATAAACCAGGTCTAAGGAGTAGCCATGAAGTTCTTTAAGCTTTAGAAGCAACATATGTTCATAAGAAGCCTTAGAATTCAAATTGGAGATAACTAGGTAATCACTATGTTAATTAAGATTTGTTTTTGTTCCTATAATATTTTTAGACTTTTTATAATGTTAATAAGATGTTAATATAATATTTGTATCAATAAATAATCATGTTTGATTTTCCTAAATCAAGTTGTAATGTAAAATCCTAATTTTGTAATTTATATTAAATAATGAGTTAAAATCCATTTCAAAGGCTATAGATCTGAAGAGCTAATGTTATTATGATTAGAAATATATTTATAAACTTTTTTTTAAGTTTTTAGATCATTTTCTAAAAGTCTCCACTTCTTATGTAACTTTAAACAAGTCTAGAGACTAATTCTGTCATTTTTGAAACTTATACACTTGAGGGGTTAAAATTGTCATTTTACTAAAGTTAAAACTATAAGGACTAATTTTATAAAGTTTGAAACCCTAAGGTCAATATTTTAAGGTTGAAAATATAAATATTAAAACTATATACTTTAAGGATTAAAAGTGTAAATATACCAAACTTATAACTTTATGGGTTGAAAATGTAAATATATTCAAAACTTATAAACTTTAGGGGTCATTTTGTCAATTATGAAACTATATGGATTAAAATTATACAATGAAACCTATTTTTTAAAGTTATATAACTAAAAGGATCATTTGGCCAACTTTAAAACTAAAGGATATAAAATGTAATAATAAGATAAAATACTAATGTTTGAAGAAGTTTCTAAAAATATAGCGACAAAAGTTCCCTAAGGAACATGCATCAAAAAAAGAAAAAAGGAAACAATCTCCACCATCCATTTAAATCACATCTAATGGTGTATATATTTTTTTAATTTAATTAAAAAACACACTTTTATTATATTTCTTAAAAATTAAATATCTCTCAAACCATTAATCGTTATGAAAAATAATTATACCGTCACGACCGGAATTAAATTATCTTTCTATAGATATGCACTTCTATATACTTTCGGCGAACTTTTTTAAAAAAATTTCGTAAAAAAATCACATGTGATTCTCGAAAAATTACATGTGATTCTCGAAAACTCATGTTTGTTTTATTATTTAAAAATCACATTTGAATTTGTAATGTCACATGAGATTTGTGAAAATCACGTGTATTTTTTTTACGAGAATTTCAACATTGTAAAATCGTTAAAGGTATATGAAAATAACCGTCTATTAAATGACAAAAATATTTTCGTTATTACTTTAAAATCACATGTGATTTATGTGAATTACATTAGAAATGTTTGAATCACATGTAATTCTGTCAATATATTAAAATGTTTGTTGCCATTAATATAAAATATGTTCATTTACCGGGGTGGAGTCCTCTTTACCCAAAAAAAATATATGTAAAACAAATTGACTTCTGAATTACATGTGATTCGGTGATAATTACATGTGATTTTGCTTGCATTACATGTGATTCAAGCATTCCGAAACCATAACTTTTTCTAACAAACCCACATTAGATGAATCACATGTGATTTTTTTTAATCATGTATCATCTGTTTTCATTATGTAAAATATATGAAACAAATTGGCTTCTAAATTACATGTGATTTTGTTTAAATCACATGTAATTCTGCTTGAATTGCATGTGATTCGGTGATAATTACATATGATTTTGCTTGCATTGCATGTGATTCAAGTATTCCGAAACCTTAACTTTTTCTAACAAACCCACTTTATATGAATCACATGTGATTTTTTAATTATGTATTATATGTTTTCATTTATATAAAATATATAAAACAAATTGGCTTCTAAATTACATGTGATTTTGTTTGAATCACATGTAATTCTGCTTGAATTGCATGTGATTCTATGATAATTACCTATGATTTTGCTTGCATTACATGTGATTCAAGTATTCTGAAACCTTAACTTCTTCTAACAAACCCACTTTAGATGAATCACGTGTGATTTTTTTTAATCACATGTAATTTTGTTAATATATTAAATTGTCTGCTTGAATTACATGTAATTCGATGATAATTACATGTGATTTTGCTTGAATTACATGTGATTCAAATATTTCGAAACCTTATCTTCTTCTAACAAACCCACTTTAGATGAATCACATGTGATTTTCTTTGAATCACATGTGATTCTGTCAATATATAAAAATGTTTTGTTGTCATTCATATAAAATATAGAAAGTAAACTGCCTTCTGAATTACATGTGATTTTGTTTTGATCACATGTAATTTTACTTGAATTACATGTGATTCTCTATGTGTTTTACATGTGATTCATGTAAAATATATAAAGCAAATTTGCTTTTGAATTAGTTATGAGTTTATTTTAATCACATGTAATTTTTCTTAAATTACACGTGATTGATCCGAATAAAAAGTTACTTATACTAAATTCAAAATCATAATTTTCGCCAAATCGTAAGTAATGTTTTTCAAACACTTGTGATTTGTGTCAAATGACATGATTTTTACCAAATCACATGTGATTTGTGATAAATTTTATTTTTAATGATACGTACTTCTATATATTTTCGACGATTTTTTTAATTTCCGCACTCACGGATCACATGTGATTTATTACTTTATAAGCACACGTGGGTTTGTAAAATCATTTACAATTTAAGGATTTCTGAAATCACACGTGATTTGTTACTTTAATATCACATGTAAATTTATGAAATCATATGCGATATATGGAATCACACATGCATTTTAGAAATACAAATCACAATTGATTTTACAAATTACTAGTGATTTTACAAATTATGTGTAATCTTTTTGACAAAAATTTCAACAAAAAATTATCGAAACTATATGAAAAAGCTAGTGGCGTAACTTGTTACGTGTTTACATTCGACTATGTAAATAATTACACTAATAAATAATAATAAAAGTTATTTATTTATTCTGTAAAAATTCTTTTTTTTTATTAAAAAATCACAAGTAATTTTTCCGAATCACATGTGATTTTTATAGTCGAAAATCGCAATAATAAAAAATCGTCAAAAATATATCAAAGTGCCTATCTACTGAAAGATAAGAATTTTTTCGTCACAATGGTGTATTTTTCGTAATCTAACAATTTATCGTTTGAAAGATATGATGTTTTTAAGGAAAAGGTGAAAGATAGGTTTTTATTTTTTGATGGAAAAAATGAATGGTTGAGATTGATTCCTTTCTTCTTTTATTGGTTCATGTTTTATGTAGAACTCACCTCATAGTAGTACAATGTATCATGTTAGTAGGGAGCTTTATACTAAGAAGTTCCATCTTGATATTACGTCTTGACTGAGTGGTTGAGTTTACGATTTAAAGTGCTCTCGCTCCTCAAACATTTATAGAATGGCTTCTAAGTATGATGACCCGAACAATGATGCTATAATCCCAAAATGTATAAATAAAAGAATATATACTATTATTTAAAGAGATTGAACTCAAAGATTACGACTTGATATATATACATATTTGTGTGTCAACCCAGATTTATGAGACGAGTCGTTAAACTCAAATTGATATTGTCGAAGCAATTCAGACTCTATAGGTTAAGGTGAGCTCATAGTCTCACTTTTAAGGTTTGTAAATGATTTGAAAACCCGTGAGGGGGATATATGCTAAAACTGGAATACAATTATCTTAGTATGCTACCTGATATGATTATTGCCACTATGTTTACTTACTGTCATTAAGTCCCTTTTAATTGTGAACCGCTAATCATTTTGTAGAAAATGAGCGGCAATATTGTGAATAGTAAATCTGAGGACTGACATCCTCTATCTGGGCAAGTCGCACTTGCTAGCAGCCAAAGGTTTGGACTTAGGCTAAACGGGTACACTTTATTTTGCAAACTCAGGATAGTTCTGCAAGCTACATGCTTAAGGGCAATTTGTTGGTTTCTGATAATCTCAAGTAGCGGGGTCATGGGCCAGTGCCACAAGTATTGATTTTTAAATGATGGGTGTATAATAACATAGCCTTAGAGTCACGCTTGTATTCAAATTATGTTTAAGTGTATGAATTCACTCAACCTTTGTGTTGACTTTTAAGCATATGTTTCAAGTGAATGAAGACTGGCAGGCCGATGATGGTGGGATCTTGAAGTGTTATCATTCTATTAAATAAAACTAGATTTTGGGAACCTGTGATGTACAGTGTTTATATAGTTGTTTTGTTTAAAACTATGATAAATAAATGAATGATAATTTAAAGTTTTAATAAAATGCCTCTTTGAGCAATTTTCTATTATTGTGACTAAATAGCTTCCGCTGCTTATATGTGAAAAATGGGAGTGTTACACCCGACCCGAACCTGACCCGAGCATATTCAGGTCGGGTTACTCAGGTTTAAGTTTCAATTCGGGTTAATCGGGTCAACCCGACTAACCCGAATTCAAAATCGGGTCGGACATCGGGTACAAAAATGTGTTTAATTCGGGTTTGGGTCAACCGGTTGATCCGAATAAGAAATTTTTTATTTTTTAAATTTAAATTTAATATAAATTTTATTTGAAAAGAGTAAAAAGAGTTTTTTTAATATTGTACTCGAATTCAGGTTGAGCCGAACTCAAATTGATCCGACCCGAATAGACCCAAACCGGAGTAACCCAAGTTGAAATCGGATCGAATCCAAATAAATTATTTTTAACCTTAGCCCGATTCGAATAACCCAAACCCAACCCGATTCTCACCCCTAATTGTATGTAGAACACGAAACCCAAATCTAAAATTATTCAACTATTATTAAGGAATAGTGTAATTCGCACGAACTGGTCGGGTGCATATGTTTGTTCATTTTGCATACTTTTAATATAATAAGATTATTTTTGTACTTTCTACCTTTCAACCGGTTGGTTGGGATCGCGAATAAACTTAGTCTAAATGCGCATGACTTTTTATGCACCACAGATTTGTGGATCAAGTCAGTACACGTGTGTTTACTACATGTGTCGTTGTCAATATTAATTTTGCGCTCAGAGGAAGTTTCAGTGCAACTACACTGGAATTTCTCAGTACAAACCAGGTGATCGAATTGTTATAAAGGATGTTTCACTTATCAATAATATATCACTTTACTTGCTTAATTTATCCCAAATGGGTACGTATTCAGCAAAAACAATATGTGACTCTCTTAATCGTCTAAGAGAGAGTATCCATGAAGGTGATAGTTGCTACTTCTATGTCAGATTTACAAGTCTTGATGAATGTGAAGCTGCTGAACAAGGGCAGGAACTCGATGACAAGTATGTTCAGCCTATGGTGTGGATTGGGGTCTACATTGGGGTAGCATCAATAGTTTGCAGCCTTGCCATGGCTGCAGATTTGCTGCATGGTTTCCGAAATAAAAAATTATGGTTTCCCAGCAAATATTTCTCTCTCAATGCTGCATCTATCACAGTGATAGCTGTCACCATGAAATTGCCTGTGGATCTAAGTAGTGACATGCCAAGTTACGAGGACCAAACAGCCAAGTTGGGAAGTTTGGCTTTCATGTGCACGATGATGGTTAACTTGATGCCCTCTTTGGCGTCTATGGACAACACCACACTTGTTACAAATGTCATAGGTTTGTCCATTCTTGTTATCACTGTTGTTGTGAATATTTGCATCCAGATAAATACTGGTGTTATTTTTCATCTCCTTCTTGATGAAGATACACGAGATCGATTCAATAGCCATTTAGATTGTGTTATGGTCGCTTACATCTATGTGGTTATGATCATCTTGCTACTAATAATAATGATTTCTTCATCTCTAACAATTCCAACCTCTAAGGAAATTCTAGAAGTCAAGTATCAAGCCACAAACAAAACAATTTTGACTGATCAACATACCCATTTGTCTATGGTTGAGAAACTAAGACGGCAGGTGAAAAGATATTGGGTCATGGCAGAAACCGGCAATCCTCAATTCGTGATGGCTATTAATCCATTATCTGCTGCTTCTGGAGCAATTTGTGTAATTGTTTTACTCATGAACATGCTTTTTGTGTTAGAACTTCTGTATGGAAATCATAGTTATAGTGATAGATCAGTGTACCAATGGTCAGTACTTTTCATCATCATAACACAGTCCACCGGGGTATTGGTAGGGAGCATCGCTCCTGTATTCAGATGTTTTTCTGTTTTGAGCTTGAAGTTGGTCACTAAGTGGGAAATGAATGATTTGATGGTTTTCATTTTCAAAATAGAAGAGTATTGGACCCGAAAGTTGTACGAGTGGAAACAAACTGGTATACCTTTTCTATCAAGCAGCCCCAGATCAAGAGCTTTCCTTTTTAACACTAAAAGTATCAATATGCGCATTTGCATTATATTCCAAAAGGTGACTGTCATATCGTGCAAAGTGATATGGCTCAGCCTGATCGTCGTTCTAAGGATTGTTGTCGATTGTTGGAAGTCATTGAAGGCAATGTTGCTGGCCTCCTCACTCAAAGCCTCAACAACTGACGACATAGATGAAGACCTTAGAAATTATGTTTTACAAATTCAAGATGAGATGGAGCTTGATGAGAGAACACTCAAAGGCATTTCAAAGTCCATGAATTCCTTCATCTCAAAGGCAGAGAAGGATCAAAACAATAATCTTCTAGAGGTTCTTGAGAAATCTACGGGATTCAAAGGAGTAGAGTTATATGACACCAATTATGTTAAATGTTTGCTTCCTCTTGAGCTTGTTAACAGTTGGAGCTTACCGGTAGTAACTTTAACATGCATTGCTGTTGCTGTCTCAAATATTCATAAAGACGCCGTTCAGAACCTGCTAAGAAGTGTTGGTGAAGGTCTTTCGTATGCCGATCTTGTGGAAGAAAGTCTCAATAGTGCAAGTGAATATGTAAATATTCGAAAAGCCACTAAGAGCTTATGGCATGAGGTTGAATACAACTACAGATGGTTGAATATCACTTTATTAGAAAGTGCATTTGAAGGGAAATCAGCAACAGAGATTCTTAATTGGTTTGCTGATAAAGGTGAAGAAACTGTGATAGAAATCAACAAAAGTTCCAATGGAAAAATGGTGGAGAACAACAATTCTAAGGAGTTGATTGCTGCCAATTCAATGTACCGAATTTCTAAAACAATCTTGCTTAGAGATCAAAGCAACAAAGAACCGCTTACGAAAAAGCAGTTGCTTGGCCTTTTAAATGGCATGATTGCAGACATATTGTCTGCTTGCTTCACCAACCTACCACAAGTTATAACGATGAAATGTCACAAAAGCGTGATAGAGAAAAGAGAGGCAAGTGTCAGGGGTGCAGCAAGGCTTCTCGGGAAGACTACAAAGATAATAGAAAGACTAGAGAAATGTGAACTCCCAAGCATGGATCTTGATAAGATGTCATATATCGACGAGTGGCGTCTTTATCTGAAGCAATCGATCCCTTGAGGTAATTTCTCCAACTTCATGACCTCATGTCCTAATCTCAAAAAGATACGAGTTGTGCATTGCATATAGTTTCACATTGTGCATCGGCTGTATCCATTTTTTATTTTGCTAGGGTTTCTGTGTTAGATCTTAATGTATTCATTTGCACCTCTGGAACTGATGCAGGACAAAGAACACAGCAGCTCCTAGCTTGGATTGTCCCTCATGAAGCATATCGACATCAATCTTTCACTAAGAAGTTGTATTATTGTATTTCTTTCTATTAGTTATATTTCAAAGGATGTGTGTAACAAATTTCAAAGTGTCGGTAATTATTTATATATGCAATAATTATTAACAATGTCTCAAATCCCGTTTTGACCCGGCCGGTTAAAGTGTGAACCAGTCGGGTGGCCGATTTTGAGCCAAAAAACTCGGTTGAACAGTGACTCGGTGGTTCGCGCTGGGTCAATAAAAAAAGGTTTGTTATAGAACAAGAAAGTCTTACAACGGTGCAATACAATTTATTACTGGTATTGTGTATCTGTCTAGTGTCTACCGTCTACAGTGGCATAAAAGTTAAAACAATCTAAAATATAACTGTGTACTGGTAAAACTTTCTTGTTTTCCAGCCAACCCGAAAAAATAAGCTAAATTTGACCACTTTTAGCTGCTTGATGTTACATGATCTTTAACATGAAACACAACAAGATTGAAAAACAATGGTTCACCATAGAATACTAATTCATATCAACGTGAGGTATCACTTCATCAGGGAGATCGTGAAATCTAAAGAGATTGAAGTGGTAAAGATAGGCACGGAAGATAATGCAGCTGACGCTTTCACAAAGGTGGTTCCAGGTCCGAAGTTCAAGTATTGCATGGAGATACTTGGAGTCGGGGCTAACTAGACTTGACACTAATACTAACAATTTCCACCTTAGTGACAAGACTAGTTAGCCCCGACTCCAAGTATCTCCATGCAATACTTGAACTTCGGACCTGGAACCACCTATGTGAAAGCGTCAGCTGCATTATCTTCCGTGCCTATCTTTGCCACTTCAATCTCTTTAGATTCCACGATCTCCCTGATGAAGTGATACCTCACGTTGATATGCTTCGTCCTCTCATGAAACATAGCATTTCTTGAGAGATGAATTGCCCCTTGATTATCACAATTCACAACCACTGACCTTAGGTTTATTCCCAGCTCGATTAGTAGACCTTTAAGCCAAATGCTTTCCTTAACAGCTTCCGTAAGCGCCATATACTCCGCCTCTGTAGTAGACAATGCAACAACATGCTGCAGAGTTGCTTTCCAACTCACAACACATCCATGTACCATAAACACGTACCCGGTTATCGACCTACCCTTGTCAGGGTCTTTAGCATAATCGCTATCCACGAAACCGTCAACATCCACGTGTTTCCCTTGATCTCTACCATATACTAGACCTACATCAGCAGTGCCCTTCAAGTACTTCAAAATCCACTTCACCGCTTCCCAGTGATTTTTACCCGGATTCGCCAAATACCTGTTCACAATGCTAACAGCGTACGCAATATCTGGTCTAGTGCAAACCATCAAGTACATTAAACTGCCTACAGCATTCGCATATGGGACCTTACTCATTCTTTCCACATCCCAGTCATTCGACGGACAATCCTTCAAAGACACCTTGAAGTGTGCTCCCAATGGCACAGAGACCGACTTGCCATTATCCACTCTGTAGTTATTCAGAATTTTCCGCACATATCCCGACTAAGACACCTTCAGGGTCCGGTTACCCCTATCCCTGACAATCTCCATACCAAGTATCTTCCTAGCTGGACCAAGTTCCTTCATATCAAACTCTTTCCGTAGCAGTCCCTTGGTATATTCGATCTCAGACTTGCTTTTACAAGCAATCAACATATCATCTACATACAGCAGTAGATATATGTACATACCTGGTGCAAACTCCTCGAAGTAAACACAACTATCATAGTTGCTACGGCTAAACCTATTGCTGACCATATACACATCAAACCGTTTGTACCACTGCCTTGGAGACTGCTTAAGACCATAAAGGGATTTCTTCAACAAACATACCTTGTTGCCCGTTCCTTCTTCAAAACCAAGCGGCTGCCTCATATAAATGGTTTCTTCAAGATTACCATGCAAAAACGCCGTCTTCACATCAAATTGTTCCAACTCGTAATCTTCACAAGCAGTTAATGAGAGAATCACCCTAATAGATGTATGTTGAACCACGAGTGAGAATACCTCATTGTAGTCAATCCCTGCTCGTTGTGTGAAACCCCGAGCTACCAGCCTTGCTTTATACTTTGGAGCCTTCAATCCCTTCCTTAATCTTATACAACCACTTGCAGCTTACCAGCTTCTGACCACGTGGTTGATCGACCAGCTCCCAAGTATGATTCTTCTTTAAAGAACTCATCTCTTCCTCCATAGCACGAACCCACTCATCCCTTTCAGATGAATTAATCGCCTCCTGGAATGTGATTGGTTCATGTGTATCTTCTTCCTCAGCAATAGCAAACACATAAGTCGTAATATCATCTTCTTCCCTAGACCCTGATGATCTAGACAATGATACATTACCTTCATTCTTATACCTTGCAGGTTTAGTAGTTGTTCTCTTAGCTCTATCACGCACCAGAACATAGTTGTCCAGATTCTGTTGTTTAGGCATTGCATCTGCTGCATCTTCAACTTGATCCTCATATTCATTCCCTTGATTTACCCTAGTATGAGGATCCACAGTTGGTTCGACCCGACTGCCTTGAAGTTCCACCTCAAACTCAATTTCCTTCCCAGAATCTGCAGCATCAGCACCCTTGAGAGTATCCTTATACATAAGGCTCTCATTAAAGACCACATCCCTGCTTATGATTATCTTCGGTTTAACATCATCCAACCTCCATAATCTGTATCCCTTCACACCCTCAGGATACCCCAGGAATATGCATTTTATAGCTCTAGGCTTGAGCTTCCCCTGACTCACGTGTGAATAAGCAACGCAACCAAATATCTTCAACATCTCGTAATTCGCCGGATGTCCTGACCATAAATCCATAGGTGTCTTCTTCTCCAATGCTTTAGATGGAGACCTATTGATCAGATATGCTGCCGTCACCGTTGCTTCAGCCCAGAATGATTCTGGCAAACCAGACTGAATCAGTAAACACCTAACCTTGTCCAAGAGCGTCCGGTTCATTCGTTCAGCTAGACCATTCTGTTGCGGAGTTCCAGCAACCGTCAAATGTCTTGCTACCCCGCTCTCCTTGCACAAGTTATTAAACTCTTGATTACAAAACTCCAAACCATTATCCGTTCGAAGTTTCTTCAGTTTTCTACCTGTCTGGTTTTCTACCAACTGCTCCACTCCTTGAACTTGCTGAACGCCTCACTCTTGTGTCTAAGAAAATAAACCCAAACCCTCCTCGAATAATCATCAACAATCGATAAGAAGTAAAGACAACCACTCATCGATTCCACCCGAGAAGGACCCCAGAGATCCGCATGGACATAGTCTATAACTCCCTCTGTTGTGTGTTGACCTCGACCAAAACTCACCCTGGTCGATTTTCCAAGAACACAATTTTCATTGAATTCGAGCTTACCTAGACCTTCCTTCCCCAGCACCTCTCCTCTTTTAAGTTCATTCAAGCCTGCTTCACTAATGTGACCCAGGCGTTTATGCCACACCTGCGCAAGACTTTCCTTTTCTTCTATACCGACACTAGCTTCACTTGATTCAGCCCAACCATCCAAGGAGTACACACAATTTTCCTTCAAAGTTCCTGACAAAACCATCAAAGAACCATTGATCACCTTTACTCTTCCATTCTGCAACTTCACGGTATAGCCCTCTCGATCCAGAGTGCCCAAAGATAACAAATTTCTTTTCAACTCGGGAATGTAACGCACATTCTCAAACACAAAACTTGAACCATCTTTCATTTGTACTCTCACCTTCCCTGTCCCCTTGATGGCACATGCCCTATTATCACCGAGAAAAACCATACCTCCATCAAGCTCCTTAAAATCAAACAAGAAGTCCCTCCTAGACGTCATGTGATAGGATCCACCAGAGTCCATGATCCACTCTAAGAACCTTTCCTCACTCACCGCCATCAACAAATCACCATTGTCATAACCCTTAGAATACGTCCCAGCGTCCTGTTTTGCATTCTTGTTGACAAAGCCAGTTGATTTCTTCTTGTTCCATTTTGGACAGTCTTTCTTAAGGTGATCCTCAGAATAGCATATGTAACACTTCTGTTTATAAGTTCCTTTACCCTTTGACTTTGATCGCGAACTACCACATCCTTGATTACCCCGATGCTCCGGCCTCCCCCTTACAAATAACCCATCACCATCATCCTTTGCATCTGTCCTCTTCTTCAACTCCCGTGAATTAAGGGTAGACAAGACATCTTCCAAAGAGAGCGACTCCCTTCCATAAAGCAATGTCTCCACAAAGTTATCATACGAGGACGGTAATAATGTAAGTAACATGAGTGCCTGATCTTCGTCATCAATTTCAACGTCTATGTTCGCCAAGTCACCGGTCAACTTATTAAACTCATCTATATGTTCAGATAATTTCTTACCTGAATGCATGTAGAAAGTGAACAACTTCTTCTTCAAGTACAATTTATTGGCTAAAGACTTTGTCATATACAAAGTTTCTAACTTTAACCAAACCCCCGCAGCAGAATGTTGACTTCCCTCAACACCTTGTTATCCAAACACAAGAGTAAGGCACTGTGTGCTTTTTTATAGACATCCGTCTTCAACGCCGCAGTTTTATCAGCGTCCGTCATGGTACTCGGGAATGGATCTAACGCAGCCTCCCAACCATGTTGAATTAATAGACACCGCATCTTCACATGCCACAACCCGAAGTCATTAGACCCGTCGAATTTTTCGACGTCAAACTTCGCTATCGACGGCATATTCTTTCACCCTTGTTGCGTAAATAACCTTCTTGCAGATCGAATTAATTAGAATAACCCTAAACCTCGATCACGTACAAGCAAACCCAATCGTAAACTTGAAAACCCAAGCAAACCACGATCAAACTTGAACCACAAGAACCCGCAACAAGACGCCTTCGTTTTATTGAATTATTACCAATAAAAAACGACTTCGAGTTTTAATTATAAAATTCAAATCCCTCTGACAGAATAAAACCCACAATTTGATAACTACCCTTTTAATTCTATTTGTTTAGAATACGAATTAAAAATATGGCATAAATTGTAAACCAAATTGCCTTTTGTCAAAGTAACCCACGTGATGCAATGACCCACATGAAAGAGTACTAAGTACTCTTTGTTTTATAAAAAAAACCCACGTCCCCAGAAAAGCACACTTCGTCTTCTCCGTCGATACCACCTGCAACTCAAAGAAAAATAATCCGACCCGATGAATCGAAACCCTTATCTTCACGATCCTTCTTGATCTAGCACCGATCTTCAATGACCACGACTAACCTGCGGCTCTTGATACCACTTGTTGGAATCGTAACCCAACAACCGAAGATCGATATGCGGAAACCTAGATCCCTTAAAGAAGATCGCAGAGTTGCAACGACAAACTAAACCCAGAAGACGCACACTACAAAGGTAACCGAACGATTAACTTTTCTTATTAATGATCGATTACAATAGAAAGAATAAAAGCTACGGTGTAACGAGTCCTTCACCCCTCATCTCTATTTATAGAAATGAGGGGTAATCCTAACCGACCTAGGATTGGGCTGCAACCCACATCCGACTCAAAACATACTACATTAAGAAAAGTGCACTTAGGTACCTCCTACTTATCGCATACGTTAACTAGACTTGACACTAATACTAACAGTGTAATATACATGACTGGATTAATTATTGCAAGAGGGATAACACCGTCAATAGGTCTCGGACCCATTCGATCAGTTGCACTAATGGGAAGTTTCAGTGCAACTACATGGAAAATTCTCTATACAAACAAATTGTGCCTGGTTACTGATATACGACTTTTGTATGGGTTCAATTTTACTCTCGATATCCTCTCGAATTGATCTCGGTCTTAAGTGGAATGATTTGTTCTTGGTTAATGAGAAATGGTTTGGTTGTTTATCTATTTTAAACTAATAGCAAATATTTAAAGTGTCGTTGAGTAAATGGAAGTTAAAAGATTAATTGGAATGACGAGTAAAAATACATACATAAAACTTAAAGGTGACAATGGGAAAGTACTAGCACACTAAATAAAACTAACACTAGGAAAATATTCAGAAAATAAAAAAGGTACTATAAGAAAGTGCTATCGAATCAAACCAAAACAAGCCAAAAAGGGCTCCCGATCGGAATGTTTTCCGATCGGCTGATCGGAACAAGGGTAGAAGCTACAATCGGAATACAGGGACAAATGGCCAATCGGAATACGTGCAAATACCCCAATCGGAATACTTATTAAAGGACTCCAATCGGAATATGGGTGTGGGTCAATGATCGGAATGCAGCAGAAAAATGGACCAATCGGAAAATTCAAGAATGAAGCTGATCGGAATGTTAATCACTTGCTCAATCGGAATATCTGAAATTGACTATGGTCGGAATGTCCAAAATGGAGCCTATCGGAAAATACTAAACCCTCTTCCGATCGGTTGATCGGAAAGAGGGGATGTAGCTCGGTCGGAAAGTGCAATCGGAAAAGGGAGTTCCCTTTCCGAAAATGGTGGAGATTCCGAAAATAAAGCAAGGAAATAAGCTTATTGAATAAGCTAACTCCCTAACTAGCTCGAATCCAATGAAATACAAATCAAATAAGCACTAAAAACAACTTTTCTAACTCAAAATAAACAACTTTTAAATCAAATCAATAAAAAGATGAACTTTTTATAAAAACTCCAAAAAGTAAATAAGCTAAATCATCAAATAAGCCAATAAGAACAAGGATCTCAAAGCTTATTTATGTAAAAACTTAAGGAAACATAAAAAGTAAACAACTTTTTAAGCACAAATCATAGATGAACAACACGGATCATACGAGATTTGTGCCAAAATCAATAAAAGTAAAAGAAAAGAAGGATGAGATGAAAGATTAAAACTTAAAAACTTGATTAATGAAAAAGTAATACAAAGTTTGAATTTGAAAGAGAAAAAGATGAAATCTAGTGAGAGAAAGTGCTAAACTTTCTCTCTCTAAAACTAGAGAGAAAAACTAAAAAACTAAAAACTAAGTGTGAATTTTTGTAAAGTAAGGGCCTTTATATAGGCGTGTACATGGTGGTGATGGGCTTTTGATTGGGTTTTGATTTGGGCTTCTTTTTCTTCTTTCTTCTTAAGTCTTCATGCGTCTTTTAAATAAACGTTGCCGACTTGGATTTGAGAAGTGTCGGTGAATTATTCCAACTCGTCTTATAATCTATTGTTTTATAGACTCGAGTTCTTCGACATATATGAATCTTCCATCTTTGGCTCTATTCTTCGATAAATCTTCAAATAGGCACAACGACTTCAAATCTTCTGCATCTCTTGGACAATAGACTTCGTCTTGAGTCTTTTTCCTCGATAAAACCCGTGTAATCCCATGTTTTCTTCATTAATCATTCGGTTAATCTCTGAAAACACAATAAACACAAAAACCACGCATAATTCCAAACAAATGATATTAAATACGTGTTTTGGTCTCGTTTTAGCCCGATTTAAGTGGTAAAAGGATGGGTGTTTTCACACCTATCAAATCCCCTACACTTAACCATTGCCATGCCCTCATGCAATGCTTAGTGACAAAGCACATTTACACTTTCCTCATAATCAATCAACCTTGGCCTTATTAATATACTACTAAACGAAAATAAAAATATTAGGAGAAATTTAAAACTTTAAAGCAAACAAAAGGATGGAAATAACTTGCAAAGAGATCGAGGACTTACATTAGGGCTTCAGTGCTGCGAAGATTTATCACCCTCAAGTTTCACGTTCCCCAAACTAAGCTTAAAAACGAGATCATTGTTATTATAAGTTAGCAATTCAAACACTTACACACATGGCTTAATTAAATGCTTAGACTCCCTTATTCCTAGGTGTATCTCTTATATTTTATTTTTGTCTTAGAATGATCATGAAGATGCATTTTTGGACTTATTTCGATAGTTATTTAGGGCTGAAAGCAAAGTAGGACGATTTGATCAATAGTTAGCTAAAGGAAAAAATCTTTTAAAACTGCTTCTCGGGATATCAAAAAGTTCATATCTTGGCATAACTTGGTTCACGATTTGAGACCTTTCTCGGGCCGATATTTGGCATGTACTTCATACTTCATATCTTCGAGAGACGTTCTTGAGATAATGGTCTTCTCATCATAATAGAGTTTCTTCGCTTGGAGACTTTTGAGGGGTACTCCAACTTTGTTGACCACGACTTCATGATTATTTCTTCAATCTCTAATTGGGATTTTGAGATACAACGATCCGCCTCCTTTTCGGACTTGGATCTATTTATCCTCATACCTTGTTAGGGTCTTTTCGGATAGACTTCTCCATGATCTTTATGGGAGTTGATTGCTTTTCGTCGTGAGTCTTGATCCTTCATATTGACTTTCGGAATAATGCTTTTCACATCACTTTGGATCTTCAGCAATAAAATTGAATCCTCATGCCTTGTTAGGGCCTTTTCGGACTCGCCAATCTTCGCGCCCCGCTTCATAAGTTATGCCTTGGCTATGAACTCTTATCATTACCGAGCAACTTTTAAACGATCTTGGGCTAGAAGCTAAGTAACTTTTCAAATCGTACGACCTTACTTATTGCAGATAAATTTTTATCAAGTGATGGGAGAATAGGCAAATAATTACACCAAGTGAGCTTGCGCAAGAATACCGACTTATAATTGACTCTATCATTTCTCGTCCTCCACAATTTAAAATCTCAAGTAATGAGACTCGTGGACACTTAGCCTAATAAACCAATTAAGATCTACATGGTTAAGGATACTAGCTAGAATAAACTTAGATAAGTCTATTCGGGTTGAGTCAAAATAAACGCAACGGGCCTAATATGTCAAAGATTTCTAAACTAGCTACACCACTTATTAATATTTTTGACTTTATTGCGGGATATATACATATGAAAGCAACGATAAAAATTTTAAAATTACGACTAAATGGCCAAAGTTAATTAAAAATTTGAAAAATGTTGAAAAATAGGATTTTCTGGTTAAATGAAGGCATTTTCATGGAAAAGTCCACTTAAAACTTCGATAGAAGTCCCCCCTACACTTAAGATAAACATTGTCCTCAATGTTTAAGCATGTGGGAAAAGGTTCCCCTACACTTATGACATTGTGCACGTTGGTTAACTCAAGTTAAGGAAGAGACGACTAAAGTGATCAATTTCAATGTGAGAATGAAGAAAATTGAATCACGATAGTTAAGAGATAGAACCGGATTTCGGATAATCAGGGGAGCACGGTTCTTCAAAGGTTCCAAGAGTGCATTCATCCCTGTAATCAAATCACCACAAAAATACAAACACCTATGCAGGCCCCCCTACACTTAGGAGGTTAAATCGTAAAAGGATAGATACTCGGGCTGCCTCCCGAGGAGCGCTTGTTTTTGATAATCGAGTCACGAGCCTGACTCGACCCAAATTTAGTTCATGGGGAACGTGGTGAGGGATGGAATCATCTCCTGAGAGATGTCCTCACCAAAGTACAGCTTCAGACGCTGGCCATTCACCTTGAAATTGGGCCCATTTGGCTGAGAAAGCTCAATGGTCCCATACGGAAAGACGTTGGCGACGGTGAATGGACCAGACCAGCGGCTTTTCAACTTGCCAGAGAAGATCTTCAACCGAGAGTTGAAAAATATTTTTGGTTTTTATTGTTTTTTAATTTTTAGGATTTTTGAAAATTTTATATTTTTTAGTTGTTTTTGAAAATTTTTGAAAAAGTAACGTTCACGGGGAACGGATCCCAAAATCCAAGTTCTACAAAAAACTTTTGATCTTAACGAGAAGAGCCGGCAGCGGCGCCATTTGATATACGACTTTTGTATGGGTTCAATTTTACTCTCGATATCCTCTCGAATTGATCTCGGTCTTAAGTGGAATGATTTGTTCTTGGTTAATGAGAAATGGTTTGGTTGTTTATCTATTTTAAACTAATAGCAAATATTTAAAGTGTCGTTGAGTAAATGGAAGTTAAAAGATTAATTGGAATGACGAGTAAAAATACATACATAAAACTTAAAGGTGACAATGGGAAAGTACTAGCACACTAAATAAAACTAACACTAGGAAAATATTCAGAAAATAAAAAAGGTACTATAAGAAAGTGCTATCGAATCAAACCAAAACAAGCCAAAAAGGGCTCCCGATCGGAATGTTTTCCGATCGGCTGATCGGAACAAGGGTAGAAGCTACAATCGGAATACAGGGACAAATGGCCAATCGGAATACGTGCAAATACCCCAATCGGAATACTTATTAAAGGACTCCAATCGGAATATGGGTGTGGGTCAATGATCGGAATGCAGCAGAAAAATGGACCAATCGGAAAATTCAAGAATGAAGCTGATCGGAATGTTAATCACTTGCTCAATCGGAATATCTGAAATTGACTATGGTCGGAATGTCCAAAATGGAGCCTATCGGAAAATACTAAACCCTCTTCCGATCGGTTGATCGGAAAGAGGGGATGTAGCTCGGTCGGAAAGTGCAATCGGAAAAGGGAGTTCCCTTTCCGAAAATGGTGGAGATTCCGAAAATAAAGCAAGGAAATAAGCTTATTGAATAAGCTAACTCCCTAACTAGCTCGAATCCAATGAAATACAAATCAAATAAGCACTAAAAACAACTTTTCTAACTCAAAATAAACAACTTTTAAATCAAATCAATAAAAAGATGAACTTTTTATAAAAACTCCAAAAAGTAAATAAGCTAAATCATCAAATAAGCCAATAAGAACAAGGATCTCAAAGCTTATTTATGTAAAAACTTAAGGAAACATAAAAAGTAAACAACTTTTTAAGCACAAATCATAGATGAACAACACGGATCATACGAGATTTGTGCCAAAATCAATAAAAGTAAAAGAAAAGAAGGATGAGATGAAAGATTAAAACTTAAAAACTTGATTAATGAAAAAGTAATACAAAGTTTGAATTTGAAAGAGAAAAAGATGAAATCTAGTGAGAGAAAGTGCTAAACTTTCTCTCTCTAAAACTAGAGAGAAAAACTAAAAAACTAAAAACTAAGTGTGAATTTTTGTGAAGTAAGGGCCTTTATATAGGCGTGTACATGGTGGTGATGGGCTTTTGATTGGGTTTTGATTTGGGCTTCTTTTTCTTCTTTCTTCTTAAGTCTTCATGCGTCTTTTAAATAAACGTTGCCGACTTGGATTTGAGAAGTGTCGGTGAATTATTCCAACTCGTCTTATAATCTATTGTTTTATAGACTCGAGTTCTTCGACATATATGAATCTTCCATCTTTGGCTCTATTCTTCGATAAATCTTCAAATAGGCACAACGACTTCAAATCTTCTGCATCTCTTGGACAATAGACTTCGTCTTGAGTCTTTTTCCTCGATAAAACCCGTGTAATCCTATGTTTTCTTCATTAATCATTCGGTTAATCTCTGAAAACACAATAAACACAAAAACCACGCATAATTCCAAACAAATGATATTAAATACGTGTTTTGGTCTCGTTTTAGCCCGATTTAAGTGGTAAAAGGATGGGTGTTTTCACACCTATCAGTTACCACACGGATGCTAAGCAATTAGCTTACTAGGTACTTGGCCAATCATTCCCAAATGACTTCATGCGATCATTCATCTTCGACGATATGTGATAAGATTGGAAAGAAATGCACACTATCAGCTACCAATATCCTAACAAAATAGTTTTCGCTCTAGACAACACCCTAACTACCGAATGAACTGTAGAGATATTGTCTAGAAAAAAAACTTGACGGATGCTCAATGCAAAACATTCCTCACATTAGTATAATTTGATGGATGCTCAATGCAAAACATGCTATTGCTTATGAGCGGTGATAGTTAAACGTAACTTTCAACCCTGGCCTCTTGCCTTTGACACCACATTCATGCATGTGGATGAAATAAAAGCTAGTGACAATTGTTACATTTAATTCTCGATGAATGATTGAACTTTATTAATGAATAATTATGAATTATCAACATAATTTTGTGATTAACATTATGAGTATAGACTTGTAGTTATACTTTTTATCAATGACTTAGCCATAAAACCAATAGAAACACTATATGCATAATTGCATATGAACGACATTAGAGTACATGGATGTTTCTAGATAAAAACAATCGAACTCCATATATGGGAAAAGTGGCATGAATACTTTTCATTTATAGCGTTGTTTTGGTAAGTAAATAAAACACTTCTTCAACTTTGTTTATGAAATAATTAAAGTTATTTCAAAAATGAAACTGAATCCATAAACATTTATATTAGGGCATGTTTGGTTTGAAGTACGGAATCAAAGAATGGAATCGATCTTTCATAGATTTGTTTGGTTGATAGTTGTTAACTACTATGAGAATCAAAATGTGATAGAATACCCATAGAACCATAGATGGGGTGAGAGGTGTCTATCAATATTCATTCCCATGTTTACCCATTAATTTTTAGTGATAACATTATTCCATTCTATATCTTATAATCAGACCAAACAATATCATTCAATACAATATCAACATTTATATCCATTCACATTCCACCCTTAAATTAAACCCAGACCTATAGCAATTCCGACTAGCGTACCAAACGCACCCTTAGTTTGTTTGAAAGGTAAATGAGTTAAAGCTGTTGGGCCTATGTCCTTTCCACTATTAGCTATCCAAGCAAAAATACAAAGCCTGATCACATGAATCTATTTGTCGATCGATCTATATTTCTATAAATAATCACATTGCTTCACTTTACTACACGTATATGCTTCTCCTTTTTATTCTCTATCCGGTGTTGTATTTGTTTACCGGAGGCGCCTTCTTGTTACGAATTGGCCTGTACTTGGCATGACACCGGATATCATCTTAAACTCTCACCGTATCCATGATTTCTTTATCGATATTTTCAAACTTAATAATGCTACTTTCATGCTTCAAGGTCCTTGGTTTGCCAATATAAACATGCTCCTAACTTCTGACCCTTCCAATATTCACTACATGTTAAGCAAAAACTTCCCAAACTATCCTAAAGGTCCTGAGTTTCGTAACATGTTTGATATCCTTGGAGATGGCATTCTTAACTCAGATAACGAGTTATGGGAAATCCATTGGAAAACGACCATGTCTCTACTCAAAAACGCCGGCTTTCGAACTCTTTTAGAAGCAACTAGTTTTAACAAAGTCGAGAATGGGCTTCTTCCTATCCTTGAGTTCGTGTCCACATGTAATCAAAAAATAGACTTGCAAGAAATATTTCAAAGGTTTACTTTTGATATGTTATATGTCTATTGCTTCTAGATTATGATCCTGAAAGCCTATCTATACATTTACCATTCATTCTTTGCGAAAAGGCATTCACGGACGCAGAAGAAGCTATTTTATGGAGACATGTCTTGCCAGAAAAAGTTTGGAAGTTCCAAAAGAGATTCTGTAAAACCCGCATATAAATGCCATGAACATTACGCTACGTAAACACACGAACCAATTAAAACTTTCCATTCATGTCATGTACACGTGTCACGAACATCAAATTCAGAAACTACGTACGTGTTAGTGCAAGATAATTATTAAGTACATGATAATACACGATAATTATTAAGTATCATAATTATAATCACGAACATATTATCACGAACATTTATGAACATGATAATTATTACGTATAATAATTATAACACGACTATTAGAACACGATATATGTACATAGTATATATAACAGGAACATTAAACACGAACTAAAGCAAATAATAAACACGAGCATACACGAGTATTATTTAGACATAAAATTGTATGGTTTTGGCCTTGTGGGACATAGTAGCCACAGACAAGGAAGAAAAGGGGGCCCGACCCATTTAGGTTATGACTAAAGGAAAAACAAAACACAGAGAAATCATTCACAGATTTTTTACAAAAAAATTAGAAGCCCTAGCCCCTCTCCTCCTTGTTCCCGCCGGCTACACAAGAACACCAAGAGGTGTTCGTTGATTTTGATCTTTGATTTTGGGTTAAGAGTGTTCGTGCATAATCCTTTTCCATTCACGTATTCGATAACTCAAAACCTTAATCTTTTATTATTCTTTTCTCTTTAGTTATGTTCATGTGATTTAATAGTAATAACATAATTAAAAACATGTTATAAGAGTTCAAGAAACACTGAAAAGATTGGTTTGGGTTGTGTTTGGTTCGACCGAGGGTCAAACTGAGAGCTCTAGGCTCTCGGTGGGTTTGTTTCGCACCACCCGCCGAGACCCCATGGTCTCGGTGTGGTTTGGTTGTTCGGCCACAGGGACAAGGGAAACCTGACGTGAGTCGGGGTGATGTTTGGTTTTGGTTTAGTGCCAACCGAGACCCTACAAGGTCTTGGTGTGGGTCTCGGGCAGCAGCAAGCACCACCAGCTTAAGTCGGTGGCCGTTTTGGTTCGAGCAGGGGGAAACGCAGCCAAGCAGGGGGGAACCACCGGCTAACAACCGGTGGGAAAAATGGTTCGAACAATGGCACCGGCTAGGCCGGGTAGCCACTGTCGGGGCGGTTTGGTTCGGTTCATGTTTCGGCTTATAGTAAAACACGAAAACGGGCACATGATTATTTTTACAAGTTATATATTTACAAGAATAATTAAATTAATTTAACATGGTTAATAACTAATTTAATTTAAACATGGACTTAGGTTATATTATTTTTAATAAATAATACATGTCTTAGCCTAAGTATTTTGTTATTTATTTTAGACTATAGTTATTAATTAATTATTAAAAACATGGACTTATAATTAATTAAGAAAACATGACTTAGGTTATAATTATTAAATATAATAATTCATAATTAGCCTAAGTATTTTATTTAGACTAATTTAAGTAAATCATATAACCTATAGTTTGTTAAATTACCATGACATTTATTTAATAAACTATACTATTAATTACATGACTTATGACTTTTAACTAGTAAATACTAGTTTATATTATTAGCTTATTAATCTAGCTTATTTCTAAATATGGAAAATTTCTATTTCAGAAAACTTACTATTTTTAGCAACTTTCTATTTTTAGAAACTGATTTATTTTTGGAAACTTTCTATTTTTGGAAACTTTCTATCTTTGGAAACTTTCTATTTTTGGAAATCTGCTGTTTTTAGAAAGTTACTTATTATTACACAAATATAATAATACAAGACTACAAGATAATACTTGATCCGAATACATGAAATACATGATTAATACAGTATATCATTTAAAACAGTAAGACAAGAACATATAAAACAAGCTAAGAACATGCTATAACCAGTAACGTAATCAGTAATCAGACAACTTATACATGTCCCTTATTTATGTAGCATTAGTGAGGCCGGAGTAAGATTATTCATCCTTTCATCTTTCCTCGTTCACTGGACACAAGGTACAGATTTTCCGTCCTTCAGTATGGGCATTCTTTCCTTTTTAGGATTCCCCGTTTGCAGCCAACTGTTTTCCCAAGTATTGTTTTATATGTTTTGATCTGCTTATGTTAGTTTTAAATGCCTAAGCCATATACATGCATGACTAGTGTCACCTAGTTATGAAGGTACCTTAACCATAACACTGGAGGCAGCAGTGTTATGACTTCCCTACGGTGGAGTGATTGCTCGTGGCGTCCCTTTTTAGTTTTGGCCTTAAATTTAAATTATCACGTGGGGCGTTTAGGTGCATCCTAGTTACATGTTTTATAGGATTTTCATGGTGAATGTGATGTGTGCCTTGCATCCTTCACAAGGAGTTGATGCCTCCTACCCAGACTAATTAATTAGAGGCAACCCCTCTAATTGCATGATGAGGTCTCCTCTCCAAGTATTCATGCACGGTGGAACCTCATGACCTATATGGGCTATTGGTTAATTAATGCAGATTTTCATATAAAAACGTAAGTCTTTTCAAACTATAAAACCAGTTTTATGAACATGTTCGAGGTTATCTAGGACTTATACATTTCCGCTGCTATTAGTCTTTTATGCTTATGTTATTTCATGCTGTGCTTGTATATCCGTTCACTGGGCGTTATACTCAGCCGTTTTCCTTTCATGTTCCCAAACGGCAGGTACTCAAGGACGCTCGTAGACTTTGAGAGTATGTGCATACGAATGGAGCTATCTAGCCTTCATTACTTTATGCATTTTCATACATTACGTTACTTTATTTCGTTGGACATTGTTTAGTCCTTTTCCATTTCAGTACTTATATTCATGTGCGTGAGCTTATACTTGGACTACCGATGTTTGTTTTTGGTATTTACATTCATGGTCATTTAATGTTTTTGGACATTTACCTTGCATGCTTTGATGACACGCCATAATTACCTATGATATTCCATTTACCAAAATGGGGTGTTACAATTATGGTATCAGAGCCAAGGTTTCGACCTGTAGGCTCTTAAAACATGACCTGTGATTAGTGGGTAATCACCATGGTCTTCCTAGAACTGACAGTTGTTTTCATGCATTTATTCATGTATCATTGTTGTAGGAATTTTGACTAAGTAATGGTTGGTAAAGGACTGGCCATATTTAGTCGCATGTGCTTTTAATCAAACCATCTTGTTTTGATGAACCGACCCATAGGCGTTGATCCTCGTCATGTCATTTTGTTTAGGTGAACCGACCCATAGGCGTTCACCAAAACCCATGTTATTTCAACATCATGCATTCATACACTGTTTTCATGCATAAAATTTTTCTTATGTTTATACGCATAAATTTTTTTCCATGTATATATATATATATATTATGTTTTAATCAGCTTAATCATTGCATTTTGCTTTAGTGTCAGATGGTTCTCACACGTGAACAAGAGCAACTGAATGCAGCAGTTCAAGCTGCCATGCAGGCCATGCTTCCTCAACTGAGGAATAAAATTCGGGCTGAGGTGCAAGCTGCACACAGTCAGCACCAACATCAACACCATAATCCTCCTCCTCCACCTCCAGCTACTCTGATCACATGGCTGGAGCGATTCAATAAGCAGCGTTTGAAATCTTTCGAGCAGACTGACAGCCCCGCTGAGGCTGAGAGCTGGATAGCTCATATTGAGAAGATCTTTGACGCAATGGGATGCGACCCTGTCTTTATGGCAAGATTAGCTTGTTACAAGTTTGAAGGGAACGTGCTTTCATGGTGGAAGGAACTGAAGCTTTCAAATGGAGGCGACGACTGGGGTGACTGGATTGACTTGGGCAGAGTTTAAGGAGTTGGTTATGGGGCAGTTCTTCCCGAAAGCTGAGCAGGATAAGCTCAAGAGGGAGTATCATGGGATTAGGTAGAGAGCTGGGGAAAACAGCAATGAGTTCATGCATAGGTTTCTTCGACTGGATGGATTCCTTGGTGCAACAGCCGGGACTGCAGAGGAGCAGGCGTACCACTTTCGCTGGGCTCTTCGCACATCTGTCGCCAATAACTTGGTGTATGCTACATTCAATATTGTGGCACAAGTAGCAGATGCAGCCCGTAAGTTGGAGATGCTGCAAGAGAGGGATGAGTTTGGAGAGGCAGAAAGACACGACAAGAGGTATATTTCGTCATCAGCGGTGATCATTTCATTTCATTCAGTACTATCCAAATATTTATCTTTCTCTATACAATTGCATCTTTCAAGCAGAAGACTGGGGACCGGTCCCAACCAGCCACTCAACAGCAGAGTCAGCACAAGGGTAACGGTCAGACCTAAGATCGTTCTGCTTCGGATAGGCGTGGCGGTAATGACAATTACCGTAACAACACCAACAACTCCAACAATAGTAGGTCCCTAAACTTACTCATTTCTTATGTTATATGCTTTATGATTCATAATTATGACACTTCAGCATCTACTACCAGGAATAATGGAAATGGAAGGGAGTAGGACTGCAGAGGTTTACAGCCCAACTGTACAGCTACATCTGGTAACGTCTTACGATTTTCTGCATTGTCCTGTTTGTACCCATTAATCATGTCTCACGTATACTTTTCTGAACAGGCTCCCAGCCAGCTAGGGCACCTGTTGGAGGGTATACTCACCCTTTCTGCACTACGTGTAACCGCAGACACCCATGGCCGTATCGCTGTGATAGAGATGCTTGCTTCAAGTGTGGCCAGCCAGGCCATCGCATGAAGGACTACCGTAAGGGTAAGATCGAGGGCACTTCTGGACATGCCGACTTCAAGCCACCTCCTACTACTGGACGAGTGTACACGACCTCGCGTGATCATGCCAACAAGTTAACACGTACCGCCACTAGAATCTTATAGATGTATGGTCAAGCTGCATGCGTATTATTTGACACGGGTGCTACTCATTCGGTTATATCAACTGTTTATGCCAAGAGTGTTAGGATATCCCCTATGTCATTAAAAATGTCTTAAACATTTACACGCCCTTAAGAGACTCTGTACGCATCACACATGGGCACAAGGGTCTTCCCCTCGAGTTTGACGATAAAATTCGTCCAATTGATGCACTTCCATTGGACATGTGCGATTTCGACATGATATTAGGCATGGAATGGCTATCCAAACACCACGTCACCATTGACTGCCATCCATATCGGGTCATATTCGGTGATGTAAACGCACCAAAGTACATTCACAACGGTTTTATACCCGAAGGTCTGTACAAACAATTTCAACCTTACAAGCACGTACATTACTGTCACATGGTTGCGAGGGCTACTTAGCTACTGTTCATGATATGGAGGCTGAAACTCCATCTATCTAGAATCAGCCGATCGTGTCAGAATTTACCAACGTGAGGTAGAGTTTAATATTGAGCTCATCCCAGAAACTGAGCCGATTTCTAAGGCTACTTACCGCATGGCTCCCATAGAGCTTAAGGAGTTAAAGGAACAACTACAGGAACTTTTGGAACGAGGTTTCATCCGACCTAGTGCATCTCCATGGGGTGCACCGGTTTTATTCGTAAAGAAGAAGGATGGCAGTATGCGTCTCTGCATTGATTATCGTGAGCTTAATAAAATCACCATCAGGAATTGATATCCTTTGCCACGCATTGATGATCTGTTTGACCAACTCCAAGGGGCCAAACATTTCTCCAAGATTGATCTGAGGTCGGGCTATCATCAGTTACGGGTGAAAGAGCAGGACATCGCCAAGACTGCTTTCCGTAAACGTTATGGACACTACGAATTTGTAGTCATGCCATTTTTCCTTACCAATGCTCCAGTAGTTTTCATGGACTTGATGAACCGTATCTTCCATGAGTTTCTGGACAAGTTCGTTATTGTATTTATTAACGATATTATGATTTTCTCTAAGTCAAAGGAGGAACACGAAGACCATCTTCGGATAGTATTACAGATACTTCACCAGAAGCAACTGTATGTCAAGTTCTCCAAATGCGAATTCTGGTTCAGTAAAGTGGCATTCCTAGTCCACATAGTATCCGCAAAGGGAATAACCATGTATCGTGCGAAGGTTGAGGCTATTACCAAGAGGCTAATACCGACATCAACAACTGAAGTTTGCAGCTTTCTAGGCTTAGCTGGTTACTACCATAGGTTCGTAGAGAACTTTTCCCGATTAGCACTGCCATTGACCAAACTGATGCGGAAAGGGGAGAAATTCATCTGGACTGAAGAAAGAGAGAAGAGATTGAAGACCTAAAGCAGAGGCTGGTATTTGCACCAATTCTTACTCTCCCATCTGGTACATGTAGATTTCAGATCTATAGTGATGCTTTAGGGAAGGGACTTGGTTGTGTTCTCATGCAACATGGGAAAGTGATTGCTTACGCATCACGTCAGCTTAAGACTTATGAGAAGAACTACCCTAAGCATGACTTGGAACTTGCAGCAGTCGTGTTTGCACTGAAGATATAGAGGTACTACTTGTATGATTAATCATGTGATATCTTCACAGATTACAAGAGCCTGAAATACATCTTCACTCAGCGTGAACTGAACATGAGGCAGAGAAGGTGGTTAGAGCTGTTGAAGGATTATGACATTAATCTGCAGTATCATCCCAGCAAGGCAAATGTAGTGGCAGATGCTCTTAGTAGGAAGTCGGGTATGATCAACGACATTAAGATAGAGGAAGAGATTATACGAGACTTGGAGCGACTAGATATTGAGATCATGGTACGTGGACAACATAGCTACTGGGCTAATCTTAGAGTGGAACCTGACTTACTCTCTAGGATCAAGGAAGCTCAGAAGGATGATGGTGAAATCTGGGAAATTATTCAGAACTTAGAGCAGCAGACAGAGTTTCAGTTAGATGACGACGGTATCTTATGACAGGGCACGAGACTTTGTGTTCCTGTTGATCTTACACTCAGGGAAGCATTATTGGCTGAAGCTCATAGCTCCCCATTCTCCGTTCATCCTGGTTCAACCAAGATGTACCACGACATCAAGTAGTATTTCTGGTGGAGTGGTATGAAACAGAATGTTGCTACCTATGTCTCCAAATGTCTTGCCTGCCAGTAGGTTAAGATCGAGCATCAATGATCTAGTGGTCTACTATAACCATTAGACATTCCAGAGTGGAAGTGGGACAAGATCACCATGGATTTTGTCACCGGACTTCCACAGACCAAGAGGAAGAATGATGCCATTTGGGTTATTGTTGACCGACTTACCAAGTCAGCTCATTTCTTACCGATACGCAAGGACGATGTGATTAGCAAACTCGATGACTTATATCAGAAGGATATCATGAGACTTCATGGTGCTCCATCCAGTATCGTCTCGGACAGAGATCCTCGGTTTACTTCGCGATTTTGGAGAAGTATGCAGAAAGCTCAAGGCACCAGACTTAAGCTTAGCACGACTTTTCATCCTCAAACAGACGGGCAATTGGAGCGAACCATTTAGACATTAGAACACATGCTTCGAGCGTGTGCTTTAGAATGGACAGGATGTTGGGATGACTACATCTGCTTGGTAGAATTTGCATACAACAACAGTTAGCACGCCAGCATCAAGTGTGCACCGTTTGAGATATTGTATGGCAGGAAGTGTCGCGCCCCAATCTGTTGGGATCAGGTTGGTGAGCGAACACTTGAAGGTCTGGAGATGATAGAGATGACCAACGAGAGAGTCGCTGTAACTAAGGCAAAACTGCAAGAAGCTCGTGCACGTCAAAAGAGTTATGCCGACAAACATCGTAGGGATTTGCATTTCAACATGGGAGATCATGTCTTTCTTAATGTATCACCGGCACGTGGTGTTAGACGTTTTGGAATCAAGGGGAAACTCAGTCCTCGATTCATCAGACCGTTTGATATTATCGAGCGAGTCGGAGAAGTCTCGTATCGTTTAGCGTTACATCCGCAGCTTTCTCACGTTCATGACGTTTTCCATGTGTTCTTACTCATAGGGTATAAGTATCATCCCCTTCACATGGTTCAATATCCACTTGAACAGATTCGTGAAGATCTTACCTTCATCGAGGAAGCTGAACGAGTTCTTGATCGACAGGAACGAGTCATGAGGAAGAAGACAATTTCATTTGTCAAAATCCTTTGGAGGGACCATACCGAGCGGGAAGCCACTTGAGAAACAGAGGAGTCTATCCACACTTCTTACCCTCATTTCAAGTTTTGATTCGGGTATGTTCCTCTTTCAGTTTACGTTATCTATAATTCGGGGACGAATTATTCTTTCTAGGGGGTAAGAGTTGTAAAACCCGCATATAAATGTCATGAACAGTACACTACGTAAACATACGAACCAATTAAAACTTTCCATTTATGTCATGTACACGTGTCACGAACATCAAATTCAGAAACTACGTACGTGTTAGTGCACGATAATTATTAAGTACGTGATAATACACGATAATTATTAAGTATAGTAATTATAATCACGAACATATGATCACGAACATTTATGAACATGATAATTATTACGTATAATAATTATAACACGACTATTAGAACACGATATATGTACGTAGTATATATAACACAAACATTAAACACGAACTAAAGCGAATAATAAACACGAGCATACACGAGTCTTATTTAGACATATTATTTAAAACAGTAAATAAGACAAGAACATATAAAACAAGCTAAGAACATGCTATAACTAGTAACATACTCAGTAATCAGACAACTTATACATGTCCCTTATTTATGTAGAATTAGTGAGGTCGGAGTAGGACTATTCATATTTTCATCTTTCCTCGTTTACTGGACACAAGGTACGGATTTTCCGTCCTTCAGTATGGACATTCTTTCTTTATTAGGATTCCTCGTTTTCAGCCAACTGTTTTCCCAAGTATTGTTTTATATGTTTTGATTTGCTTATGTTAGTTTTAAATGCCTAAGGCATATACATGCATGATCAGTGTCACCTAGTTATTGAGGTACCATAACCATAACACTAGAGGCACCAGTGTTATGACTTCCCCTCGACGGAGTGATTGCTCATGGCGTCCCTTTTCAGTTTTGGCCTTATATTTATATTATCACGTGGGGTGTATGGGTGCATCCTAGTTACATGTTTTACATGATTTTCATGGTGAATGCGATGTGTGCCTTGCATCTTTCACAAGGAGTTGATCCCTCCTACCTAGACTAATTAATTAGAGGCAACCCCTCTAATTTCATGATGAGGTCTCCCCTCCAAGTATTCATGCATGGTGGAACCTCATGACCTATATGGGCTATTGACTAATTAATATAGTTTTTCATATAAAAACATAAGTCTTTTCAAACTATAAAACCAGTTTTATGAACATGTTCTAGGTTATCTAGGACTTATACATTTCCGTTGCTATTAGTCTTTTATGCTTATGTCATTTCATGTTATGCTTGTATATTCGTTCACTGGGCGTTATGCTCAGCCGGTTTCCTTTCATGTTCTCAAACGGCATGTACTCACGCTCGGAGACTTTGAGAGTATGTGCATAAGGATGGAAATCTAGCCTTCATTACTTTATGTATTTCCATAAATTACGTTACTTTATTTCTTTGGACATTATTTAGTCCTTTTTCATTTCAATACTTATATTCATGTGTGTGAGCTTATACTTGGACTACCGATGTTCGTTTCCGGTATTTCCATTCATGGTCATTTAATGTTTTTGGACATTTACCTTGCATGCTTTGATGACACTCCATAATTACCTGTGATATTCCATTTACCAAAATGGGGTGTTACAGATTCGGACTAGAGAAATAGAAGAAGCTGAATGAAGCGACAAAGGCTTTTGATGAATTCATATACAAGTGCATGTCTAATAAACACGACAAGGCTGTCGGGATGGTACATGATAAAGAGACCTAGCTATTAGCATCTTTAGTTAGAGGGTTTGAAGGAAATAGTGGGATGCCAAGGGACATTAGAAAGTTTTCAAGGGACACAATACTTAGTCTACTGATTACGGGAAGAGACACCACGAGCATGACTCTTTCGTGGTTCGTTTATCTCCTTGCCCAAAACACAAGTGTAGAATCAAAGATCCGAGCTGAGATTAGTGAGAACTGGGTGTAAAAGATCTAGATAGGCTCATTTATCTTCATGGAGGTATATGTGAAGCATTAAGGTTATTCCCACCTGAAGGCCGATGTGCTCCAAGCGGTCATGTTATTGATGCAGACACAAGGATTATTCTGTGTTTTTATTCAATGGGACGAATGGAAGATATATAGGGCAAGGATCGTATGGAGTTTAAGCCCGAAAGATGGTTTACGAATGATGGGGTGATAAAACATGAGTCATCTTTTAAATTTACGGCTTTTCATGCTGGGCCGAGGACATGTTTATGTTGGTGATTTTAGTGTCATCAACAATTTTAGTTAATCGGGATTTATTAGAGATCAATGAGATTTCATATTCGGCTCTGACACGAGTTAGGGGAAGTGCCGAGTGCACACTCGTTGAGCTAATATGTTATCGCCCACGACGAAAATGCAAGGGTCAAGGGGGCTGCGCCCCAAAACCTAAACAATTTTTACGAATCGTTATTAAAGGATTGCCTTAATTTTCCTGTAAAACCCGAACCGACAGGTCTGTTGGTGAACAGTTATAACTGTTCAAACATAACTGCTTGCAACCGTCTTTCCATCTGTTCCTTAACATATTTTTGCATCTCACAGAACATAACGAAAATTCATACAATTTCCTCTCTGTTCCTGCTTTGATCTCTTGTGCCTAGAATCAAAGTGTTCTACTTGAATTATCCCGATAAGGATTTTGTGTAACCCAAACACCATAGGGTCAAAATACTTTATACGAAAAGTGAACTTAACACGATTCAAGTTAGATATCCAGGATTATCACACTGTCGTCGTACAGACACCCTAAATCTTACAGTTTAGGTAAAGAAATGGCTTTGATTCAGACCAAAATGGTGGCTGCTTCAATCATTTCTCGTTACCATGTGGAATTGGTTAAGGGTCATAAGGTTTGTCCAAGTGATTCAGTCATTCTACAAATGAAATATGGTTTGAAAGTTAAGCTTTTACCTATCAACAATTGGAATCAATAAAGTGTTAATAATTAACCAGCTGAGTTAGCTCAGTTGACCACCAAGGATAACCTTGGGGAGGTATTTTTGGAGAGGTCTCGAGTTCGAGTCTCGCCAAGAACCTTCACGAGTTCGAATTAAGAAGCAGGAGTGGGGTTTATCCCCTAGGGAAAATGTTTGAGTCTTGCATACTGACCAATTGTATGTCACTGTAAGATCGAATCACTAACTACTAACTCGCCGCTAAAAAAAAATTTATTAATAATGTTTCATTAATAACACAAGGATTTGGCATGGGTTGTTTTTCTTGCAAATTTATGCTTGTATTTCTTTAGTTTCAAACAGTACAGTATATATCTATCATGTCATGTTGCTACTTTTAGTGATAAGCATGTAGAGACAATTCCTAGAAAAAATAAAACGCCAAGAAAGCAAGACCTATATTGCCATTTTTCTTGAAAATGAACAAAAACGATAGTGACGCCTTTCGCATAAATAAGTTACACTTTTCTGTACTAATTTATGCAAAATTAAGATGACACTTTTCTCACATCACGTTAGCATTTATTCCCTTTACCTTTATATCCTTAGCAAGACTTGGTATCGGTTTTACCCAATAAATTGTACCCATGTACATAATCAAGGTACACCACTACAAAACCACAAACTATCGTACATATGAGTCTAGAGGCCGAAACCAAGACGGCAGTCGTCAATGATCACCAGTGTCGCGACGCTATGGCACTATCACCGTCAACGGTGTCCAGTAACCATCATAGTATCTTTCGTAGCTCTAAAGTATTCCTACAAACTCCTGAACTGGTGATAATCTTTGCTTTGGTGGCATTTTTGTGCTTTCTCTTGTATCATTCTTCTTTTGAACCATCACCGGTCTACTATATGAAACACCACAATACTTCAGTAAGTATTTCGTCTATTATTTAAATTATAGTCTTAGAAAAGACATTGTCATAAAATGCCATATATGTGAACTTTGTGTTTTTGTATATTCTTTGCTAGGAAAGTACGATGGACCTGAAAAGCATACTAAAAAAGGCAGCAACAACTCAACAAGCAATAACACGGTTATCATAACTACTCTAAATGATGCTTGGGCGGAACCAAACTCGGTGTTTGACTTGTTTCTTGAGAGTTTTCAAACCGGGAATCAAACACAAAGGCTTCTAAATCACCTGGTTGTTGTCGCTTGGGACCAAAAGGCGTACGCTCGTTGCTTGAAGTTACATCCTCACTGTTACAATCTTAGTACAGATGGGATGGACTTCTCTGAGGAGGCGTATTATATGGCACCCGATTATTTGAATATGATGTGGAGAAGAACCAATTTTCTGCGTAAGGTTGTAGACTTAGGGTATAACTTCCTATTCACGGTACTACTTTCTCTTTTTAGTTATATAATACAACATATTATTGCTGGTTCCTTATTAATCAGTTTATGACATAATACATATGATGACTTGGTAGAAATCTTTTTGTATTGACAAATCATATTATTCGTCCAGGATGCAGATATAATGTGGTTTAGGGATCCATTTCCACATCTTCATGAGGATGGTGATTTCCAAATTGCTTGTGATTACTTTAATGGAAACCCTATTGACCTAAATAACCTACCAAATGGAGGTTTTATCTATGTGAAGTCAAGCATCAAGACAATCAAATTTTACAAATATTGGTGCGATTCGAAGTTAACTTATCCTGGTTTGAATGAACAAGATGTGTTCAACAAGATCAAATATGGTCCCTTCATTCGTGACAATGGGCTACAACTGAGGTTCCTCGATACGGTATTTTTTGGAGGATTTTGTGAGCCAAGTAGGGATTTTGACAAAGTGTGCACTATGCATGCAAATTGCTGCGTTGGTTTAGAAAACAAGGTTCAAGATCTAGGAATTTTGCTCAAAGATTGGCGAAAGTACATGAACTCGTTTGTGAAACGGACTTCACTCCTTGGTTCTTGGACTGTTCCTCAATCTTGCAGGTACTTTTTATATGCTCACTTTGCTCAGCATGGCATGCAATGCAACTACAGTATATCTTTACATGCTCAACATGGTTTTCTTGTGTTACGTATTATTTAAGGTCTTTTGTTGGTACAGGGGATCTCTGCAACGGCCTCGTGTTCCCAAGAAGAAAAATGATCACGATGGTAAGAGTTGAGGGCGATTGGTTATGTCTAGCTTGACACATATATTAACATTCGAATATGTGTAAAGAATCCAAAACTACATTGTTTCATATTCTACCCTATATATAACTTGTCTTTTCATAGTTGTTTTTTAACGACAATGAACTATTTCACAACACAAGCTGTTTAACGTGTCGTCTTTAATACGATTTGAACCTAATACCATTTGGTTGTGGAAATTCTCTCACAATAAGATGCATTACATGGTTCTCATCATAATCGACTAGCATATTCCGTTGATATTGTTATGTGCTGTGATCTTAAGGTTATAAAATAGAATGCAAGAAAAAGTAGCAGGATAATTCATTTCCTCGTTTAAAGCATCGAGTTTTTTTAAGCAGATAGCTTGTACATCATGCATATAGGTTCAAGTTTGCATGGGAGTTCGATGAATACCACCTAACCTAGAAAATGTGATATTTTGGTGATGATGAACTAAATTATCTACTAAGCAATTAAAAAGCTATTAAGTTTAGACATGTTTTAGTCTCATTTCTCAACAAATATTAAAAGACATTATTATGCCAATTAAGTGAACACACGTCAACAAAACACAAAAGTTATTGCTCATTTGCCAAAGATAAAACCGAAAGAACGTAGAAAAGGCTGATCTCAGAACGAACAAGTTTAGATATACACACATGACGTATCTCTATGATATAGTCCATTTAACCAAATTCGTATAGTTAACTTTACTACATATAATTGGCTTATTTCATTTCTTGAAAGTTTGGAATTCTTACAAACTTAAATATTATTTAAAGAAACACATGATTTAAGAAAACACAAAAAAAAAGTTAACTCAAGAATACATTGATGTAAAATTTAACTTAAAAATATATGAAACTCAAACACAATATATTAATATTAGATGGATACCTTTATATAATATCAGAATTTATAGCGACATATCATTATAATTATAACTTTGTTAAGTGTATAACTAGCAAGAACTTAAAAAGAGTACATAATACTAGCACTAGCTAATTTTGGATTCGAAATCCAATCAAACCAAATTAGGATGGGATTTTTGGACCTATGACGCAACCACGAGTGCGACAAATTTTTTATATGATCACCTAAAGTGTCCTTACGATGTGGTTTTGGATCAAAACACACACGATTCCTATATCTCAAAATTATCCATGTCGTTGTTTGAATAACCACATCAAAATAGTTTTTCGCCAAGGAGTTAAAGTTCTCATTATCGGCCCACGAGATTAGATTGCAAAAAAGATTTGGGTAGCCGGTCAAAACCCACCAAGAATTGATCATAGACCATAAGGTATTCACAATCGAACAATACACAAAGAGATGTTGTGAAGTTTCTAACCCACCATCACATACCAGACAACAAACGTTGTTAAGGTCGATACCACGGTCATCCAAATAGCACCTAGTATGGATACGATCTAAACATACGCGCCAAGAATGGATATTAGTTTTTAAAGGAAGTGATTTGTTCTAGCTGACATGTTCAACGCTTGACAACAAAAATGAATCTTCTATTCGGCGTCGCATAGAAGATATGGAAAACTTGTTGGTGTTGTTGAGGTTGCAAATCCACGAATCAGGGAGGTTAGTCGGACATAAATGTTGTAAAAGGGCTAGTAAGTTATCTAATTGTTCGATCTCAACTCATTCTCAGGCCTCCTCCAAGCCCACACAAAATGGACACCACCTGACAGTAACGTGACGATCAGAAATCAAACACCATTTATCAGTTTCTAGTGTGTAAAGGCGGGGAAAAACCAACTTCAGATCCGTGGTTCCAAACCACGCATCATTCCAGAATTTGGTTGATGTACCATTACCAATAATCTTGAAGAAAATGGAATTTAAATCAACATTGGTAGTCATCATTGGTTTGCTAATACCAAATTACCAAGTATTGTCTTCCAAGGAATAAGAGGTAGCTGAATCAACGATCAATCATTATAATCGAAACCACCACTGTCGTTATGAATAGATATTGTAGAATCGTAGTTTCTTAGGATTAAGCAAGTGTTTGATTATCTAATGAATGGGAGGGAGAAAGAAGAACTAGAGAGAGAAAGCTAGAGAGAGAAAGGAGAGGATTAGAGAAATAAATATTTATTCATGAAATGTGTGAAAGAACAAATGAGCAACCCCTCCTAACATGCTAGGAGGGGGTATATATAGCCCACCCTACATGTGGGCTATATGGGCTATACTGATTACATAGTGGATCACGAGCCTAATACTTGAATATATCATTGGAGTGACCGGTCCTTTCTAAATACGTAAAAACATATTTCCAACAATCTCCCCCTAAGGGAGGTCACTCCAAGTTATAATGTCCTAAATAGTCTATAGCTCGTGATCTATGCTAACAATGATGTGACCGAGACTTTCCTTGGAAAAACGTATTTCCAACATTCTCCCCCTAAGGGAGGTCACACCTTTTTAGAAAATCTTAAACCTAGCATACTATGATTGAGTCTTCGATCTTGTTCTTGTGAATATGCTGATGAGATCTTTGACTTTAGTCTTGAGCATGTTTCCTTGCCTTGACTTTGCGCATTCATCACCTGTGATATTTGCCTCTTCGTGACTTCATGTTTCACATACTTATACTTTTATAAATTCTTGAAAGCTTCATAGTTTGATACAGCGGAAGACTTGACTTTTAGGCTTTCTTGTGAAGTTAAGTTCATAAAGTATAAGCATGCGAGGACGACTTCTTTTCGGACAGTACACCGCAATGCCACCTTCTTGTTACACTGCATAAGACAGTTAGCAACAAAACATATACACGGATGCAATGGCTTTGAACATTTCATTCTAATTAGGTAGCATTTTACCTCCGATAGGTGAAGACCGTTGGACGATAATAAATATCGTACTTGTGACAGGTAGCTCTAATTAAAGATCTCTTTGACAAGATTTCGCGGGTAATCCCGTCTCTTTATTCGACCGTCTAAAGCTGACTACGAACATAAAGAGTAAATCATTTGGATAATATATCCGCATGATTGAAGCCGTCAATTCATTATCCTGGAACAAGTGAAATTAATTAAGAACCGCACCATCGTTGCTTTCCAGTTGTCACGAGCTTGATTCGTATGGAATCTTGCAAGTTACCTACCAAGTGCTGTTTGAGGTTAACACTAGAAGGATTTCCACTCAGATATTGCGTAGAGGCTTGGAACGTGTTTAAATTTAATTAAGAATTAAACCACTGTTGCTTTCTAGTTATCACAAGTTTGATTCAGAAAGAATCACACAAGTCACCTACCATGAGCTTTTTGATATTCGCTCAAGAAGGATTTCCATCTTCATTGTAAATACTTTCGTATTACTTGGATGTTCAGGCAAAATCATAAATATTTTGCGTAGGACTCTTAAGATCTTTCTTACTTTTCACAGTGTGTGAAGAAGCAAGGAATTATGAAAGTGTGTCCTAATGAGATATTTGATGATCTCAAATGGCTCGACTCGATCATGCATTTTGGATTTTTGTGATCGGAGGCTGGAGAGGAGTGCCACCATTTCAATACCAATTTATTCGGAGTGAATAAATCAATACATAATGCGTTGTCTCCGTGTGATTAAAACAAATATCTTTTGGGAGATATTTGAGTTAGCTGGGGTGGGTTGTGCAATGCATCACTGGGTCCATGATGTCTTATCTTCAATATCAAGCATCATTAAAAATGATCTCAATAGCATATGTATTGACCCGGTTTCTGCCTAAGGTTGTAAGGAGGGCTTCTTTCTTTGCACCCTTTATCATTACAATTCTTTTTCATTCTTCAACCCCTTCAATGCTTACCAATACGTCATAACTAGCACCTTGTTGTAATTGTTCTAGTCCTAACTTAAGTACTTGGTCAGCATTCCGCTACGTTCACAATCTTTCTCCATCTTTCCTAAGGACTACTATTTCTAGCTATGGAATGTCCTTGGGAAGATTCCTCCGGTTTTAGAAGAATTATAGAACTTAACCTATCCTACCATCATTATGTCACCACAATCTTCATCGTCGTGAAATAAATGGGTTGTGGGTAAGTATAAATCACCATGAAATCTATTTAGAAGTACAAATCCATTTTTCTCCCCCTTAACATATGCCACGATATTCGAAAATATTTCACACATGTCGGGATGAGCCAACATATTAAGTCAAACCATTATTGATATCAATATTAAATCATATTTTCTCCCCCATATTAAAGATATTAACCCAATCGATGTTTTTAATATCAATTGATTTAATAGCATTTTAAGAAAATTTGGGAAGAAAAATGGAAATCCAATTATCTTCATGATTTACACAAGCTCCCCCTCAAATGAATGAGGGTGTACTTGAAACATAAAATAAATACCTTTTAAACACAAGTGTAAGGTACTTATAACGTGCAAAGATCATAGATGATAATGTATTCACAAGATTAGCAATTTACGAGGTTGGACCTGAATGATGGAGAACATCATATGAAAGAATCACATGGTTCTTGTTCACAAATGTTGGTCGCCTCGTCACGTCTGAAGTTATCTCTTGACTCCATGTGTTCGATTGATATCGTTGTCTTGACACCAATATGTGAACTTGGCACTTTCGGCGTAAAAGATTCTGAATGCTGGACAATTGCTCCCCCTCAATTGTTGACCCGTGTTCTATTGAAAGAGTTGTAGTCGCCGTTTGAGTAGTCGCGTCGTCGAGTATGTAGATATCAATTGTAAATTGCTACGGTTGGTGGATATGATAACTTCATAAAAACAAGATTTCTCTTGTTTTAACAAATAAATGCACTGACACGTACATATATTCGTGTTAGATTGTGTTATTACGTAAACACAATCCCTTACTTGGTTATAAAGTAAACCATGCCCGAGAAACTTAATTCCCGTTGTTGAGTCAAAGCTTTCCGGTGAAATGCTTGACTTTAAAGAGAAAAACGGGTTACTATCTGAAATAATAGCAAGCCATTTTGAGCATGTTTTAAAACACTTGAACTTCTGCTCGAACTTTATTTACAACCCCGTGTCATTATTGAATGACATTTCTAGTATCGTAAATATTATCGATTCCAGAAGACATGCTCTTTTTATCAAAACATTTTTGAACACATAATTTTGAAAGATTTAGAAAAACCTTTTGAGAAATTCTCGAAAAATTTTGATCAATGTTTTTGAAAAACAATTACTTGAGCTTAAGAATTTGAATATCTTATGAAACGAGCTCAAGTCCGAGAAGTTGTAACCTTCCCGTTGTTAAGGATAAGTTACCATCAGCGATAAACTTTCCTTTTAACCGAAGAACGAGTTCTAAGATGACATTTACTTAGAAGTCATTTTCATGAGCTTGAAAAACTTTGAATGTTTTAACGTAAAGCTCATGACCGAGAAAGATAAATTTCTCGTTAAGAAGAAAATTTCTCTTATTTAAAAGATACACTTTACTTTATGAGCTTAAAACTTGGAATGTTTTAATACAAGCTCATGACCGATAAAAATTAATTTCTCGTTTTGAGGAAAAGTTATCATGAAAGATAAGCTTTCCTAAAATTAAAGTCCGAGTTACAGTCTGATATTTAACTGTAAGTCTTTGTGCATGAGCTTAAAAACGTCGAATGTTTTTAATATTAGCTCATGCCCGAGAAAAATTAATTTCTCGTTGTAAGGATAAGTTTATCATCGGCGATAAACTTTCTTTTCTTTGAATTTCGGGGCATAATCTGAAATGTGATTATACGACATTTACACGAGCTTAAAATCTTTGAATAGTTTTTAATGTTAGCTCGTGTCCGAGAAAATTTAATTTCTCGTTAATGAGGATAAGTTTATCATCGGCAACAAACTTTCATTTATTTGAATCGCGGGTTACAATCTGACATGTGACTGTAAGCCGTTGTGCATGAGCTTAAAAACTTTGAATATTTTTAACATAAGCTCATGCCCGAGAAAAATTAATTTCTCGTTGTGAGGATAAGTTTATCATCGACGATAAACTTTCCTTTCTTTGAAGAACGGGTCATCATCTGAAATTTAACAATGAACCATTATACACGAGCTTAAAACCTTTGAATGGTCTTAGTGTAAGCTCGTGTCCGAGAAAACTCAATTTCTCGTTTGGAGGGTAAGTTATCATTGACGAGATAAACTTCCCTTTCTTTGAAGTTCGGGTCACAGACTGTGATTTGAATGTGAGCCATCTACACGAGCTTAAAACCGTTGAATGGTTTTAATGTAAGCTCATGTCCGAGAAAAAATTAATTTCTCGTTTGTAAGGATAAGTTTATCATCGGCGATAAACTTTCCTTTCTTTGATGAACGAGTTACAGTCTGTGATGTGACTATAAGTCCTTTTGGTAAGGTTAACCATGGATCCCCTGAGACACTTGTTTCTCCGATATCTGCTTCTTCAGCAACCAAACTTTAAGAGTGTCCTTAGTTGAACGGTATACAACGATTGGACCGCTTCGTTCTTTTGGAACATCAACTTTGGTACCTGCATTCTCATTAGGAATTTGCATGCTTTGACATGGGTTAGTGATATCAATTTTAGAAGCACGTGGGGGTTCACAGTTGGCTTTACTTGTGTCACAGGCGACGTGAGTAGATGATTCACTTGTCTTAGCTGGCAAACGTTTCCTTTTATAGAAAACCTTAAGTTTAGGCTTAAGTGATGTATCATCCTTTTCCATTTCCTCCCTAGTAGTCTTAGTAGAATCGGAGACTAACCTAGTTAAAGGGCACTCGTTTCCTACAAGAGTGAAATTTCTACCAGTGGGGCGCCACATTTTACCAATGGTTTTGATTTTATCTACCCACTGGGATTTAAGTCTAGCACGGGAGTTCACCTCATTAAGTAATTTCTTGACACAAGAGTCATGATTTGCCGTAAAGACACATTTTTTACATGTTTTACAAGTAGCATATTTAATGTCCGAGTAATTCCTAGATGATTGATCAATGCTCCTAGGAGATGACATGATACGGTTAGCAGTGTTGGGTAATCTAAAAGGCATCTGACTAGGTTTGACATTGCTATCTCTTACATGTGTCTTTTTCTTAGCTTCCCTTAGACCAGATTTATGGCAAACGTCATTTGAACTAGTTCTAGACGTGGTCTTGGTATTTTTAGAGAAACTAGAGGCAATCATGTGAGTAGGTCTTGCTAAAGCTGTTTTAGTCACATTGGCCCTAGTTGGTGGAGTGACTGGTCTAGAAAGATGAACCATATCAACTTGGGAGGCAAACCGCGGTCTCGAGGATTGAGGTCGCTCAGATCTAAATGCATTCGGTTGTCTAACGGATTGATTTGTAGGCGGTTTCCCCAAGATTGATGGTTTTTCAAGCTTAGTCCACACTAGTTCCTTTAGTTTTTCTTAATTCGTTTTTCAACGCAGCTATAGCAAAGACCTTTTCCTGAACTTGAGCTTTTAAAGTCTCATTCTCTTTGAGCAATCTATCTTGGGATGCCAACTTAGATTCTAGCAGTTGAATTTGTTTCAAAAGATTATCCTTTTCAGCTTTAGAATCTAACACTTTCTGATCCAATTTTCTTTCAAGAACAACGTTTGACTTTTCAAGTTTTTCAAAATATGTTTCAAATTTGTCCGTTTTCTTAGAAAATTCTAATTTGGCATCCTCAGGATCTTTTGATTGTTGACCTATAATCGTTTAGAGCTCTCTAATCTTGGAATCATAAGCAGTCAATGAAGCAGTTATAAGACAATTATCATGATGTTTAGCATTTTGAACACTTTCTCCCCCATTATGACTCACATCAGATGAATCAGAAGTGGTATTAAGCAAGTGTTTGATTATCTAATGAATGGGAGGGAGAAAGAAGAACTAGAGAGAGAAAACTAGAGAGAGAAAGGAGATGATTAGAGAAACAAAGGTTTATTCATGAAATGTGTGAAAGAACAAATGAGCAACCCCTCCTAACATGCTAGGAGGGGGTATATATAGCCCACTCTACATGTTGGCTATATGGGCTATACTGATTACATAATGGATCACGAGCCTAATACTTGAATATATCATTGGAGTGACCGATCCTTTCTAGATACGTAAAAACGTATTTCCAACAATCTCCCCCTAAGGGAGGTCACTCCAAGTTACAATGTCCTAAATAGTCTATAGCTCGTGATCTATGCTAAAAATGATGTGACTGAGACTTTCCTTGGAAAAACGTATTTCCAACAGATATGCTGATGGATCTTCAAATAAAATTAGTGTCCATGTGAAAACGCCACCACCATTTTGAAAGCATAACAAAATTAGTAGCTAGTAGACTACCAATACTGAGTCCCCCACATCTTAAGTTAGAGCAAACTTTCTTCCAAGCAATCCAAGACATCTTCCTTTGGTCGAACGAACCTCCCCAAAAAATATTTCTTTGAAGCTTGTCTAAGTAATTGATCAAACTAACTAGTGTGATTTAAAAAGAGAGAAGAAATAAATAGTAGAAGCCCCGAGAACCGATTTAAGCATGGTGAGTCTACCACCATATGAGAGGTTCTTAGCTTTTCAAGATGACAACCTATTGTGAAATTTGTCAATTATAAGTTTCCATTGTCTAGTTTTGCACATGTTTTCACCAATGTGAAGGCCTAAGTAAGTGCAAAGGAAAGAAGCTGGTTGAAGGTTTAGTATAGAAGCGAATGTATGTCTGTCATGATTGTAACTCTCACACCAAATAATTTACTTTAGAGAAATTCACTTTTAATCTCGAAGCTAAGTGAAAGCATCTCAATATCCGATAAAGGTTTTTCACATTCACAAGGCACCAATTGCCCGTGATAAGGGCATTATCTGCGAATTTTAAGTGTGAAATATCCACACCATTAATTCCCACTTTGACCCCTTCAAATATATTTTTTAATTTAGCTTCTTGAATGACGACATGAAAAAGCCTCAATCGCAATAATGAAAACAAATGGCGATAAGGAACGCCTTGACGAAGGGCTTTTTGAATTTTGAATTCTTTGATGGGTGAGCCATTTACACGCACTGATCCGAATGCTGAGTCAAGATAACTATTAATTTTGAATTCTTTGTTAAGTGTATCGTATAATTATTTGTAACCAAAATATCACTATAATTATTCGCCGATTAAAATCTCATTATTATTGTGAACGAGAGTAATCATCTCGTTATTATAATATGAAAATACTTATATAATCAGTACTAGCTAGAGATGGCAACGGAGCCAGGTTTGCGGGGAATGGTTGCTACCATCTCCACCCCCAAAGTTAAATACCTATCCTGTTACACCTGCAAGTCATGGACTGGAACGAGGTCACGCAGGCCATGGGCTCGGACGAGGACATCGGGTCAAGACCAAGCCTGGTTGGCATAAGGAATATAAGATGGGATAGAACTCCAACATGTGTATCTTTTAATTATTATGTTTATGAAAGTGTTTCTTTATTTTCATGTTTGTTTTGGTAAGAAGTGTCCTCCAAGATAACCAACGAGTATTTAAACTCGACAGTATGAATAAAATCAATAAGTCTTTTGTCAAAATAATTCTCTGTTCTTTTTCTCTCTTCTTAGGAGCTCGCACCCGTTATAAGCGGTGCCATTCTTGGTACGAATAGATCGTATCAATTGGTGCTTTCATTGCTATGGACGAGCAGGCAGTCCAGTTGCTCTTGAAGGATCAGTTTGATGGTTTTACGAGTCAGCTAGCAGCCATAACGTTGGAACTCCAAAACACCAAGGATGCGATCACAGGTCAGCCTGTTCAGGGGGCTACGATCAGGGTATTCCTCGCTCCATGTGCCTGGATGTTCCTAAGTTTAATGGGTCGGATCCGGATAGTTGGATCTTTGCAAACTCCGAATATTTTTCTCTCCTTGAAACAACCCCTGAACAACGATTGCGGATTATAGGGTTTAACCTTGAGGGAGAGGCGGCAGAGTGGTATCGTTGGATGACACACAACAAGTTAATTACAAGCTGGGATGGTTTTCTGGAAAGCGTACAAAATCGGTTTGGTCCATCCAAATACTAAGATCCACAGGGGGCATTATCCAAGCTACTACAAACAGGTTCAGTTGCTCAATATCAAAGTAAATTTGAGAAACTCATGAACCGAGTGACAAATGTTTCTGAAAGTCTGTTAATCTCATTCTACATCTCAGGACTTAAGCCAACAATACAACGTGAATTATTGGTATCAAAACCCACATCCTTAGGCGATGCTTTTGCTTTGGTCCGTGTCACTGAGGCTAGGTTTGCTGATCATGGGTCCACTCCAGCCGTGGCAACAATGCGTGATGCTAATACCGTTGCTCAAACACCAACTAAACCAAACGCGTCCCGACTTTCTGTTAATACCACAAGCGTCGTTAAACCACCATTGTTACCCACACCAGGTAAATCGAACACCAACACTACTTCTGCGCCCCTTGCTATTAAATGGATCTCTCTTACGGAACGACAGGAACGAATCAACAAGGGTTTGTGTTTTAATTGTGACAACAAGTGGGTTCGCGGGCATAAATGTCCGAGTAAGTTTCTATTGCTTATGACAAGCGAGGATGACGAATCACCAGGAACCGACACACCAACGGAGGAGGATGAAGCTTTGAAGAGTGGCAATATTTCCATTCTTAATTCGTTAGTAGGTCATGGGAGCCCTCGTTCTCTCCAGCTATGGGGAACAGTAGGTGTAGGTCAGGTACATGTACTCATTGATAATGGAAGCACTCATAACTTTGTGAGACCTAATGTTGTTGAGAAAATGTGCCTACCACTCACAACAACTAAAGCTTTCAAAGTGTATATTGGCAGTGGCGAGACCTTGTTGTGTGAAAGTGTGTGTGCGCAGGTACCTATTAAGTTGCAGGGGTTGTCAATGGAAGTCGATCTCTATGTGTTGCCCATGCAAGGTCCCGATGTGGTTTTAGGGATACAATGGCTGAAAAAGTTAGGAAAGGTTACCCACGATTATGCACATCAGACTATGGAGTTTACTCTCGCCAATAAGACATATTCGCTAAAAGGGGATGAGTCTCTTCGTATGAAGCGGATTAGTCTTCATCGTATGTAGGCACTGTTGGAAACCAATGAGGTGTACGGGGTCTATGAGCTTCACAACATCTCGGTTGAAGAGCACACCGATGGGGCGGCATCAAAGGTTACAGGTACGGGGCATTCTGAAATTGATCAACTCTTAATACAATTTGATTCCCTCTTCCAGGTACCTACTTCTTTACCCCCACATCGAGTAACTGATCATCGTATTCATTTACTTCACAATACAAAGCCCGTAAATGTTAGGCCATATCATTACCCTCATTATCAAAAGGGTGAGATGGAAAAGTTAGTAAACAAGATGTTAAGCCAAGGTATTATTCATTTTAGTCACTGTCCTTTTTCGTCCCCCATTTTATTGGTTAAAAATAAGGATGGTAGTTACCGTTTCTGTGTTGACTATCGTGCTCTAAATGCGGTGACGGTAAAAGATAAGTTTCCTATACCGACGGCTGACGAAATGTTCGATGAGCTAGGAGGGGCTAGCATTTTTTTTAAATTAGACTTGCGAGCAGGGTACCATCAAATTAGAGTTTATGACCGGGATGTCTACAAGACCGCTTTTCGCACTCATGATGGACATTATGAGTTTTTGGTTATGCCTTTTGGGCTCACCAATGCTCCATCCACTTTCCAAGCAACAATGAATCGATTATTTTATCCCTACTTGCGAAAATTTGTGATTGTTTTTATTGATGATATTTTAATTTATTGTACTACCCTTACCGCACTTGTGGAACATTTGCAATGTGTGTTTAAGTGTTTACAGGAGCATCAATTTTTCATCAAGAAATCAAAAGGTGTGTTCGGGGCGACCACTCTCGAATTTTAGGGCACCTTATTTCTAACAAAGGGGTAGAGATGGACCCGAAGAAAATTGTTGCTGTTATTGATTGGCCGGTACCTACAGACCAACGACAAGTACGTGCTTTTTTGGTCCCGGCGGGATATCATCGTCGGTTTATACAAGGTTATGCCACGATTGCTTCACCATTGACTAATATTTTACAAAAAGACGGGTTTAAGTGGGGAGAGCTGGAATTTAGGGCATTTGCAGGTCTTAAGCAGCAGCTAACAAATGCACCTGTCTTAGGGCTGCCAAACTTTAATGAGACTTTTGTAGTTGAAGCCGATGCGTCTACAGAGGGGATTGGTGCGGTTTTACTTCAGAATAATAAGCCAATTTGCTATTTTAGTCGAAAGTTGGGGCCGCGAATGCGCATTGCTGCCACTTATCAGAAAGAATTATTTGCAATTGTTGAGGCCATTTATAAGTGGCGACAATACTTGGTAGGGCGAAAGTTTATAGTTCGCATTGATCACAAGAGCATTAAGGAGCTTATGAAACAAGTTATTCAGACACCACTCCAACAAAAGTATGTCAGGAAATTGATGGGCTTTGATTTTGTTATCGAGTATAAACCCGGGGCATCAAATCAAGCGGCTGATGCTTTGTCGCGTGTCTTTGCAGAGGAGGGAGTAACCGCCACATTCATGGCTATAAGCCAACCATTGGTGGGGCTGGTCAGTGATTTAAAACTGGAAAACGATACATTGGAGGAGTTGCTTGTGTTGCATCAAAGGATGGATCGTGGCGAGTTGTCATCTGAATTTAGGCGCGAGAATGGGCTTATGATTTTCCCTGATCGTTATTACCTTGGGGCTGAGTCAAAATTAAAGACACCATTGCTACAAGAATTCCATAATACTCCGACTGCGGGTCATGGTGGGTCTAAGAAAATGTTGGTGGGGTTGTCGGCCTTGTTCTACAGGAAGGGTATGTGAAAGTAGTTGAAGAGTATATAAAGCATTGTTTAGTTTGTCAACAAACTTAGTACTAGACACAAGCAGCATGTGGTCTTTTAAAACCTTTGCCAACGCCATCCGCGGTATGGGAGGATATTTCCATGGATTTCATTACAGGGCTTCCGCCTTCAAAAGGCCTAGCGGTCATCTTTGTGGTGGTAGATCGTTTTCCAAGTATGCACATTTTGGAGCATTGACGACTAATTTTAATGCTCATAAAGTTGCGGAGGTATTCATGGATATTGTGGTTAAGCATCATGGAATTCCTAAAACGATTGTGTCCGATCGTGATCCTATATTTGTTAGTAAGTTCTGGAAGCAATTGTTTTTGTTTAGTGGTACTCAACTTAACCACAGCACGGCGTACCACCCCCAAACAGACGGACAAACGGAGGTAGTCAACCGCGGGCTTGAACAGTATTTGCGAGCGATGGTGGTGGATAGACCACACCAGTGGGCACGTTTCTTGTCGTGGGCGAAATATTGCTACAATACTAGTTACCACAACAGTATTAAAATGTCTCCTTACCAAGCATTGTACGGGAAGCTACCGCCCTTAGTTATTCCATATCCACGAGGCTCCTCAAAAGTTGCGGCTGTTGACGAGGCATTAGGGGAACGAGATGCACTTCTTGTCCAACTTAAGGAGAACTTGTTGGCCGCTAAAAATCGCATGCAAATGAAGGCTAATCGTCATCGACGAGAGCTAGAATTTAATCTAGGAGATAAGGTGCTTGTCAAGTTGCAACCATATCGACAACTTACTTTAGCTAAGCGTCTCTCTAATAAGCTATCTAAAAGGTATTATGGACCTTATGAAATCCTTGAACGTGTTGGAAAGGTAGCATATCTTCTCGCGCTTCCGGAAACAAGTAAAATTCATCCGGTATTTCATGTTTCAATTTTGAAGGCTTTTTCAGGAAATGGCATTGAGAAAGTGTCCAATCTACCTGAAGAAATATATGAAGGTCATCCTGTCGAACAACCTCTTTCGGTTTGTGATGCACGCATTGTATTATGTAATGGAATTCGAACACAAAAATATTAGTGCAATGGGTCGGCAGGTCTCCGGAAGAAGCTACGTGGGAATGGTTATCTGACTTTCAGGCAGCCTACCCTACTTATAACCTTGAGGACAAGGTGGTTTCCGAAGATGAAGGGAATGTTACACCTGCAAGTCATGGGCTGGAACGAGGTCACACAGGCCATGGGCTGGGACGAGGACAGCGGGTCAAGACCAAGCCTGGTTGGCATAAGGAATATAAGATGGGATAGAACTCCAACATGCGTATCTTTTAATTATTATGTTTATGAAAGTGTTTCTTTATTTTCATGTTTGTTTTGGTAAGAAGTGTCCTCCAAGATAACCAACGAGTATTTAAACTCGACAGTATGAATAAAATCAATAAGTATTTTGTCAAAATAATTCTCTGTTCTTTTTCTCTCTTCTTAGGAGCTCGCACCCGCTATAAGCGGTGCCATTCTTGGTACGAGTAGATCGTATCATATCCCCATCCCCGTTCCCATCCTCATCGGGGATTACAAGTTACATAATATCCCTATTGATGGTTTATGATTATCATAACAATTATAAAAACCCTAACATAGATCAAAGAGCATACAGCGGAAGCAGATTAACAAGATCTTTAAATAACACAATTATAATTAATCAAGGCTAGGGTTACATACCTTTTCCTTAGCAGTACAATCACCGGTAAAAGTAGATCAAGAACACCACCAGGACGTGATCTAAAATAAGATCACACCACGATCTTGTACACACATGATACGATGAGCTAATCGTGAGTCTAGCACGAACAGAACCGAGCCTTCCAAGTCTATGGAAGATCTACCCAACAACCCTAGAGAGGGGCTAGGACTAGATCTAAAATAGCTTATAGAAAATCAAAGAAGAACCCTAATAAGGGTGTGTTTGGCCGGCGGTTAGAGCAAAGAAAAGAGAGAATGGGATGAAAAATTATGAAGCCTTAGGTGTGTTTATATAGCCCTTGGAAAACTTCTCTTCCAAGGTTAAACAAGATAAAACAACAAAATCTTTTCCCTTCTCTCTTGTCTCCTCTATTTAGGCCGGATATAACATGTGCTAAAAGGGGGTTTCCAGAACTTTCTGACACCTTCTTTTAGCTTCTTTAATATTCTATAACGATCGTTTAAAACTTAACCTTTAATTACTTAACGGTCGTTAGCTGCAGTTTGATTTAATAAATATAATAAATATATTTAATAAATAAATTAACTCTTCACGTAATGTGTGCAATCCCGTGATCTCAAGTTCGAACCTATCACACGACTATCGATTTAACGTCCATAAACTTTCAGCTCCCACTTGGACAAAATTCGAATGTCGTGATCACATTGATTAGCGTCTAGTTACACTAACAATGTCACTAGTACAACTCGAGTAAGGCTTCCTGGACAAAACCTTTTAATGATATATAATCATTATTATTATCCTCTCATTTCAAATACATTGTTAATAAGGATATGGATCTTAGTCATTCCTTCATTAACTATTCTGTTTCTCGTTTACGGATATAGCAAGATTACCAAAACACATTTGGGTGTGGCCACACAAACATCTTACTATTCCCCCGAGCGGCCCAGTTGTATTTATACTTCAAATAATAATTTGAAGGAAACGAATCCCATTTCGACTACAAGCAAAACACATGAACTTCGCAACACTTCTGAAAATAACCCTTATGACTACCAGTTACGTTTAGCGTTAGGTTACCTTACAGAAATGCACTATATTCAATGCAGTTTTCTGGCATCTCAGGTATAAGGATAACTATTTATGATTTACTTAATGACAAAGATCCATAAAGTAAAATCACATAGTTGGGATAAGTCCAATATTTGATCCATCAAATATCATCCAAAATTGACCAATATACTTTCAAGTATACTCTGTCACTATTTCGAATTGTCTTAATTTAATAATACTCCCATATTATTAATCGACAACGGACATTTAGAAACATCAAAATGCTCATGGATTAAAACATGTAAAATAGGATACAAAATTAAATAACAGAAAATAAACGAAACCCAATCTTTATTTCATTAATTTAATAATGTCTTACATCCTTTATCCAAATACTAATCAACAGATTTATTGCATGAATTCGCTAGCTAGTTGCAGCCCAATTGCCTTGGCATGCTTAACTACCTTTGGCCTAGACAAAGCCTTAGTAAAAGGATCAGCTACGTTATCATCTGTGTGAACTTTTATTAATTTTATTTCTCGAGCTTCCACTTGTTCTCGAACGTAGTGATATCTACGTTTAAAGTGTCTGGCGCCCTTCATGACTCCAGGGTCATTGGCGAATATTATTGCCGCAGAGTTGTCGCAATAAATATCAATAGGTTCTTTAATTGAAGGCATCACTCCAAGATCTCCAATAAACTTCCTAATCCAAACAGCTTCCATTGCAGCTTCTGAAGCGGCCATGTACTCAGATTGAGTCGCATGCATAGCAATGGTTTTCTGCTTACTGCTCTTCCAGTCAACTGCTCCTCCATTGATGACAAACACGTAACCCGTCTGAGACTTCGTATCGTCTTTATCACATTGCCAGGACGCATCACAGAATCCTGTTACATTCAATTCTGTGTCTGGTTTACCCCCGAATACCAAAAACATATCTTTCGTACTTCTCAAATACTTCAGAATATGCTTAACAGCAGTCCAGTGGGACTTCCCTGGATTCTGTTGGTATCTACTGACCAAGTTCTGAACAAACGCCACATCGGGCCTTGTGCATCTTACAGCATACATAATAGATCCTACAGCCGAAGCATAAGGCACTTTCTTCATGTAAGCCACCTCTTCAGGTGATGATGCATCTTTCTCATGACTTAACTCATGCTTAACCTCCATCGGTAAGAAACCTTTCTTAGAGTTATGCATGTTATATTTCTTCAATATCTTATCAATATAAGCATCTTGGCTAAGACCAATTAACCGTCTACTCCTATCTCGATAGATCTTAATTCCCAGAATATATGCAGCATCTCCCAAATCTTTCATAGAGAAGCATTTACCAAGATAATCCTTAACTTCCTTAAGTCTTGGAATGTTACTTCCCATGATCAATATGTCATCGACATATAGAATTAGGAACACTACATTACTCCCACTAGCTTTGCGGTATACACATGGCTCATCACGATTTTGAATAAATCCAAACTTTTTGATTTCTTCATCAAATCGCTTATTCCATTGACGTGACGCTTGCTTCAAACCATAAATAGACCTTTGAAGTTTGCACACGCGTTTTGGAAATTTAGGATCAACATACCCTTCCGGTTGTTGCATATAGATGTCTTCATCTAAGCGACCGTTCAAGAAGGCAGTTTTAACATCCATTTGCCATATCTCATAGTCATAGTATGCTGCTATAGCTATGAGAATCCTAATAGCTCGTAAGTCTGCTACAGGAGAAAACGTCTCCTCGTAGTCTATGCCAAAAGTTTGAGTAAATCCTTTAGCCACTAAACGTGCTTTGTAGGATTGTACATCACCATCCATGTCAGTTTTCTTCTTATAGATCCACCTATTTTTCACTACTTTAGCATTTTTAGGTGCGTCCACAAGAATCCAAACATCATTGATTTCCATGGATTTCATTTCCTCATTCATCGCAACTATCCATTTTGACTTTTCTGGATCAGACATTGCGGATCGATAGTTAGCAGGTTCACCAAGATCCCCTACTTCCTCCTCATCATCCTCTATGTAAAGACATAGTTTGTCCGGCGCACGTATAGTCCTTTGAGACCTACGTGGAGGAATTAATTCTGGTGGAACACTCAGACTTTCTGGTTCTACAGGAATTTCATCGCTAGTATTTTCAGAAGGCAATGTATCTTCTTGAATTTCTTCAAGATCATAATTTCTCCCACTGAATTCTTGATTTACAAGATCATTTTCAAGGAAGTTTCCATACCGAGCCACAACTATCTTGTTCTCAGCTGGATAATAAAAGTAGTAACCCATAGTTTCCTTAGGGTAACCTACAAAGATACATTTTACTGAGCGTTGTTGGAGTTTATCTCCAGAGTCACGTTTCACATACGCCTCACAACCCCAGACTTTCAAATAAGACAAATTAGGCTTCTTGCCATGCCATAGTTCATATGGTGTCTTATCAACCTTCTTTGTGGGAACCTTATTCAGAATACGAACAGCAGTTTCAAGAGCATAATCCCAAAAAGATAATGGTAAAGTTGTAAGATTAAACATAGATCATACCATATCCAATAATGTACGATTTCTCCTTTCAGATACACCATTTTGTTGTGGAGTATACGGAGAAGTAAGTTTCTGAACAATTCCATTCTCACTTAAATAATCTTTAAACTCTTGACTTAAATATTCACCACCACGGTCAGAACGAAGAGCTTTAATCTTCTTTCCCAGTTGTAACTCTACTTCGGCTTTAAACGTTTTGAATGTTTCAAATACCTCATGTTTATGCTTAAGTAAATAAACATAACCATAACGGCTATAATCATCCGTAAACGTCAAGAAGTAGCTAGCACCTTTCCTTGACACATGTCTAAGTGGTCCACACACATCAGTATGTATCAAACCAAGTAGTTCAGTAGCCCTTTCAATATTGCTATTAAAAGGTTTCTTGGTCATCTTCCCAGAGATACAAGATTCACATTTATCAAATGATTCATCATTGATACTTTCCAAAAGCCCATCACGTTGAAGCTTTTGTATGCGAGTCTTCCCAATGTGGGCAAGTCTACAATGCCAAAGATAAGAAGAGTTCTTGTCTAACTTACTCTTCTTATTCATGCTAAAAACAAAATTATTTTCCTCTTGGGATTTATATCATGCATGTTAATTTCAAAAACACCATTCACAGAAATTGCATCAAAATAGAATAAACCATCTTTGAAAACAGAAATTCTATTATTATCAATCGTGTGAGTAAATCCAAGATCCAACATACTAGAAAAGGAAATAACACCCCTAACAATTGTAGGTGCATAATGATAATTATTTAAAGATAGTACTAAACCCGAAGGTAAAACTAATTTAAATATTCCTATAGCTTCAACTGCTGCTTGTGCGCCATTGCCCACTTGCAGAAATTGTTCCCCATAGGTAAGTCTCCTCTTCAACTCAAATCCCTGCAGGGTATTACAAATATTAATACCACATCCCGTATCATATACCCAGGAGTTTGATTTGTATGAAAGATTAAATAACTCTATCATAAATAAGTTACCAGAAGATGGTGCTGCAGCAGCTTGCTCAGCCTTTTTCTTGTGTTCTGCCATTTTATGGAGATAGAGAGAGCAATTCCTCTTCCAGTGTCCAGTCATCTTGCAGTGGTGACAAGTCTCATCTTTCAGAGATTTCTTAGCAAAGTTTTGCTTAGGTTTTGATGTAGTCGCAACTTGCTTGCTCTTATCAACCTTGCCTTTGCCTTTCTGCTTCTTATTCCCTTGCGGTTTTGGTTTCGACACTCTACCCTTTTGTACATAAAGTACTTGAGGAGTAGCAGTGGGTGCCTTATCTTTCAAACCCTTTTCAAAGTCAATGAGCATTGCATGCAAATCATTCACTGTCTTCCCCGTGCAATGCATATTATAGTTACGAACAAAATCACCAAAGTCCTTGTTAAGGGACCTATTGATCAAGTTAATAGCCATATTATGATCGAAGGGTTGTCCTAGTGCGATGAGTTGTTCCATATAACCCCTTATCTCCATGTAATGTGCACTTACGGACTTTACAGGAGCTTGCTTGCAACTATGTAGAGCATCAACTAGATCATAGATCTCTACAGCTTGTGGCGTTTCATACACTGCCTTGAGTTCATCAAGCATCTGCTTAGGATGAAATAGCTCATACTTCCTTTGAAGTGATGGAGCCATTCTCCCTAACATTACAGCAGCCACCTCATGGTGCTTCTTAATGTTAGCAGCGTGTTGAAGCCTTTCCGCATCAGTTGCTCCTTCAGCAAGATCCTCCGGAAAAGGAGTTTCCAAGATATTGATGGTACCCGCTGCTCTCAGAACAATTCTTAGTGAGCGGTACCAATCATTGAAATTAGGGCCAGTAAGTTCAGGCCGTTCAAAAAATGCTTTGAACGCCGAGCTTATTGTCAGATTGTTTTCGGGTTGAGCCATTTCTACAGAAATAAGTTCAAACATTAGTATTTTTGATAATAAAATTCAAGAAAATAAAATTACCCCGGTAATAAAACCATAGTATTTCCTTGAAAAACTAGAATCCATATTGACATAGATTTATCACATCAGTTGATCTGCTAGTGACAAATGTATTCAACATAGTAACTTGTCGAACAATAATTGCCAAATCATATTGCAATTTCTAGATATGTCAGGGATTTACATTGCCAAAACTTTTGCATTGTAAACATGTTTTATCCCTTCTTTATGCCTTAAGTTTCCAGTTCTCACTGAGTAACTCAATTAAGTCGACTAATCTAAAGAACGTAAAACCTTCATGTGCAATCTTATTCAGTCATGAAGTTTTCTCTCCATTACAACATCGTCCGATATCTTATATGACGACAATTGTAACTTCAAGTGTTCGTCAATTAGAGGGCATATGACTTAAATTTTTAGGGTATAGATTTTGGTGTCAAAATCATGTATGGAGAAGCATGCATACATCTCCATAGCATAAGTTTAATAAAACGTTTAGTAAACTTTTTGGTGAGACTAAAAGTTCATCATATATTTGCAAGTTGAGGTATTGGTTAAACCAAACAACCTTAAAGAATTATACCAATAACAACCGTAGGTAATTCCAATTTTGACGCACAGGCGAGCCGGGAATTTGGTCAGCGTAAAAGCATAGCACCTCCTTCCTTAACCGGGTACTTGACCAGCGGTGCGTTATACCCACTTTATAGTTTGTCAAAATTGAGTAGGCCGTTAAGTTGCTATTGCAATTCTAATTAACACAAATCATATGTAATTTAGGTCTCAAAACAATTCATTAATTTTGATAAGATTTAGTCCATATTATTTTCCTTAAAAAAATTACCCTTGTTTACAACATACAAAAAAAACGCATGAAAACAAGTAGTACAAAAAAAAAACTAAATCAAATAGCCACATGCAAACAATTTATTCAAAGAACATCAAATCTAGGGTTTTTATGAACATAAAAAGTCTTCCCTAATTTTAAAACTTTGAATCAAATGAAGCAAATAGCAATCAAAATTATATGATCCGTAAAAACATGCATGTTTATTACGGATCTTCCATATTCTCTTAACAATTAAAACTAGTACGGATCGTAACCACACATGACATAACAATTAATTCATGCATAAATCTAAAGTGAATTACCATGTAATTTTAGGGTTTACAAAAAATTTTTTTTTTAAAAAAAATTCGACATAAGTCGATTTTAATAATAATAAAAAAACAAAACCCTAATTTTTCATAAAACCTAAAAAACAACATGTAATTTTTAACACAAATCATTATTAGTTAAAAAAACTTTAGATCTTGATAATTATAATCATGTTAAAACGGCTCTCGATGCCACTGATGGTTTATGATTATCATAACAATTATAAAAACCCTAACATAGATCAAAGAGCATACAGCGGAAGCAGATTAACAAGATATTTAAATAACACAATTATAATTAATCAAGGCTAGGGTTACATACCTTTTCCTTAGCAGTACAATCACCGGTAAAAGTAGATCAAGAACACCACCAGGACGTGATCTAAAATAAGATCACACCACGATCTTGTACACACGTGATACGATGAGCTAATCGTGAGTCTAGCACGAACAGAACCGAGCCTTCCAAGTCTATGGAAGATCTACCCAACAACCCTAGAGAGGGGCTAGGACTAGATCTAAAATAGCTTATAGAAAATCAAAGAAGAACCCTAATAAGGGTGTGTTTGGCCGGCGGTTAGAGCAAAGAAAAGAGAGAATGGGATGAAAAATTATGAAGCCTTAGGTGTGTTTATATAGCCCTTGGAAAACTTCTCTTCCAAGGTTAAACAAGATAAAACAACAAAATCTTTTCCCTTCTCTCTTGTCTCCTCTATTTAGGCCGGATATAACATGTGCTAAAAGGGGGTTTCCAGAACTTTCTGACACCTTCTTTTAGCTTCTTTAATATTCTATAACGATCGTTTAAAACTTAACCTTTAATTACTTAACGGTCGTTAGCTGCAGTTTGATTTAATAAATATAATAAATATATTTAATAAATAAATTAACTCTTCACGTAATGTGTGCAATCCCGTGATCTCAAGTTCGAACCTATCACACGACTATCGATTTAACGTCCATAAACTTTCAGCCCCAACGGGGAACGGGGATCCCCAATGGGGAATCAAGGATTTTTTTGGTAGTTACACAATTAACATTTAAACTATGTTTCAAATGACGCAACCATTACGAATAACACAATACGGTAATGTCAAACAACACTAATGAGATTAACATTCATGCGATCATGCTCAGTATTAATAATAACAAAGTTAACACGCAAGAGCTCATCCTAGAAGATTAATGTCAAAGGAGATATTAATCATCGATTGATAGTGTTTCAAATATCTAATAGATATTTGAAACATTCAAGATATATAAATGTATACGTAGAATAAAGATATTCGGGGGCGGGTTCGGAGACGAGTACGGGGAACCAAGGGTATTACCATCCCCGCCTCTATACCCGCTTTTTATTATCGGAGAGTCCCCACCCCATCCCCATACCCGGTCTACTTGGGGAATCCCTGATCAAATCGAATTCGGATATCGGATTCTTCGTCGGGTTCAGAGTTTTTTTTGCCATCTCTAGTACTAGCTTGCTTGGTGATCGATTACCCTAAAATAAAAGTATCTAGTATATGTATATATTTCATAGATAAGTTAACACTTCGCTATCAATTACATTTTCTTTTATAGATAAGTTAGCACTTCGCTATCAATTACATTAGCATTTAGTTGACCGATTACTTTATATCTATAACAAGAATTAGTACATTGGTTTTATCCAGTAATATGTGCTAGCTGGTTTTGGCAGCTCACATACACAACAAGGGGAACACTACTACAAACCACCAACGACCTTATGGGTTTAGAAACCGGAACTAAGATCACGGTTGTCGCTTATCAACGTCGCAACTCTTTATCTCCATCATCGCCAACGGAGACGTCCAACAACCACCATAACTCGAAATACCTTTTACAAACCCCTAAATTTGTGATCATTTTTTCTTTAGTGGCGTTTTCATGCTTAGTTTTGTATCATTCTTCTCTCAATATGCAGTTTCATTATAATCCATTTGCCGCAAATCACCATAATAGTTCGGTAAGTATTTCACATTCATATGGAATTTTACGTAAACTTCAGTCTGGTCTTGCGATAAAATTAATGGAGAATGAACTAATATGTTTCTCTTATGTTTATGACAAATTTAAATTGAGATTAATGGACTGTATATGATACAGTTATTCATCTTGGTATTACCAATGAAAATAGTCATAAAACTAGGTCTAAATTAAGTCTTTCTATAACTACTCTAGTTAAATTTGATGCTTTAACCCGGCTAGCTAATATTGACCTCACATAGGATTACGATTTCATATTGATCTCTCTCTAAAAAAAATTTCCAAAAAGGGAAAAGATGGATTTTAAGACTGGTATTTCTATTACATGCATTTTAGGACTACTTTTCAAACCTTCGTTTCACTATGCCAACTTGCCAAGTACCTTCTAAAAAGATTATGGTTAAGTGGTACACGACCAAGTCGTATAGACCAAGTCGTATATTGAAGTCTCCACTTGCTGTTGCTGCATTTAATTAATAAAAAATCTCATTATATTCTACATTCAAATAGATATGTGGTTTAGAATCAAGATCATTTCAAGTTCAAACTTTTAAGGTGAAATTAGCTTGGTAAGTTATGCTCACTAATCACAATTTATATACATAGATAAAAAAAAATTTAGTGAACTCAGAAAGTATTTATATTAGTAGCAGTTTTTTTGAAAATGTATTCGATAACGTAGTTGTAAGATTAAATTAGAAAGTGTAAAATTACGAAAAAGAACATATAACATGACTACATAAATTAATAATATTATAATTTAGGTATAAATGTAACTTTATAAAGATTCTGTTTTGAGCAAATGCTTTTTCAAATAACATTTGAGATTGGAGCGTTTTGACAATATTTAAACGTTAATTGCTCATTGCCAAACAACTTTTCCAATAAAAACTAATGTAAATGCTTGTCGCAAACTACTCCAAAACGTTTCAAACTACTTGTTACTAGACACAACCTTATATACTTACTTATATAATGGAGAAAATTATTTTCCATTATTAATTGAATGACTTAATCTTAAGTTTAAAAAGTTAAAATGCAAAATGTACATGATATACTTTTACACATGGTTATCTAAAGTATTTGCTAATATAAGTTTAATGTCATATTTTTGTTTGGTTATATAAATTTAAATTTCTTGAAAAGCGTGTATCATCTATATGTATGATTAAAACAATTGTAGTACAAGTCTTGTGAAATTCTAAACATTTTGCTAATAAGTTCGATTGAAAAAAGTCGTATATGTCAAACAGTCAAAGTATGAAAATTCTGAAATGATTTAAATAGTATAAAAGCGTGTAAAAATCTAAAGTGTGAAGAATCTTTACATTTACACGTTATACAATATTATGAGGAATATTAAAAAACATCTACTAAATTGCATGTACCGTTCACCGTTAATTATTACAATATTTAATACTACTAACTATTGTCTTGTCCTCTCATTGTATCTCATGCACATATATTTGACATTGTAATAGGAAATAGTGTGTGATAAAGCTATCTCTTAAAATTCTCATCATGGGTAAAATCATTATCACGAAAACATAATTGCTCGTACAAAATGTTGGTTAAAGGGTATATGTCGTTGCAGTGCGTGAATATCAGCTACCAGTAAAAAGTTATTGAAAGACAAAACGTGTAACTAAAAGTTGTAAGTGACATGTGCCGAGTTAGGTCATTGTACGTGTTTGTTGCGCAAGCTTACGAGAGTTTATCAAAACATAATTTTATTTTTTTTAGAAAAAATAAGCTACCTTTAAAAATAAGTCTCATTTGTTATTTTAGTTGACATATCTTGTAAGAACATGTAAAAAAATAACTTAATAAATAAAATGCTTTTAAAACTAGCATTTTAAAAACATCTAACTCATGATCCGACAACAAACTTCAACAACTCAGCTCTTACAACATATATCGTTAATATTATCAAACATAGTTAAACAATGGTTATTAGTCTTACTAGCATTGAACTATTAACATGCGACTTTAATCATAAAACTAGGTTTAAAATTTAGGTCTATCCGTCACTACTTTGTTATATTTTTGAATATTTGATGCTTTAACCCTAGCTAGTATTGACCTCACATAGACTTACGATTTCATATTGATCTCTCTCTAAATCTTTTTCCGTAGAAACAAGGTACAAAAGATACATTTTATGACCAATTTGATATTTGTAATTAACCTATTTACATGTTTTTCATTTATTTTTAGTTGAGGAGTACTATCTTTTTGTTCTAATTCGGCTTTTGACTATTCTTTTCTTAGGAGAAGAAGATGGATGAACTACAAAGCATACTAAACAAGGCGACGACAAGTAACAATACGATTATAATAACTACTCTAAACGATGCTTGGGCGGAACCAAACTCGATGTTTGATTTGTTTCTTGAGAGCTTTCGAACAGGGAATCAAACACGAATGTTTCTAAACCACTTAGTTGTTGTAGCTTTGGACCAAAAGGCGTACTCTCGTTGCTTGAAGCTACATCCTCATTGTTATTATCTTAGTACCGATGGTGTGGACTTTTCTGAAGAGGCGGATTTTATGGCAGCCGATTATTTGAAAATGATGTGGAGAAGAATCGAATTTCTTCGTAATGTACTAGATTTAGGGTACAATTTCGTCTTCACGGTACTAACTTTTCTTTCATATATACGAGTATGCGATTATAAAAAATAATACTACACAAAAATAATGTGGTTTTCTGATCAACTGAAATTCCAAAAGTACATAAATATTTATTAATCATTTTATTTAATTAGGATGCAGATATAATGTGGTTTAGGGATCCATTTTCACACTTCCATGAAGATGGTGATTTCCAAATTGCTTGTGACTACTTTAGAGGCAACCCTATTGACCTAAACAATCTACCAAATGGAGGTTTTACTTATGTGAAGTCAAACAACAAGACAATCCAATTTTACAAATATTGGTATGATTCAAGGTTAACTTATCCTGGTTTACATGACCAAGATGTGTTCAATAAGATAAAGTTCGACCCCTTTATCCGTGACAACGGGCTACAAATAAGGTTCCTTGACACGGCTTTCTTTGGTGGATTTTGTGAGCCAAGTACGGATTTTGACAAAGTGTGCACTATGCATGCAAATTGTTGTGTTGGGCTGGAGAACAAGGTTCATGATCTCGGAATAATGCTACTAGATTGGCGAAAATACATGCACTCGTTTGTGAATCATACCGCACTCTTTGATACGGTTTCTTGGACAGTTCCTCAATCCTGCAGGTACTCTACAACTTTTTTTAGATAATTCTTATTGTTACCTACTGATCAACACACTTCTATTTTGTATTTGTACACTTTAACCTAGAATATGGAGGAACAACATATCATATATGTAGAATTGCTTATATAGCTTAATTGAGATTATCTGTGCAAATATGCAAATCACCTCCTAGCCTTTACCTGATTGTCTAATACTTTAGTAGCATTAAGAACCACGTTTGATTATAAATATCGAGTTAATAAACAAGGCCAACCTTGGTGCAATTATACATTTTAGTAATGTTTCCAGCTAAATATATTTGAATGATTTCAATAAAATAATTACATTTATGCAAGGTAACGTGGTTATTCTTTAATACAAATTGGTTTGATATAATGATACTAATCAATAATGGTTTACTTTCAGGGGATCTTTCCAAAGGCCTCGTACTCCCAAGAAGAAATTTGATGATGAAATAAAGAGTTGATAATTTTGTTAACCGAAACATCAAATTTTGTAAAATCACAATCAAATTTGATTGTGTCGTAAATTCGTAATTCTTAAAAATACTGCAAATAGGCAGTTGTATAGGTGTTGGAGCTAAAAACGAACAATGGTTGTTTTGACAAAATATTATATAAACGGTATAAAGAATCCGAAATTATATTGTCTTGTAAATGACATTCACATAAATACATAATTGTAAAAATTGTTTTGGGCTAAAAGCTAGAAAAAACGGGTTCATCTTGCCCAAAACTTATACCACACATTCAGCAGGGGTGTCCACAATTCACGTAATACCCACACGTACTAAAAACTGAAATCGAATTGAAAGAAGAAAACTGAACCAAATTGTAATCGAAACGAAGTTATCCAAACTGAACCAAATTAAATGTTTGGTATTCGGTTTTGATATCTGTTGATAAGTTAAATTTTCCCTTATTAAAGTACATGGTGTTGTACGATATCGACAACAAACTCAAAGTTTGATAACGTAGAACCGTTAGAACGCGAGTTGTATCGACCACAAGTAGCAAACACGAGAGACTACAAAGAACCGACAATAATATATGCACACGATATACCCTCAAACCCCCTTTATTAATAACCTTAATAAAGATTACATTGAGAAAAAAAGAATTCAATTAACTAAGATCCCCTCGTCCTTATTTTTAGAGATGAGGGGTAGGCATCTCCTTAAGTCAAATAAGAAACTTCATATAAACCAATTTAAGGAGGTTAACCTAAATATTTCATAATACTAGTCTATGTATAATCTATATTACAAATTACACTTAAGTCCGTAAAATATATTTAAGTTTACTCTTAAATTCCCACAATTTACACCTTAGGAGTAACACTTAAAAATAACCGATACTCAACACCTTTTACCGGTGTTGGAACCTCGAACCCGGGACCACCTTGTAAACCAGGCATTGTACTTTTGTATTTTCCATAGATTAGCTTTCATAAACTCCTCCACTTTCTTCTTCTCAGCAACATTATCCTCTGCACCTTCTTGTCCAGGTACTCCGGTTACCGTAATGTTTGCCCCCACCCTTATACCAAGGTGTACCTTTCTCTGCTCATTTACCAAGCAGCCCGTGTTTGTATTTTATTCAGGTTGTTTGTCCTCCAACCGTATTTGAGCCACTGCAGCATGATCGTTACTAACCTTAAATACCTCAGCTTCACGATCCCCTTGAGCTCCATGCAGTTCCACCTCAAACCAAACACTTTTATTAACTTGTACTCCATGGACTACCGTTTTAACACCAGGACCAAGGTGTTTGAACCCAACTTTTTTATTACCAAGTTGTTTGAACCTAACTTGTTTAGAACCAAGTGGCTCTAATCCAACTTATTTTGAACCTCCATGCTTTTGTACACCAAAAGTTGTCACTTTTGCTTCCAAAGTATACACACAGCTTTGTTTCTTGATCCCGGTCATCATAAACTGACAACCTTTGATCACCTTGATTCTACCCATCTACATCTTTATAGTATAACCCTTTTTTTCAAGAGTACCCAATGAAATCAAACTTCTTCTTAACCATGGAACATACCTGACATCTTCGAGTATAAAGTTTAACCCATTATGCAATTGTATCTTCACTCTCCCTGTCCCTTTGATAGTGCATGTCCTGTTATCACCTAACCGAACCGAACCACCATCAATATCCTAGAAGTCATACAAGAAATTCCTCCTATGTGTCATATGATAAGACCCAACTGAATCCATTACCAATTCAACCATCTCATATCCCGACTACCACCAAGGCTTCTCCAAAGTAGGCATTACCTTCGTCATCAGAAGAATCATAATCCTGATCATGTTTACCCTTCCTGACGAACCCACTTGAATTCTTCATTGGACAATCTCTCTTTAGATGATCTTCTGAATGACATATGAAGAACCTGAGTTTATTAGTTCCACTCCTTGACTTAGACCACAAACTTCCACCAAAATGAGCTTTCCTTGAATGATCTAACCTTCCTCTTACATATAACATGTCACCAGTCTCTTCCTTTGTGCCTTCAGGTCTTTTCTTCAACTCCCTTAAATTCAGAGTTGCTAGAACATCCTCCATTGTCAAGGATTCCCTATCATACAACAATGTCTCCACAAAGTTTTTGTAAGACGCGGGCAACGACGTAAGTGACATAAGTGTATGATCTTCATCCTCAATCTTGATATCAATATTCTCCAAATCAAGTATCAACTTATTAAAATCATCTGTATGATCACCCAATTTCGTACCTGGACTCATATAGTATGTGTACAAATTCATCCAGCAAATGTTTCCTTGGTAACCTCCCGTAAAAAACGGTCTCCCAAGCATAGAATCAAGAAACTGTATGCCTTCTTTATCAAAGCATCCCCTTCACCTGCTTCCATGTCCGCGGGTAATATCTCAAATTTAACATCGCATCCCTGTTGTACGATTAAAGCACACATCTTTATTTGTCATAACCCGAAGTCATTCTTCGCATCGAATTTTTCGATGTTAAACCTAGTTGTCGAACTAGCCATTCTTCTTTAAACTTGCCAAGTTGTTTCTTGACCAATTTTACCAACAAGCCTCGCAAGTCATGCGCAATATACCCGTTGTTGCTAAAAACCATTTCTTTCAAATCGATTTAATTAAGATAACCCAAAACCCTCGATTACAAGCAACCCGATCGTTAACGTGAAACCCAAGCAAACCACGATAAAACTTGAACCACAAGAAAATACCCTTCTTGCAAAATAAATTTATTAGCAAACCTAAACCCTTTATTTCAAACAAGCAACCCCGATCGTCAACTTATTGAACCACTAAAAACTCGTAACAACGATCTTCAAGTTCACTTTTAAAACCCAAAGGCTACACTTGCAATTCGGTATTCTAAAAATCGATTTTCTTTCCACCTTCGTAGTATTTTGATGTTGAAAATATAACAATTATAACCCACCAAAAATATTGACGTCGACATATAAAAGTTATAATCCCACCACAAAGAAACGAATTAAACAATTCTCCTTTTAATTTTCCTCTCGTCGACCCGGTCGTTACTTCAAAAACGATTCGTAAAACACGAAAACGAAACCTCGATACTTTCGATCTAGCACTTGAACTTCGTTGACCACTATAGTCGTGGCTCTGATAACACTAGTGGTATGATACCGACAACAAACCCGAAGTTCGATAATACGAAACCGCTAGATCGCGAGTTGTATCGAGCACACGTAGCGAACACGAGAGACTACAAAGAACCGACAATAATATATGCACATGATAAACCCTCAAACACCCCTTTATTAATAACCCTTTAAATATTACATTGAGGAAGAAGAATTTAATAATTTAGGATCCCCCCTCATACTTATTTAAGATATGAGAGGGTATGCACCTCCTTAAGTCAAATAGGAAACTTCCTATAAACTAACTTAAAGAGGTTAGCCTAAATACTTCCTAATACTAGTCTATTACTAATCTATATTACAATATAATTTAAGTCAAGTTTATTCCTAAATTTCAACAATCGGCTTAGCTTGTAAAAAACATAACTTGTTATATATGTTTTTTCCTATAGGGTGTTTAGAGAGTGTTTGTATTTTTCTTATTTTGCAAGTCCTTGGTTGCTATTCTAGAAAGGACTAATGATGAAAAGGTGACAAAAGCTCAAAAGGTTAATGTGTTGAAGTTCGGAAGTTATGGACTAGTTTGCAGCCTAAGTATTAGCTAGCTATATAAGGCGTTTTTCGGCTTAATGTCTATCTTTATCTCTCTTTCTCCCTCTCTAAAAGTTTGTAACCTCAAACCGTTCTCTCTCTCTCTCTCTCTCTCTCTCTCTCTCTCTCTTTCTCTCTCTCTCTCTCTCTCTCTCTCTCTCTCTCTCTCACACACACACACACACACACACACACACACACACACACACTCACACACATACACATATACGTTTGTCTGATCAATTATTTTGATTTTGATAACATTTGGTTTTGTTATCTTGTTGATTATACATACTCTTGTTCAATCGTGTTTGTTGTGATCTTTGATTTTGTTAATAAATTGAACCAAGGGATGGTTGGTTGGGTTCTGTGTACTCTGTTTAATAATTTCTACATGGTATCAGAGTCATGTTGCTTTAAATTTCATTTTTATCGTTTGGGCTTAGATCATGATTTGGGGGGGGGGGGGTTGTTCCTTAGGTGTATTTTTGTTGTTGATGATTGGATCTTAGCGGGCGTGTTATTTCTGTTGATTTGGGTATTGATCATGAGGTTTGGATAATTAGGGTTTTAAAACCCTAATTTTATTAATTAGGTTTTTGTTGTTTTTTGTGGTTGTTGGTTATTTTTCTTGCTGCTTGGTACTGTTGACTAAGTGAATCAAGAGTACAATAGTTGATCTTGGGTTTTCGCTGCTTTATTGCTCTATAAGTCCTCTTTTTGTGTTTAGATCACTTGTTATGTCAAAGAGGGTGCAAACAGGTTCAGTTAACATATTGACAGTGTAAATACCTGATCTAGCCAACCTCGATCCTCATAACAGGATTGTGTAGTCTTGTTTTTATTGTTCTTTTTTCTTAACACGTTGAAGGGGAGTTAGGTGGATTGTTTGTGGTTGTTGTTACGTGATTATTTGTTTATCTTATATGTTTCATTATTGCTTCTATGTGTTATTTTTTGTTTAATCTTTCATCATGGTTGGTGTTGGTTCTAGTAGTACTGACCCCATTAGTAATTTGGATATTGGTAATGTTCTTTATATCAGAATAGTAATTTTAATTCTATAATACTATTATTTTTGTAAAATTATCTAGGACAGAAAACTTTAGAGTTTGGACTGCTGCTACAAAATTGACCTTGAGTATTAGAAATAAAACTGGTTTTATATAAGGGAAACATGTATTAAGACTACTTATGCTAATAATGAACCTTTCGCTAATCAATGGGATAGATGTAATTCTATTGTCTTGTAATGGTTGCTTAACTATGTATCTGAAGATTACTTTCTTGGTCAAATTTTCTCTGATATTGATGTTGAGTTTTAGGTTGAATAAAAAGAAACTTATGATAATTTAGATGGATATGTTATTCTTAATCTGTCAAATAAAATTCATAATTTCAAATAGGATGAATTAACTGTTTGTGAGTATTATCATAAGCTTAATTCTCTATGGAGAGAATATGTATCATGACTACCTAAATGCTCTTGAGATGCTATATAAGATGTTTTGAAACATAATCAGATAATGAAGCTTATGTAATTTTTTATAGGTCTTAATGATGTGTTTCAACCTATTAGGAATAATCTCTTATCTAGAGAGACTCTTCCTGAGACTAAATATGCTTTTGTTATTATTTACAAAGAAGAATCTCATAAAGGTCTTGCCTCTTCTTCTGTCTCTCTCCTAAAAACATACTACTATTTTTATGTCCACAAATAATTTTTCTAATAATAATGAGAACACAATGTTTGATTATAAAAGGGTAAACAATTATGGTAATAATTCTTTTAACACCAGTGGTGATAGAAGACCTAATATAAACTTAAAGTGTAAAAATTGTAGGCAAATTGGTCATATTGAAAGGTGATTTGATTTTATTGGTTTTCCTCCTTGGTATTACAAAAATCTTTAGATTCTCATCTTAAGCTTTAGTTAATATTAGCAACTACCAAAAGCTTATTGGCAAACTCGTATATTTGAATCATACCATACTTGATATATCTTATGTTGTTCATTGCTTGAGTCAACATATGTATTCTCCTTTAGATTCTCATCTTAAGATTGCCGTAAGAGTTCTGAGATACTGGAAAAGATCTCCTGGCTACGGTATCGATCAGATTAATTAGACTAAATATATTTTGGTGTAAAAGTTTATACTGATTTTGACTAGGTGAGATGTCCAATTACTATAAAATTTGTTTCTGGTTTGTGTCTGTTTTTGGGTGATTCTCTTGTTTCTATGAAAAGTAAGAAGCAAACAACTTGTAGAAACTAGAAGGGGGTGAATAGTTTCTTAAATTTACTTGTTTAAAGATCGGTTTTCAAAAATCCTTTTTCAAAAACTTAGACTAGGGTGCTTATGTGAAATCTTCTTATGCACAATATGAACAATAGATAGTGGATCTAAACTAATAAAACACAAGTATATGCAAGGAAAGAATAATGAATGTAAAGAGATAAAGAAAAGAAAGATCAAACCAAACACCAATGATTTATAGTGGTTCGGCAACGAAGCTCACTCCTCGTTCCTACTCCACTCTTTGAGTACTCCTTACTCGAGAGTTCACTAATCAACAAGCTCCTTAAGGTGGAGAAACCGTACACGTCGCTTAACCAGTTTCTTACTCTAAGCTAAAGTTCGAGCCCTAATCTTAACTAGGACCAATCTACACCAATATACTTTAAGGCCTAAGTATTAACCACAATACATACATAACTTACAAATTTACACAACAATTTGGATCTTCACAACTACACAAGAATCAATATAAAGTTTGATCTTCAATGGATCTTGAGGTAGACACAACCCTTCAAGGATGAAAGTGTTCTTCTCTTTGCACTTGAGAGGATGAGAGTGGAGGAGAAAGATTCACTTCTAAACAAGTAGTAATCAACCAAATACCAAGGATTTGAGTGATTTAAGAAGGTGGATTGAATCTAGAAATTTGTGTGCAAAAGAGGTGAAGAGAAAATCTAGAAATGATCCACTATTTATAAGACAAGGCTCCAACGGATCTATCTGCTTGCGGTTCATTAATTGACATGCGTTTCATTATCAATAATGAACCGCCTAGCTATTTAAGGAACCACATAGACTAGACTTCGCTCCTTTTTGTCATTTAGTGGGTTAGTCACATCTGGTGAAGTTTTTATCCTCAAATGATATTCCTAAACCATATGGAATATGTCATTTTCAAATTTCTAATTTAATAAAACATTTTCTTATATCTAAAGTTTAATAAAAACTTTTGTCACTTAAAAATAAAAGTGAGTTTTAAGAAAAACTAAATCCTTGATCACTTAGTTAGGTTGAGAACTTGTTTATTAATACCTTAAGTGATAATGGATGAAATGAAAATATGAACTCAAGAATTCGATTTTTGTTATTTTCGTAAATGCTTATTTTTATATATTGTCGTAATCAAAACAAAGTGAGACCGAAAAATGCAAGTAACATATTTAGACATCGCATTATCAATCTCCCCCTTTTTGATTTGACAATACATAAACTCAAACAAGTATGAAAATAAGATTTTCGAAGACGAGATTATTTTATTTATCCCTTTTGTCAAAGCAAAAAGCTAGCAAAAGTCTTCGAAGTAGAGAAGAAACGGAATTTGCTAATGCCCCCCCCCCCTTGGTTCTTACTCCCCCTTGCTTGGGCACCAAGGAATCGAGCTATGGTGACAAGCTACATAGAAGGGTTAGAAGAAGAAAAGAGGCACCCAACCAGATATCACAAAGGTCACACAATAAAATAAATAAGAAGAGAAGAGAAACATAACCAAGATCCATTATAAATTATGTTAATCCAAAAACATGAGAACATACAAGGAGAAAAATAAGTCATACAAAGATGTATGAAACACAAGCCTAAAAATTAAGCATGAATCTAATCCTAGTTACACTAGAATTCTAAGATTTGCTTAAATTAGATGTCTTATTAATAAGCAACCCAGATGCTTAATTAGAAGACGAAGTAGTAGCGAAATATGGTGGTGGATGCTTGGCAATGGTCTCATAGTCATAATGAAGAGGAGGCTTGACTAAGAGACTCTTAATGTAAATCAACTCCTCATAGATATGAGCCATAGCAAGATGTTGATATCGACAACAATGACAATATGTTCCATAATACATGACATTATCATGTGAGGTAGGAAGAACACAAAAGGGAAGTGGTGGAATAGAAGAGTTTCCAAAATAATTTTTCTTAGAAGGAGAAGAAATTTGATTAAATGTGTTCTTGGGTGAATTTGGATTAAGAGAAATTGGAGAAAATGGAGGAGAAGCAAGGCTTTCATTTGGTGAATAAGACATTTTGATTTGAGAAATTGATGCAAAATGCTTAGGGTTAAGTAGAGAAAGCACAAGATATTTTGGGAGTGGTCAAAGGCTTGAAACAAAGATTCCAAAAAGTGTTGGAACAATTTTGGAGTTTCAGAAAACCCGAATCTGGAGGCTTCTGCCTGCGGTTCTTTATCTCAACCTGCGGTTCAATACATATATTGAACCGTGGGAAAATCAAAGAACCGCCCATAGAGGGTGTGTTTTGGGGGATAAGGAGAATTTTCCAATTCAACAAATCCTAATTTTCTAGTCTAACTAATCATAGAGACATGCCTGAAAGCAATAAAAGACTAAGAAATACACAAGATCTCAACAAACACGACTTTGACCAAAATACATGGATTCTAAAGTAAAATCGATGTTGAAGGTGTGATTATCTAGACATATAGTCATGACACATAGATCCTCCATAGTTAAATGTTGTTCTCGATATATTTGAGTGACTTATACATATGAATTATGTATGCTCGATATCAATAGCAAGAACCCATGAAAAACGTTTTTAGATTGAATTAACAATGCAAAAACATTTCTCGACCATTTTCGAAAGAACTTTGAGATATTTGAAAAAGAGAAGAGAAATTTTCAAAAAAGAGTTTAAGAGACTCAATAACTCAAAGATAGAGAAGACTCAAAATAGAAAAGAATCGGTTAAAGAAAATGCGCAATTAAGGTATATGTTCCATTAAACCTAGACCTAGATGCAAGTAATTAAAAGGTTCCCTCTTAAGTGTCTTAGTGAAGATGTCGGCTAAGTTTTCTACCGAGGGTACCTTCTCAATCGAAATGTTACCCTTTTGAACATTATCCTTAAGGAAATGGTGGCGAATCTCTATGTTCTTAGTTCGCGAATGTTGCAGGAGATTCTTACTAAGGTCCATTTCACCCTTAATATCACACATGATGGGAACATCATTGAGTGTAATCCCGTAATCAATAAGCGCTTGCTTCATCTATAGAGCTTGTTGACAAGCTTTACCGGCACTCACATACTCGGCTTCCGTGGTGGATATAGCAAGAACGGTTTGTTTCTTAGAGAACCAAGAAGTTAAACAACATCTCATGAAGGTACAAACTCTACTAGTGCTTTTCCGGTCCACATAGTCTCTCGCATGATCCGAGTCTACGTATACCATAGTTTCTACCCCGGTCTCTTTAGGATACCATAATCCTAAATGTATAGTACCTTTAATGTATGAAAAGATACGCTTAACCGCTTCAAGATGAGAGGTTTTGGGAGCCTCTTGGAAACGTGCACAAAGGCAAACACTAAACATGATATCCGGTCGACTTGTCGTTAGGTGCAACAAACTACCAATCATACCTCTATACTTGGTGTTGTCTACTGAATCACTATCATCATCTAGGGTGAGTTTAGTATCTGAGGCCATAGGGGTCTTCATAGGTTTAGAGTCTTATAATCCAAATTTCTTTAGTATTTCTTTAACATACTTATATTGATTAAAGAAAATACCATCGTCCATTTGTTTAATTTGGAGTCCTAAAAAGAAGTTAAGTTCTCCCATCATGCATAATTTTTGCAAAGTCATCACACATACTTTGACAAGTTGAACCAAATATAATGTCATCAACATATATTTGTACGATTATGAGGTGAGAACCTTTCTTCTTTGTAAAGAGTGTATTGTCTACCATTCCCATGGTATACTCATGTTTTACAAGAAGCGCTTTAAGTCTATCATACCAAGCTTTGGGTGCTTGTTTAAGACCGTAAAGAGCTTTCTTAAGCTTGCAAACATGATCCAGTTTCTCAAAATCAATGAAGCTGGGAGGTTAAGCTACATATACCTCCTCATTGATCAAACTGTTAAGAAATGAACTCTTTACATCCATTTGTTGAAGCTTAAAGTCTAATGCACAAGCATAAGCTAAAAGGATCCTAATAGACTCTAACCCTGCTACCACTGCATATGTCTCATCATAATCAATCCCTTCTTGTTAATTATAGCCTTGAGCTACAAGTCTAGCCTTGTTAAGAGACACAACACCGTTTTCATCTAACTATTCCTATACACCCATTTGGTTCCTATGATGGTAGTAATTCTAGGTGGAGGAACAAGTTACGAAACGTCATTAACAATGAATTGATTTTATTCTTCTTGCATGGCGATGACCCAACTCTCATCCATCAAAGCTTCTTTAACATTCTTTGGTTTAAAAGAAGACGAAACAAAAGAAGTTACTTTGATCTTGGACTTGAGATCTAAGGGTCCTTTGATTAAGGTCTCCTATCAAGTTTTCGAGAGCATGATCCTTAGACTCTTTAAATTTTACTCATTTTCAACATTAAGGTATTCAACTCCTAGTTTTCTAACCTCTTTGGCTTTAACTATATCTATTCATCTAAGTCATCATCTACCAAAGGTGGTGTCTTAGATAAAGGTGGAGTTTCATCGAATGTCACGCTGAGTGATTCTTCAATTACACCTGAGGTTCTATTAAGGACTATGTATGCTTTACTAGTTTAGGAATAACCTAAAAAGATACATTCGTACGACTTTGGGTCGAACTTAGTAAGGTAGTCTTTGGTGTTGAGAATAAAGCACTTGTTTCCAAACACCTTAAAGTATTCCAATGAGGGTTTCTTACCTTTAAGAATCTCATAAGGGGTCATACCTAGGAAAGGTCGAACAAGAATTTGGTTGAGAATATATGTCGATGTGTCAACGACATTGTACCAAATATTTTGAGGAAAAGATTGCACGTTTAGCATGGTCCTACTCATCTCTTGGATAGTCCTATTCTTTCTTTCAGCTACCCCATTTGGTTGTGGAGTGCTAGGAGCCGAGAAGTTATGGGTAATACCATGAGCTTCACAAAAGGCACCAAATTACACTTCATTATCAAATTTTCTATCATGATCCGTCCTAATAGAGACAATTGGACATCCTAATTGATTTTGGATCTTCTGACTAGAGATTTCGAAATGATCGAAAACTTCATTCTTATTAGCCAAAAATCTAATCCAAGTGAATCTAGAATATCATCAACTGTAACTAGGGTATAAAGGTTACCTTCATAACTCCGTATGACGGAAGGTCCAAAGAGATCCATATGTAGGAGCTCTAGGCATCGAGAGGTCGATACCAAATTATTGGCCTTGTGACTTGAGTGAACTTGCTTTGTAACTTTGCAAGCATCACAAAAGTGACTATCAAACTTAATCTTGGGTAATATCTTACCAAATCCTTAGAGACTAAATATTGAATTAAACTCATATTAACGTGACCTAATCTCCTATGAAAAAGAGTAGAACTATCATCTAAAGTAGCTAGACATAAGTTGTCTTTAGACTTCCTATTTGACCTTCATGACATAAAGCCCATGCTTTCTAACACCTTTTCCAATGATCTTTCCATCTTTTACGATCTCGCTATCATATTCGGAAAAGATGACCTTACACTTATTGTCACAAATTTGACTTATGCTTAGTAAATTAAAACCTAAGTTATCTACGTGCTCAACATTTTCAATGGTCATGGAGTCAAGAGAAACCGTACCTTTGCCGTTGATGTTACCACGTAGTTTACTTGCGAAAGTGACGTTACCTCCATTATATGCTTTGTAAGTAGAGAACAAACTTCGATTACCCGTAATGTGTTTAGAACAACCACTATCCTTAATTTAGTCGTCGGGCTCCAAATCAAGTCCCAAGCATATATAGGTAACAACATACAAAATCAAACATTTGGTCCCCAATATCTCACGGGTCCAAAGTTGTTAGTTACAAATAACCTTTGTATTTGGTTGGGATGCATGAATGGAGGACCCATACCCAACAGAGAAAAACATAGTTGAAAATTATTCCAATTCATATGAGCATTTTTATGTCCATTGTTTTTCTTAGAAGTCTTTGATCTTGACCTAGAATTAATATTGTTTATAGGTGTTGGTGTTTTAATTCTAGGTCGTGACTTAGAATGATCATTCCTCTTAGGTGTTGGTGTTCTACTTCTAGCCCTTGAATCATTTCTAACTTTTGGAGGAGTAGATGATTGTCTTGATACATTTTTCATTTCTATTAAAGGTTTACTTAAAGGCTTGTAGAATTTATCAGGTTCCTTTTATCAAGTATAGGTAATTTAACATTGTTAACCACAAGATGTTTTGGCCTTTTACTGAAAATACCCTTTTCAGAAAGTTGAGAATTTTCATCTACAGAGGTCTCTGTCCGCGGTTCTTTATCTTGACATGTGGTTCCATAAATATATGGAACTGCCCCATACTTTGGCGAACCGCGGGCAGAAGGTTGTTTTATAAAAATTTGACTTGTTTTGGTTCACTATTAGATGCTTCATTAGTGTTAAAACCCAACCCAAGTCTTTCCCTAGAATAAATTTTTCTACTTAACATATCATCAAGAGCACTAGTACTTTTCATGAACTTTTCCAAGTTAATGGAGGTGCTCTTGAGATCTTCATTCTCTTGTCTAAGACTTTCACAACTTAGACAACCTAAATCAACTTTTTTATTTTTCTAAAGCTTAGCCAAATTATCTCTTAGCTCACTAATCTCATTTTCAAGCTTGGACCTAGATGATTTTAGCAATTTGTTCTTTTCAATGAATTTTAGACTTAGTTTGCATAGGTTATTATATTGACATTCTCATTCTAAATCATATATAGAGGAACTATCATTGGTATAGTATTCGGTTTCGGAATGTACCTCTTTAGAAGAATGAGCCATGAGACACTTCTCGTCTTTAGCATTGTCATCACATTCTTCACCACTATCGCTCCACGAACCACCAACAAACGCCATGTGATTCTTGTTGCGAGATGGTTTGGGACATTCTTCGATGAAATGGTTTGGATCACCGCATCTAAAGCATTTTATATCACCTTTGTCATTCTTGACAAATCGGTTCTTGGAAAAAGCTTTCTTGTCATTGCTTGGTTGTCTCACGTATTGACTTCGCCTTTTGAAGAACTTCTTGAAGGCTCTAACCGCCATAGCATATTCCTTATCGTCACTTTTCGAGGAGGAACTTTTGTGGTACTTTGCACTTTCTTGCCCTTTAGGCTTTAGTGTTAGAGACTTTATTTCACTCTTGCTTTTCACCATTTCGGAGTCCTTCAAGATTATCATTTCATGAACTTTCAAGTTACCAATAAGTTCATCAAGTGATAGAGTGGTGAGATCGTTTGATTCTTCAACTGTCGTGACTTTAGCTCTCCATTTGGATGCAACGCCCGAAGAAACTTCCTAATATTTTTCTTGCTAGAAAAACCTTCATCAAGTGCCTTTAGACTAGTAATAATAGTATTAAACCTAGCAAATGCACTATCAATAATTTCATCTTCTAAGATGACAAATTGTTCATATTGTTGAACAAGAATATCGATTTTTCTTTATTTGACTTGGCTGTTACCTTGGTGGGTTAATAAAAGAGTGTTCCAAATATCTTTAGCGGTTTTACACATAAAAATCCTTTCATACTCTTTCTTAGGTAAAGCATTATTAATAATCATTTTAGCCTCATTATTTTTAGCAATTTTTTTCTTAGTGTCATCATTAGAATAATAAAAATTGACTGGCTCTTTCTTTTTAAAAACTTCATTATATTGATAAGACAAAAAGACATCAACGGTAATAACATGCCAAAGATCTAAATCTGTTAATTTCCGTAAGTCTCAAATCTATTTTTCTAATAAATAAAACTATCGGTTTCAAAAAAAGTGGTCTTTTAATAATTGTCTTTTTAGTTCGTTTTTCTCGACTCAATACGAATTGATATAACGTTTCCAAATTAGACTTAATTGTTTTTGGTTAAAAATACTTGATTGGTTTCTATGACTACTTTGCACACAAAGCATGTAAAAATGTAAAAATATACTATATTATCTACGTATACGTACTATCTAAAAACATGTAGCACGTAAATCAATTAAATGCATAAAATGCAAAAAAATGGAGAATACAAATTTAAACTGCTAGGCACGCAAATCGAGAATTTCTACTAATATTAAATTCTGAACTAATATAATTTGTCTACTACTAAACTGAAATGTAAACAAGAAACGCAAATTTAACTCAAAGTCTAATACAAGGAATATGAAATCCAACAGTGCATGAATCAATAAGGCCCAACTAAACACCAACTGGCCCAATCAGGAATCTAATAAGCCCAGTAGACAAAGCAGACAGTCCAAAATTCACAACCAGAATACTACTAATGCACATTAACTCGTTAAAGATAACTAACTATCTACCTGAATAGGGACTGTGAATGAAATAACAGAAAACACAATGAAGGACCTAATGTGTAAATCGGCTAAACTTAGACAAATTGTATTGCAAAATCAAATGGAGATGCAGCTACAGTGTACACGTTCAGGGGTCGAATTCATACAACTACCAAACTAGCATATGGAAAACTTTGCACAGAATAAGTGGTTTGATACTAATTTTCTACTCCTCAACCTAGAATTTTTACCAATCAGACTAATATTCTCCAAACTCAATTACACTATCTTAATATCACTTAAAATTCTATGTTACTCTACCATGAATAAAGCAATTCAAGATCAAATGCAGAGTTTTTCTAACCCAAAAGCTATTTCAATGAAAACTCAGTCTCTGAATGGAAATGCAAACTAACTTCTAAAACATGATTCATAGCAGAACATTCAAAACAAGTATGCACAGAAAATATTCTACAAGTACAAATCTAGCAGATTACACTAAGATTGTAGAAAAGAAATTAGAATGCAGAAAAAATAGAACACGCTTAACCATGACATCCGAAGCCAGTCCTTTGATGTCGAGAAGCGGAGCGCTGATCTCGCTTAATACAAAACACCACCAAGACTGAATCCAAAGCTACGCTACACTGCTACCTCCATACAGTACATCCAAATCCTGCATATATTCACAATTAACCTGCAAAACAGATTTAAAACCAAACACTGCTACACTTATGATTTACTAATATTTGATGAATCGAGTCTTCTAAACTACCAATCACAAAGATAGCATAACCTTCACAATAAACCTGCAAAACAAATCAAACACAAGAATCCAACTATATGTGCTATCTATATTACAGCTTAACAGATTTATCAAAGAAAGCTTGATCGAAAACTTCGAATTACACCAACTGATCTTCAGAAAACTTATCTATATCATCTAAACAGAAAACACTGGCAAATTCATCTAAACTGATAAAAATCTGATACTCAAACAAACAACTGATAAGATTTTAACTGCTCAAAAATCTTTACCAAAAAATCTACAAGTTCAACTCTTTTAAAACTAAACACAAATCACAAGCTTTTAGAAATACAAACTTTTAATATCAAACTGACAGTTTTAAGCTACAATGATCTAATCTTAACAATTTTAAGCTACAATGATCTAACTGTCTCGAAACTGAAACTGAAATTGATTTAACAGATTTGAAAACTCAAAACTACATGAACAAAGCAGATTATAACGTGAACAATATCATTACTCTATAACGTGAACAGTATTATTATGAACAAAGCAGATTATAAGAAAACTGAATGATTATAAGAAGAAGATTATGAGAGCAAAGCTTTAAAGAGAACTGAATGATTTCATTAATGGAGGAAAACTGTTACATGATTAACAGAAAATATAACAGATTTAACAAACTCAAAACTAACTTTGTGTGCGAAAATTAAACTAATTAACTAATTCTACTAACTAATTAACTATGTGTAATCTACACCTAAGCTAACCCCTGAAAATGAGCTCTTCGTCTTCCTTTTATAGGCGTCAAGAGAGGAGAGATGACGTGTTTCTTCCAATCAGGAATGGACACGTGTAAAATACGATGATCTTGAACTCGTTCTTCATTCTTGATATTGGGCATTTCTTTATCTTCAACTCTTGATCTAATTAACATATATCTTCTTGTAGAGGAGATTGTGATGATCATTTTTGTAGTTAGAGTCTTCAACTGAATCTTCGTGGATCGTCCTTGATTTGTGTTTGCAGGTTTTGAGGTGGAAAGAAGAAAAATACGTCGGTTTCTTTCTCTCTCTTTGGGAAGATGAAGACGAGTTTGGGTTATGTTTGACCGAGACTTGGTCAAATGACCAAGTTATATTACTTTCTTTCCATTTAATTTCCTTTAAGTCCTTCATCTTTCCATCCTTAATCAAAAGTGTATAAACTTTTTAGCACATTTTCCTTTCATCCTCATCTTTGTAGAAAATTGCAAGTTCAGCCCTTGATCCTTGAAAACTTGGCAAATAAAGTCCTTGAAGCATCTTTCGTCTCTTTCTTTGTCTTTTGTGATATAAATCCCTTGAAAACGCGTCTTTGTTCCAAAATGTATCTTATTTACCTGAAAACACATAAAACACAAATACACGCGTAATTCTGATATTTTAAAGTTAAATATTATGTATTTGACTGTGTTTTTAGTGGTATTTGGATCATTATTGATGAGTGTTTTCACACTTATCAACTCCCCTCCACTTGACCATTGCCATGACCTCATGCAATGCAGCATTTCAAAGCTCTAAAGTGCACTTTTCTCATAATTAACCAACCTTGGCCATTTTATGATTTAATAAACTAAACTATACTACATGATGAATGGTTTTGAATATTTATAATGCAATGCAAAGAAAAAAATTCTATTTATATATTTTTGGATTTTTATTGAAATGGTTTTGATGGAAATAACTCATAAAGAAATCAATGACTTGAATTAGGGCTTTGGTACCATGGACACTTATCACCCTCAAGTTTCACTTTCCCCATACCAAGCTTAAAAATGGGATCATTGTATTCACAAGTAAAAAGTGCATTAACTTATTCATGACAATTAAATGTGGAACCGGTTATTATTTGAGCAAATTGCTTCAAGGCAAATTTGTCATTATTTAAAGCGTGAAATATGAGAAATGTAAAATCCAAAAATAAGGAAGCACGGTTTTAATCCTAAGTAATCTTCTCATCCATTACTTGAAAAACCGCTCACAATTAATATAAGTCCGTTTCAAGAATAATAAGTCATTCGCCTTATGTGTAAAATCCTTATGTCATGCTTTCATAAGTAGCTATACACTCGCTAAGGAAAAAAATAAAACTCACGCAATAATTTACATCCTCCGCCTTTTTGAGACTTTGGATCTTCAACCCCGCAACCCGTCAAGGTAATATTGGATTGGAGCAATCTATTGAAACCCCGCAACCTGTCAAGGTAATATTGGAACTCAATAGTCACTATAATTAACACCACACTGCCCCTCTTGGGAGTCTTGCATATATTTTTTTTCCTCTTCTTTTTCTTTTTTCTTTTTTTTTTCTAGCCACTCATTTTTTTTCATAAGCCGCTCTTATTTTTCTTTATTTCTCACTAAGAAAGTTGAAAAGAATAAAAGGAAAAACACCCGCTAAATATTGAGCATGTCATAAGTCTAGTACACATAAAACGTTCTAACTTAGAATCTTAAGACGTACTTATACCAAACATGAATGATTAGACAAAAATGCATAAGAGATTACAAACTGATTAAAACCGTTCTTGATTATTTATTAACATATATACATGCGAAGAAAATAGAGGTAAAGAAGAGAAGGGTTTAGCCACAAGTAATTATCATGAAGTTTATCTAGCCCTTTTATACTTGCTTCAACTCTATCATTTCCCATTCTCCACAAATTTAAAATCTCAAATAATGAGAGTGGTGGATGCTTAGCCTAATAGACCAATGAAGGACTACATGGTTAAGGATACTAGCTAGAGAATGCTTGGATAAGCAAACTCGGGTTGAGTCAAAATATCCATGGCGGGCCTAATATGTCAAAGAAGTCTAAACTTGTTAAACCATGTTTTTATTATATTTTTTTTCTCTTTTATATATTTGATGAAGAATAAAAGAAGAAATATGTACAATGCAAATGTGTTGTGCAAATGAAAAATGATTAATGCAAAAATTATGAATGCATATTTTTGGTGGCCAAAGTAGATCAAAAATTTGAAAAATGTTTGAAAAATTAATTTCCAAGTTATCATGAAGTTAAGGCAATGGTTTAGGTAAGGTCACTTCGATAGAAGTCTCCCCTACACTTAAGATAAACATTGTCCTCAATGTTTAAGAGTATTGGAGTGAACTCCCCTACACTTATGACATTGATAATTTTGTTTAACCCAAGTTAAGGAAGAGACAACTAAAGGATATTCATTTTAAGCACAAGTGTTTAGAATATCACAATAGCAAAAACTAATCAAAGTGAACCTGATACACGGGCCTCCTCCATAAGCTCCAAGCATGAAATGTGAGAGAGCAACCCTTGAAACAAACACGAAAAGACGAAGAAAGGCACCCCTCCACTTCAACTCTATTATAACATCCTTTTAATTAAACCTAACCTATTGAAAATCTACTCTACGTTTTCTAACCTAGTTATTCAATGCTTGAGTTTTTTTTAAACCCTAAGTCTGTAGCTCGACTCAGCCCCGAATTAAGTTATCCTTGGAGAAACTATCATGGAGAGTAAAAGATTTACCCTCTTAGGAAAAACTCTCCATGATAAGGTAAAACAAGTTCTTAAGTACATAAAACCCCATAAATATCCACCAGGATCAAATACATAATTGCCCTCCCAAGAATAGCACATCCCAAAAGTGGACTTCTTAATCAATGGTGAGGTGGGTGAGGTTTCTTTGTTTATGATTCTTTCCCTTAAGTGTCCCATAAGATGATAAGGTGATACTTTAAAGTTTCCCACAAGTTTTCCTTTTAATGCATCAAGCGGATACTGAGTTGGCTCAACATTCTCTATACCAGGATCAAAAATCTTTTGCTTCATGGGAAAATAACAAGTTATGGGAGACTTTGAAGATTCTCCTTGATACTTCACAATATGAGAGAAAGGGTGTGGAGTAGTAAGTGTCATCACACTTGTAGAGGAAACCACAATTTCTTTCTTGTTCTTAGAAAACTCCTCATCAAAAACATCCTCATATGGTGACATAAAGAATCTCTCCATTTCAACATCCAAATGATACAAGTCACTATCATCTTGAAATTTCTCAAACATTGGTTCATCAAGTGAAGGCTCAAAGAGATTTTGTGAATTGGTTTGTAAGAAATGTGGTGAAATAAGTGAATTATTTTGGTTATGAGGTGTTTCACAAGGTGGGTAAGAAGGAGTAATAAGTGAAGGGTCATGAGAAGGTTGAGTGGGAATAGAATCTCCATAAAGCAATCTCTCTATTTCACGAATATCCTCATCCCAATTAGAAGAAGATGTATCAACCATAATATCCTCTCTCTTAAGATAAGCCTCAATCTCCTCATTAATCAACTCATCTTCACTAAGCATTCTTTCAATCTTTAGAACATCCTCTTCCCAATTTGAACTAGAGTTATCAATCTCAATATCATCTCTCATAAGACAATCTTCAATTTGTTTATCTATCAATTCATCCTCACTAAGCAATCTTTCAATCTCTAGAACATCCTCTTCCCAATTTGAACTAGAGTTATCAATCTCAATATCATCTCTCTTAAGATAATCTTCAATTTGTTTATCTATCAATTCATCCTCACTAAGCAATCTTTCAATCTCAAAAACCTTATCACTCTCATCAATGATAGAACCCTCCTCATCATGATAGTCATCATAGATTGGCATATCAAGTATTAGTGTTTCAAAAGGTATCTCCTCAAAACTCAAGGTAGTGTGATCATCAAAGAATAGAGGCTCAAAAATGGAGAACTCATCATCACTATATTCATCATAAATTGGTGTATCAAAAAGAGGTGGTTCATCATAACTAGAATCCTCATTTGCTTCCTCATTTGCTTCCTCATTTGCTTCCTCATTTGTGTTGAAAATATGATTCAAAACTCCAAAATGAAATTGTTGGGGTTCATGAATATTCAATGAGGAAGTAATGGAGGCTATGGTCTCAACATAAGGAAGATCATATTCACCACTCTTACAAGCTTCATGAAAGTATTCATTACACACTTCATCAAGAATATCAACGTGATTCACCTCTTTATCAAGAATATCAACATGCTTAACCGTCTCGGGCTCATTGGATTTCTTAGACAATTGTCCCATGTTAAACACAATCTTTTGATCTTCCACCCTCATAATAAGTTCCCCCTCCGCCACATCAATAAGAGTACGACCCGTCCTTAAAAAGGGTCTACCAACAATAAGAGGAACTCTCGGGTCCATATCATAATCAACCACTACAAAATCCGCGGGAAAGGTAAACTTATCAACCCCCACAAACACATCCTCCGCTATGCCTACCGGATAAGCTATGGTACGGTTAGCTAACTAAAGTGTCATTCTAGTAGGTGTGAGCTCGAGAAGTGAAAGTATTTTCCAAAGCGATAATGGCATGAGATTGATACTTGCCCCAAGATCCGCTAGTGCCATGCAGTTTTCCACCCCAGGAAAATTACAAGGTATCAAGAAGCGCCCCGGATCTCCAAGTTTTGTTGGTAAGGTTTTAAGTCGCACGGCGGAACAATTTTCATTAAGGGATGTGTTGGGCAAATCAACCAATTTTTCCTTGTTTGAGAGTAAATCCTTGAACATCTTAGCAAACTTTGGCATATAAGCAAGAGCTTTCGCAAAGGATATGTTGATGTTGAGTTGCTTGAACATCCTTAAGAAATTTGAGACTTGGATGTCATCCTTGTTCTTTAACTTGTCCTTTTTCAAACTTGAAGGATATGGAAGAGTTGGTTTTGGTGTAGGTGGAGTAGGTGTTGTAGTAGAAGATTTGTCTTTGTTAGCTTCTTCATTAGGAGGTGTGGAAGGTAGAGGAGAAGTAGGAATAGGTTGAGAAGGTGTGTTTGATTGAATAGGAGCATTTTGAGGTGGTGAAATAGAGGTAGAAGGTTTGTCACAAGTAGGAACAAAAGTGGATGGAACAATAGGAGGTGTAGGAGGTGAAGGATCCTTTGTTGTCTTTCCACTTCTTGTTGTAATAGCATTGACATTTGCCCTTGGATTTGTTTGTGTGTTAGAAGGTAAAGCCCCTTGTGGTCTTTGATTATAAAGCATCATAAACTTCTTATTTGTGTCTTCATGCATTTCTCTCATTCTTTTCTCATGAGCTTCATTCATTTCTCTTAATCTCTTCTCATTAAGTTGGAACCTCCTTTCATTCTCTTGATTCATTTTGAGAAAAAGCTCAATTGTGTTATAATCTTGTGGAACATTTCCTTGAAAACCTTGGGGTTGGAAAGGTGGTGGTTGAAATCCTTGATTGGATGGATGAAAATTATTTCCTTGATCTTGAAAGGTGTTGGGTGCTTTGTAATTGTTCCCTTGGTAAGCATAACACTCCCCTTGATAGCCTTGAACTTTATCACATTGTTGGTAGGAATGGGGACCTCCACAAGTCTCACATGAAAGAGCAATAGTATTCACATCATTGGTGGAATTCTTGTTCAAAAAGAGTTCACAAAATTTCATGAGTGTGTTGGTCATAGTATCAAGCTTTTGAGAGATCATGTTTTCGATTTGAGGAGTAACACTCTCTTGCACCACATGGACTCTCTCATCAAATTGTGTGTTAGCTTGCACCATCGATTTGTTCTCAATAATGTCCCAAGCTTCTTGAATGGATTTAGAGAAAATATTTCCACCCGCGGAAGAGTTGAGTGAATCTTGGTGGTGTGATCTTAATCCATTATAGAAAGTGTTGATTTGGTGATCCTCATTGAATCCATGATTTGGACATTTCCTCAATAACTCCTTGAAATTTTCCCAAGCCTCACTAAATGTTTGATCATTCCTTTGTTGAAAACCAATAATTAACTTTCTCAAAGCCGTAGTTCTTGATGGAGGAAAGAACTGGTTCAAAAACTTCTTCCTTAAATCCTCCCAAGTGAAGATGCTCATAGATGGTTGCCTATCATACCAATTTCTAGCAAGACCCTCTAAGGAGAACGGGAATAGGATCAACTTAATGGCATCAGGAGGGACCCCATTATACTTACGTGTATTGCAAAGTAACAAGAACCTCTTAATATGGTCGTGGGGGTCATCTATGGGTCTCCCTAAGAAGGGGCTAGAAGAAACCAAAGTGATCATGTGTGTATTAAGCTCAAAAGTGTGTGCGTTTATTTCGGGTATAACGATGGCGTCGGCATTTCCCTCCAATTTCGATTGGAGAATCTCCATAATAGGACGTTGATCCATGGCTACAATAGCGGTGTCGAAAGCGCGATACTCGTGATCGGCTTGATGGACGGTTTTGTTGTTCTTCCTTTTTGGAGAACGAGATACACCAATCGGTATGTTTACACGTGTGCGAGTACACGTGTAAGTAAACACGAGGAATGAGGGAGTAGCCCTCGGTCGACTTTTGAGAGAGAAGAGATTATCTCCCTCGAGGTTCGATATACAATATCCACAAGAAAGTATAATATATATAATTACTACTTGGGTGCAAGACCCCCAATAAAGCCTTCCTTCTTAGAATACGCACTAGTGAACGGGGGGTTAGGTGGCGCGAAGCACTTAAGTACCTATTGACCCTTAGATGGCATTTTATAGCACATCACCTTTCTATTCACTTTGTAGTTTGTATTCTTTGAATTATTGCCTATTGGAAGTATTTATCTATTCTTGCTTTATTGAGTTTGATCGATACGCGTGTCAAGGACCGGAACGCCCCTCAACACGGTGTATTGCCTCGGCAATACTTATGGAGAATATGTGTATTGGTTGTTCTTATACGCATACATATTTAAATATAATAATATAGAGAAAAATATTTTTGTATTTATTTGGTTTTTAAGAAAAATACTATATGTACGTAAAAAACGAGAGAATCCAATAATATATATTTTTGGGTGCAATCTCTTAGGAAAAAGATTGCTTTTTGGATTTTTTATTTTGTTTGGTCAATTCTTTAGGAAAAGAATTGATTTTTGTGATTTTTATTTTTTTTTGTATATTTATCTTTTTTATTTTTTTTATCTTTTTGATTTTTTTTTATCTTTTTTATTTATAATACGTAAAAATAACGTTCACAAAGTGAACGGATCCCAAAATCCAATCGTCTCACTCGAAACCGTTAATCTTCACAAAAAGAACCGGCAGCGGTGGCATTTAATAATTGTCTTTTTAGTTCGTTTTTCTCGACTCAATCCGAATTGATATAACGTTTCCAAATTAGACTTAATTGTTTTTGGTTAAAAATACTTGATTGGTTTCTATGACTACTTTGCACACAAAGCATGTAAAAATGTAAAAATATACTATATTATCTACGTATACGTACTATCTAAAAACACGTAGCATGTAAATCAATTAAATGCACAAAATGCAAAAAAAATGGAAAATACAAATTTAAACTGCTAGGCACGCAAATCGAGAATTTCTACTAATATTAAATTCTAAACTAATATAATTTGTCTACTACTAAACTGAAATGTAAACAAGAAACACAAATTTAACTCAAAGTCTAATACTAGTGAATGAATATGAAATCCAATAGTGCATGAATCAATAAGGCTCAACTAAACACCAACTGGCCCAATCAGGAATCTAATAAGCCCAGTAGACAAAGCAGACAGTCCAAAATTCACAACCAGAATACTACTAATGCACATTAATTCTTAAAGATAACTAACTATCTACCTGAATATGGACTGTGAATGAAATAACAGAAAACACAATGAAGGACCTAATGTGTAAATCGGCTAAACTTAGACAAATTGTATTGCAAAATCAAATGGAGATGCAGCTACAGTGTACAAGTTCAGGGGTCGAATTCGTACAACTACCAAACTAGCATATGGAAAACTTTGCACAGATTAAGTGGTTTGATACTAATTTTCTACTCCTCAACCTAGAATTTTTACCAATCAGACTAATATTCTCCAAACTCAATTACACTATCTTAATATCACTTAAAATTCTATGTTACTCTACCATGAATAAAGCAATTCAAGATCAAATGCAGAGTTTTTCTAACCCAAAAGCTATTTCAATGAAAACTCAATCTCTAAATGGAAATGCAAACTAACTTCTAAAACATGATTCATAGCAGAACATTCAAAACAAGTATGCACAGAAAATATTCTACAAGTACAAATCTAGCAGATTACACTAAGATTGCAGAAAAGAAATTAGAATGCAGAAAAAATAGAACACGCTTAACCATGACATCCGAAGCCAGTCCTTTGATGTCGAGAAGCGGAGCGCTGAGCTCGCTTAATACAAAACACCACCAAGACTGAATCCAAAGCTACACTACACTGCTACCTCCATACAGTACATCCAAATCCTGCATACATTCACAATTAACCTGCAAAACATATTTAAAACCAAACACTGCTACACTTATGATCTACTAATATTTGATGAATCGAGTCTTCTAAACTACCAATCACAAAGATAGCATAACCTTCACAATAAACCTGCAAAACAAATCAAACACAAGAATCCAACTATATATGCTATCTATATTACAGCTTAACAGATTTATCAAAGAAAGCTTGATTGAAAACTTCGAATTACACCAACTGATCTTCAGAAAACTTATCTATATCATCTAAACTGAAAACACTGGCAAATTCATCTAAACTGATAAAAATCTGATACTCAAACAAACAACTGATAAGATTTTAACTACTCAAAAATCTTTACCAAAAAATCTACAAGTTCAACTCTTTTAAAACTAAACACAAATCACAAGCTTTTAGAAATACAAACTTTTAATATCAGACTGACAGTTTTAAGCTACAATGATCTAATCTTAACAGTTTTAAGCTACAATGATCTAACTGTCTCGAAACTGAAACTGAAATTGATTTAACAGATTTGAAAACTCAAAACTACATGAACAAAGCAGACTATAACGTGAACATTACCATTACTCTATAACGTGAACAGTATCATTATGAACAAAGCAGATTATAAGAAAACTAAATGATTATAAGAAGAAGATTATGAGAGCAAATCTTTAAAGAAAACTGAATGATTTCATTAATGGAGGAAAACTGTTACATGATTAACAGAAAATATAACAGATTTAACAAACTCAAAACTAACTTTGTGTGCGAAAATTAAACTAATTAACTAATTCTACTAACTAATTAACTATGTGTACTCTACACCTAAGCTAACCCCTGAAAATGAGCTCTTCGTCTTCCTTTTATAGGCGTCAAGAGAGGAGAGATGACGTGTTTCTTCCAATCAGGATTGGACACGTGTAAAATACGATGATCTTGAACTCGTTCTTCATTCTTGATATTGGGCATTTCTTTATCTTCAACTCTTGATCTAATTAACATATATCTTCTTGTAGAGGAGATTGTGATGATCATTTTTGTAGTTATAGTCTTCAACTGAATCTTCGTGGATCGTCCTTGATTTGTGTTTGCATGTTTTGAGGTGGAAAGAAGAAAAATACGTCGGTTTCTTTCTCTCTCTTTGGGAAGATGAAGACGAGTTTGGGTTATGTTTGACCGAGACTTGGTCAAATGACCAAGTTATATTACTTTCTTTCCATTTAATTTCCTTTAAGTCCTTCATCTTTCCATCCTTAATCAAAAGTGTATAAACTTTTTAGCACATTTTCTTTCATCCTCATCTTTGTATTAAATTGCAAGTTCAGCCCTTGATCCTTGAAAACTTGGCAAATAAAGTCCTTGAAGCATCTTTCGTCTCTTTCTTCGTCTTTTGTGATATAAATCCCTTGAAAACGCGTCTTTGTTCCAAAATGTATCTTATTTACCTGAAAACACATAAAACACAAATACACGCGTAATTCTGATATTTTAAAGTTAAATATTATGTATTTGACTTTGTTTTTAGTGGTATTTGGATCATTATTGATGAGTGTTTTCACACTTATCAACTCCCCTCCACTTGACCATTGCCATGACCTCATGCAATGCAGCATTTCAAAGCTCTAAAGTGCACTTTTCTCATAATTAACCAACCTTGGCCATTTTATGATTTAATAAACTAAACTATACTACATGATGAATGGTTTTGAATATTTATAATGCAATGCAAAGAAAACAATTCTATTTATATATTTTTGGATTTTTATTGAAATGGTTTTGATGGAAATAACTCATAAAGAAATCAATGACTTGAATTAGGGCTTTGGTACCATGGACACTTATCACCCTCAAGTTTCACTTTCCCCATACCAAGCTTAAAAATGGGATCATTGTATTCACAAGTAAAAAGTGCATTAACTTATTCATGACAATTAAATGTGGAACCGGTTATTATTTGAGCAAATTGCTTCAAGGCAAATTTGTCATTATTTAAAGCGTGAAATATAAGAAATGTAAAATCCAAAAATAAGGAAGCACGGTTTTAATCCTAAGTAATCTTCTCATCCATTACTTGAAAAACCGCTCACAGTTAATATAAGTCCGTTTCAAGAATAATAAGTCATTCGCCTTATGTGTAAAATCCTTATGTCATGCTTTCATAAGTAGCTACACACTCGCTAAGGAAAAAAAATAAAACTCACGCAATAATTTACATCCGCCGCCTTTTTGAGACTTTGGATCTTCAACCCCGCAACCCGTCAAGGTAATATTGGATTGGAGCAATCTATTGAATCCCCGCAACCTGTCAAGGTAATATTGGAACTCAATAGTCACTATAATTAACACCACACTGCCCCTCTTGGGAGTCTTGCATATATTTTTTTTCCTTTTCTTTTTCTTTTTTCTTTTTTTTTCTAGCCACTCATTTTTTTTTCATAAGCCGCTCTTATTTTTCTTTATTTCTCACTAAGAAAGTTGAAAAGAATAAAAGGAAAAACACCCGCTAAATATTGAGCATGTCATAAGTCTAGTACACATAAAACGTTCTAACTTAGAATCTTAAGACGTACTTATACCAACCATGAATGATTAGACAAAAATGCATAAGAGATTACAAACTGATTAAAACCGTTCTTGATTATTTATTAACATATATACATGCGAAGAAAATAGAGGTAAAGAAGAGAAGGGTTTAGCCACAAGTAATTATCATGAAGTTTATCTAGCCCTTTTATACTTGCTTCAACTCTATCATTTCCCATTCTCCACAAATTTAAAATCTCAAATAATGAGAGTGGTGGATGCTTAGCCTAATAGACCAATGAAGGACTACATGGTTAAGGATACTAGCTAGAGAATGCTTGGATAAGCAAACTCGGGTTGAGTCAAAATATCCATGGCGGGCCTAATATGTCAAAGAAGTCTAAACTTGTTAAACCATGTTTTTATTATATTTTTTTTCTCTTTTATATATTTGATGAAGAATAAAAGAAGAAATATGTACAATGCAAATGTGTTGTGCAAATGAAAAATGATTAATGCAAAAATTATGAATGCATATTTTTGGTGGCCAAAGTAGATCAAAAATTTGAAAAATGTTTGAAAAATTAATTTCCAAGTTATCATGAAGTTAAGGCAATGGTTTAGGTAAGGTCACTTCGATAGAAGTCTCCCCTACACTTAAGATAAACATTGTCCTCAATGTTTAAGAGTATTGGAGTGAACTCCCCTACACTTATGACATTGATAATTTTGTTTAACCCAAGTTAAGGAAGAGACAACTAAAGGATATTCATTTTAAGCACAAGTGTTTAGAATATCACAATAGCAAAAACTAATCAAAGTGAACCTGATACACGGGCCTCCTCCATAAGCTCCAAGCATGAAATGTGAGAGAGCAACCCTTGAAACAAACACGAAAAGACGAAGAAAGGCACCCCTCCACTTCAACTCTATTATAACATCCTTTTAATTAAACCTAACCTATTGAAAATCTACTCTACGTTTTCTAACCTAGTTATTCAATGCTTGAGTTTTTTTTAAACCCTAAGTCTGTAGCTCGACTCAGCCCCGAATTAAGTTATCCTTGGAGAAACTATCATGGAGAGTAAAAGATTTACCCTCTTAGGAAAAACTCTCCATGATAAGGTAAAACAAGTTCTTAAGTACATAAAACCCCATAAATATCCACCAGGATCAAATACATAATTGCCCTCCCAAGAATAGCACATCCCAAAAGTGGACTTCTTAATCAATGGTGAGGTGGGTGAGGTTTCTTTGTTTATGATTCTTTCCCTTAAGTGTCCCATAAGATGATAAGGTGATACTTTAAAGTTTCCCACAAGTTTTCCTTTTAATGCATCAAGCGGATACTGAGTTGGCTCAACATTCTCTATACCAGGATCAAAAATCTTTTGCTTCATGGGAAAATAACAAGTTATGGGAGACTTTGAAGATTCTCCTTGATACTTCACAATATGAGAGAAAGGGTGTGGAGTAGTAAGTGTCATCACACTTGTAGAGGAAACCACAATTTCTTTCTTGTTCTTAGAAAACTCCTCATCAAAAACATCCTCATATGGTGACATAAAGAATCTCTCCATTTCAACATCCAAATGATACAAGTCACTATCATCTTGAAATTTCTCAAACATTGGTTCATCAAGTGAAGGCTCAAAGAGATTTTGTGAATTGGTTTGTAAGAAATGTGGTGAAATAAGTGAATTATTTTGGTTATGAGGTGTTTCACAAGGTGGGTAAGAAGGAGTAATAAGTGAAGGGTCATGAGAAGGTTGAGTGGGAATAGAATCTCCATAAAGCAATCTCTCTATTTCACGAATATCCTCATCCCAATTAGAAGAAGATGTATCAACCATAATATCCTCTCTCTTAAGATAAGCCTCAATCTCCTCATTAATCAACTCATCTTCACTAAGCATTCTTTCAATCTTTAGAACATCCTCTTCCCAATTTGAACTAGAGTTATCAATCTCAATATCATCTCTCATAAGACAATCTTCAATTTGTTTATCTATCAATTCATCCTCACTAAGCAATCTTTCAATCTCTAGAACATCCTCTTCCCAATTTGAACTAGAGTTATCAATCTCAATATCATCTCTCTTAAGATAATCTTCAATTTGTTTATCTATCAATTCATCCTCACTAAGCAATCTTTCAATCTCAAAAACCTTATCACTCTCATCAATGATAGAACCCTCCTCATCATGATAGTCATCATAGATTGGCATATCAAGTATTAGTGTTTCAAAAGGTATCTCCTCAAAACTCAAGGTAGTGTGATCATCAAAGAATAGAGGCTCAAAAATGGAGAACTCATCATCACTATATTCATCATAAATTGGTGTATCAAAAAGAGGTGGTTCATCATAACTAGAATCCTCATTTGCTTCCTCATTTGCTTCCTCATTTGCTTCCTCATTTGTGTTGAAAATATGATTCAAAACTCCAAAATGAAATTGTTGGGGTTCATGAATATTCAATGAGGAAGTAATGGAGGCTATGGTCTCAACATAAGGAAGATCATATTCACCACTCTTACAAGCTTCATGAAAGTATTCATTACACACTTCATCAAGAATATCAACGTGATTCACCTCTTTATCAAGAATATCAACATGCTTAACCGTCTCGGGCTCATTGGATTTCTTAGACAATTGTCCCATGTTAAACACAATCTTTTGATCTTCCACCCTCATAATAAGTTCCCCCTCCGCCACATCAATAAGAGTACGACCCGTCCTTAAAAAGGGTCTACCAACAATAAGAGGAACTCTCGGGTCCATATCATAATCAACCACTACAAAATCCGCGGGAAAGGTAAACTTATCAACCCCCACAAACACATCCTCCGCTATGCCTACCGGATAAGCTATGGTACGGTTAGCTAACTAAAGTGTCATTCTAGTAGGTGTGAGCTCGAGAAGTGAAAGTATTTTCCAAAGCGATAATGGCATGAGATTGATACTTGCCCCAAGATCCGCTAGTGCCATGCAGTTTTCCACCCCAGGAAAATTACAAGGTATCAAGAAGCGCCCCGGATCTCCAAGTTTTGTTGGTAAGGTTTTAAGTAGCACGGCGGAACAATTTTCATTAAGGGATGTGTTGGGCAAATCAACCAATTTTTCCTTGTTTGAGAGTAAATCCTTGAACATCTTAGCAAACTTTGGCATATAAGCAAGAGCTTTCGCAAAGGATATGTTGATGTTGAGTTGCTTGAACATCCTTAAGAAATTTGAGACTTGGATGTCATCCTTGTTCTTTAACTTGTCCTTTTTCAAACTTGAAGGATATGGAAGAGTTGGTTTTGGTGTAGGTGGAGTAGGTGTTGTAGTAGAAGATTTGTCTTTGTTAGCTTCTTCATTAGGAGGTGTGGAAGGTAGAGGAGAAGTAGGAATAGGTTGAGAAGGTGTGTTTGATTGAATAGGAGCATTTTGAGGTGGTGAAATAGAGGTAGAAGGTTTGTCACAAGTAGGAACAAAAGTGGATGGAACAATAGGAGGTGTAGGAGGTGAAGGATCCTTTGTTGTCTTTCCACTTCTTGTTGTAATAGCATTGACATTTGCCCTTGGATTTGTTTGTGTGTTAGAAGGTAAAGCCCCTTGTGGTCTTTGATTATAAAGCATCATAAACTTCTTATTTGTGTCTTCATGCATTTCTCTCATTCTTTTCTCATGAGCTTCATTCATTTCTCTTAATCTCTTCTCATTAAGTTGGAACCTCCTTTCATTCTCTTGATTCATTTTGAGAAAAAGCTCAATTGTGTTATAATCTTGTGGAACATTTCCTTGAAAACCTTGGGGTTGGAAAGGTGGTGGTTGAAATCCTTGATTGGATGGATGAAAATTATTTCCTTGATCTTGAAAGGTGTTGGGTGCTTTGTAATTGTTCCCTTGGTAAGCATAACACTCCCCTTGATAGCCTTGAACTTTATCACATTGTTGGTAGGAATGGGGACCTCCACAAGTCTCACATGAAAGAGCAATAGTATTCACATCATTGGTGGAATTCTTGTTCAAAAAGAGTTCACAAAATTTCATGAGTGTGTTGGTCATAGTATCAAGCTTTTGAGAGATCATGTTTTCGATTTGAGGAGTAACACTCTCTTGCACCACATGGACTCTCTCATCAAATTGTGTGTTAGCTTGCACCATCGATTTGTTCTCAATAATGTCCCAAGCTTCTTGAATGGATTTAGAGAAAATATTTCCACCCGCGGAAGAGTTGAGTGAATCTTGGTGGTGTGATCTTAATCCATTATAGAAAGTGTTGATTTGGTGATCCTCATTGAATCCATGATTTGGACATTTCCTCAATAACTCCTTGAAATTTTCCCAAGCCTCACTAAATGTTTGATCATTCCTTTGTTGAAAACCAATAATTAACTTTCTCAAAGCCGTAGTTCTTGATGGAGGAAAGAACTGGTTCAAAAACTTCTTCCTTAAATCCTCCCAAGTGAAGATGCTCATAGATGGTTGCCTATCATACCAATTTCTAGCAAGACCCTCTAAGGAGAACGGGAATAGGATCAACTTAATGGCATCAGGAGGGACCCCATTATACTTACGTGTATTGCAAAGTAACAAGAACCTCTTAATATGGTCGTGGGGGTCATCTATGGGTCTCCCTAAGAAGGGGCTAGAAGAAACCAAAGTGATCATGTGTGTATTAAGCTCAAAAGTGTGTGCGTTTATTTCGGGTATAACGATGGCGTCGGCATTTCCCTCCAATTTCGATTGGAGAATCTCCATAATAGGACGTTGATCCATGGCTACAATAGCGGTGTCGAAAGCGCGATACTCGTGATCGGCTTGATGGACGGTTTTGTTGTTCTTCCTTTTTGGAGAACGAGATACACCAATCGGTATGTTTACACGTGTGCGAGTACACGTGTAAGTAAACACGAGGAATGAGGGAGTAGCCCTCGGTCGACTTTTGAGAGAGAAGAGATTATCTCCCTCGAGGTTCGATATACAATATCCACAAGAAAGTATAATATATATAATTACTACTTGGGTGCAAGACCCCCAATAAAGCCTTCCTTCTTAGAATACGCACTAGTGAACGGGGGGTTAGGTGGCGCGAAGCACTTAAGTACCTATTGACCCTTAGATGGCATTTTATAGCACATCACCTTTCTATTCACTTTGTAGTTTGTATTCTTTGAATTATTGCCTATTGGAAGTATTTATCTATTCTTGCTTTATTGAGTTTGATCGATACGCGTGTCAAGGACCGGAACGCCCCTCAACACGGTGTATTGCCTCGGCAATACTTATGGAGAATATGTGTATTGGTTGTTCTTATACGCATACATATTTAAATATAATAATATAGAGAAAAATATTTTTGTATTTATTTGGTTTTTAAGAAAAATACTATATGTACGTAAAAAACGAGAGAATCCAATAATATATATTTTTGGGTGCAATCTCTTAGGAAAAAGATTGCTTTTTGGATTTTTTATTTTGTTTGGTCAATTCTTTAGGAAAAGAATTGATTTTTGTGATTTTTATTTTTTTTTGTATATTTATCTTTTTTATTTTTTTTATCTTTTTGATTTTTTTTTATCTTTTTTATTTATAATACGTAAAAATAACGTTCACAAAGTGAACGGATCCCAAAATCCAATCGTCTCACTCGAAACCGTTAATCTTCACAAAAAGAACCGGCAGCGGTGGCATTTAATAATTGTCTTTTTAGTTCGTTTTTCTCGACTCAATCCGAATTGATATAACGTTTCCAAATTAGACTTAATTGTTTTTGGTTAAAAATACTTGATTGGTTTCTATGACTACTTTGCACACAAAGCATGTAAAAATGTAAAAATATACTATATTATCTACGTATACGTACTATCTAAAAACACGTAGCACGTAAATCAATTAAATGCACAAAATGCAAAAAAAATGGAAAATACAAATTTAAACTGCTAGGCACGCAAATCGAGAATTTCTACTAATATTAAATTCTAAACTAATATAATTTGTCTACTACTAAACTGAAATGTAAACAAGAAACGCAAATTTAACTCAAAGTCTAATACTAGTGAATGAATATGAAATCCAATAGTGCATGAATCAATAAGGCTCAACTAAACACCAACTGGCCCAATCAGGAATCTAATAAGCCCAGTAGACAAAGCAGACAGTCCAAAATTCACAACCAGAATACTACTAATGCACATTAATTCTTAAAGATAACTAACTATCTACCTGAATATGGACTGTGAATGAAATAACAGAAAACACAATGAAGGACCTAATGTGTAAATCGGCTAAACTTAGACAAATTGTATTGCAAAATCAAATGGAGATGCAGCTACAGTGTACAAGTTCAGGGGTCGAATTCGTACAACTACCAAACTAGCATATGGAAAACTTTGCACAGATTAAGTGGTTTGATACTAATTTTCTACTCCTCAACCTAGAATTTTTACCAATCAGACTAATATTCTCCAAACTCAATTACACTATCTTAATATCACTTAAAATTCTATGTTACTCTACCATGAATAAAGCAATTCAAGATCAAATGCAGAGTTTTTCTAACCCAAAAGCTATTTCAATGAAAACTCAATCTCTAAATGGAAATGCAAACTAACTTCTAAAACATGATTCATAGCAGAACATTCAAAACAAGTATGCACAGAAAATATTCTACAAGTACAAATCTAGCAGATTACACTAAGATTGCAGAAAAGAAATTAGAATGCAGAAAAAATAGAACACGCTTAACCATGACATCCGAAGCCAGTCCTTTGATGTCGAGAAGCGGAGCGCTGAGCTCGCTTAATACAAAACACCACCAAGACTGAATCCAAAGCTACACTACACTGCTACCTCCATACAGTACATCCAAATCCTGCATACATTCACAATTAACCTGCAAAACATATTTAAAACCAAACACTGCTACACTTATGATCTACTAATATTTGATGAATCGAGTCTTCTAAACTACCAATCACAAAGATAGCATAACCTTCACAATAAACCTGCAAAACAAATCAAACACAAGAATCCAACTATATATGCTATCTATATTACAGCTTAACAGATTTATCAAAGAAAGCTTGATTGAAAACTTCGAATTACACCAACTGATCTTCAGAAAACTTATCTATATCATCTAAACTGAAAACACTGGCAAATTCATCTAAACTGATAAAAATCTGATACTCAAACAAACAACTGATAAGATTTTAACTACTCAAAAATCTTTACCAAAAAATCTACAAGTTCAACTCTTTTAAAACTAAACACAAATCACAAGCTTTTAGAAATACAAACTTTTAATATCAAACTGACAGTTTTAAGCTACAATGATCTAATCTTAACAGTTTTAAGCTACAATGATCTAACTGTCTCGAAACTGAAACTGAAATTGATTTAACAGATTTGAAAACTCAAAACTACATGAACAAAGCAGACTATAACGTGAACAGTACCATTACTCTATAACGTGAACAGTATCATTATGAACAAAGCAGATTATAAGAAAACTAAATGATTATAAGAAGAAGATTATGAGAGCAAAGCTTTAAAGAAAACTGAATGATTTCATTAATGGAGGAAAACTGTTACATGATTAACAGAAAATATAACAGATTTAACAAACTCAAAACTAACTTTGTGTGCGAAAATTAAACTAATTAACTAATTCTACTAACTAATTAACTATGTGTACTCTACACCTAAGCTAACCCCTGAAAATGAGCTCTTCGTCTTCCTTTTATAGGCGTCAAGAGAGGAGAGATGACGTGTTTCTTCCAATCAGGATTGGACACGTGTAAAATACGATGATCTTGAACTCGTTCTTCATTCTTGATATTGGGCATTTCTTTATCTTCAACTCTTGATCTAATTAACATATATCTTCTTGTAGAGGAGATTGTGATGATCATTTTTGTAGTTATAGTCTTCAACTGAATCTTCGTGGATCGTCCTTGATTTGTGTTTGCATGTTTTGAGGTGGAAAGAAGAAAAATACGTCGGTTTCTTTCTCTCTCTTTGGGAAGATGAAGACGAGTTTGGGTTATGTTTGACCGAGACTTGGTCAAATGACCAAGTTATATTACTTTCTTTCCATTTAATTTCCTTTAAGTCCTTCATCTTTCCATCCTTAATCAAAAGTGTATAAACTTTTTAGCACATTTTCTTTCATCCTCATCTTTGTATTAAATTACAAGTTCAGCCCTTGATCCTTGAAAACTTGGCAAATAAAGTCCTTGAAGCATCTTTCGTCTCTTTCTTCGTCTTTTGTGATATAAATCCCTTGAAAACGCGTCTTTGTTCCAAAATGTATCTTATTTACCTGAAAACACATAAAACACAAATACACGCGTAATTCTGATATTTTAAAGTTAAATATTATGTATTTGACTTTGTTTTTAGTGGTATTTGGATCATTATTGATGAGTGTTTTCACACTTATCAACTCCCCTCCACTTGACCATTGCCATGACCTCATGCAATGCAGCATTTCAAAGCTCTAAAGTGCACTTTTCTCATAATTAACCAACCTTGGCCATTTTATGATTTAATAAACTAAACTATACTACATGATGAATGGTTTTGAATATTTATAATGCAATGCAAAGAAAACAATTCTATTTATATATTTTTGGATTTTTATTGAAATGGTTTTGATGGAAATAACTCATAAAGAAATCAATGACTTGAATTAGGGCTTTGGTACCATGGACACTTATCACCCTCAAGTTTCACTTTCCCCATACCAAGCTTAAAAATGGGATCATTGTATTCACAAGTAAAAAGTGCATTAACTTATTCATGACAATTAAATGTGGAACCGGTTATTATTTGAGCAAATTGCTTCAAGGCAAATTTGTCATTATTTAAAGCGTGAAATATAAGAAATGTAAAATCCAAAAATAAGGAAGCACGGTTTTAATCCTAAGTAATCTTCTCATCCATTACTTGAAAAACCGCTCACAGTTAATATAAGTCCGTTTCAAGAATAATAAGTCATTCGCCTTATGTGTAAAATCCTTATGTCATGCTTTCATAAGTAGCTACACACTCGCTAAGGAAAAAAAATAAAACTCACGCAATAATTTACATCCGCCGCCTTTTTGAGACTTTGGATCTTCAACCCCGCAACCCGTCAAGGTAATATTGGATTGGAGCAATCTATTGAATCCCCGCAACCTGTCAAGGTAATATTGGAACTCAATAGTCACTATAATTAACACCACACTGCCCCTCTTGGGAGTCTTGCATATATTTTTTTTCCTTTTCTTTTTCTTTTTTCTTTTTTTTTCTAGCCACTCATTTTTTTTTCATAAGCCGCTCTTATTTTTCTTTATTTCTCACTAAGAAAGTTGAAAAGAATAAAAGGAAAAACACCCGCTAAATATTGAGCATGTCATAAGTCTAGTACACATAAAACGTTCTAACTTAGAATCTTAAGACGTACTTATACCAACCATGAATGATTAGACAAAAATGCATAAGAGATTACAAACTGATTAAAACCGTTCTTGATTATTTATTAACATATATACATGCGAAGAAAATAGAGGTAAAGAAGAGAAGGGTTTAGCCACAAGTAATTATCATGAAGTTTATCTAGCCCTTTTATACTTGCTTCAACTCTATCATTTCCCATTCTCCACAAATTTAAAATCTCAAATAATGAGAGTGGTGGATGCTTAGCCTAATAGACCAATGAAGGACTACATGGTTAAGGATACTAGCTAGAGAATGCTTGGATAAGCAAACTCGGGTTGAGTCAAAATATCCATGGCGGGCCTAATATGTCAAAGAAGTCTAAACTTGTTAAACCATGTTTTTATTATATTTTTTTTCTCTTTTATATATTTGATGAAGAATAAAAGAAGAAATATGTACAATGCAAATGTGTTGTGCAAATGAAAAATGATTAATGCAAAAATTATGAATGCATATTTTTGGTGGCCAAAGTAGATCAAAAATTTGAAAAATGTTTGAAAAATTAATTTCCAAGTTATCATGAAGTTAAGGCAATGGTTTAGGTAAGGTCACTTCGATAGAAGTCTCCCCTACACTTAAGATAAACATTGTCCTCAATGTTTAAGAGTATTGGAGTGAACTCCCCTACACTTATGACATTGATAATTTTGTTTAACCCAAGTTAAGGAAGAGACAACTAAAGGGTATTCATTTTAAGAACAAGTGTTTAGAATATCACAATAGCAAAAACTAATCAATGTGAACCGGATACACGGGCCTCCTCCATAAGCTCCAAGCATGAAATGTGAGAGAGCAACCCTTGAAACAAACACAAAAAGACGAAGAAAGGCACCCCTCCACTTCAACTCTATTATAACATCCTTTTAATTAAACCTAACCTATTGAAAATCTACTCTACGTTTTCTAACCTAGTTATTCAATGCTTGAGTTTTTTTTAAACCCTAAGTCTGTAGCTCGACTCAGCCCCGAATTAAGTTGTCCTTGGGGAAACTATCATGGAGAGTAAAAGATTTACCCTCTTAGGAAAAACTCTCCATGATAAGGTAAAACAAGTTCTTAAGTACATAAAACCCCATAAATATCCACCAGGATCAAATACATAATTGCCCTCCCAAGAATAGCACATCCCAAAAGTGGACTTCTTAATCAATGGTGAGGTGGGTGAGGTTTCTTTGTTTATGATTCTTTCCCTTAAGTGTCCCATAAGATGATAAGGTGATACTTTAAAGTTTCCTACAAGTTTTCCTTTTAATGCATCAAGCGGATACTGAGTTGGCTCAACATTCTCTATACCAGGATCAAAAATCTTTTGCTTCATGGGAAAATAACAAGTGATGGGAGACTTTGAAGATTCTCCTTGATACTTCACAATATGAGAGAAAGGGTGTGGAGTAGTAAGTGTCATCACACTTGTAGAGGAAACCACTATTTCTTTCTTGTTCTTAGAAAACTCCTCATCAAAAACATCCTCATATGGTGACATAAAGAATCTCTCCATTTCAACATCCAAATGATACAAGTCACTATCATCTTGAAATTTCTCAAACATTGGTTCATCAAGTGAAGGCTCAAAGAGATTTTGTGAATTGGTTTGTAAGAAATGTGGTGAAATAAGTGAATTATTTTGGTTATGAGGTGTTTCACAAGGTGGGTAAGAAGGAGTAATAAGTGAAGGTTCATGAGAAGGTTGAGTGGGAATAGAATCTCCATAAAGCAATCTCTCTATTTCACGAATATCCTCATCCCAATTAGAAGAAGATGTATCAACCACAATATCCTCTCTCTTAAGATAAGCCTCAATCTCCTCATTAATCAACTCATCTTCACTAAGCATTCTTTCAATCTTTAGAACATCCTCTTCCCAATTTGAACTAGAGTTATCAATCTCAATATCGTCTCTCATAAGACAATCTTCAATTTGTTTATCTATCAATTCATCCTCACTAAGCAATCTTTCAATCTCTAGAACATCCTCTTCCCAATTTGAACTAGAGTTATCAATCTCAATATCATCTCTCTTAAGATAATCTTCAATTTGTTTATCTATCAATTCATCCTCACTAAGCAATCTTTCAATCTCAAAAACCTTATCACTCTCATCAATGATAGAACCCTCCTCATCATGATAGTCATCATAGATTGGCATATCAAGTATTGGTGTTTCAAAAGGTATCTCCTCAAAACTCAAGGTAGTGTGATCATCAAAGAATAGAGGCTCAAAAATGGAGAACTCATCATCACTATATTCATCATAAATTGGTGTATCAAAAAGAGGTGGTTCATCATAACTAGAATCCTCATTTGCTTCCTCATTTGCTTCCTCATTTGTGTTGAAAATATGATTCAAAACTCCAAAATGAAATTGTTGGGGTGCATGAATATTCAATGAGGAAGTAATGGAGGCTATGGTCTCAACATAAGGAAGATCATATTCACCACTCTTACAAGCTTCATGAAAGTATTCATTACACACTTCATCAAGAATATCAACGTGATTCACCTCTTTATCAAGAATATCAACATGCTTAACCGTCTCGGGCTCATTGGATTTCTTAGACAATTGTCCCATGTTAAACACAATCTTTTGATCTTCCACCCTCATAATAAGTTCCCCCTCCGCCACATCAATAAGAGTACGACCCGTCCTTAAAAAGGGTCTACCAACAATAAGAGGAACTCTCGGGTCCATATCATAATCAACCACTACAAAATCCGCGGGAAAGGTAAACTTATCAACCCCTACAAACACATCCTCCGCTATGCCTACCGGATAAGCTATGGTACGGTTAGCTAACTAAAGTGTCATTCTAGTAGGTGTGAGCTCGGGAAGTGAAAGTATTTTCCAAAGCGATAATGGCATGAGATTGATACTTGCCCCAAGATCCGCTAGTGCCATGCAATTTTCCACCCCAGGAAAATTACAAGGTATCAAGAAGCGCCCCGGATCTCCAAGTTTTGTTGGTAAGGTTTTAAGTAGCACGGCGGAACAATTTTCATTAAGGGATGTGTTGGGCAAATCAACCAATTTTTCCTTGTTTGAGAGTAAATCCTTGAACATCTTAGCAAACTTTGGAATATAAGAAAGAGCTTTCGCAAAGGATATGTTGATGTTGAGTTGCTTTAACATCCTTAAGAAATTTGAGACTTGTATGTCATCCTTGTTCTTTAACTTGTCCTTTTTCAAACTTGAAGGATATGGAAGAGTTGGTTTTGGTGTAGGTGGAGTAGGTGTTGTAGTAGAAGATTTGTCTTTGTTAGCTTCTTCATTAGGAGGTGTGGAAGGTAGAGGAGAAGTAGGAATAGGTTTAGAAAGTGTGTTTGATTGAATAGGAGCATTTTGAGGTGGTGAAATAGAGGTAGAAGGTTTGTCACAAGTAGGAACAAAAGTGGGTGGAACAATAGGAGGTGTAGGAGGTGAAGGATCCTTTGTTGTCTTTCCACTTCTTGTTGTAATAGCATTGACATTTGCCCTTGGATTTGTTTGTGTGTTAGAAGGTAAAGCCCCTTGTGGTCTTTGATTATAAAGCATCATAAACTTCTTATTTGTGTCTTCATGCATTTCTCTCATTCTTTTCTCATGAGCTTCATTCATTTCTCTTAATCTCTTCTCATTAAGTTGGAACCTCCTTTCATTCTCTTGATTCATTTTGAGAAAAAGCTCAATTGTGTTATAATCTTGTGGAACATTTCCTTGAAAACCTTGGGGTTGGAAAGGTGGTGGTTGAAATCCTTGATTGGATGGATGAAAATTATTTCCTTGATATTGAAAGGTGTTGGGTGCTTTGTAATTGTTCCCTTGGTAAGCATAACACTCCCCTTGATAGCCTTGAACTTTATCACATTGTTGGTAGGAATGGGGACCTCCACAAGTCTCACATGAAAGAGCAATAGTATTCACATCATTGGTGGAATTCTTGTTCAAAAAGAGTTCACAAAATTTCATGAGTGTGTTGGTCATAGTATCAAGCTTTTGAGAGATCATGTTTTCGATTTGAGGAGTAACACTCTCTTGCATCACATGGACTCTCTCATCAAATTGTGTGTTAGCTTGCACCATCGATTTGTTCTCAATAATGTCCCAAGCTTCTTGAATGGATTTAGAGAAAATATTTCCACCCGCGGAAGAGTTGAGTGAATCTTGGTGGTGTGATCTTAATCCATTATAGAAAGTGTTGATTTGGTGATCCTCATTGAATCCATGATTTGGACATTTCCTCAATAACTCCTTGAAATTTTCCCAAGCCTCACTAAATGTTTGATCATTCCTTTGTTGAAAACCAATAATTAACTTTCTCAAAGCCGTAGTTCTTGATGGAGGAAAGAACTAGTTCAAAAACTTCTTCCTTAAATCCTCCCAAGTGAAGATGCTCATAGATGGTTGCCTATCATACCAATTTCTAGTAAGACCCTCTAAGGAGAACGGGAATAGGATCAACTTAATGGCATCAGGAGGGACCCCATTATACTTACGTGTATTGCAAAGTAACAAGAACCTCTTAATATGGTCGTGGGGGTCATCTATGGGTCTCCCTAAGAAGGGGCTAGAAGAAACCAAAGTGATCATGTGTGTATTAAGCTCAAAAGTGTGTGCGTTTATTTCGGGTATAACGATGGCGTCGGCATTTCCCTCCAATTTCGATTGGAGAATCTCCATAATAGGACGTTGATCCATGGCTACAATAGCGGTGTCGAAAGCGCGATACTCGTGATCGGCTTGATGGACGGTTTTGTTGTTCTTCCTTTTTGGAGAACGAGATACACCAATCGGTATGTTTACACGTGTGCGAGTACACGTGTAAGTAAACACGAGGAATGAGGGAGTAGCCCTCGGTCGACTTTTGAGAGAGAAGAGATTATCTCCCTCGAGGTTCGATATACAATATCCACAAGAAAGTATAATATATATAATTACTACTTGGGTGCAAGACCTCCAATAAAGCCTTCCTTCTTAGAATACGCACTAGTGAACAGGGGGTTTAGGTGGCGCGAAGCACTTAAGTACCTATTGACCCTTAGATGGCATTTTATAGCACATCGCCTTTCTATTCACTTTGTAGTTTGTATTCTTTGAATTATTGCCTATTGGAAGTATTTATCTATTCTTGCTTTATTGAGTTTGATCGATACGCGTGTCAAGGACCGGAACGCCCCTCAACACGGTGTATTGCCTCGGCAATACTTATGGAGAATATGTGTATTGGTTGTTCTTATACGCATACATATTTACATATAATAATATAGAGAAAAATATTTTTGTATTTATTTGGTTTTTAAGAAAAATACTATATGTACGTAAAAAACGAGAGAATCCAATAATATATATTTTTTGGTGCAATCTCTTAGGAAAAAGATTGCTTTTTGGATTTTTTATTTTGTTTGGTCAATTCTTTAGGAAAAGAATTGATTTTTGTGATTTTTATTTTTTTTTTGTATATTTATCTTTTTTATTTTTTTTTTATCTTTTTTATTTTTTTTATCTTTTTGATTTATAATACGTAAAAATAACGTTCACAAAGTGAACGGATCCCAAAATCCAATCGTCTCACTCGAAACCGTTAATCTTCACGAAAAGAACCGGCAGCGGTGGCATTTAATAATTGTCTTTTTAGTTCGTTTTTCTCGACTCAATCCGAATTGATATAACGTTTCCAAATTAGACTTAATTGTTTTTGGTTAAAAATACTTGATTGGTTTCTATGACTACTTTGCACACAAAGCATGTAAAAATGTAAAAATATACTATATTATCTACGTATACGTACTATCTAAAAACACGTAGCGCGTAAATCAATTAAATGCACAAAATGCAAAAAAAAATGGAAAATACAAATTTAAACTGCTAGGCACGCAAATCGAGAATTTCTACTAATATTAAATTCTAAACTAATATAATTTGTCTACTACTAAACTGAAATGTAAACAAGAAACGCAAATTTAACTCAAAGTCTAATACTAGTGAATGAATATGAAATCCAACAGTGCATGAATCAATAAGGCCCAACTAAACACCAACTGGCCCAATCAGGAATCTAATAAGCCCAGTAGACAAAGCAGACAGTCCAAAATTCACAACCAGAATACTACTAATGCACATTAATTCTTAAAGATAACTAACTATCTACCTGAATAGGGACTATGAATGAAATAACAGAAAACACAATGAAGGACCTAATGTGTAAATCGGCTAAACTTAGACAAATTGTATTGCAAAATCAAATGGAGATGCAGCTACAGTGTACAAGTTCAGGGGTCGAATTCGTACAACTACCAAACTAGCATATGGAAAACTTTGCACAGATTAAGTGGTTTGATACTAATTTTCTACTCCTCAACCTAGAATTTTTACCAATCAGACTAATATTCTCCAAACTCAATTACACTATCTTAATATCACTTAAAAATTTATGTTACTCTACCATGAATAAAGCAATTCAAGATCAAATGCAGAGTTTTTCTAACCCAAAAGCTATTTCAATGAAAACTCAATCTCTGAATGGAAATGCAAACTAACTTCTAAAACATGATTCATAGCAGAACATTCAAAACAAGTATGCACAGAAAATATTCTACAAGTACAAATCTAGCAGATTACACTAAGATTGCAGAAAAGAAATTAGAATGCAGAAAAAATAGAACACGCTTAACCATGACATCCGAAGCCAGTCCTTTGATGTCGAGAAGCGGAGCGCTGAGCTCGCTTAATACAAAACACCACCAAGACTGAATCCAAAGCTACACTACACTGCTACCTCCATACAGTACATCCAAATCCTGCATACATTCACAATTAACCTGCAAAACATATTTAAAACCAAACACTGCTACACTTACGATCTACTAATATTTGATGAATCGAGTCTTCTAAACTACCAATCACAAAGATAGCATAACCTTCACAATAAACCTGCAAAACAAATCAAACACAAGAATCCAACTATATATGCTATCTATATTACAGCTTAACAGATTTATCAAAGAAAGCTTGATTGAAAACTTCGAATTACACCAACTGATCTTCAGAAAACTTATCTATATCATCTAAACTGAAAACACTGGCAAATTCATCTAAACTGATAAAAATCTGATACTCAAACAAACAACTGATAAGATTTTAACTGCTCAAAAATCTTTACCAAAAAATCTACAAGTTCAACTCTTTTAAAATTAAACACAAATCACAAGCTTTTAGAAATACAAACTTTTAATATCAAACTGACAGTTTTAAGCTACAATGATCTAATCTTAACAGTTTTAAGCTACAATGATCTAACTGTCTCGAAACTGAAACTGAAATTGATTTAACAGATTTGAAAACTCAAAACTACATGAACAAAGCAGATTATAACGTGAACAGTACCATTACTCTATAACGTGAACAGTATCATTATGAACAAAGCAGATTATAAGAAAACTGAATGATTATAAGAAGAAGATTATGAGAGCAAAGCTTTAAAGAAAACTGAATGATTTCATTAATGGAGGAAAACTGTCACATGATTAACAAAAAATATAACAGATTTAACAAACTCAAAACTAACTTTGTGTGCGAAAATTAAACTAATTAACTAATTCTACTAACTAATTAACTATGTGTAATCTACACCTAAGCTAACCCCTGAAAATGAGCTCTTCGTCTTCCTTTTATAGGCGTCAAGAGAGGAGAGATGACGTGTTTCTTCCAATCAGGAATGGACACGTGTAAAATACGATGATCTTAAACTCGTTCTTCATTCTTGATATTGGCCATTTCTTTATCTTCAACTCTTGATCTAATTAACATATATCTTCTTGTAGAGGAGATTGTGATGATCATTTTTGTAGTTATAGTCTTCAATTGAATCTTCGTGGATCGTCCTTGATTTGTGTTTGCAGGTTTTGAGGTGGAAAGAAGAAAAATACGTCGGTTTCTTTCTCTCTCTTTGGGAAGATGAAGACGAGTTTGGGTTATGTTTGACCGAGACTAGGTCAAATGACCAAGTTATATTACTTTCTTTCCATTTAATTTCCTTTAAGTCCTTCATCTTTCCATCCTTAATCAAAAGTGTATAAACTTTTTAGCACATTTTCCTTTCATCCTCATCTTTGTAGAAAATTGCAAGTTCAGCCCTTGATCCTTGAAAACTTGGCAAATAAAGTTCTTGAAGCATCTTTCGTCTCTTTCTTCGTCTTTTATGATATAAATCCCTTGAAAACGCGTCTTTGTTCCAAAATGTATCTTATTCACCTGAAAACACATAAAACACAAATACACGCGTAATTCTGATATTTTAAAGTTAAATATTATGTATTTGACTGTGTTTTTAGTGGTATTTGGATCATTATTGATGAGTGTTTTCACACTTATCATCTTTGCATAGATTGTCCTTCTAGGTACTTGTTGGAATCTATAGATTGATTCAAGTTTTACATAGCGTTTGGTACGTCGTAGTGAGAGGGGAAATGGAAAAGATCATTACGGCATAATAAAAAAATTATGTTTGGTTACAACTATAAAATGCAATAACTCATTACATGTAATCACTCATTACATCAAAACCATCATATTCATTCATTAGGGGTACCTTCTTTTTTTTCATTACATCTTGTAATAGAATTATAATTAAACAAAAGCCCTTCATTAACTACCCACTAACAAGAATTATATATTATCAAAGGTTATTTTAGTCTATTTATTATTCATTACATTCCTTTCTATCACAACAAACAAACATAATTATAGTTGTAATGCGTCTTCAATTACTTCCATTACAAGGTTCATTACATTCCATTGTAACTTCATTTAGTCATACCAAACAGACCCTTAAAATACAATATATTTCAAAAACGCTTGAGCAACCACGCTCTGATATCAATTTTAGACCCTAGAAAGGGGGGGGGGTTTAATAGTTTCTTAAATTTACTTGTTTAAGGATCGATTTTCAAAAATCCTTTTTAAAAAACTTAGACTTGAGTGATTTGTGAAATCTTCTTATGCACAATATGAACAATAGATAGTGGATCTAAACTAATAATTACAAGTATATGCAAGGAAAGAATAATGAACGTAAAGAGATAAGGAAAAGAAAGATCAAACCAAACACCAAGGATTTATAGTGGTTCAACAATGAAACTCACTCCACGTTCCTACTCCACTCCTCGAGTAATCCTTACTCGAGAGTTCACTAATCAACAAGCTCCTTAAGGTGGAGAAACCATACACGTCGCTTAACCAATTTCCGACTCTAAGATAAAAGTTGAGCCCTTATCTTAGCTAGGACCAATCTACACCAATATACTTTAAGGCCTAAGTATTAACCACAATACATACACAACTTCCAAATTTACACAACAATTTGGATCTTCACAAATACACAAGAATGAATATAAAGTTTGATTTTCAATGGATCTTGAGGTAGACACAACACTTCAAGTTTGAAAGTGTTCATCGATGGATATTTTTTCAAGTAAAGATTCACTTCTAAACAAGTAGTAATCAACCAAATAACCAAGGATTTGAGTGATTTAAGAAGGTGGATTGAATCTGAAAATTTGTGTGCAAAAGAGGTCAAGAGAAAATCTGGAAATGGTCCACTATTTATAAGACAAGGCTCCAACGGATCTATCTACCTGTGGTTTATTAATTGACTTGTGGTTCATTATCAATAACGAACCGCCTAGCCATTTAAGGATCCACATAGACTAGACTCGCTCCTTTTTGTCTTTTAGTGGGTTAGTCACATCTGGTGAAGTTTTTATCCTCAAGGGATTCCTAAAGTCCTAAACTATATAGAATATGCCATTTTTAAATTTTCAAATTTCTAATTTAATAAAACATTTTTTTAAAAATAAAGTTTAATAAAAACTTTTGTCACTTAAAAATAAAAGTGAGTTTTAAGAAAAACTAAATCCTTGATCAGTTAGTTAGTAGAGAACTTGTTTATTCATACCTTAAGTGATAATGGATGAAATAAAAAATACTTGAACTCAAGAATTCGATTTTCGTTATTCCGTAAATGCTTGTTTTTATATATTGTCGTAATCAAAACCAAGTGAGACCGAAAAATACAAGTAATGTTTTTAGACATCATTGCATTAACACAACTCTATCCAGATCTTCTACTCAAGTTGAATATAGATGTGTGGCTTCTACTACTTGTTGGATCATTTAGATCTTTAATATCTTGAGTGAGTTTGGTATTGTTGGTGTGTTGCGAGTAGAAATGTTTGTGATGACATTTCTACTTTGCAGCTTACTGCAAATCATATGTTTTAGGAAAAATCTAAACACTTTTAGATTGATTTGCATCTGATAAAAGAAAAGGTTGGTGTTGGTGTTCTTAAAACCTTTAAGGTTCATATAACTCAAGAGATAACTCATATTTTCAGAAGGAGACTTGATGTCCAACAACATAAAGGTTCATGTTGAATGTTAAACATGATAGACATGTTCAGTAACAAAGTTTGAGGGAAGGTGTTGAGAAGTCAAACTTTTCCTTATTAAAGTACAGCGACTTAACCTGTACGAACATAATTTATTATATATGTGTTCCTCTGTAGAGCGGTGTGTTTGTATCTTTCTTATTTTACAAGTCCTTGGTTGTTATTTTGGAAAGGATTAGTGATGCAAATGTGACAAAAGTTTAAAGGGTTAATGTGTTGAAGTTTGGAAGTAATGGACTAGTTTGCAACCGAAGTATTAGCTGGTTGTATAAGACGTTCTCCTCTCTCTCTCTCTCTCTCTCTCTCTCTCTCTCTCTCTCTCTCTCTCTCTCTCTCTCTCTCTCTCTCTCTCTCTCTCTCTCTCTCTCTCGTATATGTTTGTCTGATCAATTGTTTTGATCTTGTTAGCGTTTTGTTTTGTAATATTGTTGATTGTACACAGTTATGTTCAATCATGTTCGTTGTAATCCTTGATTCCATAATAAATCTAAACTAAGAAGTAGTTGGTCGGAACTTGTGTATTGTGATTGATAATGTTTACAATAGGCTTTGGCTTTACTAAAAAAAGACTTGATTCACAGCAAACGTCATGTCAGGCCGGGTCAACGTGAAAGACCTTGCCATCGTTTTAGAAAAATGTTAAAAAAACAAAATTCATATAAATAGATTTTATAAATATATTTATAGAAATGGACAGACTTTTAAAATATGTTTCTAGTATGAATAATATACTTCTTTAATGTGAAATATATTTTTTTTGCCAAAAGTTTATATAAATAATTTTTTTAAAAATTAAAACAATATAATTCGTGTTATTCGAATCAAATAGAAAGCGAACGAATTTAAATATTAGTAATTCGGGTTTCAATTATTATTTTTAATTATATAATATAGTCATAAAACGCAACATTCATTTCTAGAAAACTTGACTTTTAATTATTATACGTGTATCTGCGTATAGTTACGGAAATTGTCTGACGAAAAATAGTTAACGATGTACTAATAATTTGGTGATCGAATCGATAACCTAGTGCTCGATGAGGTTGACCCGATAATCGAATCACTGACCCAGTGACTCGACTGGGTTGACCGGACACGGTGGTTAACCCCGCAACCCGATGACTCGATTAAGTTGAGTTGATGATAAACCCGTGACTCAAAACTCGACCGATTGACTGAATGCTTGTATCAGTAACCCGATAACATTGTGTGAAAAAATTAAAATGTTCAATATATATTAGGAAATGTGAAAAATTCAAGATTTCAGCAAAAAATACGCCACTTATATGTTATTAGAGATATTATTAGATAAAATATTTTTATAGAATATATATTACAATTATTTTTATAGGCAAAAGTAATATTTTATTTCATGAAACTCAAGTTGTAAAAATATATAAAGCGACAGATAGATACATACCATATGTTTATTGTCTAACATGCACTTTTCTCTCATCACGTTAGCATTTGTTCTATTTACCTTTATATCCTTAGCAAGACTTGATTATATAGTATTGATTTTATCCAATAAAACGCGCCTGTATACATAAACAAAGAACACGACTACAAAACCACAAACTATCGGACGTATAAGTTCATAGACAAAAACCAAGACGGTAGTCTTCGATCGGTCAGCAGTGTCACGACGCTATGGCACAATCAGCGTTAACGGAGTCCAACAACCATCATAGTCTATTCCGTCACTCGAAAGTACTCCTGAGAACTCCTGCAGTGGTGATCACCTTTGCTTTGGTGGCATTTTTGTGCTTGTTTTTGTATAGTTCCTCTTCTTTCATACCATTCCGGGTCTACTATACGGAACAAGGCCGCAATAGTTCAGTAAGTGAAAATTCATTTTATTGATTTCCTTTTACTTGAGAGATACTACTGGTATATTTTAGCTCAAACTTTGTGGTTTTGTATATTCTTTGCTAGGAAAATACGATGGACCTGAAAAGCACACTAAAAAGGGCCGCAACAAATGACAACACGGTTATACTAACTACCCTAAATGATGCCTGGGCAGAACCAAACTCGGTGTTTGACTTGTTTCTCGAGAGTTTTAAAACTGGCAATCAAACACAAAGGCTTCTAAATCACTTGGTTGTTGTCGCTTGGGACCAAAAGGCGTACGCTCGTTGCTTGAAGTTACATCCTCATTGTTACTATCTTAGTACAGATGGGGTGGACTTTTCCGGGGAGGCGTATTATATGGCACCCGATTATTTGAATATGATGTGGAGAAGAACCAATTTTCTACGTAGAGTTGTAGACTTAGGGTTTAACTTCCTATTCACGGTACTACTTTCTTTTCTGTAATTCTATTATTGCTGGTTCAGTGTAAATCAGTTTATGACATATCACATATATGATGACTTGGTATTAACAAATCATTTAATTCAACCAGGATGCAGATATAATGTGGTTTAGGGATCCATTTCCACATTTTTATCAGGATGCTGATTTCCAAATTGCTTGTGATCATTTTAATGGAAACCCTGGGGACCTAAATAACTCACCAAATGGAGGCTTTATATATGTGAAGTCAAACAGGAAGACTATCAAATTTTACAAATATTGGTGCGATTCGAAGTTAACTTATCCTGGTCTGAATGAACAAGATGTGTTTAATAAGATCAAATACGGTCCCTTCATTCGTGACAATGGGCTACAAATGAGGTTCCTTGACACGGCTTTCTTTGGTGGATTTTGTGAGCCAAGTAGGGATTTTGGCAAAGTGTGCACTATGCATGCAAATTGTTGTATTGGGTTGGAGAACAAGATTATTGATCTTGGAATAATGCTCCAAGATTGGCGAAAATACATGAACTCGTTTATGAATCATACCACACTTGATACCGTTTCCTGGACAGTTCCTCAATCCTGCAGGTACTCTATCCTTTTTAGCTAGTTTTAGTGATACTTTTATTTCTATCTGCATCTTTTAGTACATTGTATTACTAGTAGTATAAATTTACAAGTACGTATAGCTAAAGCTGGCAATTCGATTCGGGTTTGAATCGACGGGTTAGGGTTGTCACGGGTCAAAAAAACTCGAACATATATCATTTACATTAGGTTAGCTATGTCAACTCTAACCTGTTTAATTAGTGATACTTTATAAATCGGCATGATGGTTTGGTCATTTTGTAAATTCCGTCCCAAATATATTGAAAGTGCTAATATTGTCCCAAAATTAAATGATTTTGCAAATTTTCATCTCAAACGTTCAATCATTTCGTAAGTTTCGTCCCAAATGTTTAGGCCATTTTGCAAGTTCTGTCCTCCAAAATTTTTCCAAAAAGACGAAACTTGCATTAAAGTTTTCAAACCTTGCACTTTTATATTGTTTAGAACGATACATGCAATTTGGCTAGACTTAAGGACAATTTATGCAATTTACTCTTAATTCCAGATAATAATCAAATTAATAATGTATCACGGAATAAACAAGGTCAACCTTGGGTGCCAAATCCTACATCTTAATAATGTTTTCCAGCTACAAATAATATTAGGAGCAAGTTGCTTGTATAAAAAAAAGTGATTTTAATATAAGTCCAATGTCAAAACTTTTTTATACGAGTAGCATTATTCAATGTGGTGTGCACTGGCTTTTCATAGTTCATATTAGGACATGTTTAGCGTGGCTATTCTTTAATACAAATTGCTTTAGTTATATTAATCTGACACCAATTAATAATAACGGTTTACTTTTTCAGGGGATCTTTCCAGAGGCCTCGTACACCCAAGAAGAAATTGGGTAATGAAACAATGAGTTGATCATCTTGTGAACCGAAATATGATACTGTGTAACATCACAATCAAAATTTGATTGTATCTTAATTCTTTAAGAAACTGAAAATAGGCAAATTGTATAGGCGTGGGAGCGAAAAACTATGGTTGTTGCGACAAAATGTCTGTGCAGAATCCAAAACCACATTGTTAATTTTGTTTTGTAAACGACATTATTGTAAAAAAGTTGTACCATGTTTTGGGCTTATTAACCAACTAGTGATAAGTTTTGGGCTAAGAACAGTAAAGTAAAAGATGGGTTCAGCTAGCCCAAAATCTATACCACTCACAGTCTCTTCTCGCCTCGGTCAATTTTAGCTTCAAATTTGTATAACATTCAACTTTCTAACCAAATATTTTAAAAACCGTTCGAACCAACCGCTTCAAATGGTTGAACTGGTGGTAGAAAAAGGTTTAAATTAATGTTTTATATTTTCAAAACCCAATTATATTCGCTAGGTTGGAGTGCCTGGGTCAACCCGTTGAGGTTTCGGTTTTTTCGTATTTTTTTACAAATAAAGCATGTTAATTGTATATATTTACGACGCAGTTTTATTTTTACATATTATATTTATTAGTAAATAGTTTTATATGCTAAATGTATAAAATATTTCATTATTTTTACATAAACTTTTTTTTCAAATCATTATAAATGATAGTTGAATCGATAACTCAATGACTCAACCGAATCAATCAAAAACCTAATTTTCAAACCACTGACTTTAGCAGCAAGTCGTACAGTTGATGATGCTCTCTTGATATCCTTGCAAAACGGCTTTCAGATTCAGATCTCATTAATTAGCTATACTTTTTAAGTATGGGGCTTAGCTAACCCAAAGAACACATAGATGAACGAATAAAGAGACTTTAGCATTTTATAATTTTGATTACAGACGTGTTAAACTTAATTTGATACGAGTATGTTGCAAACTCTATTATATATCTCTCCAACAATCCTCCTACACAACTGGTGAGTTGTGTTTCTATTCGCCTCGAATGGATTAGTCATGTTAAAAAATGTTGTGGCACGATTGGTAATTGCTTGTGTTAATATACTTAGAGGATTGTGATCAGTGACTTTGATCGTGTTTTGGCTTCTCTCTTTTACAGCTACGTGGACAGACGAAAAAAGGTAAGTTACAAAGTAGGGCAGTGAAAGCGAGATGGTGTTGAAGAGAAAGGATTGTTGGTGACTTCATATGTGACACCAATTCACCTGAAAGAATGAGGCTGATGTGTTCGAGTTGATTTTGTCTCGATTAAGTCTTGTTTGTATGTCTGTACACATGGTGTCATCAATGAGCCATTTTGAAACAAAACCTTGAAGTAAGCTGCTCGTAGGTGGAATGAGTTTTAGTTTTATATTTATCCCACATCGATGAATATATAAACTTTAATGCAATACATTAATATGATTATGAGGCTTTAATTAACTATGGTTTGCTATATGCATGTATTTACTCATATAATTCCTTAATACGTGCATTTGGCTAACCCTTTTTTTACATTTGTTCATGTTAGGTCTTCTTACATTTTAAAAAAAAAATTGTTTTTTTTCCTTATTAGAAGATTCAAAATGTGAGTTTATAAAGGAAATTGATGTATATAGTTTTATAATCTTAACAACTGGTATACTTATTACAATATAACTGCGATGTGTTCTCATCACCTGTTGGTCGTAATGCTAAGAATGTCGTGCACGAAGGTGGTTCTGTGTTGGAGGTTCTTGAGGATATGATTAAAGTAGGTTAGGTTATGGGTTTTTCTATGGATGGTCGTCTACAAGATATGGAGTATATTATTGCCTCGCAAGGAGATCTTGAGGGTTTTCGATGAACTGTTTGTCTTTAAATATCCAAGGCCTAGGATCCAAGGATAAAAAACTATGGATTAAGGAGTTGAATAATAAACATAAGGTGAGTTTTGTGTCTATTCAAGAAACTAAAATGGAAGGTATTTCTGATATGAAGGCTAAAGTTTTATGGGCTAATAGCTGTTTTGAGCATATTTATATCGAGACACTTGGCAGCTCGGGGGGCGGGCGGGGGGGGGGGGGGGGGGGGGGGGGGTATTTTGTGCTTATGGGGTCCGTTTTTATGTAGGAAAGATCACCATATAATCTCTGAGAGTTTTGTTGCTTTATACGGGACTTGAATGCCTAATAATTCCTAGTTGCTCATTATTTCTGTGTATGTGCCTCAATCTATTACTTATAAGAAACTCTTGTGGAGTTATATTACGGGGCTTATATCTCGATGGAATGGTGAGGTTCTGACTATGGGAGATTTTAATGAAGTTCGGTTTGAAAGAGAAAGGTTGGGCTCGATTTTTAATGCGCTTAGAGCTAATGATTTTAACTCCTTTATTTCCAATGTGGGGCTTGTGGAGATTTAGTTAGAAGACTGTTAGTTCACTTCGTCTCACCCGTCGGCTTCTAAAACGAGTAAGTTGGATCGATTCTTGGTTACCGAAGGTTTCATTGCTTTATATCCTCATATTTCAGCTTTATGCCGTGATAAGAATATGTCGCATCATAGGTCTGTTTTGCTCCATGAGATGGTTACGGATTATGGTGCAACTCCATTTTAGGTTGTACCATTCTTGGATCTATTTTCATGGGTTTGATCAAATGGTCATGACGACTTGAAATTCTTTTGCTCTTGAGGACTCTAATAGGATGATTCGGTTCAAAAAGAAACTGCAAATGTTGAAAAAGGAAATCCGCGTATGGATTGTTGAGTATAAGTCAACATTCAAGAAGGCTATTTGACCTTCAAGACAAGTTACGTGATATAGAAAAAAGTTTAAACCTTGGTGAAGTGTCTGATGTGATTATTCGGTCGAGGTTGGAATTGACGAAACAAATGCATGATATCAAGTCTAATGTCGTTTGTGATCAGTTACAAAAGGCTAAGGTTCAGTGGGCTATTGAGGGTGATGAGAACTCCAACTCTTTCCACAGTATAATTAATCGTAAGCGTGTTCATTTATCAGTTAAGAGGGTTATGGTCGATGGAGAATGGGTCGATGACCCTTATCGAGTTAAGGAAGAATTTCGGACTCATTTTGCTAATAGATTTCATGACAAGGGTACAAGTCGCGGTTGTTTGAACTTTAATTTTCCTTCTAGGCTATCTGCTGATCAAGTCTTGGAGCTGGAAAAATCAGTGTCTGCTAATGAAATCCGTGAAGCTGTTTGGAGTTGTAGCAAAAATAAATTTCTTGGGCCGGATGGGTTCACTTTTGAATTTTTTCGTAAGTATTGGGATTTGATTGGGCACAATATGTGTGTAGCAATTGAGTGGTTTTTCACTCATAATTCATTTACTAAAGGATGTAATGCTTCTTTTATCACACTGTTCTCAAAAAATCAAGATCCTAAGTTCGTGAGCGATTTTCGTCCTATTAGCCTAATTGGGAACCTCTATAAAGTTGTGACTAAAATACTTGCCTCACAATTGTCTATTTCAGAGCTTATTTATGATGTTTAGACTGCGTTTCTTTCTAATCGTCAAATTCTTGATGGGCCGTTTATTATTAATGAACTTCTCTCTTGGTGTAGACATAGAAAAAGACAATCAATGGTATTCAAAGTTGATTTTGCTAAAGCTTATGGCTCTGTTCGGTGGGATTTTTTAGATGATGTCTTTTCTTCTTTCAGGTTTGGTACTAAATGGCGATCGTGGATAAAAGGAAGCTTATATTCAGGTATGGCTTCTGTTCTTGTTAATGGAAGTCCTACTTTTGAATTTCAATTTCATTGTGGCTTGAAGCAAGGGAATCCTTTGGCTCCTTATCTTTTCATTCTGGTCATGGAATCGCTTCATTTGTCAGTCGCTAGAGCCATCGCAGATGATATTTTTTAGGTATTAAAATTTACTCTGCTATTTCGATTTCTCATATTTTTATGCGGATGATGCGCTATTTATTGGTGAGTGGTTGGATAGTAACTTACGGGGTATTCTGCAAATGCTTCACTATTTCTCATTGGTGTTTGGGTTGAAGATTAATCTTCATAAAAGTAATCTTCTTTTAGTGGGTATAGCTAGTAATTTAGTTAGTGAAGCGGTTGATTCTATTGGGTGTTAGGTCATGAGAGCTCCTTTCAAATACTCAGGGGTTATGGTCGGAGGAAACATGTATAAGGTTAATGCTTGAGATGACATGGTTGGTAAAATAAATTCTAGGTTACCAAAATGGAATATTAACACCCTCTCAATTGGAGCCCGTCTCACGCTTCTGAAGTCGGTTGATACAAGCGTTTTAGTGTGGTGAAAAGTTCGTTTTCTCGGTGTCCTCTCGAATTGATCTCAGTTTAAAGTGGAATGATTTGTTCTTGGTGTCCAAAAATGGGTTTTGTTTTCTATTCTATTAAAAAGTAAAGTTAGACTTAAAGAGTTAAATTAAACAGCAAATGAAAAATACCCAAGCAGAAAATTTCCTATTCGGAATGTATGTCTATGCAGAATATATTGCTATTCGGAAAAATAAACATCTATGCGGAAAAACATGCTATGCGGAAAGTTATCCTATGCGGAAAGATGATGTTATTCGGAAAAGTAGGCTAATGCGGAAAGAAAGGACTATTCGGAAAAGTTGGGCTATTCGGAAAGTAAAACTATTCGGAAAAGTTGATCTATGCGGAAAAACACACCTATGCGGAAAATAAGTGTTATGCAAAAAAATACCCTATGCGGAAAAACGGACCCTATTCTGAAAAACACCCTTATGCGGAAAAACACACCTATGCGGAAAGATATGTCTATGCGGAAAAGCTGGCCTATTCGGAAAATATTGCCTATTCGGAAAACATGCCCTATGCGGAAAGTTTGACTATGCGGAATATCTGAGGTATTCCGTGTAAAGGAAATGGAAACAGCCCTATTCGGAATATCCAATATTCCGAATAAGGGAAGCACAAATTTGTCTATTCGGAAAATCCTGGGTTGAAGAACAGTAGCAGTAACAGAGAAACGTTTTATCAATCTAAACACCAAAATACTCAAAAAGATTTTACCAAATCAAACACAAATCATTTAAATACCATAAGTAATAAATCCCACCAATAAAAACACTAAATCAACAACTTTTTAAGATCAAACTTGAATCAAATAGAAAAAACTTAAGAACTTGCAATAGAAGATGATGAAGAACAAGATGAATGAAAAGATGGAATTAAAGGATTAATGGAAAAGTAACAAGAGTATTGATTAACACTTACAAGATTGAAAGAAAGATGAAAAATCACCAAACACCCTAATGGTGTTGGTGATGGAACGAACCTAAGATACTGGGAAAAGAAAAAATGAACTAACTCCCTAAAATGTGAAGGGAGAATCTATTTATACTCCTAGTGGTTGGTTGGTGAGTGGGCTTTCTCCCTTTCTTCTTGTCTTCTCGTCTTTTCAGAAAAGTTGACGTTTTCGATTCTGATTCGGGATTTGTCGTCGATTAAATCCAACTCGTCTTTTAATTTCTTCGTTAAATAGACTTGAGTTTCTTCGACTTATGTAAATCTTCCGTCTTTGGTCCTTTTCTTCGATAAATCTTCGAATAGGCCCAGTGACTTCAAATCTTTTGCATCTCTTGGACAATAGACTTCGTCTTTAGTCTTTTTCCTTGATAAAACCCGTGCAATCCTATGTTTTCTTTAATATTCATCCGGTTAGCTCTGAAATCACAATAAACACAAAAACCACGCATAATTCCAAACAAATGATAATAAATACGTGTTTTGGTCTTGTTTTAGCCAGAATTAAGTGGTAAAAGGATGGGTGTTTACACACCTATCAAATCCCCTACACTTAACCATTGCCATGCCCTCATGCAATGCTTAGTGATAAAGCAAATTTTACATTTTTCTCATAATTAATCAACCTTGGCCTTATTCAAATACTACTAAATAAAAATTAAAATACTAAGAGAACTTAAAACTTTAAAATAAACAAAAGGATGGAAATAACTTGTAAAGAAATCAAAGACTTACATTAGGGCTTTGGTGTTGCGAAGATTTATCACCCTCAAGTTTCACGTTCCCCAAACTAAGCTTAAAAACGAGATCATTGTTATTATAAGTTAGCAATTCAAACACTTACACACATGGCTTAATTAAATGCTTAAACTCCCTTATTCCTAGGTGTATCTCTTATATTTTATTTTTGTCTTAGAATGATCATGAAGATGCATTTTTAGGACTTATTTCGATAGTTTAATTAGGCTGAAAGCAAAGTAGGACGATTTAATCAATAGTTAGCTAAAGGACAAAATCTCTTAAAACTGCTTCTCGGGATATCAAAAAGTTCATATCTTGGCATAACTTGGTTCACGATTTGAGACCTTTCTCGGGCCGATATTTGGCATGTACTTCATACTTCATATCTTTGAGAGACGTTCTTGAGCTAATGGTCTTCTCATCATAATAGAGTTTCTTCACTTGGAGACTTTTGAGGGGTACTCCAACTTTGTTGACCACGACTTCATGATTATTTCTTCAATCTCTAATTGGGATTTTGAGATACAACGATCCGCCTCCTTTTCGGACTTGGATCTATTTATCCTCATACCTTGTTAGGGTCTTTTCGGATAGACTTCTCCATGATCTTTATGGGAGTTGATTGCTTTTCGTCGTGAGTCTTGATCCTTCATATTGACTTTAGGAATAATGCTTTTCACATCACTTTGGATCTTCAGCAATAAAATTGAATCCTCATGCCTTGTTAGGGCCTTTTCGGACTCGCCAATCTTCGCGCCCCGCTTCATAAGTTATGCCTTGGCTATGAACTCTTATCATTACCGAGCAACTTTTAAACGATCTTGGGCTAGAAGCTAAGTAACTTTTCAAATCGTAAGACCTTACTTATTGCAGATAAATTATTAGCAAGTGATGGGAGAATAGGCAGATAATTACACCAAGTGAGCTTACGCAAGAATACCGACTTATAATTGACTCTATCATTCCTCGTCCTCCACAATTTAAAATCTCAAATAATGAGACTCGTGGATACTTAGCCTAATAAACCGGTTAAGGTCTACATGGTTAAGGATACTAGCTAGAATAAACTTGGATAAGTCTATTCGGGTTGAGTCAAAATAAAAGCAACGGGCCTAATAGATCAAAGACTTCTAAACTAGCTACACCACTTTATTAATATTTTTTTTTTACTTTATTGCGGAATATATACATATGAAAGCAACGATAAAAATTTAAAAATTACGACTAAATGGCCAAAGTTAATAAAAAATTTGAAAAATGTTGAAAAATATGATTTTCCGGTTAAGTGAAGGCATTTTCATGGAAAAGTCCACTTAAAACTTCGATAGAAGTCCCCCTACACTTAAGATAAACATTGTCCTCAATGTTTAAGCATGTGGGAGAAGTCTCCCCTACACTTATGACATTGTGCACGTTGGTTAACTCGAGTTAAGGAAGAGACGACTAAAGTGATCAATTTCAAATGTGAGTATGAAGAAAATTGAATCACGATAGTTGAGAGATAGAACCGGATTTCGGATAACACGGGAGCACGGTTCTTCAAAGATTTCCAAGATTGCAGTTATCCCTGTAATCACATCACCACACAAACACAAATGACCAAAATAGGTCCTCCCCTACACTTAGGGGGTTAAAGGGATAGAAACTCGGGTTGCCTCCCGAGGAGCGCTTGTTTTTGATAACCGAGTCACGAGCCTGACTCGACCCAAAATTAGTTCATGGGGAACGTGGTGAGGGATGGAAGCACCTCCTGAGAGGTGTCCTCACTAAAGTACAACTTCACTCATTGGCCATTCACCTTAAAATTCGGTCCATTAGGTTGAGCGAGCTCGAGAGTACCATATGGAAAAATTTGGGCAATGGTGAATGGGCCGGACCAACGAGATTTGAGCTTGCCTGAAAAGATTTTCAACCGAGAGTTAAAAAGTAAGACTTTGTCTCCAACATGGAACTCTCGGTTTTTGATCTTGGAGTCGTGAATGAGCTTAGTTCGTTCCTTATAGATCAAAGAATTTTCATAAGCCTCATTACGGAGTTCATTCAGCTCATTGAGTTGGATCTTGCGTAGGTCACCAGCTTTGTTAATATCAAAATTAGCCCACTTCAAGGCCCAATAAGCCTTGTGCTCCAACTCAATGGGGAGGTGGCACGCTTTCTCGTACACAAGACGATAAGGCGTACAGCCAATCGGGGTTTTGTAAGCAGTACGGAAAGCCCACAAAGCATCATCGAGTTTATCAGCCCATGCGGCACGATGCTCTCCCACGGTTCTTTCCAAAATTCGCTTTAGTCCTCGGTTGGATATTTCAGCCTGGCCATTAGTTTGTGGGTGGTAGGCTGTGGAAAGACGATGATTTACACCGTACTTAGCCATGACTCTAGCAAATTGGTCATTGCAGAAATGAGTCCCACGATCACTAATAATGGCGCGAGGCACACCGAATCTAGCGAAAAGAGCTTTCAAAAAGTTACAAACCACCCTTGCGTCATTAGTAGGTAAAGCTTTGGCTTCAACCCACTTTGAAACGTAGTCAACGGCTACAAGGATGTATTTGTTTCCTTTAGAGGAAGGGAATGGCCCCATAAAGTCGATACCCCAAACATAAAAAATTTCACACTCTTGAATGAAATTCTGAGGCATCTCGTCTTTATGTGTGATCTTGCCTTGTTTCTGGCAAGCATCACATTTTTTAACCATATCGTGAGCGTCACGATAAATGGAGGGCCAATAAAATCCCGAATCAAACACTTTTTTGGCGGTGTAGTTGGGACCAAAGTGACCACCGGTGGGTCCTTTGTGGCAAGCATCAAGGATTTCAGATGCTGCCGGTCCATCAACACATCGACGGATAATCAGGTCGGCACATTGTTTGAATAGGTAAGGGTCATCCCAAAAGTAAGTCTTAATGTCAGTGAAGAACTTTTTCTTTTGCTGAGACGTCAACCCTTCCTTGAGAATTCCACCCGCCAAGTAGTTTGTAAAGTCCGCAAACCACGGGGTTTCATTTGGCTTCGAGTTTATAGACATTAAGGTCTCCAAGGGGAAAGAATCATTGATTTCTTTGTGTGGATGACCCCCTTGGTAAGGATCCTCAAGTCTGCTGAGATGATCCGCGGCTAGGTTTTCAGCTCCTTTTTTATCGCGAATTTCGATTTTAAATTCCTGGAGCAGCAAAACCCAGCGAAGAAGTCTTGGTTTGGAATCTTGCTTTGTCAACAAGTACTTCAGCGCGGAATGATCGGTATACACGATGGTGGTGGAAAGGACAAGATAGGGGCGGAATTTTTCAAAGGCATAGACAACGGCTAAAAGCTCTTTTTCGGTTGTCGTATAATGCAATTGTGCCCCTGTCATTGTCTTGCTAGCGTAATGGATCGGTTGGAAGTGTTTATTCACTATTTGTCCAAGAACTGCTCCAATAGCAAAATCACTAGCATCGCACATCAACTCAAAAGGCAGCTCCCAATTAGGGGTAACTAAGACGGGTGCCTTAGTAAGCTTATCCTTAAGCGAGTTGAAGGCTTCAAGGCACTCTTTGGAAAAGATAAAAGGAGTATCTTTTTCCAAGAGGTGGGTCATCGGGCGAGCGATTTGAGAAAATTTTTTGATGAATCGACGATAGAAGCCCGCATGACCCAGAAAACTTCTCACACCCTTCACGGTTGAAGGTGGAGGCAACTTTGCGATAACATCGATTTTAGCACGGTCTACTTCAAGACCGGCTTTGGAGATCTTGTGTCCCAACACGATGCCTTCTTTTACCATAAAATGGCATTTTTCCCAATTCAGAACAAGGCGAGTGTCTTCGCACCTCTTTAGCATACGTTCCAAATTGGCAAGGCAAGAAGAGAAGGAATCCCCGAAGACCGAGAAATCATCCATGAAGACTTCCATGGTTTGTTCAACCATGTCATGGAAGATAGCTAACATACACCTTTGGAAAGTCCCGGGCGCATTACATAAGCCAAAAGGCATTCTTTTGTAAGCAAAAGTGCCATAGGGACAAGTGACTGTAGTCTTCTCTTGATCTTGGGGATCGATGGGTATTTGAAAATAACCCGAGAAACCATCAAGAAAGCAGTAATATTCATTACCCGCTAATCGTTCAAGCATTTGGTCCATAAAAGGTAGAGGGAAATGATCCTTTCTCGTGGCATCATTGAGTTTGCGGTAGTCTATACAAACTCTCCACCCAGTAACGAGACGAGTGGGAATCAACTCATTGTGTTCATTGGGAACAACGGTTATTCCGCCCTTCTTGGGCACACAATGGATTGGACTAACCCATGGTGAATCCGAAATAGGGTAAATCATACCCGCATCAAGAAGTTTGAGAACCTCTGTTTTGATGACTTCATGGATTTTTGGATTCACCCTTCGTTGGCTTTGAATTGTGGGCTTAAAGTCGTCCTCCATGAGAATTTTGTGTGTGCAGAAGTGAGGATCAATTCCACGAATATCCGAAATCTTCCAAGCGATAGCCTTCTTATGATCTTTCAACACGGCGACAAGTCGGGCTTTCTCTTCATCCTTCAAATCCTTAGCAATGATGACTGGCGACTTCTTCTCTTCTTCGAGGAATACATACTCAAGATGGGGTGGCAACTCCTTAAGTTCCAAATCCGGAGGATTGTCGACGGGAGGCGTATTCGAAGTCGGAGTCTCGATAGCAATAACAGTGGGAGATGGAGGGGAAGGATTGTCTTCTCTGAGGAGGTTTGCAATGAAACTGAGATCGTCATCCCAATTGGCAATAGAATCGTCATTGTCTTGCTTCACATCTTCCAAGGTGGCTTCCAAATCTTTCCAAAGGAAATCACTTTCTCCAAATAGAGATAGTGATGAGTCGATAGAGGATACGGTCTCAACATTGGGAAGAGAGATAGGAATGTTTTTACAAGCATCCTTGAAGTGTTCTTCACAAGCCTCATCAAGAACGTCAATACAATTAACACTCTCGTAAGAATAAGGCTGTTTAGAAAGCTTTCCCATGTTGAAGACTACTTTATCGTCACCCACTCTCATGATAAGCTCACCAGCTTCAACATCAATGAGAGTGCGACCGGTCCTCAAGAATGGACGACCAACAATGAGTGGCACACGGGGGTCCATCTCGTAGTCGACGACAACAAAATCAGCAGGGAAGGTGAATTTGTCGACTCCTACAATGACGTCTTCGGCTATCCCCACTGGATAAGCAACCGTACGGTTAGCTAATTCCAAAGTCATTTTGGTGGGGACTAGCTCTAGGAGAGATAATTGCTTCCAAACACTTAGAGGCATGAGATTAATACTGGCACCTAGATCGGCTAGGGCCATGCAATTCTCTACTCCCGGGAAATTGCAAGGGATAAGAAAACGACCCGGATCACCAAGCTTGGTTGGCAATTTCCTTAAGAGCACTGCAGAGCAATTCTCATTAAGTTGGGTGTTGGCAATATCGAGGAGCTTTTCCTTGTCGCTCAGAAGATCTTTAAACATTTTGGCATATTTAGGCATGTGAGCGAGAGCCTCAGCGAAGGAGATATTGAAATTCAGTTGTTTGAACATTTTAAGGAAATTTGAAACCTGAATATCGTCCTTGCTTTTGAGCTTCTCTTTCCTCAACCTAGATGGATAAGGTATATTGGAAGAAGAGGAAGGCTTTGGAAGAATAGGATCACTCACATCCTTGGGTGGAGGAGGGGTAGAAGAAAGAGGTGGAGAAATTGGGGAAGGAGAAGGATGAGGAATAGGAGCAGGTGACTCGTTCTCCTTAGTCACAACCACCGGTGGAGGTATAGGAAGCTCGGGTTCCTTGGTATCTTTGCCACTTCGAGTGGTGATTGCTTTCATCTCCCCTCTTGGGTTCGCAACGGTGTTACTCGGAAGAGTACCCGAAGAAGAGGGTTGACTACCTTGGAAGAAACTAGCCATCATGTTCCTCAGATCATTAGTTTGGCTATCCAACGTATTTCTCATGTCGGCTCTCAAATCATTTCCTTGCTTTACCAAGTCTGCTTTCAAGTTACGCACTTCCTGCTGGAGATTTTCCACTATCACATCATTGGTTCTCATGTAGGTTGCGACCTCTTGGTGTAAGGCAGTAGTGTTTTGGTTGGGAGGAGCATTGTATGCAGGTGGTTGGTAAGCAGGTTGTTGGTAGACTTGATTGTTATGTTGAGGCGGTTGTTGCTGCTTGTGAGGTGGGATGTATGGTTGTCGAGGTTGTTGTTGTTGAGGAGGGCGATTAAGGTTTTGTTGTTGGTTTTGGTTGGCAGGAGGGAAACCAGGTGGTGAAAGATAGTTGTTGCTGCGGTAGCTAAGCAAGTTACGGTCACCTTGAGGTTTAGCTTGATAAGCTGGTTGAGGATAGGTGCCATATGCCGCATTCACATTCTCAGCAGGGTAGTCTTGGGTGGCGGTACAAGTTGTGTAAGAGTGAGGACCACCGCATATCTCACAAGGTTGGCTGACAGCGTTCACTTGTGCGTTTTTGGCGTTGTTGTTGCTGACGGTGTAGGTGACAAGCGATTCAAGAAGCGTTGTGATTTTTTCAAGTCGCTTGTCACTGTCATTAGTGCTAGCACTAGCAACATTGGTCCGAATACTCTTGGTTTGCACACGAGACTTGTTCTCAATGATATCCCAAGCAGCATTGGAAGTCTTAGCCAATAAATTACCCCCTGAGGCACTGTTCAGTGAATCTTGGTCACTCATGCTTAAACCATTGTAAAAAGTATTAATTTGATGTACTTTGGTAAAACCATGTTGTGGGCATTTTCTTAAAAGATCTTTAAAACGATCCCAAGATTCACTGAATGACTCATCGTACTTTTGTTCAAAATTTATGATCTCATTCCGCAAAGCGGTAGTACGAGAGGGTGGAAAAAAGTAGTTGATAAACTTTGTTTCCAAATCCGTCCACGAGAGAATACTCTGTGGCGGTTCCTTAGCAAGCCAATGCCGGGCTTATCCCTCTAAAGAAAAGGGAAAAAGTTGTAACCTTATAACCTCTTGTGGAACACCATTGAACTTGACCGTGTTGGTGAGTTGTAGAAATCTCTTGATGTGGTCGTGTGGATCATCAATGGTACGTCCCAAGAATGGTTGAGCGGAGACCATCTGGATAAAGCCTGATTTTAGCTCGAAATTGTTGGCGGCAATTGGTGGTATAACAATTGGATCCGTGTTGCCATCGACATGAGCTTGCAGCAATTCAATCATCGGGCGATTATCCGGAAGGTGCTCATTGTTGTTGTTATTGTTCATGTTGTTGAAAGGCGGGTTGTTGTTGTTATTATTGTTTGGAGGTGGTACACCGGCCATGTCTAAGTGATCGAGAGGCTCGGGCTCTTGATAAGACGTGGATCGAGTGCGCATACACCTGCAAAAGAACGAACAAAGAAAAACAAAGCAAAAATATTTTTGGTTTTTATGTTTTTTTTAATTTTTTTTGTATTTTTGAAAATTTTATATTTTTTAGGATTTTTGAAAATTTTTGTGAAAAAGTAACGTTCACGGGGAACGGATCCCAAAATCCAAGTTCTCACAAAAAACTTTTGATCTTAACGAGAAGAGCCGGCAGCGGCGCCATTTAATACAAGCGTTTTAGTGTGGTGAAAAGTTCGTTTTCTCGGTGTCCTCTCGAATTGATCTCAGTTTAAAGTGGAATGATTTGTTCTTGGTGTCCAAAAATGGGTTTTGTTTTCTATTCTATTAAAAAGTAAAGTTAGACTTAAAGAGTTAAATTAAACAGCAAATGAAAAATACCCAAGCAGAAAATTTCCTATTCGGAATGTATGTCTATGCGGAATATATTGCTATTCGGAAAAATAAACATCTATGCGGAAAAACATGCTATGCGGAAAGTTATCCTATGCGGAAAAATGATGTTATTCGGAAAAGTAGGCTTATGCGGAAAGAAAGGACTATTCGGAAAAGTTGGGCTATTCGGAAAGTAAAACTATTCGGAAAAGTTGATCTATGCGGAAAAACACACCTATGCGGAAAATAAGTGTTATGCGAAAAAAATACCCTATGCGGAAAAACGGACCCTATTCTGAAAAACACCCTTATGCGGAAAAACACACCTATGCGGAAAGATATGTCTATGCGGAAAAGCTGGCCTATTCGGAAAATATTGCCTATTCGGAAAACATGCCCTATGCGGAAAGTTTGACTATGCGGAATATCTGAGGTATTCCGAGTAAAGGAAATGGAAACAGCCCTATTCGGAATATCCAATATTCCGAATAAGGGAAGCACAAATTTGTCTATTCGGAAAATCCTGGGTTGAAGAACAGTAGCAGTAACAGAGAAACGTTTTATCAATCTAAACACCAAAATACTCAAAAAGGTTTTACCAAATCAAAAACAAATCATTTAAATACCATAAGTAATAAATCCTACCAATAAAAACACTAAATCAACAACTTTTTAAGATCAAACTTGAATCAAATAGAAAAAACTTAAGAACTTGCAATAGAAGATGATGAAGAACAAGATGAATGAAAAGATGGAATTAAAGGATTAATGGAAAAGTAACAAGAGTATTGATTAACACTTACAAGATTGAAAGAAAGATGAAAAATCACCAAACACCCTAATGGTGTTGGTGATGGAACGAACCTAAGATACTGGGAAAAGAAAAAATGAACTAACTCCCTAAAATGTGAAGGGAGAATCTATTTATACTCCTAGTGGTTGGTTGGTGAGTGGGCTTTCTCCCTTTCTTCTTGTCTTCTCGTCTTTTCAGAAAAGTTGACGTTTTCGATTCTGATTCGGGATTTGTCGTCGATTAAATCCAACTCGTCTTTTAATTTCTTCGTTAAATAGACTTGAGTTTCTTCGACTTATGTAAATCTTCCGTCTTTGGTCCTTTTCTTCGATAAATCTTCGAATAGGCCCAGTGACTTCAAATCTTTTGCATCTCTTGGACAATAGACTTCGTCTTTAGTCTTTTTCCTTGATAAAACCCGTGCAATCCCATGTTTTCTTTAATATTCATCCGGTTAGCTCTGAAATCACAATAAACGCAAAAACCACGCATAATTCCAAACAAATGATAATAAATACGTGTTTTGGTCTTGTTTTAGCCAGAATTAAGTGGTAAAAGGATGGGTGTTTACACACCTATCATCGGTTTTAGGCTACTCTCCCATATATATTATGTCGTTATAAAAGGTGCCGAAGACTATGCCACATGTGATGAAAAATCTTTACGTCGTGATTTTTCAATGGAGTTCAAGCTGGAAATAGAAATATGGTATGGGTTAAGTGGTCAAAAGTGCTCGCGTCTAAGAAATATGGTGGGTTAGGTGTTTCTAGCTTCTATTCTCTTAACCGTGCGCTCTTATTCAGATGGGCGTGGAGGCTTATTTCGCAAGATTACTCATGGTGGTGCCGTTTCATATCAGTCATGTATGGTTATGGAATTCATATGTGGTCTCCTGTCCCTTGCTCAAACTGGTCAAAAATTATTCAGGAAATTGATGTCTTAAAACAGCAAGGTATCGACTGGCGTCCCATTGCAAGCGTCGTGTTGGTTCAGGTTTGCAAACTCTTTTTTGGACAGATCTTTAGATAGGTAATGTTACTAAAGATTGCTTTGTTAACGTTTTTTTTCGTCGTCAAGTCAAGGGTGGAGTTGAATCTCAACAGCTCATCAATATGCAGGATTGGGTTAGAATGAAGGTTCTTTCAAATTCAGAAGAGAGATGGGCATGGGACTTGAATGGCGATGGAGTGTTTCATATTAAAGACGTGCGGGATCTTATAGATGAAGTTCTTCTTCCAAAGGGGAATGTCGCTACGAGATGGATTAAGTCTATTCCCGTTAAGATGAATGTTTTTATGTGGAAGCTATACCTTGATCGTCTTCCCACTCTGTCCAATTTAATTAGTCGAGGTCTACATGTGCTTTCTTCTGTTTTCCCTTTATGTAATGGTTCCCATTAGGATACTTCTCATCTTTTCTTCACTTTTGATGTGGCCATTGCCATTTCTCGGCTAGTCGGCCGTTGGTGGAACGTTTCTTGGAGTCTAGTTTCTTCTTATTCAGATTGGGTGGAGTGGTTTAAGACTATTTAGTTGGGTTTCAGTCTTAAAAGGATTCTTGCAGGTGTTTTTTACGCGTCTTGATGGTGCGTGTGGAACTTCCGTAATCAGCCTCTTTTTGCTTCGCCAAAGCCTCGTAAAGAGGTGTTGTTTGATGATGTTGTTTCTCGCTCGTTTACATGGTGTAATTCTAGAAGTAGATGTACGTTTAGTTGGCATAGTTGGCTTCAACACCCCTATTTGATTGTTTTGTAATTGTTCTAGCTCCTTGCTAGTTGTTTTTAATAAAAGTTGTTGTTAAAAAAAATTTATAAAATAGTTATTAGAAAATATTTTTTTTAACCGTTGGAAAATATTAAATATCAAAAGAATTTAGTCGAGCAAAAGTAGGGTATCGTCACAATCATAAGTCGAGCAATCACAGTCAATGACAATGCTTGAATTCTAGTTTGAATAAAACTAAAGTTGAAAAAATTGTTTTGTAAAATGAGTTTTTGTAAAGTTTGGGTTTCGTTTACGAGTTATCTTTTTTACTGCAAAATCGGATTTTTTTAATTTCTATAATCTATTTTCAGAATAGATTTAAACTTATCTATAAAAACTTTTCTGTAAATCTCTTTTTTGAGTAGACAGAAACTTATCAAATCAGTTTTTACATAATCGATTGTGGCTCTATAGAATAATAGAAGATATGCAAATCTGGTTAGTCTATTAACAGATTTGTTTTGTCTAAGGAAAATATTTTTCTTTGCAAACAAGAAACGTTTTCACTATAAATATTGCCTTAGTCTCATCCAGTTTGGGATATACAAGAAAAACGCAGCTCCATTACCACAATATTCTGGAAGTCTTTTCAAGCAAGTTTGTCTAGTCCGGCTATACAACAGCTTTAGACGTTGTACTCTGAGAAATAGACGGCGAATATATTTTAAAGCAATCATGTCAAATACGAGCCTCGTCTATTAACCTTTACTGTCTTTTTTATTTTCGTTCTTCAGTTTGTGTTATTTATATTTTTTGCTAATTTAGATACTCCAATTTGATTTATTTAATAAAATGTACATGGCTTCCTAAGTCATATTTTTTTTTGAATAGCTGAAAAACATAAAACTAGCAAATAAAAAGCTAGGAAAACAAATTAAAAAATAGATTTAAGTAAAGAATTTTGGTCCAAATGGACCGACTGATCGTTTCTTAAGTCGGTTTGTAATGGGCTAGGCCCAAACTATTATAATTTGTGAGTTGCAACACACGATTCACAACTTTAAACTCAAGTACCACCTGATCGTTTGTTTCTTCATATTCGGTTAAGAAAACCAAAAGAATTCATTCGACTTTTGCTCGTGTGATTACCTGAATTCCAACGTTCTTTTAAAGATCATTGGTGAAGTTCATTAGCGCCCCTCGATCGAGATTGTATAAGCTAGGCTAATTTGAAGAACAAGAAGTCTTGAAAAGTTGATAACTCTACTTGCAAGCAAAGATGAATTCTGGGCGAGCGATGGCATGGTGTTCTCATTGTGGAAAGGATTGTGATACAAATCATGATGATTCAATCAATATTACATGCTGTGTCGACTGTGGGAAAGTTTTATCTCAAGGTGCTTATTATGAGAAGATTTACAAGAAGGCCAAAGTTTCACATACCTCAAGACATAATAAGGAATTCGAGAGAAGAGATACACCTTGGTGCTCTAATTGTTTAAGGAAAGGTGGGACAGTTCATGCGCATACCACCGCTAGCATATGTTGTGTTGATTGCGGGAAATTATTACTCGAAGATGTATACACCGAGAAGGCTACTATATCTAGGCATGCACTATCAAGGAAAGATAAGAAAAAGCTAAAGCTAGCATGCGCACTGGATGCTAAAAGCATGAGGTCTTCCCAAACTGCTGCAGAAGCAGTAGTCTATTGCATATGAAGAAGCAGACTGCAGCTAGTTGCACTCATACTTTGAAGAAAAATGAAGATCTAACCGCAGAGGACGAGGAAGATAGAAAACAAGACTTTTGTAGTAGTTATGTTTATTATTACGATTATGATACTGGTGAAGAATATGATTAACACGCTATTATGAAAATTTAGACTTGATACCATGTAGATTGTGTCGTGTTTTGCATTATTAGACATGGGATACTAATATTTTTTGATCATATGCTGTCAAAACCATGTGTATGGTTATTTATTTATTTATTATTACTATCCGTGCATAACAAAGGGCGGAAATTTGAAGTGGCAAATGATTTTTGTTGCGATATTGTGGCATATTTGGCATATGGGGCTTATAGGGGCTTGAGCTTTTAAAATAAGTCAGCTTATAAGCCTTGTTTATTATAAGCCTCCATAAGCCCAAACCCATAAAAAAGGGCTTATCGGGGCTTGTAACTGGTCAAATTACTTAGATACTTTTTAAAATATAATAGATTATCACGCGAAAGCCCCAAATATATGTGAATCTAAATTTGATGTATTTTTATGTGATTTTACATTTATAAGCTTCAACTACAACTAATTCGCCGATTAGCTTTATAAAAATATATACTTTAGCTTTGGACTTAAAATATAAGCTCTGGCGACGATCTGCCCATTGCGCCAAACATACCATGTCATGGACAGAAATTATATATCCGAAGGAAAAGGGAGTCGTGTGGATTAGTAATTTCACGAGAGTTTTAAGAAATAAATGTTTTTTTTCTTTATATATAGTAGAGATGTAATAAATTAGATATTGGTATGTCTTGGTGTATAAAAAGTACTCTAGTTTCGGATTGCTTATTGAACTGTCTATTTGCATACTAGGATACAACTGGATGAGCAGTTTGAGGGTGTTTGGGATTGCCTGTTAAGCAGTTTGGATACAAACATTCAAACCCATATGTAAATTTGTAAAACGGATGAGGCTTTCCATGTTCAGGTTACCCGAGAGGGTGAGTCTTTGACTCGAATGTACATGGTCTAGCCGAGGTATTATCATGACTGTTTCTGATTCCGTCGTCACCCCATATGTGTACCTTATTGAGGTTTAAGCCCTAGACCTCTTGTGAGGAGTTAGGTACCTTAGCACTAGGCCATATGGAAATGGAATGCCACACAATAAATATTGTCATTGTTCGTCTTTTGGGAATAATAAAATCCGCTTGGTGTTTTTGTGTACTTAGTGAACCTTCAGTTTTATATTCTTTGTTCTGATATGATCTGTCTCAAGACTTGAAATAGTTGTTCAGCGACTAGCAACTTGATTTTAATTTTCAATCAGTTAGACATGGCTTTGAAGAATCTTCATTAGAGAAGGAAGTGTGTTGTAAATCATAAAATATAGGATTTTGATCTTGAGTTACGTTTCGGTTATCTTAGCTAAAAGATGACGGTTACCATCAATAACAGAGATAGAATGAATGTAGTATTTAGAGGCTTACAGCTCTTAGGGGTTAGGTTAGTCTACTGCAGCTAGTGAGTTTATAAGATCTTGCGTTCTAGAAATGTGTGATTTTGTATTCAGCAATGACTTTACACGTGCGTATAATGTGTTGCATCTTTATGGACTATACGAGAAGCTTCATATGTTTTAGACTGCATGTAAGATGAGTTAGCAGTGGATGCACCTTGATTTGAATTTATTCGATTTATCAAAACAAAACACAAGAATCAGATTTATTCAACCAACCTCCCCTTTATTTTTCTATAACTGCGTTAGGCTATCACTTCAAATGTGATACCTAGCTTTGTGATCGTACATACAACTTAGAAATCAAAGAAACACAATGTATACTTGATCTTACAGGCAAGATCAATATACAAGAACAAATCAACAAACTCAACAATGGTGGCTACGTTTATGTGAGAGATGAAAAAACAAACAGATTACAAAAACTGAATGACGGAAATAACAATAAACATGTATTTAAGCTCCACATCTAGGGTTGACTCAAGTTTGAGTCATTTGCCACATTAAGCCCTTCAACTCTTCCAAACCTGTCAAACTCAAACCAAACTATGCAAAGTAAAAAATATAATAGAAAAATATTTACCTTTTCTTACCTTCAACTTTCATCAGATGTCACATTAGTATTTAATACCCCCTCTTAATTTGACTTCTGATACAAATCAATAAGCTTCAAAAGCTCACAAAAAAAATTGTGATCTTTAATAGACAATCCTTTGGTAAACAAGTCTGCAACATTATCTTCAGATTTGACCTTAACAGTTTTGATCAAACCTGCAGATACCTTTTCCCTTAAGAAATATAAATCAATCTCAAAATGTTTAGTTCTTTCATGAAATACAGGATTAGCTGCAATTTGAATTGCAGAACTGCTATCACAACTGATAGGCACAGGTAAATTCACTTTTACTTTAAGATCACTCATAATCTTAAGTATCCACATGATTTCACAAGCCACACTATTCATAGCTCTATATTCAGCTTCAGCTGAAGATTTAGCTAGAACAGATTGTTTCTTGCTTTTCCATGATACAAGATTATCACCCAGATAAACAGCATATCCAGTAACAGATTTCCTTGTAATCTTGCACTTAGCCCAATCAGAATCAACAAAAGCAGTAAGATTCAGATTATTATTATGTTTAAAAGATATGCCAGTTCCAGGAGACCTTTTCAGGTATCTAAGAACATGAAAAGCTAATTTCAGATGAGATTTATAAGGATCATGCATAAACTGACTTAAACAATGAACAGCATAAGCAATATCAGGTCTAGTTAAAGTCAGATATATCAATTTACCAACAATCTTTTGATAACAAGTTTTGTTTTCAAGAACAGTATCAATCTCATCTTCAATAAGTTTTTTCTTTTTCTTAGATGCATCTGGAATAGGAGCTTTAGCTGGTTTACAAGCCAACATTCCATATTCAGATAGCAACTCCAAACAATATTTCCTTTGATTAAGACACAATCCTGAGTCAGTATCAAGTACTTCAATACCTAAGAAATATTTGAGTTTACCAAGATCTTTAATCTTAAATTTTGAACTCAAATATTCTTTAAAGTCATTGATAATACTTTCATTGTTCCCTGTTATAATAATATCATCTACATAAACAAGCAGGGCAACAAAAGACTCATTCTCAGTCTTAGTAAACAAAGAAACATCACTTTTACTTTGACAGAAACCATTTTCAATTAACACACTTGTTAACTTTTCATTCCATTTTCTAGGTGCCTGTTTTAAACCATATAAAGATTTTGTTAACTTGCACACCTTGTTTGAGTTAGAGCCATACCCTTCAGGAAGATTCATATAAATTTCTTCATCTAAATCTCCATAAAGAAAGGCATTATTTACATCTAACTGATAAACAGGCCAATTATTGTGCACAGCAACAGAAAGAAGACACCTAACAGTTACAATTTTAACAACAGGTGAAAAAGTTTCTTCATAGTCTATTCCTTCTTTTTGACTAAACCCTTTTGCTACAACTCTAGCTTTATATCTCTCAACATCACCACTAGATTTGTATTTAACCTTCCATAGCCATTTACATGCAACAGCCTTTCTACCTTGAGGTAGATCAACAATCACCCAAGTATTGTTTCTATTAAGAGCTTCCATCTCCTCATTCATAGCCTCAACCCATCTAGGGTCTTTGGCAGCCTCTTTGTAAGACTTAGGTTCATGTATTTTGTTCAGATTATTAGTGAACACAAAATTATGCAAAGACAAGTTATTATAGTTCACCACAGTATTAATGTCATATTTAACTTTCTTGTCAAGCACATAATCACTAAGTTTACTAGGCAATTTATGTGGTCTACTAGACCTTCTTAGCTCAGTTTCCTCTGGACTATTATTATGAAAATATTGATTGAATTCTATAAACTCTTCACCCTCAGAATCATAATTTTCATCATCTAGGGCAACATTATTGTCAATATCATTAGCATCATTATTGCCTAAGCTATACTGGTTTCCAAGACTATGACTTTTATCATTCATAGACTCTGACCCCTGAGTATCACTGGTAACAATGATAGGAGTATCAGTAGATACTTTCTCAGCTATGACAGACTCTTTTATAATGCTACCTCTATCTCCTAATTTTTCATCTCTCAAATCATCATGGGGATCATCAGAGTTGTTTACTGCTAAATCAAAAATATTTAAACTATTTACTCCCTGATCTTCAAAGATCAAACCAATTTTACAAACATCATTTTTAAAAGGAAACACAGTTTCATAAAACTTGACATCCCTTGAATAAAACACTTGTTTTGACTCAATACCAAACAATTTATAACCCTTTTTAGTGAATGAATATCCAATAAACACGCACTTTTCAGACCTAGCAGCAAACTTATCCACATTATTAAGTACAGTACTAAAACAAAGACACCCAAAACTTTTTAAATGAGAGATATTAGGTTCAGTTTTATAAATCATTTCATAAGGACTTTTTCCAGAGAGGACTGAGCTAGGAATCCTGTTAATCAAATAAACAGCAGTAAGAATAGATTCAGGCCACATGTTCAAAGGTAATCCCCCCTGAAACATGAGGGCTCTAGCAACATTAAGTAAATGTCTATGTTTTCTCTCTGCTATACCATTCTGCTGTGGAGTATACACACAAGTAGTTTGATGTATAACACCATTTTGTTTAATAAAGCTTTCAAATTTATGATTAACAAATTCAGTTCCATTATCACTTCTAAACACTTTGATGGCAACACCAAATTGATTTTTGATTAGCTTATAAAACTCAACAAGTTTATCAAAAACCTCATCTTTGCCTTTAAGCATGTATAACCACACAGCCCTGGTATAATCATCAACAATAGTAAGAAAGAATCTAAATCCATCTCTACTTTTAACCCTATAAGGACCCCAAACATCCAAATGAATAATTTCACCCAAACACTTAGTCTTATGATCACTTATAGGAAAAGGATCTCTAGTTTGTTTAGCCATATGACACACATCACAAGGCTGGACATTACTAGTAGAATCAAGATGGATTTTATCCTTAAGAATGGCTAAAACTTGGTCAGAGGGATGACCAAGTCTGTTATGCCACACACACTTAGACAAATTACACTTAGTGATAGCACTATTAACAAATTTCCTACCTGAATCAAACAGATAAAGTCCATTATTTTCACTACCAGTCCCCAAGAGGGACTTTTGATGAGAATCCTGAACAAAACACTTTGATTCAGTAAAGGAAACAACAAATTTACTATCTTTAGCCAACTTATGAACAGAAATAAGACTGACCTTATAACCTGGAACAACCAACACATTTTTCAAAGTAATTTTACTTGAAAGTTTAAAGTTTCCAACATGCTTAACATGTTCAACAGTTCCATTAGGATGTGAAACAGATATATTTAATTTTGACACATCAATAACATCAAATAAGTGTTCAGTTGAAAAAGTCATATGTTGTGATGCTCCAGAATCAAAGATCCAACCAATATAAGTACTATAAGTACTTATATTGGTATTAAAGTTAAAGAATCTACAAGTGACAAAACTAATGACATGATTAGAACCAAATTTAATACCTGCAGCACAAGACTGCACTTCACCAATATCAGGCTTAGAATTAATCAAAGCCATGAGTCTATTTATCTGATCAGCAGTGAAGGGAAGAGATTTCCCAGATCCCTGATCAACATTATTACCAAAAGAACTAGAGACATTATTAGAACCATTAGATCCTCCAGTATTCCTTTTCTTGAAACCTGGAGGATATCCATTAAGTTCAAAACATCTATCAACAGTATGGCCATTCATATTACAATGAGTGCAAACAAACTTATTGTTATTCTTATTTGGACCTCTGTTTTGACCATTTTGACTGTTTTGAGAATTTTTATTACCATTCCAATTATTAGGTTTAGCAACAAAAGCAGTAGCAGTATTCTTATCACTCACAACATGAACCAGATTATTCTTATGAGACTCAACCCTAGATAGAGTAGCAAAAGCAGATTTAACATCTGGCAAAGGGTCTGCAGTTAGTAATTGACTCCTAACAACACTGAAAGTGTCATCAAGGCCCATCAAAAACTGCATGAGTCTAATTAGAGAGTTGTGACTCTTCATTTGAGGAGCACCATCACATTTACATGAAGGAAGATTGACAAGTGAGTCAAACTGCCTCCAAAGACTGTTGTAATTGTGATAGTATTCAGACAATGAAGAGCCAGATTGAGTAAGAGAACAAATCTTATAGTGCAAATTATAGATAACAGATCCATCAATTTTATCATAGGTTTCTTTAAATTCATCCCACACATCTTTAGCATTTTTAGAAAAAATTTGTCCTTGATATAACTCAAAAGAGATACATCCAAGGATCCATGATAAAACCACAGCATTACACCTATCCCATTGATCAGCTAAAACATTATCATCATTATTCTTTTCACAAGTACCATCAATGAAACCCAATTTGTTCTTAGTATGCAATGCAAGCTTAAATGCAGCAGCCCACACCTTATAATTTTCAGGACCAGTGAGTTTAACACTCACAATGGGCTGCCCATTTGTGTCAGTAGGGTGTAAAAACAAAGGGTCATTAGTATGAATGACTGTTTCATTTTCAGTTTCAGTATCACTAACAGGATCATCATCCTGGTCACCTTTCTTAGAAACAGACATAATGAAACCACACAAAGATCAAACAAATCACAACAACCACCTTGTAACTCCACAATAACCAACAACCAAGACTAACTAAACCCTTCGACACCTAAAACCCCTTCTAAAAACAACAAATAAAGAAGAGAAAGTGAGAGAGGTGTTACTACACGCGCAGCAACAAGCAAAGAAACCCAAGAATTAATAAGATCAAGAAGATCTTATTAATTACCAACAAGCACAGCGGAAAACAACCTGAAAAAGTTAGTTATAACAAATAACCAACACAAAGTAACAAACGCCCAAAAATTGAAAGAAACCCTAATTTCTGGATTTTAGGGTTTCTTCAATTAACCTTACCAGAAACTCAATTGAGCTCAATTAAGCGCACCAGAACCCAATTAAACACCACAGATCACCAAGAATCACAAAACCCCCAAATTTTTAAAACCCTAAAAAATTAAAACTGACAAATCTTGCAATTAATCACAACAGGGACACGATTAACCACAAGATTAATCAAGATTGATACAAAAAACCGTTTTAAAACTCAGATATCAAGAACCAATGGCTCTGATACCATATTCGATTTATCAAAACAAAACACAAGAATCAGATTTATTCAACCAACCTCCCCTTTATTTTTCTATAACTGCGTTAGGCTATCACTTCAAATGTGATACCTAGCTTTGTGATCGTACATACAACTTAGAAATCAAAGAAACACAATGTATACTTGATCTTACAGGCAAGATCAATATACAAGAACAAATCAACAAACTCAACAATGGTGGCTACGTTTATGTGAGAGATGAAAAAACAAACAGATTACAAAAACTGAATGACGGAAATAACAATAAACATGTATTTAAGCTCCACATCTAGGGTTGACTCAAGTTTGAGTCATTTGCCACATTAAGCCCTTCAACTCTTCCAAACCTGTCAAACTCAAACCAAACTATGCAAAGTAAAAAATATAATAGAAAAATATTTACCTTTTCTTACCTTCAACTTTCATCAGATGTCACATTAGTATTTAATAGAATTCAGTGTCCTATATGTGCTTAACACAAGCAATTAATGTCTCCTTGAGTATTAGTGATGCTGTTGTACGACAATATACTTCGTGACAGAAATAGAGGGCTAAATGTATGCGGGGCTATTTATTTTGGCAGGCTGTATTAAGTCGACTCAGTAAAGATGGAGAAATATTTGATAATGAAGAACTCCAGTGTCACCAAAAACTTCAAGATCTCTATAGGTCTACTAGGGAAACTAAGGTATTTATGCTTAATATTTCTTTCTGAAGTTTTGTAATTGTATATTTCATATGTCCACCTATCGAGAATCAATGGCTTCTGATGCTAGTTGACACTTTACATTCTTTGTTTAAGCATTTTCAAAAGGACATTGTTCGTGGTGTTGAAGGTTTTGTTTCAATCAGCCAAAAAGAAAAGCAAATAGGTGCTTGTTTGGTTAATTTTCTGTTTTATGCCCGTCTCTTATGGCAAAATGCCCAAGAATACATTACCATCATGTCGTAGATTTCTTATTAAAATAAGCTTTTGCAAGTGTCACTCGGGTCGGCCCAAACTATTATTATGCTTAAGTCGGTTTGTATTAGTCTATATATGGGCTAGGCCCAAACTATTATACTTAAGTCGGTGGTTTGTATGTGTATATATATTGAGTTGCAAAACACACGATTCACACAACTTTAAACTCAAGTACCATCTGATCGTTTGTTTCTTCATATTCTGTCAAGAAAACCAAAAGAATTAATTCGACTTTTGCTCAAGTGATTACCCGAATTCCAACATTCTTTCAAAGATCATTGGTGAAGTCATTAGCGCGCCCTCGAGATTGTATTAGGCTAATTTGAAGAACAAGAAGCCTTGAAAAGTTGATAACTCTACTTGCAAGCAAAGATGAATTCTGGGCGAGCGATGGCATGGTGTTCTCATTGTAGAAAGGATTGTGATACAAATCATGATGATTCAATCAATATTACATGCTGTGTCGACTGTGGGAAAGTTTTATCTCAAGGTGCTTATTATGAGAAGATTTACAAGAAGGCCAAAGTTTCACATACCTCAAGACATAGTAAGGAATTCGAGAGAAGAGATACACTTTGGTGCTCTAATTGTTTAAGGGATGGTGGGACAGTTCATGAGCATACCACCGCTAGCATATGTTGTGTTGATTGCGGGAAATTATTACTCGAAGATCGATGTATATACCGAGAAGCTATATCTAGGCATGCACTATCAAGGAAAGATAAGAAAAGGCTAAAGCTAGCACTGGATGCTAAGAGCATGAGGTCTTCCCAAACTGCTGCAGAAGCATTAGTCTATTGCATATGAAGAAGCAGATTGCAGCTAGTTGCACTCATACTTTCAAGAAAGAACCTACAAATGAAGATCTAACCGCAGAGGACGAGGAAGATAGTAAACAAGACTCTTGTAGTTACGTTTATAATTACGATTATGATGCTGGTGAAGAATATGTTGATACCATGTAGATTGTGTGAATCGTGTTTTGCATTATTAGACATGGGATAGATACTAATATTTTTTGTATATGCTGTCAAAACCAAGTGTATGTTTATTTATTTATTTATTATTTATCCATGCATAATAAAGGGGCGGAAATTTGAAATGGCAAATGATTTTTGTTGCGATATTTTGGCATATGGGGCTTATTTGAGCTTTTAAAATAAGTCAGCTTATAAGCCTTGTTTATTATAATCCTCCATAAGCCCAAACCCGTAAAAAAGGGCTTATCGGAGCTTGTAACTGGTCAAATTACTTAGATACGTTTTAACAAATACGTAGTAATAGATTATCACGCAAAAGCCCGAAATATATCTGAATCTAAATTTTATGTATTTTTATGTGATTTTACATTTATTAGCTTCGACTACAACTAATTCGCCGATTAGCTTTATAAAAATATATACTTTAGCTTTCGGATTAAAATATAAGCTCTGGCGACGATCCGCCCATTGCGCCAAACATACCATGTCATGGACAGAAATTATATATCCGAAGGAAAAGGGAGTCGTGTGGATTTGTAATTTCACGAGAGTTTTTAGAAAATGTGTTTTTTCTTTAAATATAGTAAAGATGTAATAAATTAGATATTGGTATGTCTTGGTGTATAAAAAGTACTCTAGTTTCGGATTGCTTATTGAACTGTCTATTTGCATACTAGGATACAACTGGATGAGCAGTTTGAGGGTGTTTGGGATTGCCTGTTAAGCAGTTTGGATGATGCTCGTTTCTGCCTATTTTGAGTAATGGAACAGTTAAGCATAAGCTCTTAAGTCTCAAACACAAATAAGCAGTTTGGATGACATTATATTAGAGTAAATAAGCAGTTAAAATAAGTGACATAACGTAAAAGTGTGGTACTTGCTTATTTAGCTTATTAAAAAATACGAATAAGCAAACAGAAACACCCAATCAAATTGCTTATATCTAATAATTTGCGAGTAAATCTTTTTTTGAGTAAGTTGTTTGGTGTTGCTTATTTGGAACTACTTGTTTTGAAAAGCAGTAAAAGGATAAACAATTTTACTAAGCAATCCCAAACGCCCAATTTGTTAGCATAGAACTTGTACAGTATATCACACCATTATACAAACATACAAACCCAAATGTAAATTTGTAAAACGGATGAGGATTTCCAAGTTCAGGTTACCCGGGGAGGGTGAGTCTTTGACTCGGATGTACATAGTCTACCAGAGGTATTCTCATGACTGTTTCTGATTCCGTCGTCACCCCATATGTGTACCTTATTGAGGTTTGAGCCCTAGACCTCTTGTGAGGAGGTTAGGTGCCTTAGCACTTGGCCATATGGAAATGGAATGCCACACAATAAATATTGTCATTGTTCGTCTTTTGGGAATAATAAAACCCGCTTGGTGTTTTTGTGTACTTAGTGAACCTTCAGTTTTATATTCTTTGTTCTGATATAATTCTGTCTCAAGACTTGAAAATTGAAATAGTTGTTCAGCGACTAGCAACTTGATTTTAATTTTCACTTAGTTAGACATGGCTTTGAAGAATCTTCATTAGAGAAGATTGTTGTAAATCATAAAATATAGGATTTTGATCTTGAGTTATGTTCGTGTATGTGTCCGGAACGTACGAACCGATCCGGAACACATGACCCGATCCGGAACAAACATTTCCTTCTAGAAGAAGTCAACGATAGTCAACAAAGAACTCAGCAGGCACACTTCCTATAAAATAGGGAGTGTGTCCCCAATCGGGCCAACCAAGGCCCATCACCATTCCCGGCCTTTTAGGAACCAGACTAGTATAAATACCCCTTTGGGTTCAAGGTTTAGGTTAACTCTTTTACCCTTATTACTTTTTACTTATATACTTTTACTCTCTTTTCCCCTCCGGATTTTTATCCTTTACTTACTCTCACGCCGGAGCTTGGTCTGGGTTCCCACACCCGGACGAGGCTAACGCGTTACTTTGGTTTCAGGATATCCGAAGCATACAACACCCAAGATCCGATCCGGTCAACCCATTCGGATCCCGCAAAGGATTGCACGAACATTTGGCGCCATCCGTGGGACTTGATATTCTATCTACCAATTGCATAGAATGGCAGGTCCTACTCCTGTCACTCCGACAGGTCCTAACCTTCCGATTGATTTGACTTCTCCGAACAATCAGAATCTCACAAAGGAACAACTCGAACAACACATCTCAACCTTGCGGCTACTAGTCAAAGAGCATAACCGGAACGCCGTGGAACCTGTCCGTCTAAGTTTCATTGAAGAAGATGAGGGAAGCAGCAACACTAAGATAGTAAGAGGCAAGGTGGTGTCCGATGCGGATCTAAAGAAACCTTTTAAGGAAGCCGTCAAATCCCCTCTCACTCAAAGAATTATTGACTTCTCTGGACCCGAGTACAAGATGCCTGCCACAGTCAAGACATATGACGGAACGGGAGATCCGGAGGACCATTTGAATCGCTTCACCGGAGCAGCCAATTCGGGCGAATGGCCAATGCCGGTTTGGTGCAGAATGTTCCAGCAAACGCTAGAAGGGGGAGCTAGGGGTTGGCTTGAGAGCCTTGACACTGACAGCATTGATGAATGGGCAGAGCTAAGGAAGGCATTTGTCAAGAGATACTCGATCCGAAAGCTATGTCATAAAGGCCCACATGAGATAACCAAGATTGTGAGAAAGGCAAATGAGTCATTAACAGATTTTAAAGAACGATGGACAGTCGAAGTAGGTCTCATCCATGGAGTTCCGGAAGTCATGAAAATTTCAGCATTTATGGATTCGGTCAAAAGTCCAGAGCTGGCAAAAAGGTACTCTGACAAAGTTCCAGTATCGGTGGACGACATGATGGAGAGGTTGGATGATTTCGTCCGGTCCGAGGAAGCATTCGCTAACACTGAGCTACCAAAAGGGGAAGGGACGGAGCCATACCGGAAGCCCAACCCTCCCACCCAAAGAAGGGATGATCGCAACCAAAAGTACCATGGCTGGAACAACAATAGGAGAAATGATGGTCGAGATGCATATAAGGGAAGAGATTTCTTCAACAACAGAAACAGGGATAGAGACAACAGGGCACCATACCCACCACCCCGGAATGACAATTATCACATGAATGATTACAACCGAAACAATTACCATGACCGAAACAGAGTGGCCCCGGTCCTAAGTGTGAATTCCTTGACAAAGAACCTGAAAGAAATCCTTGCTACCGAAACACAGCTTCGTCTACCCCCTCCCCGTCCAATGAACAATCCGGCAAGAGGTGGAAACATGGATCGTTATTGTGACTATCATCAGGATAAGGGGCACTTTACCAACGATTGCATCCAGCTAAGGAAACAAATTGAGCTAGCCCTAGAGTCTGGAAAGTTAAATCATCTTGTCCGGGATGTACGTCAAAGAGGACGAGACAATCGAAGAGAAGAAGCTCCAAGGCAAGACAAGATTATAAACATGGTCTGGACATTACCGGAAAGGGAAAAAAGGAAAGCCAGAGAAACAACCGAAAGCTGGATGAGAGCCCCAATCACTTTTCCACCATTGGAAGAAGATGAAATGTCCGATGATCCAATTATCATAGAAGCCGAGTTGGGAGGTTATCTGGTACGAAGAGTTTACGTAGATGAGGGAGCATCAGTGGAAATTATGTTCGAGCATTGCTTCGAGAAGCTTCCAACAAGCATCAAGTCAAAATTGAGGAACACACAAACTGACCTCGTCGGATTCGCTGGAGAAGTAGTCAAACCAATGGGAAAAATCGAACTTGAAGTCCGTTTCGGATCAGACAGCTTAGTCCGAAGAACTCACATGAAATTTGTAGTGATCAGCGCACCGTCACCATACAATGTAATCTTAGGGAGGACAGGCATCCGGATCCTTCGAGCTGTACCATCAACCATTCATGCCATGATGAAGTTTCCCACTCCAAGAGGAGTAGCCTCGCTAGTCTCTCGTTCAGTCATCGTCTCGGAATGTAGGCAAATAGCAAAAAGACAAGCACCAACGCCCACAACCAACAACAAGACCGTGACGGCTGAGTTACCATCCGGTACGGAAAGCATCATGATTAACCCTGCATATCCGGAACAGCTCACCACTATTGGGGGCGGATTGACCCCAGCTTGCCAAACAACATTAAAGAACCTGCTGAAAGACAACTCGGACGTATTCGCATGGGAACCATCAGATATGACAGGAGTGCCGAGGCGAATCATGCAACATAACTTGAATGTCAATGAGAGCTTAGACCCGGTATGTCAGAAAAGACGAATGTTAGGATCCGAAAAGAGCAAGGCCGTAACCAAAGAAGTGAAAGAACTAGTGGCAGCAGGAATAGTCAGACCGGTAAAGTACCCAACGTATATCTCCAATCCGGTCATGGTGAAGAAGAGTGACGGGTCATGGAGGATGTGCGTAGATTTCAAAAATCTTAATTCAGCATGTCCGAAGGACTACTACTCACCTCCGGACATTGATGAAAAAATTGAATCCGTAGTAGAATCTCGCTTCAAGTGTTTCTTGGACGCATACAAGGGTTACCATCAAATTCAAATGGCCCCGGAAGATGAAGAGAAGACAGCCTTTTACACGGATCAAGGCACCTTTTGCTACACTAAGATGCCCTTCGGATTGAAGAATGCCGGAGCAACATATCAAAGACTAGTTGATTCAGCCTTTCAAAATCAGATAGGACGAAACATGGAAGCATACATTGATGACATGGTGATCAAGAGCAAGGATGAGAGGAGCATGTTAGCAGACGTGGCAGAAACCTTTGACAACCTTAGACAAATCAACATGAAACTGAATCCAGTCAAGTGCTCGTTTGGGGTAGAAGAAGGCAAGTTCCTGGGATACATCATCACTCCGGAAGGCATATAGGCCAATCTGAAAAAGACTAGGGCCATTATTGACATCCAATCACCAAAGACATGGAAGGAGATGCATTCATTAAGTGGCAAACTAGCAGCTTTGAACCGATTCTTATCACGATCCGCCGAAAGGGCACTCCCATTCTTCAACACACTCAAAAATATCACAAAGGAGAATAAGCATGAGTATAAATGGACCGCGGAGGCAGAAGAGGCATTCCAGCAAATGAAAAAATTGATCATGAACTTACCAACCCTTACCACACCAAGACCAAAGGAACCCCTGTACATGTACTTGGCAGCATCACAAGAGTCAATTAGTGCAGTGCTGCTCACTGAAAGGAATGGAAGACAATGTCCGATTCACTATATTGGCCGAACACTCAGTGATGCGGAAAAGAACTATTCTCCTATGGAAAAATTGGCTTTAGCCCTGCTAAAAGCATCAAGGAGACTTAGAAGATATTTCGAAGGCCATGACATAAATGTAATCACAGACCAACCAATCAAGCAGATACTAAGCAAGGCGGATGCATCCGGAAAGTTGGCTAAGTACACAATTGAGTTGGGGGCTTACAAAATAGAATACAAACCAAGAAATGCAATCAAAGGGCAAGTTTTGGCAGACTTCCTAACTGAAGCACCTATAGGGCAGGCAGCAGAAGAGTTCTTCCAGGTGCCTATTCCGAAGCCGGGTAAGGATGAGACAGAAATGTGGACCCTCTTCACAGACGGAGCATCCAGTACCCAAGGTGCAGGAGCCGGATTGATCCTCATCAGCCCAACCGGAACCGAATTCACTTACGCCCTCCGGCTGAATTTTGAGACCACCAACAATGAAGCAGAATACGAAGCCCTTCTAGCAGGTCTAAGAATTACAATACAAATGAAAGTGGGAAGGATTGAGGTCCGAGTAGACTCAAAGTTGGTAGCAAACCAGGTCAACGGAACATACGAAGAAAATTGTGATAGGATGATAAAATACCTAGCTGAGGCAAAGGTCTTGATATCAAAGTTTTCTCATTTCGCCATCATGAACATACCAAGGAGTAAGAATCAGAAGGCTGATGTCCTAAGCAAACTGGCAACGTTGGCATTCGACCACTTAACAAAAGAAGTTTTGGTGGAGGTCTTAAACGAAAGGTCTACCGACCGGAACGAGGTAAACGCTATAGTAGAAGAAGTAGGCGACAATTGGATGACCCCCATCATTAAATGCCTCCGGGATGGAATCTGGCCAACGGACGAGAACGAGGCACGACGCTTAAGATTAAAGCTACATCAGTATGAAATGGTTGATGGTGTTCTGTTCAAGAAAGGGTACTTAGAACCAATGTTTCGGTGCGTGGGTCCGTTGCAAGCCAACTATGTTCTTCGAGAAATACACATGGGTTCGTGTAGCATGCACTTGAAGCCAAGGTCGATAGTAGCACAAGCTTTAAGATCGGGGTACTACTGGCCAACCATGCATACAGACGCAAGGGAGGAACTAAAGAAATGTGATTCATGCCAAGTCCATGCACCGGTAGCAAGATTGCCAAAGACGTTGATGAAATCTATCATGGCACCATGGCCATTTTACCAATGGGGAATGGACATTCTAGGTCCATTACCAGCCTCATCCGGAAATGTGAAATACATAATCGTCGCCATTGATTATTTCACCAAGTGGATGGAGGCTAAGCCTTTAGTCAAGATATCTGGAAAGGAAGTAATCAAATTCTTTTGGGACAATGTCGTCTGCCGATTCGGAATCCCAAAGATCATAGTCACGGACAATGCTAAGCAATTCATCAATGAACCATTCAAGAGCTGGTGTTCGGACCTGGAAATCAAGCAAATCAACACAGCTGTAGCCCATCCACAAGCAAACGGCCTAGTCGAAAGGGCCAACAAGACCCTCATGGAAGGCATTAAGACAAGATTGGGTCGAGACAGGAATGGATGGGCAGAGGAGCTACCGCACATACTATGGGCTCACCGGACATCATTGAAGCAGAGTAATGGAGAGACTCCTTTCAGCCTCACCTATGGATCCGAAGCAGTCATCCCGGCTGAGATAGGAATGCCCACATATCGGACAATGATGATCAATGAAAAGGACAACGATGATGCCCTGCGCATAAACCTGGACCTCTTACAAGAAAGAAGAGAGATGGCAGCTATCCAGGAAGCAAAGTACAAGACAAAGGTGGAACAGTACTACAACAAGCGAGTTCGTCCAGTTGCATTCCGCCCAGGAGACTTTGTGTTCCGAAAGAATGAAGCAAGCAGGGTTCAGAAAGAAGGAAAACTTGCTCCTACATGGGAAGGCCCATACCGTGTCAAGGAAGCATACCAGAATGGCTCATACAAGCTCCTTACCATGAAAGACAAGGAGGTCCCGAGGGTGTGGCATGCAATGAACCTCAGGAGGTGTTACTTGTAATTTCATTTCTATCTTGTAATGGCTCTTTCTCCCTTCAGCAAGGGAAGAGTCCGATTTAGCGCTTTATCTAAATTTCATTTCAAAATGTATCAACCTTCACTCCCTCCAGAAGGGAAAGGTCATGTCCTTTGATTTTAATGAAAAATCTCCTCCTCTCGTCACTAAAGGAGGAAGCACATTTGCAGCAATTATAAATAACATGAATGATAAGACGTACGTTCCCGATTCTTTCTCCCTTCAGCAAGGGAAGAATTTGGTTGTTTTTGAGTGAGTCCTATCCGGAATGGAAGGCATACGTTCCAATTCTTTCTCCCTTCAACAAGGGAAGAATTTGGTTAAGTCCTATCCGGAATGGAAGGCATACGTTCCCAATTCTTTCTCCCTTCAGCAAGGGAAGAATTTGGTTGTTTTTGAGTAAGTCCTATCCGGAATGGAAGGCATACGTTCCAATTCTTTCTCCCTTCAACAAGGGAAGAATTTGGTTAAGTCCTATCCGGAATGGAAGGCATACGTTCCAATTCTTTCTCCCTTCAACAAGGGAAGAATTTGGTTAAGTCCTATCCGGAATGGAAGGCATACGTTCCCAATTCTTTCTCCCTTCAGCAAGGGAAGAATTTGGTTGTTTTTGAGTAAGTCCTATCCGGAATGGAAGGCATACGTTTCAATTCTTTCTCCCTTCAACAAGGGAAGAATTTGGTTAAGTCCTATCCGGAATGGAAGGCATACGTTCCCAATTCTTTCTCCCTTCAGCAAGGGAAGAATTTGGTTGTTTTTGAGTAAGTCCTATCCGGAATGGAAGGCATACGTTCCAATTCTTTCTCCCTTCAACAAGGGAAGAATTTGGTCAAGTCCTATCCGGAATGGAAGGCATATGTTCCCAATTCTTTCTGATCAAAAGAGGCGAGGCGTATTTGTATGCAATTGTATTCACAAACAAGAATCACAAGAGGGGCATACATGTACTTAATAAAACATAAACGTAAACATAAGAAAGCAATGTCATTGTTACAACCTTCCTGATCAAAAGAGGCATAAGGAGAGACAAGACAACAGAAATAAATAGTCTACGAATATTACATTCATCCAAATAAAATTAAGTTTAGAAATAAGTATCAAGCAAGTCACAGAGAAATCAGACAGCCGGAGCATCTTTGCTTCCGGAGGCATCAGCATCGTCTTGGAGGGATACCAGATCTTCATCAATGAGCGTTTCTGCCAAAGGATCCACAGTCGGGGGAGGAGCAGGAGCGGGCTCAATTTCCATCAAGCGTTCAATAGGCAAGTAGAAGCTGGAAGCGACCTCTTGGATGTAAGGGTATTTAGCTGATGGAAGGGCATCAACCATTGGTCCCATCTTCTTCTCACAATACAAGTCGAAGCCCGGAGTGGCAGCAACAACGGCCAATTGCTCCTCAAGAGGTCTCCAAACCTTGATCCCTGTGGCCCAGCCGGCCTCAATAGCTTTGTTGAAGCAATCGGTTATATTCTTTTTGTGCTCATGACTGTTCAAAAGTTTAGAGACCACGGCAGGAAGCAATGTCCGGATAGCATTATACCTCCCCATCTCAGAGGTATTGCACTTGCTCTGCAGCTCATCCCTCTCGGTTTTTAAGGCTTTGACCTCTTCGGCATACCTTTCTTTGTCCGCGTTCACCACATGCAAGGTTGCCTCGAGATCAGCAATCCGGGCATCACGGCCTTTGAGCCTCTCTGACAAGTCAAATTTTTCACCTACCACGGCAGCTAGCTCCGAATCCCTGGTAGCACAAACCTTTTCGGCATTCTGAAGCTGGGAGGAAAGTCTAGAGTTGGCCTGGATCTGTTCCGACAACTTAACATCAGAAGCTTGCAGAAGCACCTTATACTCTTCGCACTGATCCATCAGATTGCCTTGATCATGGGATTCTTCCTCCAACCTGCGAAGGGAGTCGACCATCCCCATCGTACTCCGAGCAAGTTGGTACCAGCTACGGCTTAAGGCAAGGGAAGGGGGATAGGAGCTCAACTCTCGCTGCACAGCCGGAGGGATAAGATGCATCATCAGGTCACGACATTTCGAAGGGGTATCCACCCGGCTAGCAGCATTGATATTCCAATTCGGAACGTGCTTAGCACTTGGGCCAGTTTCCCCTTCCTCCGCGGCAAAAACACTTGTTTCGGACAAGCGTAAACCTTGTTAACAAAAGAAACAGACAACGTGACACACATAAGCAAGATAAGAGGAAAGCATGGAAAGGAAGATACTTACGTGTCGAATGATGATGATCCGGATGCATCACCCCTTTACCCTCCCTCTGATTAACAGGTTCCTCAGCATCATCAGCAAAAACACCTTTGGAGCTTGAGCCATCCAAATACGAACTACCAAGAACGGGGCTTTTTTCCTTGTTTTGATCCGAAGCAGGATCTTCGCCATCCCCTTTCGACCCTTCCCCATGTGTTTTCTCTGAACCAATGCCATCAGGTCCGGGAGAATCGTCATCCACGTTAATATTCAAATTAACTGACCGGAGGGGCGAAGGACTAAGTATGCGATCCTCATCAAGGATTTCCTCTTCGTTAACATTAACGCCTCCACTCGCGTCAACCTTTCTTCTTTTGGCCGAACCATCAGAGGCCGAGGTCTTCTCAGTCATACGCTTCATACTCCTATGAAGATCGCTGACAGCTTTACTCACCTTAGTGGAAGCACCAGAGGAACCACCCTTTTCGGAAGTTTTCTTTTTCCCCTTCGACTTCCCTACCACTTCCCCACCATCTTCTTTCTTCTTCTTTTCCTCCGCAGCACGAAGAGAAGCAAGCCTTTTCTTCTCACGAGCAGCTTTTACAGCTTCACTTTCACTCATAGCTATGATTTGGGCAGCAGTAGGGGCACTCAAACGCTCTCCGGCTGCAAGAGCCTCGGAGACATGAGGAGTAATCCGGTTGGCATCAGTCAGACGATCTCCTTTAGTAATCTTGCACGGAGCAGTAACGGGAAACCTCAGGTATTCAGACATGGTGATAGCTGCAAGAACAAAGAGAAAATGCAACGAAAGCAACAAAAACTTACAACCATAAAAAGGAAAAAGACAAGGTATAGAAAGAGGGGGAATGAAAGCAAGGGTAATACCATTCCCTTCCGGATCCATAAAACGTGGCAAGAATCTTGGGCACTCCCAAGTCAAAGACACACCGGCCATATACAAAACTCCCTCCGGAAGGGCAGGCAAATCTACAACATGCTCTTCAAGACGATGAGCATCCGATTCACTAAAACCATCACGAGGAATATAATCATTCAAATCTGAATCAACATGCCTCCACGACATGAAATCCGGAATGGCCTTGCGATCTATGACAAAAAACTCCCATTTCCAATTCTTCAAACAAGTAAGGGTGTCACGAAAGATCTGCTTACGAGAACCTTTTCCGGACCTTTTCTCAAAAGAAAACCAATGACCTTGTTTACTAAGCCTATAATAAAGACGGAATAGAGGAGAGGTAGGTTCGATGGAGAGGCTCCGGCAATAGACTTCAAAGGTGATAACACGGTTTAACCCTAGGGGAACTAATTGTGAGATATGTACACCAAAGTCTTTCAAAACGGCTAAAAGGAAGGTGGAGAAGGGGACTCGTAGTCCGGAGAGCTTGAAAAACTGCTCATATAAACCGATCCGGTTTTGGGGGAGGCGATCCATGGTCATACCTTCCGGAGCAACCTGGGGGTTGCAACTTTCTGGAATATGATAAGTCTTCACCAAATACTTAACATAAGCCTCATTGAGAGTAGTCGTATACTTAGGCATGTCAAACTTGGGAGCATAACGGGTTGAGCCGGAAGGCCCAGGAAGATTCTCATCAGCCATGGCGTACAAAGGATGGATCCGGAAGGGTAACAAGGAAAGGAAAAAGAGGTACCTGAATAGAGAAGTCCGGATTGGTAGAGAGAAGAAAAACTTGAGAAGTAGTGAAAACACACACAAACAAATGACGGATTGGTATGTATTTATAGGCTCAGTAAAAATGTGGGAAACCGTGAAAGGAACAGTAAAAACACACGTGTCGTCAATCTATGCGAGCCAAGGCCACGTGTCAACCATCGCAAAGAAGTAGGGTAAAAAATGGTTGGGCCTTGATGGGCCTTAGCCGTAGAATGGGCCGAGAGGTTGATCCGGCCCACACCAATCGCGAAAGAAATGGGCTTTAAGTCTTGATTCGACTAAAACTTTTCGAACAAAGTTAGCCCAATCAACACTTGGGGGGGACTTGTTCGTGTATGTGTCCGGAACGTACGAACCGATCCGGAACACATGACCCGATCCGGAACAAACATTTCCTTCTAGAAGAAGTCAACGATAGTCAACAAAGAACTCAGCAGGCACACTTCCTATAAAATAGGGAGTGTGTCCCCAATCGGGCCAACCAAGGCCCATCACCATTCCCGGCCTTTTAGGAATCAGACTAGTATAAATACCCCCTTTGGGTTCAAGGTTTAGGTTAACTCTTTTACCCTTATTACTTTTTACTTATATACTTTTACTCTCTTTTCCCCTCCGGATTTTTATCCTTTACTTACTCTCACGCCGGAGCTTGGTCTGGGTTCCCACACCCGGATGAGGCTAACGCGTTACTTTGGTTTCAGGATATCCGAAGCATACAACACCCAAGATCCGATCCGGTCAACCCATTCGGATCCCGCAAAGGATTGCACGAACAAGTTACATTTCGGTTATCTTAGCTAAAAGATGACGGTTACCATCAATAACAGAGATAGAATGAATCTGTAGTATTTAGAAGCTTACAGCTCTTAGGGGTTAGGTTAGTCTACTGCAGCTAGTGAGTTTATAAGATCTTGCGTTCTAGAAATGTGTGATTTTGTATTCAGCAATGACTTTACACGTGTGTATAATGTGTTGCATCTTTATGGACTACACGAGAAGCTTCATATGTTTTAGACTGCATGTAAGATGAGTTAGCAGTGGATGCACCTTGATTTAAATTCAGTGTCCTACATGTGCTTAAAGTACACAAGCAATTAACGTCTCCTTGAGTATTAGTGATGCTGTTGTACGACAATATACTTCGTGACAGAAATAGAGGGCTAAATGTATGCGGGGCTATTTATTTTGGCAGGCTGTATTAAGTCAACCCAGTAAAGATGCAGAAATATTTGATAATGAGGAACTTCAGTGTCACCAAAAACTTCAAGATCTCTATAGGTCTACTAGGGAAACTAAGGTATATATGCTTAATATTTCTTCTGAAGTTTTGTAATTGTTTATTTCATATGTCCACCTATCGAGAATCAATAGCAATTCTGATGTTACGTGACATTTTACGTTCTTTGTTTAAGCATTTTCAAAAGGACATTGTTCGTGGTGTTGAAGGTTTTGTTTCAATCAGCCAAAAAGAAAAGCAAATAGGTGCTTGTTTGGTTAATTTTCTGTTTTATGCCCGTCTCTTATGGCAAAATGCCCAAGAATACATCATGTCGTTGATTTCTTATTAATTTTTGACATGGTTGGGCTTTTTTTACGTTTCGATATGAATAGTTTGCCTTCATATATGCAGCAAAAAGGTTGGCTGAAGATTGTTGCAGATATGGGAGTGAGAATGTAAATGCTGATTTCCCCCTTACAAGAGCCGCTGTGGAACTTGGCAGTTCTTATACTTCTATCGAAGACAAGAGGGAAACTATGATCGAGATATTTAACAATCAGGTAGCTTGATTTTTTAATAACGAGGATCGGTGTTGTAGATATCAGATGGTACACTCACACAGGCTTTACTGAGATCAGAAGATATATAATGGAATGCACATTTTATTCAACATAACAAATGGCTTTTAAATAGCCTTTACAAAGAAAGAGACGTGTGTAGTATTAGTCTCCCTACAAACTAGGAATCAACTCAACATTACCTTAAGAACAGGTAAACAATACCCAACGTTCTAATCATAACATTTACCTATTCAAACTATCAGTTATTACCAAAAATACAAAAAAACATAAAACACTTATTAAACTGAACTCTAATCATGCATACGTAAAACCCGACATATAACCGATTAAACCCAACAATCACCCCCTTAATCGGTTATTCATGGCACCCTGTCACATCCCGAACACATACTTTCGAAACATCTCGTTTCTCGACATTTCCCCGGACACATCATGATTCAACACCACTTGGGTTGAATTCTCTCTGTTCATCCGCACAGCGAATCAAAACTGCTTGCTTGGGTCCTTTGATTCTACGATATCTTTCTCCTTCGATCTACGGCCTTTTCGGTCTACGATCTCTTCGGTTAACTTTTCAGCCTTCGGTCTCACTCTAATACTTTCTTAGGTGAGCCTTCGGTCTCAACTTTCTTCGGTCTAGGTGCCGCCGCCGGTCCTTTTGCGGCTCCTCGGTCTTCTTGGTCGGAATTTTCTTTCTTTCTCATACCAAGGTCAGATTCTTTCGAGGCCTTCTTTCTTTCTTGCGAAGCGACACCGGCCTCTTTCATTCTTTCTTGTGACGCCTCTTCTTCCTTTCATTCTTTCTTGCAAGAAAATCTTGCTACTTTCTTGTCGACTACTTTCTTGTCGACTACTTTCTTGTCCGACTCTTTCGTCTGACACTTTCTTGTCCGACTCTTTCTGTCTGACACTTTCTGTCGACTCTTTCTGTCGACTTTCTTTCTTTCTTTCTTTCTTTCTTTCTTTCTTTCTTGCTATCTTTCTGTCGCATTCTTTGGTCACCTACTGTGATCAAAAGTTGCTGCTTTCTTTTGTCTTTCTTGTTTGCTGCCATTCGACAATCTGCTGCTACGTCTTTCTTTTATTCGAACTAGTTGCATAACGTTTGAAATCGGTCCTCTCTTTCTTGATCCGAAATCAGACCCGCCTTCGATCCAACATAGCCCTGCCATCTTAACCGGCACTCCTCCGCGAAAACGACAAAAAAAAACCACCATAAAGCCTCCGTCTTCTGCTGCAACACACTCCCGAACAGCCACCTGCTGTCCCGAACAAATCTTTCACTCCAGCCTGCCCTCCACTGACCGACACACCCGCCGGCGGCGGAGGCTTCCTCGGTACGAGCCTAAGCTCTGATACCAAATGTAGATATGAGATGGTACACTCACACAGGCTTTACTGAGATCAGAAGATATATAATGGAATGCACATTTTATTCAACATAACAAATGGCTTTTAAATAGCCTTTACAAAGAAAGAGACGTGTGTAGTATTAGTCTCCCTACAAACTAGGAATCAACTCAACATTACCTTAAGAACAGGTAAACAATACCCAACGTTCTAATCATAACATTTACCTATTCAAACTATCAGTTATTACCTAAAATACAAAAAAACATAAAACACTTATTAAACTGAACTCTAATCATGCATACGTGAAACCCGACATATAACCGATTAAACCCAACAGGTGTGATGTCAATAATGTTTGCATGTGTAGAATGAGCTGATTCCCCTGGTTTCTTATGTCTATGTTATATTGATGTTTTCTTAACCTCATTTTTTGGTAGGTATCTGAGCCACTAAGAGCATCAATAAGATGTGCACCTTTGGAAGATGCTCGCCACTTGCACACACACAGTTGTGATAGACTCCGCCAAGAAGTTGAGACACAGGTATGCTTTAGTTTGCTATGCGAAATACTTGTCATGCATATTATATGATTAGTTAAATGAGATTGAGGTTTTTGGTCAGGCAGTGGAAGTATTAAGACGTCAAACAAAGTTCAGAGACCCTACCCCAGAGAGTGCCACGAAACTTCGAAACATGGAAACCAAGTTGCGCGACCTTAGAACTTCCATGGTAACGCTCCAGAAAGAAGCGATATTATGTTGTCGGTGGAGGAACAACAACAACATCTAACCTTGCAAAAGCTTATATTAATGGTAATGTTAATCAGACTACAGATGCTTCACTGTTTGGTATTTAGAAAAATTGATATCTTTTGTCAACAAGTCAACAACACGAGGTGTAGAAACTATATCTTTTAAAGTTTAAACAGATGTATGTGACCTTTAAACTTGGCCAATATGGCAATATCTGCCAATGTGTAAAAGTGTACACCACTTCCTGTTAGTTGTATTTGTAATGGGCTAGGCCCAAACTATTATACTTAAGTCGGTGGTTTGTATTTGTCAATATATTGAGTTGCAAAACACGATTCACACAACTTTAAACTCAAGTACCAACTGTTCGTTTGTTTCTTCATATTCGATCAAGAAAACCAAAAGAATTAATTCGACTTTTGCTCAAGTGATTACCCGAATTCCAACATTCTTTTAAAGATCATTGGTGAAGTTCATTAGCACCCTCGATCGAGATTGTATAAGAAGTCTTGAAAAGTTGATAACTCTACTTGCAAGCAAAGATGAATTCTGGGCGAGGGGGATGGCATGGCGTTCTCATTGTGGAAAGGATTGTGATATAAATCATGATGATACAATCAATATTACATGCTGTGTCGACTGTGGGAAAGTTTTATCTCAAGGTGCTTATTATAAGTCACAGAAAAGGAATGTTGCAAATTATGATAAAATTTACAAGAAGGCCAAAGTTTCACATACCTCAACACATAATAAGAGTAAACGGTGTCACGGTCGAGGGTCCTCATCGGTCTGACGTGGCACCCTCGTCGGTGCTCGCCGTGACACCCCTTCGCCGTTCTCCATTCGTCAATCTTTAACGAGAGGAAAAGAGAAAATTTTGGATCCCACTCAATTTTAAACCATTGCCAAACGGTAATATTTTAAAAAAAAAATTTAAAATTTATTTATTTTCCTATATATACACACATACTACATTCACAATATACACATAATACATTCACAAATTTACACCTACAATCACAAAAAAAAAATGTCAAACTTCCCAAATGATTATCCTCACCTCTCCTACTCGCAACTTCTTAACCAAAGCACGGATCCGAATCAATCGTCCTCCTCTTCTCCGGCGACGCAGTCCGGCCAAGGCTCCGGTCAATTCGCAGCCCTCCCACCATTTTCGCATCAATACTTTCCAAACTTGTGACCCCAACAAATCTACTATAATCAACTACTAGCTTTGCAACAATCTCAATTTAATCCATCTCAGTTTAATCCATCTTAGTTTAATCTAGGGATGGCAAAAAAATCCGAACCCGACGGGGAAACCCGAAACCCGGAATTATTGGGGCGGGGCGGGTTAACTTTATTGGGTTATGAGGCGGGTTTCGGGCTTAAACGGGAATTTTTAATCGGGTTTAGGGCAAACGCGGGGAATAAGGTCCCCGATCCGCCCTGCCCGATTAATATACACATATACAAATATAAGTATTTTTGTATCGTATTTTCTTACTATTTACGTCATAATAAATATTTCTTTAGTATTTTATCTTTTCACTATTGCAAATTGTAATCATAGAAACTTGTTTAATGTATTGTAATTTCTTTGTGGTGTAACATATCATTATTTATGTATAATAGTATCGTTTTAAACCTTATAAGTTTTGTTTGTAATTCATTATTATATAATTAGTAAGTTTTTAATACTTCAAGCTTATTTCTAACAGTCTAAAAATAAAATGTAAATGATGCGATTTTGATAGAAAATTTCACCCAAAGAGGGTACCCGATAAGATCACCGATTAGTACGGGGCGGGTCTGAGGGGGCATTGCGCCCCAACGGGGCACCCCGATTAAATCCCCGATGGGGATCGGGGCGGGTTTGGGAAGAACTTTACTAATCGGGTTTGGGGATGGGGACGGTCGCCCCGCCCCAAACCCGCCCCGTTGCCATCCCTAACCTAATCCATCTCAAAGTCAACAAGTCCCTGAAACACAATTCAAAATACCAGCACCGCAACCTCCACCACAAAAGAAAAGTAGTAGTTCGTAAAGGAAAACGGGGGTCAAAAAAATCTATCGCGGTTGATTTGTCCGCAGACGAAGACGACATCGATGACGAAGCCGATGTTGTGGTGGAGTCGACACCCCAACGGTGGTCACCTGCTGAGGAGGTCATACTGGCCGAGTGTTGGGTCGGTGTTTCAGAAGACAAAGATCGCGGGACTGATCAAACTGAAGAGTATTTTTGGAACACGATTTATGACGATTTCAATGGTCGTAACGCAAATCGTCGTACCAAGAATATGTTGACCGGGAAATGGACAAGGATGCACCCCGATGTTCAAAAGTTTCACGCTATCTTCAAAAGTCTTAACAAGAAAAGCGGTCAAAACGAAGATGACGTGATTCATGCTGCAAAACTTGAATTTGCGGCTTGTAACAAGGGGAGAAAATCCACGCTTGACCATGTATGGAGGGTGCTTAACAACTACTCAAAATCGGACGCACCCGAGGGTCTTGACGAAAATGATCATACCTCCGTATTCGGTCCAGATTCTCGAGCTCGGCCAGCCGGCAAACAGAGACCCGCCAAGAAGACCCGATCAGAAACAACTGGCAACAACACGGGTAGTGGTTCAACCACTTCGAAGGGAGAAATAAACGAGGCTTTACTCCACAAAATAAATGCCGGTAAAGACATGTACCACTTGAGGAGAGCTAGAGCCGATGTCGAGAAAGCTAAAGCCGATGCTGAATTGGAGTTCAAAGAGATGGAGTTTCTCTTGATCAGAACCGACAATTGCCTGAACCAAATAAGTCGATTATCGAAAGAAAACAGGCAAAAATCACGGCGAAATATGCACTCGATGATTATGATGTTTTTTTTTTCGTATTGTATTTTTTTCGTATTGTATTTTTTTCCGTATTGTTTTTTTTTCCGTATTTTTTTTAAATATTTGTATTTTTATTTGAAGTATTTGTAATTTTTAATTTTATGAAATGAATTTTTATTTTGTGTGAAAAATGAAAAAATAAATAAAATGGTGAGTGGTGAGACTCAAGTGAATAGGAGAGAGACTAGTTGTGAGTGAGGGGGTGTTTAGTTGGTTTTTTGTTTTGGTTAGTTGAAATGATGTGGCGCTAAGATGGCACAAATGAAGAGGGTTAATTTAATCGTGACACCTTTTACTCTAAGGAATTCGAGAGAAGAGATACAATTTGGTGCTCTAATTGTTTAAGGGAAGGTGGGACAGTTCATGAGCGTACCACCGCTAGCATATGTTGTGTTGATTGCGGGAAATTATTACTCTACTATTTTTTTTTATCATTTGGGGATAAAAAATACTCTCTTTTTCTTATATTTTTATCTATAAATCCCATTTAAAATTAACAAAAAGTTACACCTTCTTCTATAATTCACAACATCTATATTTAATCTATCCACCATGAGCCAAAATCCAAACCAATTACAATCAATGAATTTTTATTTTCGTAATTATATTTTTATTTTTATTAATGAAAAAATATCCTCGTGCTTTTTTTTATTTTGTAATTATATTTTTATTTTTATTAATGAAAAAAATTAAGTTTTAGTTAATTAATTGTTAAATTAAAAATAAAAAAAAGTGGTGGGGTCACTATAAACAGAGAAAAGTTGGTGTTAATCATGGAGGGAGTTTGATGAGTTATGGGATGTTTTTGAGTTATGAGGGAAAAAACTGACGTGACAGCACTTTTTGCCCACGGCTCGAGTTTCACGATACCTAGAGCTCTAAGTTAGTAAAAGCTAATCAAGTAACTTTGCAAGAGCGTACGAGTTGGTCATGCATACCCACTTGTACAAACAAGGTCAGTCCCTGACAGTAACGTACCATCAATTGATGGGACAACATCAAATCAGTCACTTTCAAAATATGTTTTTAAGTTTTTGAGTTGATCGCACCGTATAACATCTATAAGCACGTTATTCCTTAAAAAAAAAGAGAAATCCTTTTAGTAAATTTTGTTAGCTTGTGATCAGAGTTAGTTTTGTAATTAAAGAAAAACTTGCAACGTATCTTTTTGCTCGTTTGTCTTTTACAGGAAAATAAATCTATAAATAACATTTTAAATATTTATATAAAAAAAAATTCATTAAAATGAGAAAAATGAAAAATAACTATAATCATATATTTGATAAAAATCAATTTGAATGTGAATTAAATCACATCTTTATTTATTTAGATACATACCAATAAAGTCGAATGTGATTTTGAAAAAAAAAATACAGCAAAAAAATACTCATCCAAATTTCATTGCTCAATCCTATTTTTTGCTTAGGTAGTCTTTTTATTAACGACTTTTTGTAATCAACTCAAAAATATATTTTCTTTTTTCTTTACTAATCATTTTTTAAATCTTATTTTTATTTTAAAAAAAATATTTTTCATAAGCTTTTTTATTATACACTCCTTTGTACGTTTTTATAAATGACTTTATCCATTATACGTTTTTATTACATAAAAAGAATATAATAACGAATAAGACCATTCATAGAAAATTGTAAAACTTTAGATAAAAAGAAATCTAAAAAATGATTGGAAAAAAACACTATTTGGAGTTGATTACAAAAGATCGTTAGCCAAAAGAACTAATGGAGTTCAATCGAGCAACGTAACGAGTCTAAGAGTGCTTGAAAAGAATGGACGCCTGAAGAAAATAAAATATGAAATAAATGATGATGTATGACAATATAACAAAATGTAAAAATTGGATGCATATTGTTATACTTTTTTGAGTTTGTATCCGATAATGAAACATACGAGAAAGTATATTGCTATTATATGCCATTAACCCAAGAATATATTACAAGACATATGAAAAAACAATATTTTAAAAATCGGATTTTTTATCGATTCGATTGAGCTATCGAGTCATAGTTTACATAGAGGTTCAATCGTATTTTTCGATCAAAACTAGCTTCTTGTCATCCCAACTGCTTTTACGATTCAACTAACTAAGTCAACCCAAATTTTTAACACTGCCAATAATTAAAGATGCATACATATACTAATATATAAATGATGTATATTCCGATTTAAATTCAATTCTAACTCCAAACTAAAAATTAAAATTAACATATTATATCTCAATTAATATATCAATTTTAAAACATAACTCTAAACAAAATGTGTAAATTTGACCATTCATCTTTTTTTAAACAAATTCTTAACAGTTTATTAAAAATTATTTTTTTAAATTAAAATATCTTTTAATTTATTTAATTTTTTCATATCACTATATTTTTTAAAAATTTGTACTTTTTATTTTTTATAGTTTTATATATTTTAATTAATTTTTTTTATACTTTAACATAAATTTGATTATAAAAGGTTAAAATCAAATATCCGTCGTTGTATTAAAAATATGCATTTTTAATTACACGAGTATTTTGTTAGTAATTAAAAGCATTTATAAAGTGTTTTAAGATTTCCATTTATATGTGGAAAAAAAAGTGAAGGAAAGAAAATTCAAGAAAGCGAGTAAAAAAGAGGCGCGCATTATAATAATAAAAAAGACAGTTGGGAAAACTTTATAAAATTCGATGACTGTTGTAGATGATACCTTTTTTTCAATACCCACTTTTCAATCAACCAAAAAGTTATTTGATCATCTTTTTCAGTAGTAGTAACTTAAACAAAAATGGAAGCTATAAAAAGGCAAGCCAGTAAACTTAGGGAACAAGTTGCCAAACAACAGCAGGTTAGTATCTTCATCACTTTTTGGTATCCTAAAACATGGGATAAATAATATTTTTTGATCATATCCTGTAAAAACCATGTGTATGTTTTTTTATTTATTATTACTAGACGAGTATTCACACATAGTGGTGGCAAATGATTTTAGTTGCAAAATTTTGGTATATTTGGCTTATAAAATAAACCTTGTTTATTATAAGCCTCCGTAAGTCCAAGCCTGTAGAAAAAAGGCTTATGGGGGCTTGTAACTAGTCAAATTACTTAGATACTATTTAAAATATACTTAATAGATTATCACGCAAAAGCCGGAAATATATGTGAATCTAAATTTGATGTATTTTTATGCGATTTTATGTTAAGAAGCTTCAACTACAACTAATTCGCCAAACAGCTTTATAAAAATATATGCTTCAGCTTTTGGCTCGGCCCCAGCCCATTGCGCCAAACATACCCATGTTATGGATAAAATGTATATATTGGAAGGAAAAGGGAGTAGGTGTGGATTAGTAATTTCACGAGAGTTTTTAACCAAATGTGTAACAAAATAGTTATTCATATGTGTTAGTGCATAAAAATTACTCTAGTTTAGGATTAATTATTGAACTGTCTATCTGTATATAGTATATACTAGGATACAACTGGATGAGCAGTTTGAGGGTGTTTGGGATTGCCTGTTAAGCAGTTTGGATGATGCTCGTTTCTGCCTATTTTGGGTAAAATGTGTTAATTATAAGCTCTCAAGTCTCAAACACAAATAATCAATTTGGATGATATTTTTTTAGAGTAAATAAGCAGTTAAAAATAAGTGGCTTAATTTAAAAGTGTGGCACTTCGCTTTTGCTTATTTAGCTTATCAAAAAATCTGAATAAGCAAACAGAAATACCCAATTAAATTGCTTATATCTAATTATTTTCGAGTAAATCTTTTTTTGAGTAAGCTGTTTGATGTTGCTTATTTGGAACTACTTGTTTTGAAAAGCAGTAAAAGGATAAACAGTTTTACTAAGCAATCCCAAACACCCCCTTTATTTGCATAGAACATGCCACAAAATATCACCACTTTATACAAACATACAAACCGATATGTAAGTTTGTAATGCGGATGAGGCTTTCCATGTTCAGGTTACCTGGGGATGGTGAGTCTTTGACTAGGGTGTACATGGTCTTGCCGAGGTATTCCCGTGACCGTTTCTGATTCCCTGGTCACGCCAAATATGTACCTCTAGACCTATTGCGAGGGGGTTGGGTGTCTTAGCACCAGGCCATATGGAAATGGAATGCCACACAAATACACAATGAATATTGTTCTGATATATGATTCTGTGATTTTGTCGATAGTCAAGACTTGAAATAGTTGTTCAGCGACTAGCAACTTGATTTTAATTTTCACTTAGTTAGGCACTTGGTTTCTTTTAATGGTTCAAACACCAGGAATTTTATATTTGGGCAGTAAGCCAATCAAACATGCTTCACATATTCATATAATTTCTACAGTAAAAGGACAACTTATATCACTAAGTCACTCCCCTGTGTACCAATGTAGATGTTTATAATTCTCACACGTGAGATCTATGGCCAAGTTTCCATGCATTTGGATGACACTCATGGCTTTGAAGAATCTTCATTAGAGGAGGAAGTGTGTTGTAAATCATAAATGATACGTTTTTTATTTTAGCTCATTTAGGTTAGCTCATGTTTAGGTTATTTTAGCGGTTAGTCTACAATAGACTCTATTGTAGCTAGTGAGATTATAAGATCTTGCGTTCTAGAAATGTGTGATTTTGTTTTCGGCAATGACTTTGCACGTGTGTATAATCTGTTGCATCTCTATGGGCTACACGAGATGCTTCATATGGTTTAGACTGCATATAATATGAGTTTACACTAGATGCACATTGATTTATATTCAGTGTTCTAGAAATGTGTGATTTTGTTTTCGGCAATGACTTTGCACGTGTGTATAATCTGTTGCATCTCTATGGGCTACACGAGATGCTTCATATGGTTTAGACTGCATATAATATGAGTTTACACTAGATGCACATTGATTTATATTCAGTGTCCTATATGTGCCTAAAGTACAGGGCAATTAGTTTCTTCTTAAAGTATTTCCGTGGTGTTGTTGTCAGGCTGTATTAAGTCGGCTCAGTAAAGATGCAGAAATATTTGATGATGAGGAACTTCAGTGTCACCAAAAACTTCAAGATCTCTATAGGTCTACTAGGGAAACTAAGGTATATATGTTTTAAGATTTCTTTCTGAAGTTCTGTAACTGTTTATTTATGCTATCGAGAATGAATGGCTTCTGATGTTAGTTAACACTCTACTTTTTTTGTTTTAGCATTTTCAAAAGGACATTGTACGTGGTGTTGAAGGTTTTGTTTCAATCAGCCAAAAAGAAAAGCAAATAGGTGCGCATTTGGTTATTTTTCTGTTTTTATGCCCATCTCTTATGGCAAAATGCCCAATAATACAATCATGTCGTAGATTTCTTATTAATTTTGACATGGTTGGGCTTTTTTTTACGTTTAGTCAAAATGATAGATGAATAGTTTGCCTTCATATATGCAGCAAAAAGGTTGGCTGAAGACTGTTGCAGATATGGGACTGAGAATGTAAATGCTGATTTCCCCCTTACAAGAGCCGCTGTGGAACTTGGCAGTTCTTATACTTCTATCGAAGACAAGAGGGAAACTATGATCGAGATATTTAACAATCAGGTAGGTTGATTTTTTAATAACGAGGATCAGTGTGATGTCAATAATGTTTGCAGGTAGAATGAGCTGATTCCCCTGGTTTGTTATCTTTATGTTATATTGATGTTTTCTTAACCTCTTTTTTGGTAGGTATCTGAGCCACTAAGAGCATCAATAAGATGTGCACCTTTGGAAGATGCTCGCCACTTGGCACGCAGTTGTGACAGACTCCGCCGAGAAGTTGAGACACAGGTATGCTTTAGTTTGATATGGGAAATACTACTTGTTATCCATATTATATAGTTAAATGAGATTGAAGTTTTTGGTCAGGCAGTGGAAGTATTAAGACGTCAAACAAAGTTCAGAGACCCTACCCCAGAGAGTGCCATGAAACTTAGAAACATGGAAACCAAGTTGCACGACCTTAGAATTTCCATGGTAACGCTCCAGAAAGAAGCGATATCTGCTATGTTGTCGGTGGAGGAACAACAGCAACAACTAACCTTGCAAAAGCTTATTTTAATGGTAATGTTAATCAGACTACGGATGGGTCACTGTTTGGTATTTAGAAAAATTGATGTCCTTTGTCAACAAGACCAGAGGTGTAGAAACTATATCTTGTAGACAGACGTGTTAAATTCGACCCATTTAGTTAGTAATGTGTTGATTCAGGTTATATTTTATTTCTAATGGCTTGAACAGGTAACTTTAAGAAAATTAGCTAAAGAAACAGAGATGGTTAAACTGGTTAAAAGTCACTTCCAGATCAATCTGACACCCGAATATATACAAAGAAGTTTAACGAATGGACAACAAAATGTTTTTGGTCAAGACTATCTGACCCATTTTGACCTTTTATGGACAAAAATTGTTTTTGGTCAACATAATCGGATCTTTTTAGCACTTATTCTGATGTTTTTTTAGTACTTGTATTGTATTGGATGACCATATAATGCATATATTTTCCACTGCCTTATTTTTGTTACTGATAAATTGTTTAACTTCGTAGGTGGATGCTGAAAGGTCTTATCACCGCCAGGTCGTGGCTATCCTAGAGGAGCTACATACCGAGGTTGGTCATCAGCAGTAATTTTCTTACCGGTAGATGATTTTTAAATATTTCGGTTTTTATGTTCTTTAGAATTTTTATAATCCATCATTTTCTGGTGGTAGATGATTTTGGAGATGAAATTACAAGAATCATCTCATTCTGCTTTTGAGAAAGATAACCTTGTTCCATCTGGCGATGCCACTCAACGTGAAAATGACAATCATCAGACTGAAGATCAAGAATGTGACTATTTTATTGGAAAGGTATATACATATATGGCTCCATTAAAGCTGTTAGTTCCAATGAGAAAATTTAGCTTGGTCATTCTAATTCTTGTTATTTTCTCTTATTAGGTCATTCATCCATTTGATGCTCAAGCAGATGGTGAGCTGAGCCTAATTGTTGATGATTATGTTATAGTTCGCCAGGTATCGCTCGTTCTACCTATAAATTCAGTAATGAAAAATGGGTGGGTCAGGTAACGAGCTAAAATGGGTATTTTAGCACGGGTCAAAATGGGTCAGGCGGGTGTACACGTAGACACGTAATTATCCATCTTTATTATTGTGTTATCTATGATCGCAAAAGCTACACTGTTACAAATTAATTTTCCACCTTATTTTTTTTAACTACACCTTATGCATACAAATGTTAAATGATCAGTTGGGATTGGTTCTTTATAGGTGTCCCCTGATGGATGGTCTGAAGGCGAATGTAACAGAAAGAGAGGGTGGTTTCCATCGGCTTATTTAGAAAGACAAGATATCCAGAAATCCGCCTAAGTACAGTATGTCTGCAATTGATTTTGTTTCTGTTATGGTCTTATGGAAGTGTATATTAATAGCTAATGATGTATTAGCCGTACATTATGCGATTATTATAGCATTCAACTGCTTGTATATTGGAGTGACGAAAATGGTCTGGTACAGGATCCTAAAAGTTTCCGCCCTGTTTTGGTATATAATCATATTACTTTGTACAATAGTTGTATTTTGGCGTCAGGTATGTTCTGTAGAAGCTGTGGCGGATAAGGCCTCAGCAAGATGTTGGATCTTACAGTAGTTATGTGATGGTTATCAAGGCCTTTATTGCAAGATTACATGTATTTGCGTCTTATCAATCGGTTAATAGATTTCATATCTTCAACAATCTTTTGGATCGATTTAATTGTACGTAAGACAAGTTATAAGATTATACAATAATGAACAATCGTGTTTCATACTTAATTACACATACGTAGAAGGCAAGCGAGGAACAAGATGCTCCGTAGGCCCTTTTTGAATAGCGAAACTAATTCTATGAAAAACCACATTTGTGAATTTAGGTGTCATAAAGTTACTATTTATTGTTAGCCGTATATCATGCAAATGATTGGTTGTCATCTCATATTAATTTCCAATCATCAACTGTATAATTGTGATTTGATTAGCATACATTTATTGTATATTAGTTATCTTAGGTGGAATATTGCGATAGTTCCTATCACATGTATCTATTTAAACCATGTATCTCATTTGTAATGTCAATCAATAAAAACACGATCATCATTCAACATGGTATCAGGGCATTTGATCCTTAACATTTAATAATCCTTCCAATCTGTTGCTTCCATTCAAAACCTTAAAAACAAGTTCTTATGTTGGTGATTCGTGCAAAGGTCACTGAATCCACACATTGATATTTTCTACAACTTATTTACCCATTCCACTCTTCACGCTTCTCATCCATTCAAAACCCTAACTCACTAAACCTATTGAAGCACACTTTAAGCATGACTGGATCAGATTGCATTTGGAGTCACCTATTGGACAATCTAAGTATAATAAGAATGCACCCAAGTTGTCTACTGGTCCACATGTTAGCCCAGTTGCATATCATACATCCGGTAGCTCAGTTAACCATGTTGGTCCACCTCCTGGTTTCAGTTATCCAGCTCCAGCCCAATTTTATAGTGTGGCCCAACAGGTTCGTCCACCTCTGGCACAACAGGCCCAATCCGGGTCAACATCTACTCCTTTCGGGTCAATGGGACCCGCGGTTACCTTGGGACAAGAGACCACATTACCTCATGCTTTTATTGCTGGGACGCTTCAGGATCCCGCTACTAGCACATGGACTATGGACACAGGTGCGAGCTCTCACCTAAATAATTCGGTTATTAGTCTTAGTGAAATTTTTAATATGTGTGTTTATCCGTCTGTCTCGGTTGGTGACGGTCATTCTATACCCGTCACCTATACGGGCCATAACATTTTACCAACTCCCTCTAGATCTCTTCACTTAAATAATGTCCTTATTACCCCCTACATTGTCAAAAATCTAATTTTCGTTCGTCAATTTGTTCGTGATAATGATTGCACTGTTGAATTTGATGCGTTTGGTTTTTTTGTTAAGGATTTCATGACGCGTCGGGTTCTACTCCGATGTGATAGTACGGGGGATCTTTACCCGGTCACGGCTCCATCTTCAATTCCTCATGCCTTTCTTGTCAGCCAGCATACGTGGCATCAACGTCTTGGTCATCCTGGAAGCGAAGTGCTTCGTCGTCTTGTATCTAATAATTTGATTTCGTGTAATAAAGAGAAACCTCCCGTTCTTTGTCACGCTTGTCAGCTTGGCAAACACGTGAGGCTTCCGTTTGTTCGTTCTGATACTATTGTTAGTTCTTGTTTTGACATCATTCACTCGGATGTGTGGACTTCTGTAAAACCCGCATGCTTTTACCATGAATAGTACCCTTTAGATCGTACGTACTAGATTTACACTTTCCTTTTATAGCATGTTTACGTTCACGTATAAGAATTTTAAGTATTACGTACGTGTTAGAACACGATAAGTATTTATTACGTATGAACACACGATAATTATTCAAATAATAATTATAATCATGAACGTAATTTAATCACGAGATAATATTATTTACGTATAGATATTTATTACGAACACGAATAAATATATTAAGTCACGATCAAAAATTACTTAGAACACGAACACGTTAAAACACGAACACACACTATAATTTTTAGACTCGGAAAAGGTACGGGTTACCCCATGTGGGGCCCCCTACCCGCGGCTACACCAAGAAGAATGGGCCAAGCCCATTTTAATTTTTACTAAAAGGGGGGGGGGGGGGTTAAGGTAAAAACTTGTTTCACTTTTCATAAAATCAAGAAATTAACAAAACCTTAAAAGTTTTTCTCCTTCCTCCTTTGTCCCTTGTCCGCCAGTTATACACCATCACAAGAGGGTGTTCGGGTTGATTTTGATCTTGGATATTGTGCAAGCATTCGTGTGTGTTCACCCTTAATTGATCCACGTATTCGGTATAACTTTTTAACCTTTTTCTTTTATGTTTTGATTCAATAAATCATATAAAATCATGATGTTTTTAAAAACTAATTAAAAATATTTATACAAACATGTCTATGATTATGGGGTAAATCAAAACAAGGGTTTTTAGGGGTGTTTGTTCTAGCCGACGCCTAACCGAACCCCTAAGGGGTCTCGGCTTGGCTTATATTCCACCACCGAGACCACATGGTCTCGGTATGGTGATGGTGGTCCCACGGCAGCAGCAAACAAGGGGAACCCCGACCTTGGTTCGGGGTATGGTGTTGATTACGGGTCTGGTTCATGGTTTCTAGTCACGGGTCCGGTTCATATATTATTTTAAGGTTTATGATTTTAATAGTTATGTGTTAAAAATTAAATTAATAAAACATGATATGATTAATTTAATTAACATGACTTAGGTTATAAATTTAATTATTATAACACGAATTTTAACCTAAGTATTTATATTTTACTAGACTTTATAATTAATTAATTATTAAAAACTATGACTATAATTAATTAATTAACATGACTTAGGTTATATTATTAATAATTAATAATACATGTTTTAACCTAAGTATTTTACCTTATTTAATTAAAATCATGATATATTTAATTAAATACTTTTAACCTATAGTTTATTTAATTTACATGTAATAATTAATAAACTATACTTTATAAACAACATGACTTAGAATAATAATCAGAAAACACTTAAGCTTATATAATTAGCTTATTTAACCAGCTTATATCTAATTATGGAAACTTTCTATTTTTAGAAACTTATTTAATTAAGGCAGCTAATCTATTTATGGAAACTTTCTATTTTTAGAAACTTATCTATTTTAAGCAGTAATTCTATTTTTAAAAACTTTCTATTTTTAGAAACTTTCTATTTTTGGAAACTTTCTATTTTTGGAAACTTTCTATTTTTGGTAACTTTCTATTTTTGGAAACTTTCTATTTTTCGAAACTTTCTATTTTAGGAAACTTGCTATTTTTAGGAAGTTACTTATTATTACACAACAAGTATAATAATACATGAAATACAAGTAATACTTAATCAGAATAGACAGGATATAAGATAAACACAGTATATAGCTTAAAACAGTAAAACATGACATGAACGTATAAAATAATTAAGACATGATATAAAACCAGTTACGTATTTAGTAATCAGATACTTATACACGTATGTATTTATGTAGCATTAGTGATACCGAAGTAGGACTCTCTTCCGTTCGTCTTCTTTGTATATGTATGGTCAGGCTGCGTGTGTTCTATTTGATACGGGTGCTACTCACTCGGTCATTTCTACTGCTTATGCCGAGAACATTAGGATGCTCCCCATGCCACTAGATAATATACTGAGCATTTCCACGCCTTTGAGAGACTCTGTACGCATAACCCATGTATACAAGAGTCTTCCCCTAGAGTTTGATGATAAGGTTAGTCCTGTTGATGCACTTCCGCTGGACATGACTGACTTTGACATGATTTTGGGCATGGATTGGCTATCCAAGCATCATGATACCATAGACTGCCATTCATATCGAGTCATCTTCGGTGATGTTAATGCACCAAAGTACATTCACAACGGGTTCGTTCTCGGAAGGTCTGTACAAGTCATATCTACCCTGCAAGCGCGTGCACTACTGTCACATGGCTGCGAGGGTTATCTAGCTACGGTTCACGACATGGATGTTGAATCTCCATCAATTCAGGATCAACCAATAGTGTCGGAATTCCAAGATGTATTTCCATAAAAACTTCCGGGCATACCACCTGCACGAGAAGTGGAATTCAATATCGAGCTTATTCCAGGAGCTGAACCGATTTCTAAAGCTCCTTATCGCATGGCTCCCATAGAGTTAAAGGAGCTGAAGGATCAACTGCAAGAACTTCTAGAACGATGTAACACCCCATTTTGATAATGGAAATGTCACATGCAATTATGGCGTGTCATCAAAGCATACAAGGAAAAATGTCTAAACATTACATGACCATAAAAGGAAAATACCGGAATCAAACATCGGTAGTCCAAATGTAAAGCTCATCACACACAAACATAAGTATAGTAAAGGAAAGGACTAAACAATGTCCATAGCAATGTATCAAAAGAAAGGAAATGCATAAAGTAAAGAAAGGCTAGAAAGCTTCCAGTCCATATGTACGTACTCTTAAAGTCTACGAGCGTCCCTGAGTACCTGCCGTTTTGGGAACATAGAAAAGGAAAACGGCTGAGCAATACGCTCAGTGCACGGATGTCCAATAAAGCATGAATAGGATAAGCATATAACATATAACAGCGGAAGAAACTAAGTCCCGAGTAACCTGGTTAAGTCTTCATAAAACTGGTTTTATAGTTTGAAAAGCCTTATGTTTATCTTGTAAAAACTTTTTATCATATTTTACCATTAGCCAATATAGGTCATGAAAATCCACCGTGTATGAATACTTGGATGGGTGACCTCATCATGCAAATTAGAGGGGCTGCCTCTTAAATAATCGTCGTTTGGTGATATATCTCGTTTCTCGGCTCAATAATTTCTTAGTCGGCACACTTTAGCTCGTCACACTATTTTAAATCCCGACAATTTTATAAGCCAAAAAATCATGTCGTTTAAAATTACGACTACTCTATATTTTGAAATATACAAAATTGATTTTTGTTTCAAAAACAAAGATGTACTTTTGAGCCGTCCCACTTTTTGTCAAAGATAACAAGTATCCGATTTAAAGATTGCCACGTGATTTAAAGATAACAAGTATCCCACTTTTAGAAATGAAACGTGGCAAGAAGCAAGTTTATCTGGTTACTTAGTTTTCTCCGTCCCACTCACTGCTACTTAGTTTTCTCCGTCCCACTCATCACAAATATATATACCCTCCCATGACTATCACTCCAAAAACCAAAAGTCTCTCTCTCTCCTCAAACATTGTTTCCTCCGTCATGATGACCCAATCTTCCACAACTCCAAACAAAACTCAGCCACAGAAACTCTTTCACCTCATCTCAATAGTAATCTCAGTTATGTTTAAATCCTCTTAAATCTTGTGTACTCCATTGAATCCAAAAACCACAATTAGTATCACAATCGGATCAATCCACCCTAAAAAAATTGAATGAAAAACGAAGATTTTCAATAAAGAACGACTTCAAGATCTTTAAAAAGATCTCGGGTAGGTGTTTCTCTCTTTGTTTTTCGAGTCTATCGTGGGAAGTCAAAATGGTTTTTGGGTCGAGTCGAGTTGAGGGTGTTTGTTTTTGGTTCTGTGTCGAGTGCTTTAAACGAGGGTGTGTTTATGTGGCAGTCGAGGAGATGCGGTTGTGGGTTCGAGGGTGTGTGAGTCGAGGGTTGTGTTTTGCTGAGTCGAAATTGTGAGTTTTGAACGAGGGTGTGGGTGGTTTGTGGGTCGAGGGGCTTTGTAGTTCCAGTTGTTTGTGAGTCAAATTGAGAGAGTGTTAGATGAGGGTGATGGTGTTGGTTTGTGGAGTCGAGTGGTCAGTGTCAGTTGTTGGTCCGAGAGTGTTTGGATGTTGGTTTAGGTGATAGGAAAAAAATAGAGTTTGTGAGGTCGAGTGTTTGTGGGTGTGTTTGTGTATGTGTGGTTGGAGTCGAAAATGGGTGATGGTCTCGAGTCTTTGTTGAGGGTCGAGGGTGTGTAAGTCTTGTGATCTGTTTTGTCGAGTCGGGGTGAGAATGGTTTGGTCGAGGGTGAGGGGTCTGTGTGAGATTTGAAAGTTTTGTCAGTTTCTAGGGTGGGTGTTTGTGATATGATGGAGTCGAGTCTTGAATCTGTTTATTCCCGTTATGTTTGAATCGACTTCAGTTCATTCAACCGTTCATGCGGAATAATGATTGATCCGGAATAAAACGTTCATGCGGAATAAAACGTTCATGCGGAATAAAACGTTCATGCGGAATAAAATCTTTCATACGGAATACTTTCTTCATGCGGAATAAAAACCCTTCATGCGGAAAAATCTTTCATACGGAATAATTTCTTCATGCGGAAAAAAAAATCCTTCATCCAGAATAATTCGGTTCACTCGGAATAATGGTTGATGTGGAAAAAAAAAGTTGTTGATTCTGAATAAAAAAAAGAATCCGAGGACGACAAAAAGGACCCAAAAAAGACAAAAAAAATGACTATCAATAAAAATAAAAAAAAATTAATTAAAAAATAAAGTTAAAAAATAAAATACTTAAGAAGAAAAAAGAAAAGAAAAAAAAATAAAAAGAAAATTGACTATCAATTAAAAAAATAGAATTAAAAGGATAAAATTCTATCAAAAATTCAATCGAACAAAAAGAGAAACGTGTTTTGCAATCAAAATCCAAAGATAAAAAAGATAAAATTAAAAACTTTTAATTGAATAAAACCCGCAAGATTTGTAAAGTTACAAACTTTTTCAAGATTTGATTATAAAAATATGAGATTTTTGTATAAAAATTTGTGATTTTTATATAAAATAAGTAAATCAAAGATTTGATTATGATTTAAAGCATAAAAACACAAACTTTTTAAGATTTAAGCTTGAAAAAATCAAAACCCATCAAAATCAGTTGAAATAAAAGCAAGAATAAACCAATCTAACCTTGGCTCTTGATACCAATTGAAGGTCTACGAAAATCTTGGCTTATTCTACATGTTGGATTTGATTGATAAAGTGGGTTGATTGATTGATAAATATAAAGAAGAGATGAAGGGAGATGAGGGTGTAGAGAGAGAAATGAGAGAAAAGAGAAGAGTAGAGAGAGAAAGTGAAATGGAATAATGAAAAATGTAATCACCAACCCCTCCTAACATGCTAGGAGGGGATATATATAGCCCACCCTACATGTGAGCTATATGGACTATACGTTTACTAAGTAGATCACGAGCCCATTAAATAAATATCGTTGGAGCGACCGATCCTTCATAAATACGTAAAAACGTATTTTCAACAAAAGGGAAGCTCAGTCCTCGTTTCATCGGACCGTTTGATATCATTGAACGAGTCGGTGAAGTATCTTACCGGTTAGCGTTACCTCCGCAGCTTTCGCATGTACACAATGTGTTTCATGTGTCCTTACTCAGAGGGTACCGGTATCATCCCCTTCACATGGTTCAGTATCCACTGGAACAGATACGTGAAGATCTCACTTTCATAGAAGAACCCGAACGAGTTCTTGACAGACAAGAACGAGTCATGAGAAGGAAGACGATTCCATTTGTCAAAATCCTTTGGAGGGATCATACCGAGCGGGAAGCCACTTGGGAAACAGAGGAGTCTATCCAGGCTTCTTAACCTCATTTCATATTTTGAATTCGGGTATGTTCTTCTTTTCCAGTTTACTTTATCTATAATTCGGGGACGAATTATTCTTTTTAGGGGGGAAGAGTTGTAAAACCCGCATGCTTTTACCATGAATAGTACCCTTTAGATCGTACGTACTAGATTTAAACTTTCCTTTTATAGCATGTTTACGTTTACGTATAAGAATTTTAAGTATTACGTACGTGTTAGAACACGATAAGTATTTATTACGTATGAACACACGATAATTATTCAAATAATAATTATAATCATGAACGTAATTTAATCACGAGATAATATTATTTACGTATAGATATTTATTACGAACATGAATAAATATATTAAGTCACGATCAAAAATTACTTAGAACACGAACACGTTAAAACACGAACACACACTATAAGTTTTAGACTCGGAAAAGGTACGGGTTACCCCATGTGGGGGGCCCTACCTGCGGCTACACCAAGAAGAATGGTCAAGCCCATTTTAATTTTTACTAACAAGGGGGGGTTAAGGTAAAAACTTATTTCACTTTTCATAAAATCAAGAAATTAACAAAACCCTAAAAAATTTTCTCCTTCCTCCTTTGTCCCTTGGCCGCCGGTTATACACCATCACAAGAGGGTGTTCGGGTTGATTTTGATATTGGATACTTTGCAAGCATTCGTGTGTGTTCACCCTTAATTGATCCACGTATTCAGTATAACTTTTTAACCTTTTTCTTTTATGTTTTGATTCAATAAATCACATAAAATCATGATGTTTTTAAAAACTAATTAAAAACATTTATTAAAACATGTCTATGATTATGGGGTAAACCAAAACAAGGGTTTTTAGGGGTGTTTGTTCTAGCCGACGCCTAACCAAACCCCTAAGGGGTCTCGGCTTGGCTTATATTCCACCACCGAGACCACATGGTCTCGGTATGGTGATGGTGGTCCCACGGTAGCAGCAAACAAGGGGAACCCCGACCTTGGTTCGGGGTATGGTGTTGATTACGGGTCCGGTTCATGGTTTCTAGTCACGGGTCCGGTTCATATATTATTTTAAGGTTTATGATTTTAATAGTTATGTGTTAAAAATTAAATTAATAAAACATGATATGATTAATTTAACTAACATGACTTAGGTTATAAATTTAATTATTATAACACGAATTTTAACCTAAGTATTTATATTTTACTAGACTTTATAATTAAATTAAAAACTATGACTATAATTAGTTAATTAACATGGCTTAGGTTATATTATTAATAATTAATAATACATGTTTTAACCTAAGTATTTTACCTTATTTAATTAAAATCATGATATATTTAATTAAATACTTTTAACCTATAGTTTATTTAATTTACATGTAATAATTAATAAACAATACTTTATAAACAACATGACATAGAATAATAATCAGAAAACACTTAAGCTTATATAATTAGCTTATTTAACCAGCTTATATCTAATTATGGAAACTTTCTATTTTTAGAAACTTATTTAATTAAGGCAGCTAATCTATTTATGGAAACTTTATATTTTTAGGAACTTATCTATTTTAAGCAGTAATTCTATTTTTGGAAACTTTCTATTTTTGGAAACTTTCTTTTTTAGGAAACTTTCTATTTTTGAAAACTTTCTATTTTTGGAAACTTTCTATTTTTGGTAACTTTCTATTTTTGGAAACTTTCTATTTTAGGAAACCTGCTTATTTTAGGAAGTTACTTATTATTACACAACAAGTATAATAATACATGAAATACAAGTAATACTTAATCAGAATAGACAGGATATAAGATAAACACAGTATAAAGCTTAAAACAGTAAAACATGACATGAACGTATAAAATAAGCTAAGACATGATATAAAACCAGTTACGTATTTAGTAATCAGATACTTATACACGTATCTATTTATGTAGCATTAGTGATACCGAAGTTGGACTCTCTTCCGTTCGTCTTCTTCGTTCACTGGACATAAGGTACGGATTTCCGTCCTTTCAGTATGGACATTCTTTCCTTATTAGGATTCCCCGTATGCAGCCAACTGTTTTCCCATAGTATAAGTTTATATGTTTGATTGCTTATGTTTAATTTAGAATACCTGAAGTCATATACATGCATGACCAGTTTCACCTAGTTATGGAGGTACCATAACCATAACACTAGAGGCACTGGTGTTATGACTTCCCCACGGCGGAGTGATTGCTCGTGGCGTCCCTTCAGCTTTTGGCCATATTATTATATTTATCATGTGGGGCGTATGGGTGCATCCTAGTTACATGTTTTTTAGCAGATTACTCAGTGTGAATGTGGTGTGTGCCTTGCATCCTTCACAAGGAGCTGATCCCTCCTACCCAAAACCAGTATATTAAATTAGAGGCAACCCCTCTAATTTGCATGATGAGGTCACCCCTCCAATTATTCATGCACGATGGATTTTCATGACCTATATTGGCTAATGGTAAAATATGTTAAACAGTTTTACAAGATAAACATAAGGCTTTTCAAACTATAAAACCAGTTTTACTAAGACTTAACCGGGTTATTCGGGACTTAGTTTCTTCCGCTGTTATATGCTTATATGCTTATATTATTCATGCTTTATCGTACATCCGTGCACTGAGCGTATTGCTCAACCGTTTTTCCTTTTTATGATCCCAAAACGACAGGTACTCAGGGATGCTCGTAGACTTTAAGCGTACGTACATATGGACTGGAAGCTTTCTAGCCTTTCTTTACTTTATGCATTATCTATACTTTGATACTCCTTCCATGGAAATTGTTTAGTCCTTTCATTTACAGTACTTATGTTTGTGTGTGATGAGCTTTACTTTTGGACTACCGATGTTTGATTCCGGTATTTCCTTTTATGGTCATGTAATGTTTTAGACATTTATCCTTGTATGCTTTGATGACACGCCATAATTACGCGTGACATTCCATTTATCAAAATGGGGCGTTACAACTTCTCCCATTTTGAGTCTTTCAGGTTTTAAATATTATGTATTGTTTTTGGATCATTATACACAGTTTGTTTGGGTTTATCCATTGCATAATAAATCTGATGTTTTGTCTAAATTTTTGTTGTTTCGTAAATATGTTCACACTCAGTTTAAGTGTGAAATAAAGTCATTTCAGTGTGATCATGGTGGTGAATTTGACAACCACAACTTACATGAACTTTTTACCAACAATGGCATTCAGTTTCGTTTTTCATGCCCAAAAACCTCCCAACAAAATGTAAATCTGAACGAATGGTTCGCACAATCAATAATCTCATTCGCACCTTACTTTTTCAAGCTAATCTTCCACCAACATTTTGGGTTGAGGCTATTAATATGGCAACTCATCTAGTAAATATATTACCTTCAACGACCATTGCGAATGAAATACCTTATACCTGTTTGTTTGGAAAAACACCGAACTATAGCCTCTTACGTACATTTGGGTGTTTATGTTATCCTCACCTATAGCCTAATCACAAACTTGAACCACGCGCCACACCTTCAATACTTTTGGGACACGCTTCCAATCATCGTGGATATCGTTGTCTTGAATTAAGCACAAATAAAATATTTATCACCCGCCATGTTACATTGATGAAACCGTTTTTCCATATCGCCCAAATCCACCCACCTCAACACCCACTTATGATTTTTTGGATGATTCACCCGATATAAATCCTCCAGCCATTCCCGTTACTCCACCAACTATTGTTCAACATGCTACACCAATTAATTCTAACATACATCCTACCAGTACACCACTTAATGATAATCCCAACTCACATGCTACTTGTACCCGCTTTGGAGCGGCCCAAGATCAAGATCATACACCATAAAACACGACCCATCATCCCGACTTGACCCAACAACAATCACCAACCCGCTCTTCACCTACACCTACAAATACACCCATGACCCAAAACCAAACTGTTACTCACTCACATATTGTTCCTGATCCACCTCAAAACCCAAACCCAGTCTCAGTTCATCCCATGGTCACACGTTTCAGTGTCGGGACTAAACATCCTAATCTAAAGTATAATTTTCATGTGTCCACTGTCTCACCGTTACCAAAGTCTTATTGAGATGCGTTTAATGATCCAAATTGGCAAAATGCTATGCGTGATGAATATAATGCACTTATTAAAAACAAAACTTGGACACTATTGCCTCGACCTACGAACACCAATATTGTTCGTTGTATGTGGTTTTTTCGTCATAAGTATTTGGCAGATGGCACACTTAGTCGCTACAAGACTCGTCTTGTAGCGAATGGTAGTACACAATTAGAGGGTGTTGATGTTAACGAGACTTTTAGCCCAGTTGTTAAACCGGGTACTATTCGGACTGTTCTTAGTTTGGCTGCTTCTCGACATTGGCCGATTCATCAGCTCGATGTCAAGAATGCTTTTTAACATGGCGATTCATCCGAGACAGTCTATATGCATCAGCCTCTAGGGTTTCGAGATCATGTACATCCTGATTATGTCTGCTTATTGCAGCGGTCTCTTTATGGGCTCAAACAGGCCCCTCGAGCTTGATTTCAGCGATTTGCATCTTATATTACTCGTGTTGGTTTTAATCATAGTCGATGTGACTCCTCTTTATTTATATACAGACAGGGGATGGATACTGCTTATTTATTACTGTATGTTGATGATATTGTGCTCAAGGCTTCTTCTGAGACTTTGTTACAGCGCATTATTGCTTCTTTAGATCATGAGTTTGCTATGACTGATCTAGGCGCGCTTAATTATTTTTTGGGTATCTCTATTACACGAGATTCTTCAGGGACGTTCTTATCTCAGAAGAGGTACGCCCTTGAGATTCTTGAAAAGGCGCATATGGGTAATTGTAATCCTAGTCGGACTCTGGTTGATACTCAGTCTAAGTTAGGTGCTGATGGTAATCCGATATCTGATCCGACTTTATATCGGAGTCTAGCAGGTTCACTCCAGTATCTTACACTCGCTAGACCAGATATTTCTTATGCAGTTCAGCAGGTTTGTCTTTATATGAATGATCCTCGGGAGCCTCATTTTGCAGCTCTTAAAAGGATCTTGAGGTATGTTCGAGGTACATTAGGCTATGGGTTACAGTTGTTCGCATCTTCCACTACTTCGTTGGTTGCTTATTCTGATGCAGATTGGGTTGGGTGTCCCACTACAAGGAGATCGACTTCAGGATATTATGTCTTTCTTGGCAACAACCTACTCTCATGGTCCTCTAAGTGTCAACCGGCGCTTTCTCGTTCTAGTGCAGAGGCAGAGTATCGTGGTGTTGCCAATGTAGTTGCTGAGACTTGTTGATTACGGAATTTACTTCGTGAGTTACATACACCTTTATCTTCCGCTACGCTCGTCTACTGTCATAATGTTAGTGTTGTTTATCTATCTTGCAATCTGGTTCAGCATCAGTGTACAAAGCATATTGAGATTGATATACATTTTGTTCGAGATTTGGTTGCTGCTGGCCAGGTTCGAGTTCTTCATGTTCCGTCACGTTATCAGTATGTAGAAATTTTCACTAAATGATTACCCTCGGCATTATTTGAAGAGTTTCGTTACAGTTTGAGCGTCCGACATCCTCCCGCTCAAACCGCGGGGAAGTGTTAGTCGTATATCATGCAAATGATTGGTTTTCATCTCATATTAATTTCCAATCATCAACTGTATAATTGTGATTTGATTCACATGCATTTATTGTATATTAGTTATCTTAGCTGGAATATTGGGATAGTTCCTATCACATGTATCTATTTAAACCATGTATCTCATTTGTAATGTCAATCAATAAAAACACGATCATCATTCAACATTTATAACACGTTGAATTCTCATCAGAAGCTCCACCGCTTCAGGTGCAAGAAAACCGAAGACGACATTACAAATATATTAAGCCACCCCGTGCATGTAAAGTATATACGATGCTCTTTTAAAACAAAAGAATGTAAAATATATCCGATCGGTTAGGCTTCGGCTATATATATGTAAGATTTTCGGTCTCTGTTTCGGCTCAGTTCAAGCCAAAACTGAGAAAACATACTTAAATCATATAAGCTGAACCGAATGGACAGATACAAAACTGGATGAGTAGCTTCGTTCAGTTTACGATTCATGCTTTTCACAAAATCGATTTTTGAGTCGGTTTTGACCCGATACTCCACGGTAGTTAAACTTTAATGAATTTTACTAGAACCACAAAATGTTTAGAAAGAAACATTCAGAAAATAAGGTAAACCAAGTCTTTCCGGTTCACATGTGTTGTATGCTAAGTCCCTAAATTTGCAAAAAAGTTTCCTACTATTTCTCACATTTGTAGAAACACCGTGTTGAATTTACATATTGTTTGTGTAATGAAGAGTTGGACTGCTTTTGTAACAAAAAATTTCATGTATTTTATATATAGGGAGCATCGGGTCAAATTCGGAGTGGACTGGAAAAATCCGAACTCTCGAGACCGATTTAACGTAAGATCGGACTGAGAACCAGATTGAATGTGTTCGCTTGTCGTCCAACTCGAAAAAATAACATAGTCGGTTATGCGTAAGATTGAACCAGAGATCAAGGACCAAACATGAGATAAAGCGTGATTCGAGAACCGAAATAAAGAAGATTCAGTCTGATTCGGGCCAGTTATTCTCTATCACGTATTTATAATATTATATACATACTTTTTTTTGCCTTATTAAAACTAAGAATTATCTCAAATTCAACAAAGTTTTACAATAAGATGGCGGGTAAACGGGCAACAAGCTGCGCCGCAACCCCTTTCTGAATAGCGAAACCAATCCTACTAAAAATAAAGTTATGTGTCTTAGGGGTCGAAAAATTACTTTGCACAACCCGTTGAACCCTTGTCAAAAACTCCACTGCTCCCGGGGCTAGGAAACCAAATGTATAAAAAGGAAAAGGGATAAAGACGTGTTGATTCTCTAAACAAGCTTTCTAATGTTTGGCAACTTTGCTCGATTCCGCTTTCAACGCAACTTGTCCTACAACAAAGCCATTGTCCCTAAGCCCAACAAGAGGGGACACTCCAGTAAGATCCACACAAGCATGTTTCCCCGCGACCCACCCAAACACCAGTATATCAGCTGGCCGTAAGGTAGACCTTCCTTCAAGTGGGTCTGTCAAAAATTTCACAGGGGCCTCCTTCCTAGAAGAAATTCTGGCTCGTTTAAGGACATCATACAAAACATCCCTCACCAAATCATGCCTATATTTGAAACCCGGTAACTCCTTGCAATGGACTGCATGCTCACCAAAAATATATAAACAAACCTTACGGCAGACTGGGCACGACTCATCAACCGGGAACAAAGGGATCATTAGCCGGTACTTAAGGATAGTCCGGTACTCCGGAGCCGACATATGTTGGCCTAGTCCCTCGATGGGGATAACGGACGAGAAATTCTGAGCACGGGGAGCTCGAAGACGTTTGTAAAATCCATGATTTTACCATAATTTTATGTAATAAGTTTCACCCACAAATCCTAAAACATTCACTCATGTGTAGTACTTCTATAAGTTGTGTGTGAACTTGTCCACTATGTACTTATACTTCTACAACTACTTTGCTACGGTAATATGTTGCATAACTAAACTTGGTACATAAGACTAGGATACAAGTATTGAAAGTTATAACAAACTAAGTATGCCCAACACTTAAACAAATCATGGGAAAATATTGTATGAGGTTTGTACTATATACATACAAATGAATGTGTACATTATAAACATACATACACACTTTGAACTAGCCCAAAATCCTTTACCTTTGTGTGCTAGCCCACAAGCCCGCCACTTGAGCCTATTTCCCTTTTTGGCTAAGGATGACACGCATGCCCCTAGGTGGAAGATGAAGGGATGCTTTGGAAACACAACTGTCAACACTTGGCACAAGTGTTCCTACCTAGGAAATCCCACTTTTTCCTTGCCTTCTCTCTCTCCTCCTTTTAGCCGAAAATTCTCCCTCTCTCTTCACATTCTCTCATCCAAGCTAATCTCACTTCCCCCTTCATCCTTTTCTCTCTCAAACAATTCGGCTATAAGCCACCAAAGACCCAAGGTTGTTCATCCAATCTACTAATCTTTTGTCCTATAGTAATCACAAATCATTTGATAGCATTATTATCATCTTTGGAAGTATTATACCAAGCCCTAGCCGAACCTTAAAGGTCACGGCTTGGTTAATATTTAGAGTCTCCTTCATCATCTTTAATAGATCTCTAACCCCCTTGTTCATATAGATCTTCCTTGGTAACATTTAGGCAAGAAAGGTATACTCCTTATGTTTCTTCATTTTCACTTGCATGCATCATCATCCATCTATAAACACATGTATATAACTTGTTAAAAATCAAGATTTGGTACTAGCCATGATCTTAAAGGTCACGGCCTATTTTTGTGTACCATTAATCATGATTAAAAATCTTTTAATAAGAAATCTATGACTAGCACTATATGTTTAAGCTTGATTTAAAATCATATAAAAACATTTTATAAACTTAATGTAGCAAGGGTTACAAATCTTACTTTATGGGACTTTGGTTAACAAGTAATCATAGATCTCATAAAATAAACATGTGTAACTCAAGAACCATGAAAACCATGACCTAGAAGGTCACGACATATATGAATAATGAATACATGATTTATGTGCAAGGTGTAAATGATGGAAAACGTATCATTACATGTTAAATGGACTATTGAAAATCACGAAAATGTTATATGTGTACTTAGATGATCTTTTAGTGTACATGTATGTATATGTAGAACCTAGATTTGTCGTTAAATGGTAAATATAAAACTAGCTAAAAACTATATCTTGGAAATACCAAGATCAAATGACTAACCGTAAGCTATATATGGTGCACATGGACTTTGACTTGTTTTCTTGTTATATACATAGCTAGATCTTAATATTGAAACACTTGCAAGTACATACAATCTTAAAACAAGACTTGACACACTTTAATAAGCTATGGTAATCATAGCCGTGGGTCTTAAGCTCATGACTGGAACTTATGACTTGTATAAAACCTTGTAACATACCTAGATCTAAATTGGTACATCACATAAAACAAACTATAAGTTTTATTCTTCTATTTTAGATTCAAAACTAAATATGAATAAACTAAAGACAAGCTTATAAGAATATCCTAAGTTAAAACATACATAAAGTGTAAACTAGTGTTAATGAACTATTTAAGCCAATGAAAGGTTAATTCAAAAACTTAATGGACCCAATAAGCCCATTTAATAAATCCTAGTAACCTAATGGACTTAAGGTTACACTTAGGCCCATTTAACTAATTGAAAGACTTAAAAATATAGTTAAGCCCACTAAAATAGCCCATTAGATATTTAGCCCACTTAATGAGCCCATATACTATTTTTAATGTTAAATAAAAGTTTTTACAATAAAAATATAGCTTATAAAAACTTTTTGGATGAAAATGAAAATTTATAAAACTAAAGGACTAAAACTGTAACTTATAAAACTTGTTTTGATAAGCTAGTAAGCACAAGGACTGAAAATGTAAATATACAAAAGTATAGGGTTTAATAATTACTACCCATGGCAAATTAAACCCTAGGGACCATTTTGGGAAGTTTCTAAAAGTTATTTTGTCATTTTAAAACCCTAAGGACTATTTTTGTAAAATTCCAAAACTTAAAGAAGCCCTAGGGGTTGTTTTTGTAATTTTAGTGAAGTTACAAAACCTAGATAAAACTAGGGGGACTAATTTTGCCACGTTCCTAAACCATTAACAAGCCCTAACCCCAAAAATCTAGTTTTAATTATAATAAAACATAATTAAAAACCTAGACCATAAAGAATTGATGTATAAACTCTTAAGTTAAATTATTTTATGAATGCTAAAATGATTTATGGAAACTTTAAAGTTAAATAAAATATTATATTTTATTTTCAAAATAAAATATTTATATTTACTTTAAGAAATAATTGTATAACAATTAGGGATATATATACTACTCATACATAAACTCATATACTTTTAGAAAATAAAAACTATATGAACGTTGAACAAATTGAAAACTAATATTTTAAGTAGAACATTTTATGTCTACTTAACCAAGAAACTTGATTGTAAGTTGCATGATTATTATAAATACTTGTATGCTAACTGATATTAAGAGTTAGGCATTTTATGTTCACTTAGAAATGAAACTTGTATAGATAAATTTAATGAATATTAATAATACTTGAACTACGGTTATAAAAAATTGATGGGTGTAGTGATACGTGTTTAGGAAAACAACGTATAAATGCGGCAAGTATTAAGTCTTACGCTTTAGGAAAAACGTAAAACCGAATAAATGCGGGTTCGTTCTCGAAGGAGGTGTGTGGATTAAGTGTGCCAATTATATAAAATCAAAGTTTGGATTAGTGTCGTTTTTGGTTTAGAAGAGAAAAAGTAAAGACGAGCTAATACTACGATTAAACTACGACGTTGACGTAAAACGCGAACGTAAATACGTAAAACGCGACAAAATTAAAAATAAAACCTAAAAATTAATTAAAAGATTAAACTAAGTCTAAAATAATATAAATAAGGATAAAAATCCAATAAATATATTTTAAAACCTTTTATTAATTAAATATTCAATTTTTAATGCTAATTAAAGCCCTAAAATTAAATATAATTAAGAAAAAGCCTAAAATATTATTTTCTTGAACTAATAAATCATTTATATTATTTAAAGACTAAAAACTATTTTTCCTAAATTTTCAAAACTATTTTTCTATTTTTAAAACACTTAAAACTAATTTTAAACTAAAATAATCATAAAAAATAATAAAATATAGCTAAAAATAATTTGACAATTTTAAAAATCCTAAATTATCCTAAAGAACAGTAGAAAATTGAAAAAATTTGAAAAATATGAAATTTTGCACTAAAAGACAAAACAGTTTAATAATAAAACCCTAATTATACTAAATTAATTATAAAAAATAATTAAAAAGTGAACAGTAAAATATTTTTAAACTAAAAATCTTAAAATGATTTTCTAAATCTAAGAAAAATTTTAAATCTGAAAAATAATACTTTTCTGCACTAAAAGACAAAAACAGAATAATAAAAAGTAAATAAAAATAGCTATTTAATGTGAAAAATACTAAATGAACAGTAATATAAAAATTAAATAAACAGAAAAATCAGAAATTAAAAAAGAAAAATAATGGAAAAAGTTTCAAAGTCTAATTCCTAATTTACTTCACTAAAGACAAAAAATTATAAAACTGATAGTGACATGTGTGGACTTTCTGTCTTTTAGTGTAGCAGTGGGAACAAATACACTAGCAGGGGTAATGGAGTTCCCACTGCTAGTGCAATATCAATGTCTGGTGAGTTATAAGCTTGGGAAAGCTTTGTTGGTGGCTTTTTCTTGGATACAAGGGCACCCCCACACTCATGGAAGTGTGGGGAGTCACAATAAACCAGAAAGAAAGCAAGTTGTAGTCAAAAATCAAACACACAAAGGCCAAACAAGTTATTGATGAACCTATGGTAAGTATCTGATGAACAGTGCTGATCTATTGGGCACAAAAACGAATTTCTAATGGTCAAATCTTGCACACTACTCAACCAAATAACATTCAACCAATTAGCAACCCTAAATAGTCCTATAATCTAACAATCAACAAACTTTGAGCAAAAAATTCACACAAAACAAGGCAATAATCTGGCTTACTGATTTTTAAGCTTTATGCTAATTTTTTACCATGCAAACTACTTATAACTCCTACTGAACTCAAACCAAATACCCTATTTAATATAACTACCCTAATGGAGTGTATTTAAGCTGATTTTAACCCAAGAATTTGTCAAATCCCCAGCCTATCAAGCAGACCCAAACACCCCCTTAAAATCAGTTAACACTATTTTTCAAACCAAAACGTTTCAAATCAACAACAAACCTATTTCTATCAGATCTAACATGCATATAGAACACAAATAAGCATGAATAAGCAATACATAACACATAAAACAAGAACTTTCTCACAAATCACATAATTCACATAAAAATCTCATAAAAACATGCCAATGGGGTTCAAGCCTTATACCTGGGCTGATGGCCTTCCAATGGCTTGTGAGTGAGCTTTCAATGGCTTATGAACAAGTAGAGAGCCTGCTGTAGAAATCCAAGAGGACCCTAGGCTTTAAATGTCTTTAAACAAGAAAAAAAATGGAAATGGAATGATGGTTGCTTGATTCTCTTGTAACCTGCACACAACACAAACCAAGAAGAAAAGGGTAAGAGCTTTCAGGAGCTCACCATAAGCTGTCAACAGCAGCTTATGGAGAGCTTATGGAACAGTACCACCCAAATAAACTTTTGATTTTTGGAATCCCAATTTAAACAATATTTTGAAACCTAAACTTGAAAGAACAACAAGTACACTAAAAAGCTTTGACCTCAAACTGCAATCACAACACACGGGTCCACTTTCACTTCACTATGTGATGTGATTCAGATTTCAGGGAATGCTTAGAACTCACTTTTAAAAAAAAAAACAAATCCTGGAAAACAACTTTGCTTGAAACGAATTTGAAACTAAATTAATAAGCTTATACAAGCTTATGGAGACTTTTTGTATGTCAAACAAACAGCCTCTAAAAGCTCCTATAAACTTGAACAAAACCAGATTATAACCCAAGTGTCCTTGAGATTGTAAACTGATTTTTATATAAAAATAAAAGAAGTGACTGTTTACACTACTAAAGCAAAAAATATGGAACACAACTTTGGCTTGCAAGATTTTTAAGAAGCTATAACTATTTCATTCATAAAAGGTCTTTACAAAAACAGAAGTTGGAACAAACGTAAAGAGACACAGGTCATCTCTTTATATAGTACAACATAGAAAATTCTAGAAAATAAATAAATAAGAAACCCTAATACATTCTATTCCAATTCTGCCCCTTGGTCAATCAGATTTTCAAAATGGGTCAAACTGCCATCTTGTGATCTGCTATGGCATGTGATCTTTCCATCTGTATTAAGCAATCCTAGGCGTTTGTTGAAGAGTAGTGACCAAGAAATCAATCTTGTTCGTTCATTTTGTCCCTTCCTTGGAATTTGTGGATAGTGACTGGTGCAGGGGAAGGGCTTGGGTAGCACATGGGTTAAGTGGGGACCAAAGTGAGAGTGGGTTTATAATCAAAACATGATTAATTAAAGATCTGGAGCTTTAATCATGCTAATTTATGGATTAGGGATTTTAGGGTTTATGGAATAGTGGTGCTTTTTGATCGGTTTAGGATAAGGAGGAAAAGTGTTTAGCGCTTTGTGTAATTAACTAATATATTTCAAAAGATATATCAGTTAATTAAACGGTTTAGTTAAATGGGTGGGGTTAAGGGTGAGGTGGAGGTTTGTAAGTGGTGGATTGAAGTGATGTGGCAGGTGAGGTGGCGTGGTAAGTTTAGATTTGGGCAGCTTTAGTCCCTAGCCTTCCATGTTCTTGTCACTTAGATTTTAACAGCTTTTTACCCATTTTCCTGTGTTAATAACTATGGCCATGTTGTCAAAAATGGCACAAGCAATTTCCAAACTTTGGATAAGGACCAATGGTGTAATAAATGAAATTTCCAAGGGCCAATCTTGTAATATCTTATCATTTTAGGGACCCATATGTAATATTGAGGATTTACAGGGGTATAAAATGACAAGTCTTCAATTCTTGAGGGACCAATCTTGCCAATCTTCAAAACTTCAAGGGCAATTTTGTAAAATCATGATTCGGGTCCGGTTCTTTGTGCGGCTTCGTTTCTCGTGTTTGTTTTTGCTTGATTCCTTTGATCTTTTGGTGAATTCACTATATCCGCACCTGAAATACACAATAAACAAATACAAGCACATTTTGGGGTATTTTGATGATATTTTAAGCGTTTTAAGCCCAATTTGGACGATGAGACTATGTATAAATACAGTCTCATCACTCCCCCATACTAAACCATTGCCGTGTCCCCACGCAATGCTAGAATTAAGTATCGTAGCACTTCCAAAATTCATTTTATGACGATATTTATTGAAGACATACATTTAAATAAACTACTACACGTGTTTTAGACATAATGTAATGTTTTCATCACGAGAATGTGACTTTTAGGATCATAGAACAAGAACACGTGAATGCTTCGTTAGAAATAATCTCGTCGTCCTCGATTTTCACCCAATTCCATGCTAAGCGTGTAACGAGATCATTGTTATTATAAGTTAGCAACACGAACACATCTTATGAGTGTTAATTACGAACCTAAACTCCCTTATTCCTACTTGGTATCTCTTATATTTTATTTTGTCTTAATGATCACGAGGATACATCATTGACTTATGCGTGAATAGAGATTAAGTCTAAAAATAGAAACTTAACGGTGTAACCAAAATCATTAAATCAATAATTCATCCCAATAGACAACGATGTCAAAAAATTAAGTCAACAAGAAGGGTCGATAAACACGGTTTTATAACGGTTTTGAACATGAGACTTATTACCAAGACTTTTATACGCCCCCTAACGGAAGGGCCTTATTATCTTTGGTTTACCTCCATCTTTTATTCAACTTCGCCATGAAGCTTTTATTATGACTTTGGTCTTGCCTTGCCTTTTATTATCCGCCTCATCGGTGGTTTTATTAGCCAAAGACGTATATCCTCACGCTAAAGCGAATTTTGGATCTTTAAAGCTTCGAAGATTAAGGCTTGATTCACTTTCAATTTGGGCATAGATTTTTCGGCCTTGTGAGATTCAAATTTTTGCTTAATTTAGGTGAGCACTTGAAATCTTATTATTAGGTGAAGCTTTCGATTATTCGGGTGTCAATACTTCAAAACCGTGACGCTGGCGATACCTTAATGTTTTCCCAATTTAATTACATGGAAGCTACCAAAACAAATTAGAAACCAACAATAGTGACTAAACCGCCAAATCAATATTTATTAACAATTATTTATGCAAAAGCGTTGGGAGAATAAGCTAATAATTACTACACATGAGATCGTGACGATTACGAGACTTATAAATAACTCTATCATTTCTCGTCCTAATTTAAGAGACTTAGCCTAAAAAGTTAAGGAATCGAAGCTAAGTGCTCAACACGCACGGTCGAGTCAAAAATTACTCTCGTTATCACCATCAGAAAACCTACATTCGTTTCTTAAACACTTATGAAAAACTAGAAAAAATATTAAAATTTGGCCATTTTTAGCCTTATTTTGCATAAAACGATAACAAAAAGATGAACATTGGATAGCGTGTTGACGTAGCAAGGTGAAGTATCTACTCACCCCCCCATACTAAAACTAAACATTGTCCTCAATGTTTCGAGTCTAGGGGTGTAAACACCCCTGATAAGTGTGAAAACACTCATCAATAATGATCCAAAAACCATTAAAAACACTGTCAAATACATTATATTAAACTGTTAATTATCAGAATTACGCGTGTATTTGGTGTTTGTGTATTTTCAGGTAAAGTAGATGCATTATGGAGCAAACACACGTTTTCAAGGATTAATTTGATCAAAAGACGAAGAAAAGGACGATAAAGCTTTTGAGGACCTTATTTGCTAAACTTCCAAAGATCAAGGGCTTAAAGTGCAATTTCTACAAAGATAAAGGATAAAAGAAATTGGCTTAAAAGTGTTTAACCTAAATTGAAAAGAAAATACAAAATAAGGGACCAAAAGAGAATTAATTGGAAAGTTTAATTAACTTTTCTTATTTACTTGGTCAATTTGACCATGACCGGTCAAAATACACACAGACACGCATCTTCTCCAACGAAGAGAGAGAAAGAAAGTCGGTTTCATCTTTTCTCCATTCCACTTCATAACCTGCAATCGATATTTAAGAACGATCCATGAAGATTGAGCCAAAGTTTCTAACTACAAAGATGTTTCTTTCCTTCTCCTCTACAAGGAGGTACAAGTTAATTAGATCAAGGAGTGAAGATAAAGAAATCCCCAATTTTGAAGATGATGAAGAACGAAGTATAAACCTCGTATTAAACACGTGTCCACTCCTCATTGGAGCGAACACGTCACCTCACCATCTCTTGACGCCTATATAAAGAAGACGAAGCCCTCATTAGAAATCGGTTAGCTTAGGGTAGTTTCACATAGTTAGTATTAGATAGGATTAGGAGTAGTGTAATCAGTTGTAATTCCTTAACCGAATTTCGTTAATCAGTTGTAACTAATTCTTCATTAATGGAAGTTCACATTTTCACAAATCTCTTTTACTCTTTACTGTTATGAATTCCGTTTCTTTAGTTCTAAGAGGTTTGTGTTTGATTTTGGATACTGAGCATTCAAGCTTTTCATATAATCGAGTTAGTCAAGCCTTTTGGACTTTCAATCTTATTAGCAGTTGAGTTCTTAGTTTTTCAGCTTATTTTCAGCTTAAAACTTCTTCCTTTGTTCTTATTCAGTTTCTGTTCTATTATAAGCTCTTTTGAGTTTAAATCTCTTAGTTTCTAAATCTTTTTAAAAAATCTCATTTTTCAGTATTGATTCTTCTTACATTAATTCATATTCTTACTGATTTAGAGTTTGAGTGAGTTTTAGTCTAGAAGAGCATTAGACTTTTAAGCTTGTAAGCTCATAAGAGTGTATTAGAAGGTTACTGTGAAATTTAGAGTCAATTCAGTTGAAAAAGATATATGAACAGTTAGTTGAATCGTTTACAGAGCCGTGAGTTAAAATGGTCAAGTTACGATCCTTGCAAGCTTATTTCTGATGAGTTTTTACCATCAACTTTTTCAGTTTAGTTGTCCTTCAGAATCAATTTGATTATATTCAGTATGAGTGACTTGGAAGTAAGATTCAGATAGAATTTTGGATTCGTAGAAGCATTTCCACGTTTGTTTTGCAGATTTGATTTGGCAGGGTGTTTGATATTGATTTACGGTCTTCAGCCATGGATTATAGCAGAACGGCGGTTGGAGAGTAGGTGCATTTGATCTAAGTCGGCTCAGCGCCGTGCTTCGTCTCAACGGACTAAACTTCGGATGCCCAGGTCAAGCACGTTTTATTTTCTGCATTCATAGTTTAATCTGCTTGTTAAAGGTTGTAGTATAAATAATAGTGATCATCTGTTGTGATTTACTTGATTTGTCTAAATGCTTGATCAGCTTATTTGGTTCATGTTTGGTATATGATCTGAGGTAGATTTCTATTTCAGTCGATTTGTATTGGTGTAATTCTGATAGTTTAGTGTGCCTTTGATCTGCTGTAGTATAATTCTTGTGAATATTAAATGGGTATAGTTAGTTGTTTACATGATCTTAGTCTTTGATAGCTTAGGATTTAGTATCAATTGATTTAGCTTTGCATAAGTTTCTGATATAGCTGCCTTTACTTGTGTTTGGGATTAGTAGCTTTAGGTTGAATCGAGCTTTAATTTCTGTGTTTTCTTTAGATTAGCTATTGTAGATTGTAGTGTAAATTTTGCTTTTAATACTTGCTATAAGAGTTAGTTAAGTTTGATTGCTAGTTGGATTAGGTGCCTACTATGATTCTAGTTTTTTTAAAATAGTTTAACTTGTTGCTTAATAAAGTTACAGTAGTTGAAGTATTCATTTAGTTAAAGGTATCAGTATTTTGAAGATGTTTTCAAGTTACTGTTAGGATATTAAAGAGAATGATAGAATAACCCAAATATGAACTTGATGAAAGTTATTTCATTTAGAGATTTAAATGAGCAGACGTGATATAGCCTTTTATCTGATTTCCATTCTTTAGTAGTAAGTTTTCTTAATGGTACAACTTTAACCCTTCATTTTGAATGTTCTCATAACAGCCACAGTCCCTTCGTTAGTTGATAGTTAGTAGATCTAGTTAGATTTAACTGGACAGTTAAGTTCTCTTGGGTTTTCTTATTGGACTTTTTATAATTGGGCCATTTGAACTTCATTTCATTTCATTTTAGATTTATATTTTGTATTTTTACTTGAATTTGTGTTTTAAGTTTGTATTTTTCATTTTAATATTTTGTGTGCATTTCAAAGTGGAATTTGCAATGTGTTTTTAGCGTAGTAAGTATATGTAGATAGTATAAATAGTATTTTTACCTTTTTACATGTTTCTTGCCAATTAGACATAGAATCCAAACAAGTTTTAACCACCAAAAACAATTAAGTCTTTGCTTAAAGCGTTATATCAATTCGAATCGAGCTGAGAAGACAACTAAACTAAAAACGAAATATTAAATGGCGCCGCTGCCGGTTCTTTTCGTGAAGATTAACGATTTCGAGTAAGACGATTGGATTTTGGGATCCGTTCACTTTGTGAACGTTATTTTTACGTATTATAAATCAAAAACATAAAAAAAATCAAAAAGATAAAAATACAAAGAAATAAAAAAATCACAAAATCAATTCTTTTCCTAAAGAATTGAACCAAAAAAATAAAAAATCCAAAAAGTAATCTTTTTCCTAAAAGATTACACCCAAAAATATATATTATATCGATTTTCATCGGTTTTTACGTACATATAGTATTTTTCGTAAAAAAAACAAATAAATACAAAAATATTTTTTATATATTATTATATGTAAATAAGTATACGTATAAAAACAACCAAGTTACCTATCTCCATAAGTATTGTCGAGGCAATACACCGTGTTGAGGGGCGTTCCGGTCCTTGACACGCGTATCGATCAAATAAAATTAAGCAAGAATAGATAAATACTTCCAATTGGCAATAATTCGAAGAATACAAACTACTAAAGTGAATAGATAGGCGACGTGCTATAAAATGCCGTCTAAGGGTTAATAGGTACTTAAGTGCTTCGCGCCACCTAACCCCCCGTTCACTAGTGCGTATTCTAAGAAGGAAGGCTTAATTGGAGGTCTTGCACCCAAGTAGTAATTATATATATACTTTCTTGTGGATATTTTATATCGAAATTCGAAGAGGATAATCTTATTCTTTTCAAATTCGACCGAGGGCTACTCCCTCATTCCTCGTGTTTACTTACACGTGTACTCGCACACGTGTAAACATACCACCTTTGGTGTATCACTTCCTTCCCCGAGGAAGCTTTTAAACGTCATTATACTTGTATATACATTCGGCCACCTTGCTAAACATGGATACTCGTTCCATGTTGGAGATTTTGCAACAACGATCCGCCAACGCTAATTATTCGACTTGTTCGACTTGTGGTGGTCCACACGATACGTATTTATGTGATCAAAATAATGGTTATTATAGGGAGGGATATGCTTACAATGGAACCGAGAACCCTAATTTTCGACCTAACATCCAAATGGACTACACTTGTAATGACTATATGGGCTATTCCGTTTTTTCATCACAACCTCCGCCATCATTTCATGATCAAACTTTTAATGTGCCATACCAAAACCAAGGATTTTCACATTATGAGGGTTTTCAAAATGAAGGGAATTTTCAAGGTTACAATCATGAGAACTTTCATAATCAAGACTCTTTTCAAACCTATAATCAACCTAATTATGGAAATTCACCTCCACCCTATTCTTCGACTTATTCATGTGAGTTTTGTGGAAAAGAACCCCATTATGGTTATGATTGTCGACCAAGGGATCCGCCTTCTTATGCTCTTAGTGATCTCTATGAGCTTTCTTTTATACTCGGGCAAAGTGGAAGAAAAAATAGATATATTTTGAAGGCTCTTAATCTTATGAGAGAAATGAGTATCGAGGAAATGAAAGAAGAAACTCGGTGGTTAAGGGAGGAAATTAAGTCTCTTGAGGATGATGTAAGGAACACGCGGTTTAATAATAAGAGATTTGGTGATATGTATAGTGAATCGATGAACGATTCCTCTCGGTTCCTCAAGGAAAATTTAGATAAATTCCTCTTTAAGATTGCTACAAAGGAAGAAGAAGAACGATATTTTGCTAATCGTGCTCGTTTGCTTAAACAATGCTTATATGACGATGATGACTATTCTCCGAGTTGTATGACACTTAATGATGACACACCTTCATCACCTTTACCTCACGTGGAACCCACCGACTCTTTAACCATGGGGGACGAGCCTCTTAGCACTAATACAAACACCAATTTAGCAGAATTAACCGCTTCTAGTGTTGAGAACCTTATCCCAATCTAAAGAGAGTTTGAGGGTATTTCCATTGAACCATGTGATGAGCTTTCTATTGATACTTCTCCTCATGATCACATTGAGATTTCATCCCATATTGACCTTCATGCTACTACTAGTGATTTTGGTGACTTTGATCTTGATGAATTGTTTAAAGAAAGAGATGAAGAGTTTGTGAAAGACTTGACACAAATGGAGGATGATGATTGTGATTCTAGTGACGCGTCTTATGCTCTATCATCCGATGATTTGTCTTGTCAAGATAACATTGCTAATTTGGATAAAGAGTTTGCTCCTATAGGAAAAGTGGATCCTTATCCTCTACCACCTTATGATTCTTGTGATGAAACCTTTGATGATCCTTATGATAGTGATGAGTCTTTTACTTCTGATGATGATGACTCTATTTCTTCTATGACTCCTTCACCTATTCCTCTAAGTGATTTTGTGATACATTCAAATCCTCTTTTTGAGACATGTTTTGATAACCCACTTTTTGAGGAGTGTGAAGAACCTAATAATGAGTCTATAGAAGAAGAACCCTTGATTGATATTCCTTCACTGGTTTTTGAGGATACACCTATTGATTTTCATGATCATATCATCCCTTTGAGTGATTCTCTCATTAATACACCTCCTTTTGAGCCTTATGTTCCCACCCTCCCACCCTTGAAGTTGGTTATTGATGAAGATCCTTTCCTCTTAGAGATTGATACTTTTTCATCTGAGGCACCTTTAGAACTCAAAACCTTTGATATGGACTCTTTTATGAAGATTGATGCCACCATAGAGGATACTCTTGCACATTTTGATATAGAGGTCGACGATAGTGTTTCTAATTTGGAAGAGGAGGTTCATCTTATTACTACATTGCTTTTTGGGAACTTAGAGACTACACCTCCTCCACAAGATATTATTACTCTTGATCCTCTTTTCACTATGCCTTCTATGGAAAATTACCCACCTTTTGATGATGATGATGAGCCCAATATGGACATAATAGTTATGAATGTTTTGATACCTACACCTTCATATTCTCATGATGCTTTGATCACTAAGGGGGAATCTTATATGGTTGATACGAGTTCATCTTTTTATTTTCCCATGAAGGGAAAGGTTTTTGATCCTGGGATCCGTATATTTGGGAAATATTGGCTTTCATCTACTCCACTTAAGAATGTGCTTTCGATTGATATGGACTTCTTGTATGAGCTTACTTTGGTGATGCTACCTATTTTGGAGTTGTTCGAATGTAGAGATGGAAACTTTGTATTTGATCCTGGGGTTCTTCCTATATGAGAGATTTTGTATGTTGGACAAACTTGAGACACGTTGGACCGTTCCATTTATCGAGGCAGATTTGGTAAATCTTATAGTAAATGGCAACGTGCTAAGTTTGAGTGATCATGTGAGACGTGCTTCAAAGTGGATATTCTTTATTCTCCATGATGGTTTCCCCAAGGACAACCTAATTCGGGGCCGAGTCGAGCTAGCGACTTAGGGTTAAAAAAACTCAAGCATTGAATAACTAGGTTAGAAAACGTAGAGTAGATTTTCAATAGGTTAGGTTTAATTAAAAGGATGTTATAGTAGAGTTGAAGTGGAGGGGTACCTTTCTTCGTCTTTTGGTGTTTATTTCAAGGGTTGCTCTCTCACATTTCATGCTTGGAGCTTATGGAGGAGGCCCGTGTATCTGGTTCACTTCGATTAGTTTTTGCTATTGTGATATTCAAAACACTTGTGCTTAAAATGAATACCCTTTAGTTGTCTCTTCCTTAACTTGGGTTAAGCAAAGTTATCAATGTCATAAGTGTAGGGGAGTTTACTCCATGCTCTTAAACATTGAGGACAATGTTTATCTTAAGTGTAGGGGAGACTTCTATCGAAGTGACCTTACCTAGACCATTGCCTTAACTTCATGATAACATGGAAAATTAATTTTTCAAACATTTTTCAAATTTTTGATCTACTTTGGCCTCCAAAAATATGCATTCATAATTTTTGCATCAATCATTTTTCAATTGCATTGTATATATCTTTTCTTTATGTTTCATCAAAAATATAAAAAGAAAATAAAAGAAAAAAAAAATATAATAAAACATGGTTTTAACAAATTTAGACTTCTTTGACATATTAGGCCCGCCATGGATATTTTGACTCAACCCGAGTTTGCTTATCTTAGCATTCTCTAGCTAGTATCCTTAACCATGTAGTCCTTAATTGGTCTATTAGGCTAAGCTTCCACCAATTTCATTATTTGAAATTTTAAATTTGTGGAGAATGGGAAATGATAGAGTTGAAGCAAGTGTAAAAAGGCTAGATAGACTTCATGGCAATTACTTGTGGCTAAACCCTTCTCTTCTTGACCTCTATTTTCTTCGCTTGTATATAATTGTTAATAAATAATCAAGTACGGTTTTAATTGGTTTGTAATCTCTTATGCATTTTTGGCTAATCATTTATGGTTGATATGAGTACGTCTTAAGATTCTAAGTTAGCACGTTTTATGTGTACTAGACTTATGTCATGCTCCATATTTAGCGGGTGTTTTTCCTTTTCTTCTTTTCAAATTTCTTTGTGAGGAATAAAGAAAAATAAGAGCGGCTTATGAAAAAAAATGAGTGGCTAGAAAAAAAAAAGAAAAAGAAAAAGAAAAAAAAAATAAAAAAAATAATGCAAGACTCCCAAGAGGGGCAGTGTGGTGTTAATTATAGTGACTATTGAGTTCCAATATTACCTTGACGGGTTGCGGGGTTGAAGATCCAAAGTCTCAAAAAGATGGCGGATGTAAATTATTGCGTGAGTTTTATTTTTCTTTCCTTAGCGAGTGTGTAGTTACTTATGAAAGCATGACATGAGGATTTTACACATAAGGCGAATGACTTATTACTCTTAATACGGACTTGTATTAATTGTGAGCGGTTTTTCAAGTAATGGATGAGAAGATTACTTAGGATTAAAACCGTGCTTCCTTATTTTTGGATTTTACACTTCTTATATTTCACACTTGAATAATGACAAATTTGCCCACAAGCAATTTGCTCAATTAATAACCGGTTCCACATTTAAATTGTCATGAATAAGTTGATGCACTTTTTACTTGTGAATGCAATGATTCCATTTATAAGCTTGGTATGGGGAAAGTGAAACTTGAGGGTGATAAATGTCCATGGTACCAAAGCCCTAATCTAAGTCATTGATTTCTTTATGAGTTATTTCCATCAAAACCATTTATGAAGAATCAAAAATGTATAAATAGAATTGTTTTCTTTGCACTGCATTGTAAATATTCAAAACCATTCATCATATAGCATAGTATAGTTTATTAAATCATAAAATGGCCAAGGTTGGTTAATTATGAGAAAAATGTAACTTGGTGCTTTAAAATGCTGCATTGCATGAGGACATGGCAATGGTCAAGTGGAGGGGAGTTGATAAGTGTGAAAACACTCATCAATAATGATCCAAAAACCATTAAAAACACTGTCAAATACATTATATTAAACTGTTAATTATCAGAATTACGCGTGTATTTGGTGTTTGTGTATTTTCAGGTAAAGTAGATGCATTATAGAGCAAACACACGTTTTCAAGGATTAATTTGATCAAAAGACGAAGAAAAGGACGATAAAGCTTTTGAGGACCTTATTTGCTAAACTTCCAAAGATCAAGGGCTTAAAGTGCAATTTCTACAAAGATAAAGGATAAAAGAAATTGGCTTAAAAGTGTTTAACCTAAATTGAAAAGAAAATACAAAATAAGGGACCAAAAGAGAATTAATTGGAAAGTTTAATTAACTTTTCTTATTTACTTGGTCAATTTGACCATGACCGGTCAAAATACACACAGACACGCATCTTCTCCAACGAAGAGAGAGAAAGAAAGTCGGTTTCATCTTTTCTCCATTCCACTTCATAACCTGCAATCGATATTTAAGAACGATCCATGAAGATTGAGCCAAAGTTTCTAACTACAAAGATGTTTCTTTCCTTCTCCTCTACAAGGAGGTACAAGTTAATTAGATCAAGGAGTGAAGATAAAGAAATCCCCAATTTTGAAGATGATGAAGAACGAAGTATAAACCTCGTATTAAACACGTGTCCACTCCTCATTGGAGCGAACACGTCACCTCACCATCTCTTGACGCCTATATAAAGAAGACGAAGCCCTCATTAGAAATCGGTTAGCTTAGGGTAGTTTCACATAGTTAGTATTAGATAGGATTAGGAGTAGTGTAATCAGTTGTAATTCCTTAACCGAATTTCGTTAATCAGTTGTAACTAATTCTTCATTAATGGAAGTTCACATTTTCACAAATCTCTTTTACTCTTTACTGTTATGAATTCCGTTTCTTTAGTTCTAAGAGGTTTGTGTTTGATTTTGGATACTGAGCATTCAAGCTTTTCATATAATCGAGTTAGTCAAGCCTTTTGGACTTTCAATCTTATTAGCAGTTGAGTTCTTAGTTTTTCAGCTTATTTTCAGCTTAAAACTTCTTCCTTTGTTCTTATTCAGTTTCTGTTCTATTATAAGCTCTTTTGAGTTTAAATTTCTTAGTTTCTAAATCTTTTTAAAAAATCTCATTTTTCAGTATTGATTCTTCTTACAGTAATTCATATTCTTACTGATTTAGAGTTTGAGTGAGTTTTAGTCTAGAAGAGCATTAGACTTTTAAGCTTGTAAGCTCATAAGAGTGTATTAGAAGGTTACTGTGAAATTTAGAGTCAATTCAGTTGAAAAAGATATATGAACAGTTAGTTGAATCGTTTACAGAGCCGTGAGTTAAAATGGTCGAGTTACGATCCTTGCAAGCTTATTTCTGATGAGTTTTTACCATCAACTTTTTCAGTTTAGTTGTCCTTCAGAATCAATTTGATTATATTCAATATGAGTGACTTGGAAGTAAGATTCAGATAGAATTTTGGATTCGTAGAAGCATTTCCACGTTTGTTTTGCAGATTTGATTTGGCAGGGTGTTTGATATTGATTTACGGTCTTCAGCCATGGATTATAGCAGAACGGCGGTTGGAGAGTAGGTGCATTTGATCTAAGCCGGCTCAGCGCCGTGCTTCGTCTCAACGGACTAAACTTCGGATGCCCAGGTCAAGCACGTTTTATTTTCTGCATTCATAGTTTAATCTGCTTGTTAAAGGTTGTAGTATAAATAATAGTGATCATCTGTTGTGATTTACTTGATTTGTCTAAATGCTTGATCAGCTTATTTGGTTCATGTTTGGTATATGATCTGAGGTAGATTTCTATTTCAGTCGATTTGTATTGGTGTAATTCTGATAGTTTAGTGTGCCTTTGATCTGCTGTAGTATAATTCTTGTGAATATTAAATGGGTATAGTTAGTTGTTTACATGATCTTAGTCTTTGATAGCTTAGGATTTAGTATCAATTGATTTAGCTTTGCATAAGTTTCTGATATAGCTGCCTTTACTTGTGTTTGGGATTAGTAGCTTTAGGTTGAATCGAGCTTTAATTTCTGTGTTTTCTTTAGATTAGCTATTGTAGATTGTAGTGTAAATTTTGCTTTTAATACTTGCTATAAGAGTTAGTTAAGTTTGATTGCTAGTTGGATTAGGTGCCTACTATGATTCTAGTTTTTTTAAAATAGTTTAACTTGTTGCTTAATAAAGTTACAGTAGTTGAAGTATTCATTTAGTTAAAGGTATCAGTATTTTGAAGATGTTTTCAAGTTACTGTTAGGATATTAAAGAGAATGATAGAATAACCCAAATATGAACTTGATGAAAGTTATTTCATTTAGAGATTTAAATGAGCAGACGTGATATAGCCTTTTATCTGATTTCCATTCTTTAGTAGTAAGTTTTCTTAATGGTACAACTTTAACCCTTCATTTTGAATGTTCTCATAACAGCCACAGTCCCTTCGTTAGTTGATAGTTAGTAGATCTAGTTAGATTTAACTGGACAGTTAAGTTCTCTTGGGTTTTCTTATTGGACTTTTTATAATTGGGCCATTTGAACTTCATTTCATTTCATTTTAGATTTATATTTTGTATTTTTACTTGAATTTGTGTTTTAAGTTTGTATTTTTCATTTTAATATTTTGTGTGCATTTCAAAGTGGAATTTGCAATGTGTTTTTAGCGTAGTAAGTATATGTAGATAGTATAAATAGTATTTTTACCTTTTTACATGTTTCTTGCCAATTAGACATAGAATCCAAACAAGTTTTAACCACCAAAAACAATTAAGTCTTTGCTTAAAGCGTTATATCAATTCGAATCGAGCTGAGAAGACAACTAAACTAAAAACGAAATATTAAATGGCGCCGCTGCCGGTTCTTTTCGTGAAGATTAACGATTTCGAGTAAGACGATTGGATTTTGGGATCCGTTCACTTTGTGAACGTTATTTTTACGTATTATAAATCAAAAACATAAAAAAAATCAAAAAGATAAAAATACAAAGAAATAAAAAAATCACAAAATCAATTCTTTTCCTAAAGAATTGAACCAAAAAAATAAAAAATCCAAAAAGTAATCTTTTTCCTAAAAGATTACACCCAAAAATATATATTATATCGATTTTCATCGGTTTTTACGTACATATAGTATTTTTCGTAAAAAAAACAAATAAATACAAAAATATTTTTTATATATTATTATATGTAAATAAGTATACGTATAAAAACAACCAAGTTACCTATCTCCATAAGTATTGCCGAGGCAATACACCGTGTTGAGGGGCGTTCCGGTCCTTGACACGCGTATCGATCAAATAAAATTAAGCAAGAATAGATAAATACTTCCAATTGGCAATAATTCGAAGAATACAAACTACTAAAGTGAATAGATAGGCGACGTGCTATAAAATGCCGTCTAAGGGTTAATAGGTACTTAAGTGCTTCGCGCCACCTAACCCCCCGTTCACTAGTGCGTATTCTAAGAAGGAAGGCTTAATTGGAGGTCTTGCACCCAAGTAGTAATTATATATATACTTTCTTGTGGATATTTTATATCGAAATTCGAAGAGGATAATCTTATTCTTTTCAAAGTCGACCGAGGGCTACTCCCTCATTCCTCGTGTTTACTTACACGTGTACTCGCACACGTGTAAACATACCACCTTTGGTGTATCACTTCCTTCCCCGAGGAAGCTTTTAAACGTCATTATACTTGTATATACATTCGGCCACCTTGCTAAACATGGATACTCGTTCCATGTTGGAGATTTTGCAACAACGATCCGCCAACGCTAATTATTCGACTTGTTCGACTTGTGGTGGTCCACACGATACGTATTTATGTGATCAAAATAATGGTTATTATGGGGAGGGATATGCTTACAATGGAACCGAGAACCCTAATTTTCGACCTAACATCCAAATGGACTACACTTGTAATGACTATATGGGCTATTCCGTTTTTTCATCACAACCTCCGCCATCATTTCATGATCAAACTTTTAATGTGCCATACCAAAACCAAGGATTTTCACATTATGAGGGTTTTCAAAATGAAGGGAATTTTCAAGGTTACAATCATGAGAACTTTCATAATCAAGACTCTTTTCAAACCTATAATCAACCTAATTATGGAAATTCACCTCCACCCTATTCTTCGACTTATTCATGTGAGTTTTGTGGAAAAGAACCCCATTATGGTTATGATTGTCGACCAAGGGATCCGCCTTCTTATGCTCTTAGTGATCTCTATGAGCTTTCTTTTATACTCGGGCAAAGTGGAAGAAAAAATAGATATATTTTGAAGGCTCTTAATCTTATGAGAGAAATGAGTATCGAGGAAATGAAAGAAGAAACTCGGTGGTTAAGGGAGGAAATTAAGTCTCTTGAGGATGATGTAAGGAACACGCGGTTTAATAATAAGAGATTTGGTGATATGTATAGTGAATCGATGAACGATTCCTCTCGGTTCCTCAAGGAAAATTTAGATAAATTCCTCTTTAAGATTGCTACAAAGGAAGAAGAAGAACGATATTTTGCTAATCGTGCTCGTTTGCTTAAACAATGCTTATATGACGATGATGACTATTCTCCGAGTTGTATGACACTTAATGATGACACACCTTCATCACCTTTACCTCACGTGGAACCCACCGACTCTTTAACCATGGGGGACGAGCCTCTTAGCACTAATACAAACACCAATTTAGCAGAATTAACCGCTTCTAGTGTTGAGAACCTTATCCCAATCCAAAGAGAGTTTGAGGGTATTTCCATTGAACCATGTGATGAGCTTTCTATTGATACTTCTCCTCATGATCACATTGAGATTTCATCCCATATTGACCTTCATGCTACTACTAGTGATTTTGGTGACTTTGATCTTGATGAATTGTTTAAAGAAAGAGATGAAGAGTTTGTGAAAGACTTGACACAAATGGAGGATGATGATTGTGATTCTAGTGACGCGTCTTATGCTCTATCATCCGATGATTTGTCTTGTCAAGATAACATTGCTAATTTGGATAAAGAGTTTGCTCCTATAGGAAAAGTGGATCCTTATCCTCTACCACCTTATGATTCTTGTGATGAAACCTTTGATGATCCTTATGATAGTGATGAGTCTTTTACTTCTGATGATGATGACTCTATTTCTTCTATGACTCCTTCACCTATTCCTCTAAGTGATTTTGTGATACATTCAAATCCTCTTTTTGAGACATGTTTTGATAACCCACTTTTTGAGAATTGGATTCTTAGTGGTCACATGAGTTGGTTCGTCACGAATGTGGTAAACGTCACGAATGTGGTAAGTTAGATCCTCACGAATGTGGTAAACGTCATTCTCAAATGAGGAGTGTTGATTAGGTAACTCCTCGAGAATTGGATTCTTAGTGGTCACATGAGTTGGTTCGTCATCGAAAATAAGACGTTCCAACTCATTAAGTTCATCCTCGATTTTGGAAAGATCAACCTCACTTGTAGGTGGAAGTGAAGGCATAAGAGCTAGCTCTCGTTCAATGATTTCCTCAATCTCGGGATCAAACTCGTAATCATCGTACTTCACATGTTTCTTTTTAGTAGAATCAAAAATTGCATGTGGATGTCGAAGTACGTGATCAATCTCGGCAAAATCGCCATCGTCATCGTCAAAGAAAGAGTCGATGTGAGCACTCACAACCATGGTCTTACAAGTCGAATGACTATGCTTAGGTGACTTTTCTAAGACGAGAGGATCGATGTCGATAAACCCTTTAGCCTCAACGGGTGTTGGGCTAGGCATAGGAGGCACTTCGATGGAGTCAGAAGTTGAAGCCTCAAAGACGTGGTCCTTCGAAGGTGGTGAAGACGAGCCCATTTTGGTCTTTGTCGTGATGGCACTAACGTCGCCCTTCGGAATTGGTGGTTCACTTGTTTCGCTAAAAACATCCCAAAGTGAGTTTTCATCCATAAATTTACTCATATCTTTTTGAATTAGGTACACGTATTCTTTATCATTAAAATCATCATCTTTAAAACCGTTTTTCTTAATTCTTTCAAAACATGCATCAAGCTTCATTCTTTCCGCTAAAGTGAACATTTTGAAATCATTAGGATTTGAATCATTAGGTTTTGAAACCTCGGTTTTTTCATTCTCATTAAACCCTTGGGATTTTCTAGCGAAAAAGTCTATTTTCTCATCCCCATATCTCATAGTAAGTCTCCCCTCGTGAACGTTGATTACGGTTCGAGCCGTCGATAAGAATGGTCGGCCTAAAATAATGGGACATTTAGGGTCACACTCGTAATCGGATATAACGAAATCCACGAGAAAAACAAACTTTCCAACTTTCACATAGACATCCTCGGCTATTCCAATTGGTATAAGTGGAGTACAATTTGCAAGCTCGATTGTCATGTTCGTGGGGGTAAGCGAAGGCAATCTCATCAATTTCCAAAGAGAATGAGGCATGAGATTGATGCTAGCACCTAAATCGGCAAGGGCTAAACATCCCTCAATCTCGGAAAAATCACAAGGTAGTAGAAATTGGCCCGGATCCTTTTCCTTTCTCGGCATACGCCTTTTGGGTTTTTTAAGAAGGATCGATGCACAAGTTTCTTCAAGGGTTACTTTGGTAAGGTCAACAAAGCTCTCTTTTTGAACCGTGGATGGAATTTGAGGTACACGAGGGTGTGCACTCCTTTCCTTGGTCGCCACGTTCACCCCATCGACTTTAGAACAAGAAGACGACTTAGAAGTCGAGGGTTGAGAAGCATAAACAACTCGAAATCCTTCAAGGTTAGGGGTAATCACACGACCTTTCTCATGAGACGAGGCGGCTTTACATTGTTCCTTCGGATTTGCAACGGTGTCACTAGGTAACGAACTCGATGACGCACCCGAGGACTTGTTCATTATGGCCGAAAACATCTTTTTTATATCAATTTGCCCTTGCTCAATCTTCGTGTTTTGCAATTTCAATGTATTTGTAAAGTTGTTTTTCAAAGTACCAATTTCTCCCTCTAACCGTCTCATATTAGCCTCATTCGTTTTCATGTAATTTTGAAAATCGTTTGACGAACTATTTTGATTTGAATTAAAGTTCCCTTGGTTTTGATTACTTCTTTGAAAATTGTTTTGATTCCCACTTGAAAAATTGTTTCCTTGATTGTTGTTGTTTGAAAAATTCGAGTTTTGGTTATTGTCTCGATTTTGCCAAGTTATATTACGACCTTGATTATAACCTCCTTGATTTTGATTCGAAAATTTTCCTTGTTGATTGTTTCCATGAAAATTGTTTCGATTTTGAAAATTGTTGCCTTGGTTATAATTGCCTTGTTGTGATGGACCCGCGTTATTTTGATTTGAAAAATTGTTGTTTCCATTTAACGCACTCACATTCGACGTTTGGCCATCCGTAGCCGCACACTCGTAATAATTATGAGGTCCACCACAAAACGTACACGAAACCTCAACCGCTTTCACCGTAGCGGGAGCGTCTTTCTTTTGCATCTCAATGAGAAAAGACGTAAACACATTCGTCAACTTGTCGACTTTCGCATCAACTCTCTCAATGTCGCGATTAGAACTATTAACATTGGCGACATTGGCAACACTCGGTGCGTTGCGGAGTTGGTAAACCTTGGATCGGTTTTCGATAATTATCAATGCATCTTTCGGAGTCTTACACAAAAAGTTGCCACCGGCGGCGGAATTCAACGAGTCTTGTTCGTGAAAATTAAGACCGTTGTAAAACGTATCGATTTGGTGCAACTCAGAAAAACCATGGTGAGGACATTGCCTAAGCAATTCCTTAAAACGATCCCACGCGTCTCTAAAAGATTCATTCGGTTTTTGCTCAAATTTCGTAATTTCATTCTTGAAAAACGTTGTCTTAGACGGTGGGAAAAAATAATTAACGAACTTGGAAACGAGATCCTTCCACGTAACTATCGAATTAGGTGGCTCTTTCTCGTACCAATCCTTGGCGGCATCATCGAGCGAGTACGGAAAAAGCATAAGCTTGACGACATCGGTGTCGACGTTCTTAAACTTGCTCGTGGCCAAAAGGCGATCAAAATTCCGAATATGGTCGTGAGGATTATCGGCTTCACGACCTCGAAACTTCGTAGCTTGGATTAACGAAAGCATTCCGCTCTTAATCTTAAAATTCTCCGCTTCGATAGCGGGAATTACGATCGCGTCTCCATAACCCTCGGTGGGCGCTTGGAGCAATTCCATCATCGAACGATTGTCGGCCATCTCCTCTACGGTTTCTTCAACAACGATATTAGGAACGTCGGTTTCTAATTCTCGTCTACGTCGTCGATTCCTTCGATTACAATTGCGTCGATTCGAAGCTTCACTAGAATTGGAATAATCCTTCGATCGAGTGCGCATGCACTAAGCGTAGAATGGGTGGTAGCAAAGAAGATTCTTTTTGCGGTTTTTCGATTTTTCAATTTTTTTGGTTTTTGGTTGTTTTTTTAATTTTTTTGGATTTTTGAATGTATTACGTAGACACAAATCTACAAATCTCTCCTCGAATCGATCTTCTCGATTAAAGGAGCCTCAAGGAATGAAAACGATCACGTGGAGTGAACGTTCTCGATGACTTTAGAACGTTGGTGGGACACCAAGACGTTCAAGAGGGTTTAATCTTGAAAACACAAGCAAATATAATATACGTAGATAATACTTGGGCGGCAAACCCTCGATTAGCCTTCTTTCTCAAAACACGCACAAGCAAGCGGAGGAAACGAGGCGGCGCGAAGCACTTAAGAGCCTTTTTCCTTTAGGTCGTGAAATACAACCGCCTTATACCCACCTTATAGTTTGTGTTAATTGAAATTAAGCCTCACGAAAGTATTTATCTATTTTGCCTTTAAACTTTTGCTTTAGATTCGAATACAATGATCGAGTGATGAAATCCCGAATCAAGGTTGCGTTTTCACGCTTTTGGAGTACTTGTATATTTATTGTTCTTACGTAGATACCATATAGTAATAATATATTCATAAGAAAAACGAAAACCAATATATCTACAATATAGTAAAGATTGTTGTGTGTTTAATTTAGGAAAATTAAACACGTTTTATTTGGATACTATAATATAATAGAGAAAAATAACAAAAATGAGTATGTACGATATTCACGCTTTCTAAAAAATGAAAAGCAAAAACGCACTACTCACACAAACACGATACTAATAATAATGGCACATTAAACACCTCCCTGGCAGCGGCGCCAAAAATTGATGGGTGTAGTGATACGTGTTTAGGAAAACAACGTATAAATGCGGCAAGTATTAAGTCTTACGCTTTAGGAAAAACGTAAAACTGAATAAATGCGGGTTCGTTCTCGAAGGAGGTGTGCGGATTAAGTGTGCCAATTATATAAGTGTCGTTTTTGGTTTAGAAGAGAAAAAGTAAAGACGAGCTAATACTACGATTAAACTACGACGTTGACGTAAAACGCGAACGTAAATACGTAAAACGCGACAAAATTAAAAATAAAACCTAAAAATTAATTAAAAGATTAAACTAAGTCTAAAATAATATAAATAAGGATAAAAATCTAATAAATATATTTTAAAACCTTTTATTAATTAAATATTCAATTTTTAATGCTAATTAAAGCCCTAAAATTAAATATAATTAAGAAAAAGCCCAAAATATTATTTTATTGAACTAATAAATCACTTATATTATTTAAAGACTAAAAACTATTTTTCCTAAATTTTCAAAACTATTTTTCTATTTTTAAAACACTTAAAGCTAATTTTAAACTAAAATAATCATAAAAAATAATAAAATATAGCTAAAAATAATTTGACAATTTTAAAAATCCTAAATTATCCTAAAGAACAGTAGAAAATTGAAAATTTTTGAAAAATATGAAATTTTGCACTAAAAGACAAAATAGTTTAATAATAAAACCCTAATTATACTAAATTAATTATAAAAAATAATTAAAAAGTGAACAGTAAAATATTTTAAACTAAAAATCTTAAAATGATTTTCTAAATCTAAGAAAAATTTTAAATCTGAAAAATAATACTTTTCTGCACTAAAAGACAAAAACAGAATAATGAAAAGTAAATAAAAATAGCTATTTAATGTGAAAAATACTAAATGAACAGTAATATAAAAATTAAATAAACAGAAAAATCAGAAATTAAAAAAGAAAAATAATGGAAAAAGTTTCAAAGTCTAATTCCTAATTTACTTCACTAAAGACAAAAAATTATAAAACTGATAGTGACATGTGTGGACTTTCTGTCTTTTAGTGTAGCAGTGGGAACAAATACACTAGCAGGGGTAATGGAGTTCCCACTGCTAGTGCAATATCAATGTCTGGTGAGTTATAAGCTTAGGAAAGCTTTGTTGGTGGCTTTTTCTTGGATACAAGGGCACCCCCACACTCATGGAAGTGTGGGGAGTCACAATAAACCAGAAAGAAAGCAAGTTGTAGTCAAAAATCAAACACACAAAGGCCAAACAAGTTACTGATGAACCTATGGTAAGTATCTGATGAACAGTGCTGATCTATTGGGCACAAAAACGAATTTCTAATGGTCAAATCTTGCACACTACTCAACCAAATAACATTCAACCAATTAGCAACCCTAAATAGTCTTATAATCTAACAATCAACAAACTTTGAGCAAAAAATTCACACAAAACAAGGCAATAATCTGGCTTACTGATTTTTAAGCTTTATGCCAATTTTTTACCATGCAAACTACTTATAACTCCTACTGAACTCAAACCAAATACCCTATTTAATATAACTACCCTAATGGAGTGTATTTAGGCTGATTTTAACCCAAGAATTTTTCAAATCCCCAGCCTATCAAGCAGACCCAAACACCCCCTTAAAATCAGTTAACACTATTTTTCAAACCAAAACGTTTCAAATCAACAACAAACCTATTTCTATCAGATCTAACATGCATATAGAACACAAATAAGCATGAATAAGCAATACATAACACATAAAACAAGAACTTTCTCACAAATCACATAATTCACATAAAAATCTCATAAAAACATGCCAATGGGGTTCAAGCCTTATACCTGGGCTGATGGCCTTCCAATGGCTTGTGAGTGAGCTTTCAATGGCTTATGAACAAGTAGAGAGCATGCTGTAGGAATCCAAGAGGACCCTAGGCTTTAAATGTCTTCAAACAAGAAAAAAAAAATGGAAATGGAATGATGGTTGCTTGATTCTCTTGTAACCTGCACACAACACAAACCAAGAAGAAAAGGGTAAGAGCTTTCAGGAGCTCACCATAAGCTGTCAACAGCAGCTTATGGAGAGCTTATGGAACAGTACCACCCAAATAAACTTTTGATTTTTGGAATCCCAATTTAAACAATATTTTGAAACCTAAACTTGAAAGAACAACAAGTACACTAAAAAGCTTTGACCTCAAACTGCAATCACAACACACGGGTCCACTTTCACTTCACTATGTGATGTGATTCAGATTTCAGGGAACGCTTAGAACTCACTTTTTTTTTAAAAAACAAATCCTGGAAAACAACTTTGCTTGAAACGAATTTGAAACTAAATTAATAAGCTTATACAAGCTTATGGAGACTTTTTGTATGTCAAACAAACAGCCTCTAAAAGCTCCTATAAACTTGAACAAAACCAGATTATAACCCAAGTGTCCTTGAGATTGTAAACTGATTTTTATATAAAAATAAAAGAAGTGACTGTTTACACTACTAAAGCAAAAAATATGGAACACAACTTTGGCTTGCAAGATTTTTAAGAAGCTATAACTGTTTCATTCATAAAAGGTCTTTACAAAAACAGAAGTTGGAACAAACGTAAAGAGACACAGGTCATCTCTTTATATAGTACAACATAGAAAATTCTAGAAAATAAATAAATAAGAAACCCTAATACATTCTATTCCAATTCTGCCCCTTGGTCAATCAGATTTTCAAAATGGGTCAAAACTGCCATCTTGTGATCTGCTATGGCATGTGATCCTTCCAGCTGTATTAAGCAATCCTAGGCGTTTGTTGAAGAGTAGTGACCAAGAAATCAATCTTGTTCGTTCATTTTGTCCCTTCCTTGGAATTCGTGGATAGTGACTGGTGCAGGGGAAGGGCTTGGGTAGCACATGGGTTAAGTGGGGACCAAAGTGAGAGTGGGTTTATAATTAAAACATGATTAATTAAAGATTTGGAGCTTTAATCATGCTAATTTGTGGATTAGGGATTTTAGGGTTTATGGAATAGTGGTGCTTTTTGATCGGTTTAGGATAAGGAGGAAAAGTGTTTAGCGCTTTGTGTAATTAACTAATATATTTCAAAAGATATATTAGTTAATTAAACGGTTTAGTTAAATGGGTGGGGTTAAGGGTGAGGTGGAGGTTTGTAAGTGGTGGATTGAAGTGATGTGGCAGGTGAGGTGGCGTGGTAAGTTTAGATTTGGGCAGATTTAGTCCCTAGCCTTCCATGTTCTTGTCACTTAAATTTTAACAGCTTTTTACCCATTTTCCTTTGTTAATAACTATGGCCATGTTGTCAAAAATGGCACAAGCAATTTCCAAACTTTGGATAAGGACCAATGGTGTAATAAATGAAATTTCCAAGGGCCAATCTTGTAATATCTTATCATTTTAGGGACCCATATGTAATATTGAGGATTTACAGGGGTATAAAATGACAAGTCTTCAATTCTTGAGGGACCAATCTTGCCAATCTTCAAAACTTCAAGGGCAATTTTGTAAAATCATGATTCGGGTCCGGTTCTTTATGCAGCTTCGTTTCCCGTGTTCGTTTTTGCTTGATTCCTTTGATCTTTTGGTGAATTCACGATATCCGCACCTGAAATACACAATAAACAAATACAAGCACATTTTAGGGTATTTTGATGATATTTTAAGCGTTTTAAACCCAATTTGGACGATGAGACTATGTATAAATACAGTCTCATCAGTAGATAAATACCGTAGTATAAATGAACTGACTAAAATATGTATAAGCATACATATATGTTCTTTGTACTACCTATTAAGACTGTACTATCTGATTAGGCATAACTTTGGTGTGAGCTTTTAATTGGATATCCGTGATAAACAAGCAATTGCCTACTCCCAGGTGAGTTTTCAGCCCCATATAAACTATTTGATAAAACTTTCCCTTTTGGGAAAGAAAATATGCAAACATATATTGGACACAACTGGATTGTATAAACTTGATTATGATTGATTATTATTGAAACTGTTAAATTGTTGTAAATCACCCGAATGTTATAAATAGATCTATTAGGGATTGACCATCCCCGTGTGGGTGAGTCATGCTCACTGTGCCTTGGCCGGGACAACAGACGTATACCATGTTGGAACTGGAATGGGTGTCTTTTTGTAAGACACTACGTCCTCATCTGTTGAGGACTATGGGGTTAAGCTTCAGTTTCTAATAATAAACAAATGTTATCTACATTTTAGTAAGAATCTTTTGTGCATTATTACTCCTATGATTATTGTATGTCCAAACTAATTAAATGTTAAAATCTGTAAATTCACCAGCTTTATGTTGACCCCCGTTAGTATGTTTTGCATAGGAATATGAAGTTAGTACATGGTGTGTGCATGGTCTCCAGCATCTTAGAAATCTGCATCATAGGACTCGTCAGGGGTTCTATTTGGGAAACAAAAACAATCACCTCCTATCATGTTTAAGACAATTTTTATTTATTTGTTTAAATAAACATGTAATCTGATTTGACTAACTCTTTATCTTATGCTCTATGGACTATATGCTATCGATCCACCCTTGTGACATCTCCGTGGATATTTCTGCATATTTTGACCCTACCCGGGGTGTCACAACATTCAACAACAGCTTTTTGGCGAGGGGATAAATCAAAGCCCATCTTAACTTCATTGCCTACGTAGCAAAAGAATATCTTGCAAATACAACAAGTTAGAGCTTCTAAATTTATCCACAACGTCATTATGAATATAGAACAATTTATGTTGTCGCAAAACTTGGAAAACCAAGAAAGATGGATGCATAAAGTATGTGATAATTAATATTGATGGTTCAAGCTTTGTTTGCAGTTAGAAAGTGTAATTTGTACTAAAGCTTATCCGTGATGAAAATTTATGTTGGTGTGAATTTTAGATTTGTCAACGCGTGTACGGAATTTTTAAAGGATGTATTTATATAATTTTGAGAGAAGTGCAAAAATCATTTTGGTGGTATGTCGAAAAATCGATTTACATTCTTCGTTAACTTTTTGGACAACAGTCATCCCTCCGTTAGTGCGCGGGACACAATACATCCCTCATTACTAACGGTGCAAATGTTTTCTCGTTAAAAATTAACAAAATCTAAAGAGATGGTATTCTTGTCTTTTTCCTTTCTCAGGGATGTATTGTGAACCTTATCATAAATAGTTTAAAAAAAAATATATTTGAAAAAAAAAATTATTTTCAGAAAAAATAAGTTTAATTTTCTCGAAAAAAAAATTATTTTCGAAAAAAACAATATTTTCGGAAAAAAAAAATTTATTTTCTAAAAAATAAGTTTTATTTTAGAAAAAAAAAGTTTTATTTTCGAAAAAATATGTTTTATTTTTGGAAAAAAAGTTTTATTTTCGAAAAAATATGTTTTATTTTCGGGAAATAATTTTTTTTTTCGAAAATAATTTTTTTTTTTGAAAATAAAACTTTTTTTCGAAAATAATTTTTTTTAGAAAATAAAATTTTTTTCGAAAATAATTTTTTTTTTCGAAAATAATTTTTTTTTCGAAAAATAATTTTTTTTTCCGAAAATAATTTTTTTTTTCGAAAATAAATTTTTTTTCTCGAAAATAATTTTTTTTTTCGAAAATAATTTTTTTTTAGAAAATAAAACTTTTTTTCCGAAAATAATTTTTTTTTTCGAAAATAATTTTTTTTTCGAGAAAATAAACTTATTTTTTCTGAAAGTAATTTTTTTTTTTTGAAACTATTTATGATAAGGTTCACAATACATCCCTGGGAAAGGAAAAAGACAAGAATACCATCTCTTTTAGATTTTGTTAATTTTTAACGAGAAAACATTTGCACCGTTAGTCCATGAGGGATGTATTATGCCCCGCGCACTAACGGAGGAATGTATACGTGGTAAAGAACAACGTGTCGGTAATGGCCATCTATTTTTCTTCAAGTAACCCCGCACTATGATAAGTTTTAATGCATGTGTGCACAGTGGCGGACGCAGGAATATAGAAAGTGGGGGGCAAAAATTTTTTTTTTGGACAATGACAACAAAATACGGAAAAAAAATTAATATCAAAATGATAAATCGAGTATTTTTACTTAGAAATAAGAGATTTATAAGGTGTTGGCGTATTGAATATTGAGTTTTAATATGGAAGTGGGGGGCAATTTGGTTTATGAGTGGGGGCACGTTCAAAAAATGTTCAAAATCGGAAAATTTTTACACTAAAATCTCATTTTATCGGGCAAGTCATAGAGGGCGCCGTCCCCCAAATTCTCTATGTATGTCCGCCCCTGTGTGTGCACACACGCACATATACCTTTTGTAGTCGTCATGTGAATGTTAGTGAAAAATGTAAGTTGAAGAAACATGTCACATGTTGATGTTTCGAGAGACGAAAACATCATATATGGCAATGGACGGATGTTTACTCACAATTGTGTTGTTTTTATTCCAGAATTATGTCTCACCCAAACAACTTAATGGGAATGTTTAGACGAAAAAAGGTTTGAGGATCTTTATTGTGACAAATAAGTCGAATACTCAAACTTAAAACAAATGTTATGCATAAAAAAGTTTTATTTTGTATATGAACAATGGCTAACCATTTTTTTAACACTTTTGATTGTTAGTTTATAGAACTTGCATGAGCACTTTCTTTTCTATTTCTGTTATTGTGCCTATTAATTTTTTTTATTGATTAATTTTCTTTTAACCAAAAGGTGTCCCAATGCCAACAAAAAAAATACACATACAACAAACATAAATAATACAAAACATACTTTAATTAAAAAAGTTAAAAATACATACGCGTCTCATATAAATATATAAGTACGTCATTAAAAATAAACACAAACACGTTTGTAGGATTCACCAAAGCATAAAAAATACACACATTGCCAAAAAAATAAAATAAAATAATATTATATTTAAAAATTATTAATAAAATAAACTAAAAAACAAAAATAAACTCTTCGGAACAACAAAAAAAGCGACCCTGCCCGTTGGGCGGGTTACGACGCTAGTATATATATATATATATATATATATATATATATATATATATATATAAGTATAAATATTTGTAACCTTAAAACATTCTAATAATTGTTTAAAAAAGGATATATTTCATAAAGCATGTAATCTAAATAATATTGTTCTTTGTTTGTAAGCTTATACTCACTTCAAACTTAAAATAATACTATTTCAGAGCATCATGACTCCGCCTACTGCATCCACGAATCTTCTACCCAGAGTAGCTCCTACTCCCGTTGTTTGTTCATCTCCACGATCGACGCAGTGTGGATGGTTGTCAGCTTCGGATTCAGAGGATGACCCAGCCACCGAAGCTATACTCCCAGAGGACCCTTTTTCCATCTCAACATCAGCCATACTGGCCCCAACTTACATGGAGGAGGATCGGGTCCCTTCTAGCATACCATCTTCCATACCTCCGTCTTTCTCATCGGGCTATTTCTCCGGACCCGCACCCGTCTCCACTTATGAGACCGAGGAAGGCTCCAGGGCAGGACGTGTCGATTCCGTCCAGGCCCAGATCTCCGCACTGGCTGCACGCCATGAGCGAGAGATATCCGACCCCCGCAGCCAGTTGACAGTCAGTCAACAGAGCCATGCCGTCATCTATGAACGCATCGACACTTTCTCCCGCACCATGAGAAGAGAAGCTCAGGCCACTAAGGGTGTCCAGGCCAAGACTGATAAAGCATTGAAGTGGCTAATAGAGGAGAACCGTCGTCTTCACCAACGTATTCAGGTCATGGAGGGTCCCCAGCATCAGACCCGTACGGCCCTATCTGCTCAGGAGCAATGGTTGTCTATCTTTTGTGATCTTGCCACCGTCCGACATGACGGGATTACTGCAGAGATGACTCATCTCCGAGGAGCCACCAATAGACTCCGGACCCATTTGCTGACAGCATTCCATGTGCTCAAGGAGACCCGAGCGACGATTCGGACATTATAGGGTTCCCGAAGAGCATCTGCAGCTCCACCAGCTTCATCAGCACCATCAGCACCAGCCATACCTAGTGGATCATCTAGGCAGAACTAGTATAGATGTACCAGACTTCTTGTACATCATGACAAGCTTACGGGTTGTATCCCGGCTATCATGATATGAGACCTTCGTACTTTTATTTCTTTTCAAACTTTTGTTGATGCATTCTTGTGTTGTACCTCTCTTTTCTGGCATGTATTTTTGGGATTTGATGTACTTAAGACTATGTGTACCACTACCCAGGACAAGGCTAGCTAAGTCTCTGTCCCGGATTTGATATGCTCGATGAATGTTTAAATCCTTATGGAAATTTGCATGCAATCATTCTCTTATGTTATATCTTTTGTGCAAAGTATTATATTATGAAATCCTGACAGGTTATCCAAATTTGTTATAAATTTTACGCATGAAATCATCTCTTGCAAATAATATAAAAACTACACTAACGTTTGAACTAATAGTCTCATTTTATGTATGATTATAGACAAATGGTGATTACGCGATTAAACCCCAATAATGCAATCGCTCCCAACACCGCTACCACCGAAGTTCCTGAAGCTACTCATAATGTTACCGCTGCTCAACTCAGAGAGATAATTGGTGAAGGCATTACGGCAGCTATGGCAGCCATAGAATCCAATATGAACAATGAACCGAACCACAACATGCACAGAAACAACTTCAACAGGGGTTGTTCTTACCCCGACTTCTTGAAATGCAAACCCTCATACTACCGAGGAAAAGAAGGATTTGTTGAATTTATGCAATGATTTGAAAGACTATAGACAGTTTTCCGCATCAGCGGTTGTGCTGACGAGAACAAAGTTAAGTTTGCGACAGACACTCTGCTTGAGAGCGCCCTTACTTGGTGGAAGTCTGTGGTCGCCACCCTCGGACAAGACACTGCCTATACTCTCACTTGGGCCAACCTCAAGGAAAGAATGACTGAAAAGTATTGTCCCAGAGGAGAAATGAAGAAGTTGGAAGTCGAGCTGTGGGATCTCATGTGTAAGAACAATGATATCCTTTGGTACAACCAAAGATTTCAAGAGTTAAGCTTGATGTGCACCAGAATGTTTCCTCTAAGGAGTGACAAGATTGAGAAGTATGTTAGTGGAATCCCTGACAACATTCATGACAGCGTGATAGCTTCACAACCCACTACCGTGGAAGGTGCAATGGAATTTACGACAGAGCTGATCCACAAGCGAGCTCATAACCTGTCCGAAAGACAAACAAACAACAAGCGGAAGTCGGGTAGAACTACTCGTAGCCAGCACCGGCAATCTTCCAAAAGACTAAACATTGAGCAAACTAATGACACTACTCCCACAACCCGCAACAAGAAATACTTAGGATCCAAACCTAAGTGTTCGAAATGCGACTACCATCATGATGCTGGAAAACAATGTAAGGGAAACCAAAACCCCGCAAGTGAAAGTAATCATGGGCCAAAGAAAGTTGTAGTATGTTACGAATGTGGGACCCCTGGACATGTGAGACTTGATTGTCCCAAGTTGGCCAACTGGAAGGAGGACATACAAGGAACCCCATCACAAGTATACATGACTGGCGATGCCCAAGCCAATCCAAATTCCAACATCGTCACCGGTACATTTCTACTAAACCAATGATATGCATCTGTCCTATTTGACACCGGGGCGGATCGAAGCTTTATATCGACGGAATTTAGTAGAGTATTGGAAATTACTCCATCAGCCTTAGACTCCTACTATACGGTAGAACTAGCTGACGGAAAAATTGTGACAGTTGACACCATCATTCGAGGTTGTACTTTAAACCTCTCCAGCCACCCGTTCAACATCGATTTGATCCCAATAAGTCTTGGTAGCTTTGATGTCATCATTGGCATGGATTGGCTGTCAAAGTACCATACAGTCATTTTATGTGATAAAAAACTGGTCCGTATACCTTGGGGAGATGAAACCTTGATTATACGAGGGGATGGTAACCCTGATATAATCAACACTAGACTTAGTGTCATTTCTTGCACCAAAGCACAAAGATACTTGACCAGAGGATGCCCTATTTTCCTAGCACACATCTCTTAAATCGAGGAAGAAGACAACCCCGAGGAGACCCGAATCAAGGACGTGCCAATTGTCCATGATTTTCCCGAGGTATTTCCTGAGGAACTGCCGGGTATGCCCCCAGTGCGACAGATAGAATTCCAAATTGATTTGATTCCTGGGGCTGCACCTGTAGCTAAGGCTCCCTACAGGCTAGCACCATCAGAATTGAAGGAACTAGCCAAACAAATCCAGGAACTATCAGAAAAAGGATTCATTAGGCCTAGCTCTTCTCCATGGGGAGCCCCCGTTCTATTTGTCAAAAATAAAGACGGCTCTTTTCGAATGTGGATCGATTACCGAGAATTGAATAAACTAACGATAAAGAATCGCTATCCTTTACCTCGCATTGACGACTTGTTTGATCAACTCCAGGGATCAAGCATGTATTCTAAGATTGATCTGAGGTCTGGATACCATCAACTGAGAGTCCGGGAAGAGGATATTCCTAAGACAGCCTTCAGAACTCGTTATGGTCATTTCGAATTTAGATTTATGCCTTTTGGGTTGACAAACGCACCGGCAATATTCATGGATCTCATGAACCGGGTGTGTAAACCCTATTTGGATAAATTCGTGATAGTCTTCCTCGACGACATACTTGTTTACTCCAAAAACAAACAAGACCATGCTGAGCATCTGGCCCAAGTACTGAAAATACTCAAGGAAGAACAGCTATATGCAAAATTTTCCAAATGCGAGTTCTGGATACCCAGAGTCCATTTCCTAGGACACGTCATTGACAGCGATGGTATTCACGTAGATCCTGCAAAGGTTGAATCCGTTAAGAGTTGGGCATCTCCCAAATCACCAACGGAGATCTGCCAATTCCTAGGCCTCGCCAGATACTATCGCCGATTCATCGAAGACTTCTCCAAAATAGCCAAACCAATGACAAAACTCACTCAGAAAGGAGTAAAATTTAATTGGGGAGAAAAGGAGGAATCAACTTTCCAATTGATAAAACAGAAGTTGTGTAGTGTGCCTCTCTTATCCTTGCCCGAGGGCAATGATGACTTTGAGGTATATTATGACACAATATAAGGGATTGGGAGCAGTATTGATGCAAAGAAAGAAAGTGATTGCCTACGCTTCTAGGCAATTAAAGAAGCATGAGAAAAACCACACTACCCACGACTTAGAGCTTGGAGCAGTAGTCTTTGCCTTAAAAATTTGGAGGCATTACCTTTACAGAACAAAATGTACAGTATACACCGACCACAAGAGTCTACAACATATATTAGATCAAAAAGAGCTTAATATGAGGCAACATTGTTGGATCGAACTGTTAAGCGATTACGATTGTGAAATCAAATACCATCCAGATAAAGCAAACATAGTTGCTGATGCACTGAGCCGTAAAGATAAAGACCCACCCATGAGGGTTCGAGCCTTAACCATGACCATCAATCTGGATCTGCCCAAGCAAATCCTTGAAGCACAAATCCAAGCACAGAAACCCGAAAACCTCTGGAAAGAAGACATGGGGGAATGCTTCGAACCGACCTCTCTAAAGAGAAACTGGAACCAAGGGCGGACGGAACATTGTGCTTACACGGGAGGAGTTGGTTACCCCGTTATGGGAATTTGAGGGACATAATCATGCACGAGTCACATAAATCCAAATACTCAATACATCCGGGATCGGAAAAGATGTATCAAGATATGAGGAAATTATATTGGTGGCCAAACATAAAGGCTGACATCGCCACTTATGTCCATAAATGCCTGACATGCGCACGTGTCCAAACAGAACACCAAAGGCCATCCGGTCTACTGGTACAGCCTGAGATACCTGAATGGAAGTAAGAAAACATCACCATGGATTTTGTGACCAAACTCCCAAAATCATCTCGTGGATATGATGCCATTTGGGTGATAGTCGATCGACTCACCAAGTCTGCTCATTTCATACCCATTAAGGAATCCGACTCCCTATCCAAGTTGGCAAGGACCTACCTTAAGGAAATTGTAACAAAACATGGGGTACCAGTCTCAATAATCTGCGACCGGGACAACAGATTCACCTCCAACTTCTAGAGGGCTCTCCAACGAGCCCTGGGTACCCAACTGGATATGAGCACCGCCTATCATCCACAAACGGATGGTCAGAGTGAGCAAACCATCCAAACTCTAGAAGACATGCTAAGGGCATGTGTGATTGATTTTAGAAATAGTTGGGTCGAGCATATACCTTTGGTTGAGTTCTCCTACAACAATAGTTATCACGCCAGTATCAAGGCAACCTCTTTTGAAGCCCTTTATGGAAGGAAATGTCGCTCTCCTGTATGTTGGGCAGAGGTAGGCGAGTTCCAACTCACTGGGCCTGAATTGATTCAGGAGACTACAGACCGAATTGTCCTTATAAAGCAGAGATTGTAAGCTGCTCGTGATCGACAACAGAGCTACGCGGATCAGAAACGCAGACCCGTACAGTTCAAAGTAGGAGATCACGTCATGCTAAAAGTATCACCATGGAAGGGAGTTATACGATTTAGAAAGCGGGGAAAGCTGAATCCACGATATGTGGGTCCTTTCAAAGTGATAGCCAAGATCGGGGAAGTGGCTTACCGTTTAGAACTGCCGCCACAGTTAAGTCGGATACACCCCACGTTCCATGTGTCAAATCTGAAAAAGTGCTACGTAGAGGAACCTTTGGTTATGCCCTTAGAGAGGGTCCATATCGATGACCAACTCCAATACACGGAGACACCAGTGGAAATCATGGAGAGAATAACCAAGAAGTTGAAATGTAGCCGCATCCCGTTAATCAAAGTACGATGGGACTCGAAGAGAGGCCCCGAGTACACCTGGGAACGAGAAGACATCTTCAAAGCCAAATACCCTCATCTTTTCACTTAAAATATAACTACGATTTTATTAGCTTTGAGGACAAAGCTAAAATAACGGGGTGGTGCTGTAAAATCTATGATTTTACCATAATTTTATCTAATAAGTTTCACCCACAAATCCTAAAACATTCACTCGTGTGTAGTACTTCTATAAGTTGTGTGTGAACTTGTCCACTATGTACTTATACTTCTACAAGTACTTTGCTACGGTAATATGTTGCATAACTAAACTTGGTACATAAGACTAGGATACAAGTATTGAAAGTTATAACAAACTAGGTATGCCCAACACTTAAACAAATCATGGGAAAATGTTGTATGAGGTTTGTACTGTATATATACAAATGAATGTGTACATTATAAACATACAATACACACTTTGAACTAGCGCAAAATCCTTTATCTTTCTGTGCTAGCCCAACACAAGCCCACCACTTGAGCCCATTTCCCTTTTTGGCTAAGGATGACACGCATGCCCCTAGGTGGAAGATGAAGGGATGCTTTGGAAACACAAGTGTCAACACTTGGCACAAGTGTTACTACCTAGGAAATCCCACTTTTGCCTTGCCTTCTCTCTCTCCTCCTTTTAGCCGAAAATTCTCCCTCCCTCTTCACATTCTCTCATCCAAGCTAATCTCACTTCCCCCTTCATCCTTTTATCTCTCAAACAATTCGGCTATAAGCCACCAAAGATCCAAGGTTGTTCATCCAATCTACTAGATCTTTTGTCCCATAGTAATCACAAATCATTTGATAGCATTATTATCATCTTTGGAAGTATTATACCAAACCCTAGTCGAACCTTAAAGGTCACGACTTGGTTAATATTTAGAGTCTCCTTCATCATCTTGAATAGATCTCTAACCCCCTTATTCATATAGATATTCCTTGGTAACATTTAGGCAAGAAAGGTATACTCCTTATGTTTCTTCATTTTCACTTGCATGCATCATCATCCATCTATAAACACATGTATATAACTTGTTAAAAATCAAGATTTGGTACTAGCCATGATCTTAAAGGTCACGGCCTATTTTTGTGTACCTTTAATCATGATTAAAAATCTTTTAATAAGAAATCTATGACTAGCACTATATGTTTAAGCTTGATTTAAAATAATATAAAAACATTTTTATAAACTTAATGTAGCAAGGGTTACAAATCTTACTTTATGGGACTTTGGTTAACAAATAATCATAGATCTCATAAAATAAACATGTGTAACTCAAGAACCATGAAAACCATGACCTAGAAGGTCACGACATATATGAATAATGAATACATGATTTATGTGCAAGGTGTAAATGATGGAAAACGTATCATTACATGTTAAATGGACTATTGAAAATCACTAAAATGTTATATGTGTACTTAGATGATCTTTTAGTGTACATGGTATATGTAGAACCTAGATTTGTGATTAAATGGTAAATATGAAACTAGCTAAAAACTATATCTTGGAAATACCAAGATTAAATGACTAACCGTAAGCTATATATGGTGCACATGGACTTTGACTTGTTTTCTTGTTATATACATAGCTATATCTTAATATTGAAACACTTCCAAGTACATGCAATCTTAAAACAAGACTTGACACACCTTAATAAGCTATGGTAATCATAGCCGTGGGTCTTAAGCTCATGATTAGAACTTATGATTTGTATAAAACCTTGTAACATACCTAGATCTAAATTGGTACATCACATAAAACAAACTATAAGTTTTATTCTTCTATTTTAGATTCAAAACTAAATATGAATAAACTAAAGACAAGCTTATAAGAATATCCTAAGTTAAAACATACATAAAATGTAAAGTAGTGTTAATGGACTATTTAAGCTCATGAAAGGTTAATTCAAAAACTTAATGGACCCAATAAACCCATTTAATAAATCCTAGTAACCTAATGGACTTAAGGTTACTCTTAGGCCCATTTAACTAATTGAAGGACTTAAAAATATAGTTAAGCCCACTAAAATAGCCCATTAGATGTTTAGCCAACTTAATGAGCCCATATACTATTTTGAATGTTAAATAAAAGTTTTTATAATAAAAATATAGCTTATAAAAACTTTTTGGATGAAAATGACAATTTATAAAACTAAAGGACTAAAACCGTAACTTATAAAACTTGTTTCGATAAACTAGTAAGCACAAGGACTGAAAATATAAATATCCAAAAGTCTAGGGTTTAATAATTACTACCCGTGGCAAATTAAACCCTAGGGATCATTTTGGGAAGTTTCTAAAAGTTATTTTGTCATTTTAAAACCCTAAGGACTATTTTTGTAAAATGCCGCAACTTACAGAAGCCCTAGGGGCTGTTTTTATAATTTTAGTGAAGTTACAAAACCTAGATAAAACTAGGGGGACTAGTTTTGCCACGTTCCTAAACCATTAACAAGCCCTAACCCCAATAATCTAGTTTTAATTATAATAAAACATAATTAAAAACCTAGACCATAAAGAATTAATGTATAAACTCTTAAGTTAAATTATTTTATGAATGTTAAAATGAAATATGGAAACTTTAAAGTTAAATAAAATATTTTATTTTATTTTCAAAATAAAATATTTATATTTATTTTAAGAAATAATTGTATAACAATTAGGGATATATATACTACTCATACATAAACTCATATACTTTTAGAAAATAAAAACTATATGAACGTTGAACAAATTGAAAACCAATATTTTAAGTAGAACATTTTATGTCTACTTAACCAAGAAACTTAATTGTAAGTTGCATGATTATTATAAATACTTGTATGCTAACTGATATTAAGAGTTAGGCATTTTTTGTTGACTTAGAAATGAAACTTGTATAGATAAGTTTAATGAATATTATTAATACTTGAACTATGGTTATATAGATAAATACCGTAGTATAAATGAACTGACTAAAATCTGTATAAGCATACATATATGTTCTTTGTACTACCTATTAAGACTGTACTATCTGATTAAGCATAACTTTGGTGTGAGCTTTTAATTGGATATCCATGATAAACAAGCAATTGCCTACTCCCAGGTGAGTTTTCAGCCCCATATAAACTATTTGATAAAACTTTCCCTTTTGGGAAAGAAAATATGCAAGCATATATTGGACACAACTGGACTGTATAAACTTGATTATGATTGATTATTATTGAAACTGTTAAATTGTTGTAAATCGTCCGAATGTTATAAATAGATCTATTAGGGATTGACCATCCCCGTGTAGGTGAGTCATGCTCACTGTGCCTTGGCCGGGACAACAGACGTATACCATGTTGGAACTGGAATGGGTGTCTTTTTGTAAGACACTACGTCCTCATCTGTTGAGGACTATGGGGTTAAGCTTCAGTTTCTAATAATAAACAAATGTTATCTACATTTTAGTAAGAATGCTTTGTGCATTATTACTTTTATGATTATTGTATGTCCAAACTAATTAAATGTTAAAATCTGTAAATTCACCAACTTTATGTTGACCCCCGTTAGTATGTTTTGCACAGGAATATGAAGTTAGTACGTGGTGTGTGCATGGTCTCCAACATCTTAGAAATCTGCATCATAGGACTCGTCAGGGGTTCTATTTGGGAAACAAAAACAATTACCTCCTATCATGTTTAAGACAATTTTTATTTATTTGTTTAAATAAACATGTAATCTGATTTGACTAACTCTTTATCTTATGCTCTATGGACTATATGCTATCGATCCACCCTTGTGACATCTCCGTGGATATTTCCGCATATTTTGACCCTACCCGGGGTGTCACAACATTCAACAACAGCTTTTTGGCGAGGGGATAAATCAAAGCTCACTACCAAACTCTCAACAATTTCACTAAATAGGGCACACACCAAAACATTTTGGGCTTTTGGGGGGCGGTGTCCTTGTTAGAGAAACCGCTAAGATCGAAATTAGGGAGGGAGATGCGCTCATGATCCAACGCATATCCATAGTCAGAATCAGCCCCATCAATATCACATCCTTGAAGAATGTGGTCTTGTAAACTCCAAGATTGCGCTCTCAAGGCTATGAAAGCATAGGTAGATACATCCTTAGCCGAACATAAACCCAACCCACCAAACCGGATGGGAAGTGAAGCTAGTCTCCATTGAAAATCCCCAAAAAATACCCCCCCCCCCCCCCCGCGCAAACAACAATAGCCTCTACACTCTCCGTCTTGTATTTTTATTCTCTATTTTCATTTTGAGTTATTTTAAAATTATTTCAAAAAAAAATAATCGTAAATAATTTAACAAATTTACTATATTGCATTTAAATATATTAAAAGTTACAAAATTTATTTAAAAGTGTAATTAAATACATAAGGCATAATTGTCATTTTTAAAAATAGTTATGAGTCGTGTAAATTTTGTCGGACACAATTTAATTGAGAGTACTTGCGTTTTGCAGCTGCAGGTACCTTGTAATTAAAGTTTAAACGCAAAAAATAACAATGACAAATCAATTAGCCTAAAAAAACAAAAACAAAATAGTTTAGTCTCCTCTGTTTCGTATTTGGACGATTTTTATTGGGTAGTCAAACCGGAGGCGACCACAATTTTCGAGTGACCCCGTTGGTTCGGTCAAAAACTATTTGGAATTGTCTTGACATATAACTTGTATGAAAATTTATCTTTTTTATTAGTTTGTATAATGTATATAATAACATAATTTTTATTTTAAAATGTTTTAAATAACATTAATGAGTGGTATTTAGTTCTTTTGTATTTATACGTTATAGTTTATTATGAGTATTAATTAAATTTAAATTTTAAGAGACATTTAATGTATGAATATGGTTTGTAATATAAGCTTTATAAATTTATTATTTAAACTTAAGTTTTATGCATTTGAAGATTGCACATAAGTTTTAAGAGTTGTACTACTTAATATTAAATGAGAAAAAAAGATATCAATCTTTTTTATATGTAGTATAGATATAGATTAGAGTAAGTGAGTGTTTGGGATTGCGTTTATAACTAAATTATTTACTTATTTCATTTTGAAAATAGAGATAAGATAAAATGAGTGTTTGGATAATAAATGGAGAAAAATAATTATTTACGTTTTAAAACTTTTTGAAAAAGCGGGTGGGAAACTACTTATTTTATTATCAAAATAAAAACAAGATAAAATAAATTTATTTTATTTATCAAAAAATCAAATAAAATCAAATCTGTTAAACACAAAAAAAAAACTGATTATATAATTATTACGATTTTAAACAGAATAATCAAATTCAAACACAATTTTTTAAAATAATAATTTTTTAATTATTTATTTTTAAAATAATTAATGTGTTTTAAATAATTAATGTGTTTTAAATAATTAATGTGTTTTAAATAATTAATCCCAAACAGCCTCACGTCCGCGCCACGTAGAAGGCAAAATGATTGTTAAAAAGAAAAAGAAAAGTGTAAAAAAGGTTTGTTCATGGGAAATTGGGGATCTGAATGAATGACGTAGGCGATTAGGTCAGACTCCAGCCCACCACCTACTCTACCACCGCCCTCTCCTCCCCTTTAAAAAAAACACAGCCACCTTATTCTTTTCCCCCTTTCTCATTTCCAAAAAAAATAAACCAAGAAACTAGCATGACTTCGTTAGCTTCATGTAACGCGTGCAACACAGAGTTCAAAAACGAAACGGTTCAGAAGAATCACTACAAGTCTGAATGGCACCGTTACAACCTCAAACGCAAGGTATATATTACAATCTTCATTTCATATTCACTTTTTTCATTTCCAACTTCCTCTTTTTTTTGCTAGCTTAAGGGGCTGTTTGGTTAAGCTTCTGAATTGAGCTTCGGTTTGGCTTATGGGGGTGTTTGTTTTAGCTTATGTAATGGGCTTATATAAGCCAATTATGGCTTATATAAGCCTATGTTTAATAAGCTTATAAGCCCATGGCTTATATAAGTTTAAGTTAACATAAAGGTAAAATGATAAATATGTTATATAAGCCCAAACCTTCATAAGAAAGCCACATTTTTGTGGCTTATCAAAACACCCATATATAAGCTTATAAGCCCACTTATATAAGCTTATCCAAACACTTGATTTGGGCTTATAAGCTTATATAAGCTAATAAGCTTATAAGCCCATTATATAAGCTAAAACAAACACCCGCATATATATATCATGAGCTGATAAGCCTTTTCTTAAGTGTTTTTTTTAGCTTATATTATTAATATTGTAAAATGACAAAAAAAAAAAAAAGTATTAAGCTCATAAGCCCATCCGGCTTATTTAACACATATAAACTATTAAGCTCATAAGCCCATCATAAAACTTTCACCAAACACCCCAAGTACTAGTAATTGTGTTTGGCTAAGCTTATGTTATGCGGCTTATTGATTATATCATGACCTCATAAGCTCTTGCTAAATGTTTGGCTTAACATTAATTGGGTCATGGGTGTAACTATTATCAAATGAGAGTATACAAATTTAATAAGCTACTAAGTTTGGGCTTATCAAAACTCCAAAATATAAGCTCATGAGCATACTCATATAAGCTAAACACTTAGTTTAGGCTTATTTAACACATATAATTTAATAAGCTCATAAGCCCTTCATATAAGCTTAGCCAGGTCCAGGTGTTTGTTTAAGCTTATATGCAGAGCCTGCTAATGAATTTGGAGGCCCGCTACGAAAATCTAAAGGAGGCCCCCTCCAAACCAAAAAAAGAACTTGAGAGCGTGTATAAAAGGTGTTCATTAATAACAATTCTGTTATAATGAGGCCCCTTAATAGTGTTTTATTTATTGTGGTAAGGTGAGTTGTATTTTACTAATGGGATTTACAAAGAGGCATTCGAATATATAGCATAAATACACAATTGTAGCTATAAATCTTAAGATTATGAGGCCCCTTAGTTTTGGTGGCTCTGTGCAGCCGCCCCACTTGCACAGGGTAATCTCCGCCTCTGCTTATATGCTGCTTATGAGCTTATTTATTATTCGGCTAATATTTCATAAGCCCTATTTTTCTAGCTTATTTTGAGAAATGTGGGATTATATGCGCTTATATAAGTTTATTATGATATGGTATACTTATATGAGCCCGTGAGTCTCAAAATAAGCTTGAAAATGGGGCTTATGATATATAAGCCAAAATCAGATAAGCTCATAAGTCATAAGCCTGCATGAGCTTAAACAAACAAACCATGAATTTGTCTTCTTGTTGTTGTATATACTTGGACCTCTGAAAGTTGTTGTAGTAATATGTTATAATAAATACGTGCAGATCATGTCTATTTTGCGTTTCATGTCACAGTATATTATTTGAGTTGTTGGTCCATACTTGTTAGATTCCAATATGTGTTTAATAGTAAATCAGGTGGGATTGATGAAGCCGGCCTTTCATGTATTTGTAATATAGCGAAAAGATATTGGAAATGAGCTGGGGATTGATTTATGATATTGGTTCTTATGCAAAATTGTGTCAAGTAAATTTTGACATGGGATGCCAAGGCGAGTCTTTGATTAAACAAAATAGAGATAAATTGCGTGTATGTCGATTAGTATGAGATTTGTTTGTTTATACTAAGGTGTTTGGTTAAGCTTATTTTGCTAATTAGCTTATTGTAGCATTTCCAAGCTTAGCAAAAGCACCCTTGTAAAGAAAGTGCTTATCAGTTACTTGAAGAGAAAAAAGGGGCCTTTAGAAATCACTTTTTGAACGATCTAAGCCAAAAACGGCCAAAATGAGAAGTGTTTGGAAACTGAATTAGTAGAAAGGGAATTAGAGCAATTGTTGAACTCATTAATTGTTCCATCTTAAATTGGAAGTTTCTTATTTAATTGCATGTGAAATATCAGGTTGCTGGGGTTCCAGGAGTGACAGAAGAACTCTTCTTAGCCAGACAGACCACACTAGCCGAAGAGAAAAATAAGCTGAATGCGCCTCCCATGCTGTACACTTGTGGCCTTTGTGGCAAAGGATATAAAAGCTCTAAGGCTCATGCTCAACATCTGACCTCTCGCGCACACATGACACGGGTAATCCAAGATGGTCATTCAAATAAGAATATTGCAATAGTAAAGCCACTTGCACCACGCAAGCTATCCCAACACGAAGACGAATTTGATGATGCAAGTGACGAAAGTGATGATTGGGAGGAGGTTCACGGAAACGATGACTTGGCTGGTGAAACAAATCATATGGATATGGACGGAGTAGAATCTGATGAGAATTTGGATGATGACTTAGAGGAAGTCGATCCGACTTGTTGCTTTATGTGTGACCATGAGCATGAAACTATTGAAAAATGTATGATTCATATGCATAAGCATCATGGTTTCTTCATACCTGATGTTGAGTATCTCAAAGATCCACAAGGCCTTCTTACATATCTTGGAATTAAGGTACAGCACTTGCAATCTTTCTCATATGCAGGCCTGTATTTGTAACATGTGTGTAAATGTCATAATGCTTTTACAGGTGAAACACGATCACATGTGTTTGTATTGCATTAATTGCCAACCATTCAACAGTTTGGAAGCGGTTAGGAAGCACATGGTGGCAAAAGGTCATTGCAGAGTTCACTATGGTGATGGTGATGAAGAAGAAGAAGCTGAATTAGATGAATTCTATGATTATAGCAGCAGGTATTTATGATCGAGTCTGTTTTATCTTAAATATATATGTTACAAATATTTCTCTATATACACTGTAACGTGTGTAGTTAACAGACCATCATAGAAGTGTGAAATATATGACCCAACCAACCGTGCAGGCGATAAACATATTGCATGGTTCTACCATATGCAAGGTTTCAGTGCACAGTTTGCAAATGGTTAACTGAGATATTTTCTTTCTGTAATTTTAGTTATGTAGATGGAAGTGGGAAGCAACTCGTTACTACTGATGGCACAGGTGACGATATAGAATTCGGAAGTGGTGGTGCTGAACTCGTCATAACTAGAGCAACAGATGAAGGGTTATCAACAAGAGCAATTGGTTCTAGGGAATATCTACGTTATTATCGTCAAAAGCCACGCCCGACTCGAAATGATGTTGCCGTTACTGCTGTCATAGCCGCAAGGTAAACTATTATACTTGAAAAATGCTAATACTGAACATGAAATTTTAAGCAAATTAAAATGTTTTTCTGATTGTGAACGTATATGTGACTCCAGGTATAGTACTATGGGTTTGTCAACAGTGCAGTCAAAAGAGAACATGGTGAGGATGAAAGTGATGAAGCAGATGAATCGGTCAGGGGTAGATGCCATGCGATCCAAGATAGGCATGAAAAGCAATGTGATCCGCAATCTTCCTAAGAATGTTGAGTATTAGGACTTCTAAATGACACTAGACTTTTGGTTCTTGTATTTCTCATATGTTTCGCTGAGATTACTATACAGCAGATGTTATTGGTCTTGATTATGATGAATGTACGTTTCGTAAGATTTTTAGCCTCTTCGAATTAAATGTGTGAGTTGTAATGCGTTGGGCACTTGTGCACGTCACCACTCACCACACCCCGACTGGCCATGCTATCAAACCATTGCGTGTGTCATCCGACTTTCCCCTTTTTTCCTTCTTATGATTAGAACTTGCCTGTGTGTACAGTTTTGGTTGTGTTTCAAGTGTTTCAGTTTCAACCATGTGGATTTTCATATTTTTTGATCCTGATGGTTATATTGTCGGCCTTTAGTTGGTTTATATTGTTAAATTCAAATACTTTCTCCTAGATTATTATTGATGTCATTTTATAGATATAAACTCCAGCTTTTATAAGAGCTTAAACTCCAGCTCCACTGACGGTTTCGGCTGGAACTATCTTAGCATAAAAGTTAGAGATTAGATGTGATTATAAAGATAGATGATTATGGTAAAAGTAGTCTATAGGTTGTCGTAATAAAAACTTAAAAACTAGGGTAATTTATGACGTTGGTCCCTAAAATCTAGGCGGGCTGCGCATACGATTTAGACAAAATCAGGTTTTTCACTCTTTCGTGGTATAAAACTCTTAACGCTCGTTAAAAAGCTCATTGGCTGCAAAGGTTTTTACAGCATAAGGTGTCCAAATACCCCATAACACCGTTGGTCCATGACATTCGAGCTTGAACTTTTGACGTTCGAGCCTTGAACTAGCTAATAAGAAAACGTTGCAAGTAATGAAGTTTTTAACAAGTGTTAGCGTTTTGGACCGTAAAGGAGTGAAAAGCATAGTCTTAAGAACTTAACAGGCGCTATGTTCAAAAAAAAAAAAAAAGCTTAACAGGCGCGCGGGATAGTTAATCGAATGAACTGAAATGAAACGGTTTTTTAATTTAATTTCGAGTGTCTATTTTTCGTACGATTGTTTTATTGCGAGCATTTAGTTATGTTTGTTTACAGAGGTGTTTATCTAAATAACTTGATCTCATAAGCAGATAAGCTTAATTACATAAGATCTTGTAAATAATGTAAGCGTTTGTTAAAGGTTTTATCTGGCTTACGAGTTTTTTTTGGCTTATATTTCATAAGTTACAATTTTCCGGCTTATTTTGATACGCGTGGGCTTATATAAGTTTGATATGATATGATAAACTCATATAAGCCTGCATGTCTCAAAATAAGCCAAAAATTTTGGGTCTTAAGAAATATTAGCCGATATCAAATAAGCTCATAAGCCCACATTAAGCTTAGAAAAACACCACCTTAACAGTGTTGAGCTTATCCTGAATTGCAATAAGGAGTCTCATATACAATCCCGATTGGACTTAAAAGAAAAAAAGTTGAACTAATGCGAAAGTGCCAACGGTGTTTAGTCACATGTGGAGTATTCGTCCAAAATTATAAATTTATAAACTGCCACAATATTTAACTTCAAAACAAAATTCTCAAAATTCTTATAAAAATCTGTTTAAATTCCGTGCCGAAACGTAGAGGTGTCATTATTTCCGACCTGATCCGAACCCGACCCAAGCATATTCGGGTCGGGTTAGTCGGGTCCCGAATTTGAAATCGGGTCAGACATCGGGTAAAAAAATTATTTCTAGTTCAGGTTCGGGTCAACCCGATTGACCCGAATAAGATTTTTTATTTTAAAATTTAAATTAAATATAAATTCTATTAAAAAATAAAATAACTTTTTTTATATTTTCCCCATACTCGAGTTGACCAGAACCCGAATAGACCCGACCCGAGTAAATCGACCCGAATAAACCCGATTCGCGTAAATTATTTTTACCCTCAATCCGTATTCGACCCGACCCGAATAACCCGAATCCGAACAATTCGACCCGATTTCCACCCTACGTGAACGTGTTAGTGTAATTTCTTTTACTAACAATGATCTAACTATTTATTAATAAATATATTTAACCTAAAAAGGTTTGAAGTTATTGAGTTTTGTATTATTTTACACGAAGCAAATTAAAAAAAGTGAATCAATGTTGAAACAAAAATCCGTAGGCACTTGGCCCGTATAGATTAAGCTTTGGTCTCGTGTATGGTTTGCTTGTACGTTGGGCCTATCCTGCAATAAAGGAACGCACGTTAACTCGTCCCAGGTGTGAACCCGAGACCAAACTCCGACGTGAGAGTAAGTAACTGTCACTAGAGTGGTATCCGGTGTGGAATACCGGAGGAATACTATTAAGTAGAATTGAATGTAGTGTACTATGTGTTGTCCTGTGTAGTAAATGCCATTGGGTATTTATACCCAAAATAAAAGGTATACCTGGCTGAGTAGTCATGTCATCGAGACATGTATCATGCACAGTACCCTATGCTCAGGTCTAGTATAAAGTAGGCGGCGGTTAATGGCTAGATCCATTGGATAAAAGCTTGCTCTTTGGGTAAAACAAGGCCTCCCGAGATATGGGGGATCTTGTCTCTTTTCTCTTTCCTACGTGGCAATCTCTTCTGTGAAAGTGTCATGCCTTCGACCGTGTGCCGGAGACATACGCGAACATGTCCCCCCCCCCTCCAGTATTAGTTTGTCATGCCCATGATGAACTAATACTTTAGATAGGTTCATTCCGTTTTGGTTTGCTGCTAGTCGTTGGCCTGCTCCGTTTTCTGGATCGGTTCATATGGACTCCTTTATTGGACCTTTCGCTTCTTTTTGTGGCATCGTAGGATGGTGCCACGCGTCTTGCCCTTTTGAATTCTACGGTGGATTGTCGTCCTCGTAACTCGCAGTTAAACAGTGCTGCCTCGTTTCTATCACATAAGTCTTATATATATATATATATATATATATATATATATATATATATATATATATATATATATATATATATATATATATATATATATATATATATATATATATATATATATATATATATATATATATATATATATATATATATATATATATATATATATATCACTAAGATGGGTTCTGTAAATAAAGTTACACTATATATATATATATATATATATATATATATATATATATATATATATATATATATATATATATATATATATATATATATATATATATATATATATATATATATATATATATATATATATATATATATATATATATATATATATATATATATATATATATGTGCCATTAGTTTATTTTCTTCTCGTCTTATCATTGTTGCTTTCTCCATCCATGCTACCTTCTTATCCTTTATACGTTAGTTTCTTTTTCTATTTGTTGTCTCTTTCGGTTGTGTATTTGGCTGCCCCGGTTGATAGGGAAAGAAATCATGCATCGAAGGGTGGATCCGCCCATCAAACGCTATCCGAAGTGTGACATGCATATTCGCCTATCTGTTATGACCGAGGATGACTTGAAGGTTGTGATTTGTAAATATAACATTCCTTCAGATCTAAGGCCGCGCCTTCCGGATCCGGATATGACTATGGATCTTCTCTCTGACTCATCCATTGGTATATACCATCAATATCTTGATCATGTTGGCCTTCGGATTCCTTTCTCTACCTTTTTCTTGAATGTAATTCAATACTTCAATGTACATATCTCTCAGTTAGTTCCCATTGGTTGCAAACAAGGTCATTGGTTCTCGTTGGAGAGTAGAGGTGATGGGGAATACGGTAAGTGTTTAACCGAGACCACCTTGTAGAAACTAGAAGGGGGGGGGGGGGGGTGAATAGTTTCTTATATTTACTTGTTAAAATATGGTTTCCAAAAATCCTTTTTCAAAAACTTAGGCTTGAGGAAATATGTGAAATCTTCTTATGCACAATATGAACAATGATAGTGTAGCTAAACTAATACTAACAAAAATATATCCACAAAGAATAAAGAATGATAGTGTAACTAATCTATTACTAACACATGTATATGCATAAAGAATAAAGAATGTAAAGAGTTAAGGGTAAAGAAAGATCAAACCGAACACCAAGGATTTATAGTGGTTCGGCAACGAAGCTCACTCCTCGTTCCTACTCCACTCCTCGAGTACTCCTTACTCGAGAGTTCACTACACAACAAGCTCCTTATGGTGGAGAAAACCGTACACGTCGCTTAACCAATTTCCGACTCTAAGCTAAAAGTCGAGCCCTAATCGTAGCTAGGACCAATCTACACAACTATACTTAGTACATACACAACTTTCAAATAGACACAACTACTTGGATCTTCACAACTATGACACAACTACAAGTGTATAAAATTAGATCTTCAATGGATCTTTGGTGGTGGACTCAACACTTCACTAGGATAGTGTTCTTCTCTTTGCACTTGGAGAGGAAGGGATGGAAGAACAAGATTCACTTCTTAAACAAGTAATAATCAAACAAATGATCAAAGATTTGAGTGATTAAAGAAGGGGTTTGAATCTGGAAATAAATGTGCAAAAGAGGTAAGGTGAAAAGCTGAGAATGGTCCACTATTTATAGGACAAAGGATCCAACGGCTATATCTGCCCGCGGTACCTTATCGATAAGGTACCGCCTAGGTGCTGAGGTACCGCCGGACTAGACTCCGCTTCTTTTTGTCCTTTAGTGGTGGAGGTCTTATCTGGGTATAAAAAATATCCTGAAAGGATATTCTTAACCAAATAAGAATATGCCATTTTCAAATTTCAAATAATTAATTTAATAAAACATTTTCTTAAAAATAAAGTTTAATAAAAACTTGTCACATTTAATAAAAAGTGAGTTTTAAGAAAAGATTAAATCACTTGATCACTTGATTAAGGTTAGTACTTGTTTATCCATACCTTAAGTGAAAATGGGTAAAATGAAAAATACTTGAACTCAAGAATTCGTTTTTCGTTGTTTTCGTAAATGCTTGTTTTTACATATTGTCGTAATCAAAACTAAGGAGACCGAAAAATGCAAGTAACGTTTTTAGTCATTATTGCATTAACAATCTCCCCCTTTTTGATTCCGACAATACATAAACTCAATCACACAAAAACAAGATTTTCGAAGACGAGTTTATTCATTTCTCCCCCTTTGTAGAAGCAAAAAGGTTGCGTAAGCCGGTGTTGAAGAAACGGACTTTGCAAAGACTCCCCCTTGGTGCTTACTCCCCCTAGCTTGGGGCACCGAGGAATCGAGATATGGTGACAAGCTACATAGAAGGGTTAGTTGAACAAAAGAAACAACCAACAATATATAGCAATAGATCACATAAAAAAAATTAAAAGAGAAGAAAACACAAAGACAAAGATCCAAGATAGGTTACTAAAAGAACATCATACAAAGAAGTATGGAAAAAGAAACAAGTCAAAAGCATAAATCTAATCCTAGTTATTCTAGAATTCTAAGATTTGCTTGAATTTGGTGTCTTGTGGATAAGCAATCAATGCTTATATGAAAGACAAGGTAATAGCGGAGGGTGGTGGTGGTGGCTTGTTGGAGATCTCATAATCAAAGTGAAGAGGAGGCTTGATTAAGAGACTCTTGATGTAGCTCAACTCCTCATAGATGTGTGCCATAGCAAGATGTTGATATTGACAACAATGACAATATGTTCCATGGTGTATGACATTATCATGAGAAGGAGGAAGAACACTAAAGGGTGGTGATGGAAGAAAAGAAGTTCCACAATCAACATTCTTGGTAGGAGAAATGTGATTAAGAGTGTTCTTGGGTGGGTTTGGATTGAAAGCAATTGGAGAAAATGGAGGAGATTCAAGGCTTTCATTGGGAGAATAAGACATTTCGGATGTGAAGTAATGCAAAATGCTTATGGTTTAAATAGGGAAGGCTTAGGGTATTTTTGGGGTGGTCAAAGGGTTTGAAACAAAGATTCTCAAAAATGTTGGAGCAAATCTGGAGTTTCAGACAAAAAACCCGAAAAAGGAAGGCCACTGTAGGCGGTTCCTTATCTAGGGTGGTGGTACCTTATCAATAAGGTACCGCGGTTCACGTATGGAACCGCCTGCAGAAGCAGGGTTTGGTGTTTGGAGGAAGATTTTTCAGCAAATCTTATTTTTCTAGTCTAACTTATCATAGGGATATGCTTAAAAGAAAAGATAGACAAAGAGAACATATGCAAACTTACCAAATAGAGATTTGACCAAAATACATGGAAAAAAAATCAATGTAGGAGGTGTGTAAGACAAGACCTTAAGTCATGACACAATGATCCTCCATGATTCAATCTTGTTCTTGCTATGTTTGAGAGAATCATACATATGAATTATGTAAGCTCTAGATTAATAGCGAGGATCTATGAAAAATAGTTTTTAGATTGAATTAACAATGTCAAACGAATTTCTCAACCATTTTCGAACGAGACTTTGAGAGTTTTGAAAAGGAGAGGAGAAGATTTTTCAAGGACTCAAAGTGGTAAAAGAAAACACAAAAGAAGAAAAGAATTCAAGGAAGATGTTCCATTAATCCTAGACCTAGACGCAAGTAATTAAAAGGTTCCCTCTTAAGTGGCTTAGTGAAGATATCGGCTAAGTTGTCCTCGGAGGGCACCTTTTCAATAGTAATGTTCCATTTTTGAACATTATCCCTAAGGAAATGGTGTCTAATTTCTATGTGTTTGGTTCGCGAATGTTGCACGGGATTCTTGCTTAGGTATATAGCGCCTTTATTATCGCACATGATGGGAACATCATCAAGAGAAATCCCGTAATCAACAAGCGCTTGCTTCATCCATAGAGCTTGTTGGCATGCTTTTCCGGCACTCACATACTCGGCTTCCGTGGTGGATATCGCAAGAGCGGTTTGTTTCTTGGAGAACCAAGAAGTTAAACAACAACCCATGAAGGTACAAACTCCACTAGTGCTTTTCCGGTCCACATAGTCTCCCGCATGATCCGAGTCCGCGTAGACAATGGTTTCTACGCCGGTCCCTTTAGGATACCATAATCCTAAATGTATAGTGCCTTTAATGTATCGGAAGATACGCTTAACCGCTTCAAGGTGAGAGGTTTTGGGAGCCTCTTGGAAGCGAGCACAAAGGTAAACACTAAACATGATATCCGGTCGACTTTCCGTTAGGTACAACAAACTACCAATCATACCTCTATATTTGGTGTTGTCTACCGACTCACAATCATCATCTACGGTGAGTTTAGTATCCGAGGCCATAGGGGTCTTCATTGGTCTAGATTCTTCTAATCCAAATTTCTTTAGCATTTCTTTAGCGTACTTAGATTGACTAAAGAAAATACCATCGTCCATTTGTTTAATTTGGAGTCCTAAAAAGAAGTTAAGTTCTCCCATCATACTCATTTCAAACTCATCATACATGATTTTGGCAAAGTCATCACACAATTCTTGACAAGTTGATCCAAATAGAATGTCATCAACATATATTTGTACGATTATGAGGTGAGGACCTTTCTTCTTTGTAAAGAGTGTATTGTCTACCATTCTCATGGTATACTCATGTTTAACAAGAAACGCTTTAAGTCTATCATACCAAGCTTTGGGTGCTTGTTTGAGTCCATAAAGTGCTTTCTTAAGCTTGTAAACATGGTCCGGTTTCTCAAAATCAATGAAGCCGGGAGGTTGAGCCACATATACCTCCTCATTGATCAAACCGTTAAGAAATGCACTCTTTACATCCATTTGTTGAAGCTTAATATCTAAGGCACAAGCGTAGGCTAAAAGGATTCTAATATATTCTAATCTAGCTACCGGTGCATATGTCTCGTCATAATCAATCCCTTCTTGTTGATTATAGCCTTGAGCTACAAGTCTAGCCTTGTTACGAGACACAACACCATTCTCATCTAGCTTATTCCTAAATACCCATTTGGTTCCTATAATGGTAGAACTTCTAGGTGGAGGAACAAGTTCCCAAACATCATTTGCAACGAATCGATTCAATTCTTCTTGCATCGCAATGACCCAACTCTCATCTGTCAAAGCTTCTTTAACATTCTTTGGTTCAATCAAGGAGACAAAACAAAAGAAGTTGCTTTGGTTTTGGACTTGAGATCTTAGGGTCCTTTGATTTAAGTCACCAATGACATTATTGAGAGTATGATCCCTAGACTCCTTAATGTTTACTTCCTTTTCAACACTAAGGTTTTCAACTCCTATTTTTCTAACCTCTTTGGCTTTAACTACTTCTAATTCATCCAAGTCATCATCAACCAATGGTGGTGTCTTGGGTGAAGGAGGGGTTTCATCAAAGGTTACGTTGAGTGATTCTTCAATAACCCCCGAGGTTCTATTTAGGACTATGTAGGCTTTACTAGTTTGGGAATAACCTAAAAGGATACCTTCGTAAGACTTTGGGTCAAACTTGGTAAGGTAGTCTTTGGTGTTGAGGATAAAGCACTTGCTTCCAAACACCCTAAAGTATTCTAATGAGGGTTTCTTACCTTTAAGAATCTCATAGGGGGTCTTTCATAGGAAAGGTCGAATAAGAATTCGGTTGAGAATATAAGTCGATGTGTCCACGGCATTGCACCAAAACTTTTGAGGCAAAGATTGCTCGTTTAACATCGTCCTACTCATCTCTTGGAGAGTCCTATTCTTCCGTTCAACTACCCCATTTGATTGTGGAGTGCGAGGAGCCGAGAAGTTATGGGTAATACCATGAGCTTCACAAAAGGCACCAAATTGCACTTCATTATCAAATTCCCTACCATGATCCGTCCTAATAGAAACAGTTGAAGATCCTAGTTGATTTTGAATTCTTCGACTAAAGATTTCGAAGTGATCGAAAGCTTCATTCTTAGATGCCAAAAATCTAGTCCAAGTGAATCTAGAATAGTCATCAACTATAACTAGGGTATAAAGGTTACCTCCATAACTCCGTATGGCGGAAGGTCCAAAGAGATCCATATGTAGGAGCTCTAAGCACCGAGAGGTCGAAACCAAATTCTTGGCTTTGTGACTTGAGTGAACTTGCTTTCCAACTTTGCAAGCATCACAAAAGTGACTATCAAACTTAATCTTGGGGAGGTGTCTTACCAACTCCTTAGAGACTAAAGATTGAATTAAACGCATATTAGCGTGACCTAATCTCCTATGCCAAAGAGTAGAACTATCATCTATAGTCGCAAGACATATGTTGTCTTTTGACTTCTTATTAACCTTCATGACATAAAGCCCATGCTTTCTAACACCTTTTCCAATGACTTTTCCATCTTTTACGATTTCACTGTCATGTTCCGAAAAGATGACCTTACACTTATTATCACAAATTTGACCTATACTTAAAAGGTTGAAACCTAAGTTATCTACGTGCTCAACATTTTCAATGGTAATGGAGTCAAGAGAAACCGTACCTTTGCCAATGATATTACCACGTAGACTACTAGTGAATGTGACGTTACCTCCATCATATGCTTTGTAATGCGAGAACAAACTTCGATTACCCGTCATGTTTTTAGAACATCCACTATCCTTAATCCACTCATCGGGCTCCAAATCAATTCCCAAGCATATCTAGGTAACAACACACAAGATCAAACATTTGGTCCCCAATATCTCATGGGTCCAAAATTGTTAGTTCCAAACATCCCTTGCATTTGGTTGGGATGCATGAATGAGGAGGGGATTCCTTATGGAGAACAAAATGGAGGAGGGTAGTAATTTATGTAACCATTTTATTGTTCATTACTTCTCCTAGGTGTGTTTGATCTAGGTTTAGAGTTATTATTATTCCTTCTAGGTGTTGGAGTTTTACTTCTAGGTCGTGAGTTGTTTTGATTATCTCTTGTAGGCGTTGTCGTTCTACTTCTAGGCTTAGACTCATTCCGTACTCTAGGTGGAGTAGAGGATAGCTTAGATAAACTTCTATTTCCTATGAGAGGTTTACTTAAAGGCTTGTAGAACTTACCAATAGCATTTTCGTCAAGTATGGGTAATTGTACCTTATTAACAGTAAGATGCTTTAGTTTTTCATTTAACTTAGATTTTTCAGAAAGTTCAGAATTTTCACAAAATTCAACTTCTGGCCGCGGTACCTTATCTATGGCGGCGGTTCCATAGTGATAAGGAACCGCGCCATACAATTTGGAACCGCGTCCAGTGGGAGTTTTTTGTGAAAACCTGACTTGTTTTGGTTCACTAGTTGAGGCTTCATTTGAGTTAAAACCTAGACCAAGTCTTTCCTTATAATGAACTTGTTTGTTTAACATATCATCAAGAGCACTAGTACCTTTCATGAACTTTTCCAATTTAATGGAGGTGCTCTTGAGATATTCATTCTCTAATCTAAGTTTCTCACAACTTAAGCAACCTAAATCAACCTCTTTGTTTTTCTCAAGTTTAGCCAATTTCTCCCTAAGTTCATTGATCTCATTTTCAAGCCTAGTTTTGGTTGATTTTAAGGTTTTATTCTTTTCTATGAATTTAAGACTAAGTTTTTGTAAGCTATCATATTTGCCTTCAAATTCAATATCATCTAAAGTGGAACTATCATTACTATAATATTCGGTTTCGAAATGTACCTCTTTAGAAGTGTGAGCCATAAGACATTTATCCTCTTTGGGGTTGTCATCATCATCTTCACCGCTATCGCTCCAAGCGCCACTAACGAATGCCGTGTGGTTCTTATCATGAGCGGGCTTTGGACAATCACCAATGAAGTGATTTGGATCACCACATCTAAAGCAATTCCTATCACCTTTTTCGTTCTTGACAAACCGATTCTTTGACAATGGTTTCTTGTCATAGTTGGGTTGCCTAACGTGTTGACCTCGTCTCTTGAAGAACTTCTTGAAATCTCTCACCGCCAATGCATACTCCTCGTCATCGCTTTCCGAGGAACTATCATGGTCACTTTATGCCTTCTTGGCTTTAAGTGCAAGAGATTTCCTTTCACTCTTGGTTTTCACTAATTCCGAGTCCTTCAAAATTATCATCTCATGAACCTTCAAGTTTCCTATGAGTTCATCGAGTGATAAAGTTGAGAGATCTTTCGACTCTTCAATCGCCGTGACTTTTGCTCTCCACTTTGGATGTAAGGCCCTTAGAAACTTCCTAACATTGTTCTTGCTAGAAAAACCTTCATCAAGTGCTTTTAGACTAGTAATAATGGTGTTAAACCTAGCAAATGCACTATCAATAGTTTCATCTTCTAAGATGACAAATTGTTCATATTGTTGGACAAGAAGATCGATTTTGCTTTCTTTGACTTGGCTATTACCTTGGTGGGTTACTAAAAGAGTGTTCCAAATATCTTTAGCGGTTTCACACATAAAAATTCTTTCATACTCTTTCTTAGGCAAAACATTATAAATCACCATTTTAGCCTCATTATTTTTTGAAAGTTTCTTTTTAGTATCGTCGTTAGCTTTGTCAAAAGTGACCAATTCTTTTATTTTAGAAATTTCATTAAATTGAAAGGGTAAAAAATCACCATTGGTAATAACATGCCAAAGATCTAAATCTTTTGATTTCACATAAGTTTCAAATCTATTTTTCTAATAAATAAAACTATCGGTTTCAAAAAGTGGTGGTCTTTGCATAGATTGCCCTTCTAGGTACTTGTTGGAATCCATAGATCGATTCAAGTTTTAAAATACAATATACTTTAAAAATTCTTGAGCAACCCTCTCTGATACCAATTGTAGAAACTAGAAGGGGGGGGGGGGTTGAATAGTTTCTTATATTTACTTGTTAAAATATGGTTTCCAAAAATCCTTTTTCAAAAACTTAGGCTTGAGGAAATATGTGAAATCTTCTTATGCACAATATGAACAATGATAGTGTAGCTAAACTAATACTAAAAAAAATGTATCCACAAAGAATAAAGAATGATAGTGTAACTAATCTAGTACTAACACATGCATATGCATAAAGAATAAAGAATGTAAAGAGTTAAGGGTAAAGAAAGATCAAACCGAACACCAAGGATTTATAGTGGTTCGGCAACGAAGCTCACTCCTCGTTCCTACTCCACTCCTCGAGTACTCCTTACTCGAGAGTTCACTACACAACAAGCTCCTTATGGTGGAGAAAACCGTACACGTCGCTTAACCAATTTCCGACTCTAAGCTAAAAGTCGAGCCCTAATCGTAGCTAGGACCAATCTACACAACTATACTTAGTACATACACAACTTCTAAATAGACACAACTACTTGGATCTTCACAACTATGACACAACTACAAGTGTATAAAATTAGATCTTCAATGGATCTTTGGTGGTGGACTCAACACTTCACTAGGATAGTGTTCTTCTCTTGCACTTGGAGAGAAAGGGATGGAAGAACAAGATTCACTTCTTAAACAAGTAATAATCAAACAAATGATCAAAGATTTGAGTGATTAAGGAAGGGGTTTGAATCTAGAAATAAATGTACAAAAGAGGTAAGGTGAAAAGCTGAGAATGGTCCACTATTTATAGGACAAAGGAGCCAACGGCTATATCTGCCCGCGGTACCTTATCATAGCCCGCGGTACCTTATCGATAAGGTACCGCCTAGGTGCTAAGGTACCGCCGGACTAGACTCCGCTCCTTTTTGTTCTTTAGTGGTGGAGGTCTTATCTGGGTATAAAAAATATCCTGAAAGGATATTCTTAACCAAATAAGAATATGCCATTTTCAAATTTCAAATAATTAATTTAATAAAACATTTTCTTAAAAATAAAGTTTAATAAAAACTTGTCACATTTAATAAAAAGTGAGTTTTAAGAAAAGATTAAATCACTTGATCACTTGCTTAAGGTTAGTACTTGTTTATCCATACCTTAAGTGAAAATGGATAAAATGAAAAATACTTGAACTCAAGAATTCGTTTTTCGTTGTTTCCGTAAATGCTTGTTTTTACATATTGTCGTAATCAAAACTAAGCGAGACCGAAAAATGCAAGTAACGTTTTTAGTTATTATTGCATTAACAATCTCCCCTCAAAATACAGCCGGAGGTTCGGGTATAAACAAAGAGAAATCTCCTTCTATTGTACATGTGAGCAATCAATCATTTCCTAGTGGTGCGAATGATTCCCAATCTGTAGGTATGTTCCTTTTTTCTTTTTTCTTCTCCCTCTCCTTTTTTTACTTGTCCCTTCTTTTTTATTCAACTTCCATATTTTTTATAGGCGAAGATGACGATTTACCTCCTAAGTTTATTCCAAACTGGAGGTTGAATGAAGATGTGAGAATTGATACAAACTATGCTGCCAAGGAATTTATGTACCATCTTGCCACTCCTGCTGACAACCAATATTTGATGTCAATGTCCAACTATGATGTCCTTCTTCATAGTTTCTGAGTCGTTGCCCAGGGACCATTGCTGCAGCCAAGTTGATGAAACGCTACGAGAGTCTGAATAGTGATTATGTGCAGATGGCCAACTCTCGTATTTTTGACAAGGAGTCTTTTACTCAAGGTCAAGCTCTTTTAGATCGCTTGAAGGTTTCTCATCAGCAGCTCAAGGACTCTCACTCTCTATGTGCTAAAACCGAAGAGGAAATGAACCTCCGTATTCATGCTTTGGAAGAAGAGAACGAAAACTTGAAGAAGATCACCTCTGAAGCTAATGAACAACTGACTCTTAAGACTCGAGAGCTAATTTGGTTTATTTTCTTTGTTGTTCGTACTCGATTCAATTCGAATTGATCACGGTTTATGGTGGACTTATCGTTTTTGGTAACTAAAAGGGGGAGCTTTTGATTATCTATTTCTACTTTTGTAAAATAAACACTAAAATTATTAAACATAAATATAAAAATAAAAGAGAGAAATCTAACCTTGATAGCTTATCTGAAATGAATGCTGCACAGTTGTTCTTGGTAAAAATAACTAAAGTTACTTATCTATTTAAAAAAAATAAAGTTGAAAACTTTAAAGTTATAAAATAAAAATAAAAACTTTGAAAATTAAATTACGAAAGATTAAAACTTTAAGGAAAGTAAAATTGAAATAAACTAAGTCAAAATACTTTTAAAAATAAAGCTTGGTAAAAAAGACGGGAAAAATTAAGGTTTGAAAATTAAAACAATTCAGGAAAACAAAATATACACAAGTCGGAATGCAAACTTTATGTGTAATTCGGAATCCAAATCATTCAATCAATCCGGAATCCAATCTTACTCCTAATCCGTAATATATAAAAGTCTCACTTAATCCGGAATCTGATCCTAACGAAATCCGGAATGCAGAAAACAAGGACAATCCGGAATCTAAATTATGCTTGTTATCCGGAATATGAAATTACTACATAATCCGGAATCGAAATTTAGTAACAATTCGGAATCAAGGTTGAGGGACTTAATCCGGAATCTAGGTGCTAATCATAATTCGGAATCCAATATTTGAGCTTATCCGGAATGCATATCCCTCAACAATTCGGAATGGGACAAATTGAAAGCAATCCGGAATATAACAAATCCAAGCTAATCCGGAATGCGTACTGAACTAAATCCGGAATAAATGAATTTCAACCTTATCCGGAATTTGAATTCCACACATAATTCGGGAAAACCAAAAAGCAAGTAATTCGGGAAAAGATGTTTTCAAACATAAGTCGGAATAAACTGTTATAAAGATCTAATTCAGAATGCTAGGGTTTTAAAATCCGGACTTCATTAAAATAAGCTAAAATCTAAATAAGCACTTACCAAAACTTTAACCAAAATGATTTTAAGAAAAAGCTAATAAGTCACAAATTTAAAACTCTAAAAACACCAAATAAACTAAATATTAAAAATCAACTTTTTAAAAGATTTAAACTATAAAACACTAATTAAAAATAAGATAAACTCTACTTAATCAAAAAGCACAATAAGCTAAAACATCAAACACACCAAATCAATAAGCACAATCTAATAAGCAAATCAATTAATCAATCAACAAAATTAAACCAACTACATGATTAATGAAACAAATCAATAGATTAGGATTAAGACAGGAAGAATGAGAATTAATTAAAAAGCTTTGAATTAATGAAGATGATTAAGATTCAATTACAAGATTAAAAGATGAAAGATTAAACAAACTTGAAAGAAAATTCTAGAGAGAGAAAGTAACACCTACTCCTAATTACCTTACTTAAAAATAAACTAACTCCTCCTAATGAACTATTAGGAGACTATATATAGGAGAAGGGGAGGGTGTTGTTGCTTCCTTCTTTCTCTTGTCTTCTCGTCTTTTTAAATAACTCGTCTTTCTCGACTTTGTCTCGGGATTAGTCCAATTATAAAATGGACTTCGTCTTCTAATTTTCTTCCTTTATTAGACTTGGTTCTTCGACTTCGTTAAACTTCCGTCTTTAGACTTTTTCTTTGATAAGTCTTCAGAATAGGCCTTTGACTTCCGTTCTTCTTGCATTTTTGATCTTTTGACTTCGTCTTTTGTCTTTTTCTTCGATAAAAGCCCGTGAAAGCCCGTGTTTTCTTCCTTTTTCATATTTTTGTCCTAAAACACAATAAAAACACTAACCACGCATAATTCCGACTTTTACGACATCAAATACACGTTTAGGTCTCGTTTTTACTTGTTTTAAGTGGTGAAAGGATAAGTGTTTTCACACTTATTAAATCCCCTACACTTGACCATTGCAATGCCCTCATGTAATGCATTAATTTCAAAGCATAGTTTAACATTTTTTATCATAATTAACCCACCTTTGCCTTTATTAAATACTAGACAATAAGGAAACTAAAAAGATAGAAAATTTATAAAATGCTAGAAGGAAGAACAAGTAAAGAGATCGAAGATTTACATTAGGGATTTGGTTGTCATGAATGTTTATCACCCTCAAGTTTCACGTTTCCTATACTAAGCTTAAAAACGAGATCATTGTTATTATAAGTCAGTAAGCTAACACTCACTTATGTGGCTCAATTATTCGCTTAGACCCCCTTATTCCTAGGTGTATCTCTTATATTTTATTGTTGTCTTGAATGATCACGAGGATGCATTGTTGACTTATTTTGATAGTTTATTTAGGCTGAAAATAAGGTAGGACGATTTAATCAGTAGTTAGCTAAAGGACAAAATCTTTTAAAACTACTTCTCGAAACCTCATAAAGTTCATATCTTGGCATAACTCGTTTCACGATTTGGGACCTTTCTCGGACCGATATTTGGCATTGACTTCATACTTCAAATCTTGAGAGACGTTCTTGAAATAATGGTCTTCTCTTCATAATAAGAATTTCTTCACTTGAAGTTTTTGAGAGATTCTTCAAACTTGGACCACGACTTCTTCATTTTTCTCCAATCTTTATTTGGGATTTTGATATACAACGATCCGCCTCCTTTTAGGACTTGGATCTAATTATCCTCATACCTTGCTAGGGTCTTTTCGGATAGACTTCTCCATGATCTTTAGGGGAGTATTTGCTTTTCGTCGTGTGTCTCGATCCTTCACATTGATTTTTGATAAATGATTCTTCACATCACTTTGGATCTTTAGCAACAAAATGTAGCTCTCGTACCTTGTTAGGGCCTTTTCGGACTCGCCAATCTTCGCACCCCGCTTCAATAAGTTATGCCTTGGCTATGAATTCTAATTAATACCGAGCAACTTTTAAACGATCTTGTGCTAGAAGCTAAGTAACTTTTCAAATCGTACGACCTTACTTATTGCAATTATTTTTATTAACAAGCGATAGGAGAAAAAGCTCATAATTAACTCACATAAATTCATGAAAGAATAAAAAACTTATAATTGACTCTATCATCTCTCGTTCTCCACAATTTAAAATCTCAAGGAATGAGAATCGTGAATGCTTAGCCTATTAAATCAAAGTTTTGGGTTTTCAAGTCATCTATAGGATCTTGCATCTTCTTAGACTTTTTCAAGTTTAGAATTTGCATTTTAAAGTTCCCTTGATAAACGACTTTCTAGGATCAATTATAGGAACTTGCGAAAAGTTCTTGTTCTTAACCCGTAGAGTTAAGACTTTCGCGTTTTAAAGTTCTCTATATAAAAGTCTAGCAAAACTTGATTTAAACACGTTAAGGATACTAGCTAGAGTAAACTTGGATAAGTAAACTTGGGTTGAGTCAAAAAATTCATGACGGGCCTAATATATCAAAGATATCTAAACTCATTAAAACTATTTTATTTAATAATTTTTCTTTTGACTTTATTCTTGAAATGAAATATATACATACGATGCGATGACAAAAGGAAAAAACATAAAAGAAAATAAATGAATAATACTACTAGGCCAAAATAGATCAAAAATTTTGAAAAACGTCGAAAAATTACATTTTCCGGTTAAAATGAGGACATATTCATGGAAAAGCCCACTTAACTTCGATAGAAGTCCCCCTACACTTGATACAAAACATTGTCCTCAATGTTTAAGCATGTGTGAGTAAACTCCCCTACACTTAGGACATTGTGCACTTTGTTTAAATCTTGCTAAGGAAGAGACGAATATAGTGATTTCAATGTCAACATACAAGATATGAAATATCGAATCACAAGAGTATAGTATAGAACCGGGAAGACGGGTACACGGGATCACGGGTCGTCAAATATCATCAAAAGTGGCTCTTTGAAAGCTTTAATCCCTACACATCATAAGAAAGAAGACAACAAACACCTATGTGGCTCCCCCTACACTTATTATGAAAACGGGTAAAAAGGATAGATCATCGGGTTGCCTCCCGAGAAGCGCTTTTTTGGTTAATCGAGTCACGAGCCTGACTCGACCCAGAACTAATTCAAGGGAAACGTGGTGAGGGATGGAATCATCTCGTGAGAGATGTCCTCACCAAAGTACAACTTAACACGTTGGCCATTCACCTTGAAGTTTGGCCCATTTGGTTGAGATAACTCAATGGTGCCATAAGGGAAGATTTTAGCAACGGTGAATGGACCGGACCAACGGCTCTTAAGTTTCTAGAAAATATTTTCAACCGAGAGTTAAAGAGTAAAACTTGATCACCTATGTGAAACTCTCGGTTTTTAATCTTGGAGTCATGGATGAGCTTAGTTTTTTCCTTATAGATCAAAGAGTTTTCATAAGCCTCATTCCTTAATTCATTGAGTTCATTGAGTTGGATTTTCCTAAGATCACCGGCTTTGTTGATATCAAAATTAGCCCATTTCAAGGCCCAATAAGCCTTATGCTCCAACTCAATGTGGAGGTGGCATGCCTTTCCGTACACAAGGCGATAAGGGGTACAACCTATAGGTGTCTTATAAGCGGTACGCAAAGCCCACAAAGCATCTTCTAACTTATCGGCCCATGAGGCACGATGCTCTCCCACGGTACGCTCTAAGATTCGCTTAAGTCCACGGTTAGAGATCTCGGCTTGACCATTAGTTTGTGGATGATACGCGGTGGAAAGACGGTGATTGACACCATACTTAGCCATGGCTCGAGCAAATTGATCATTGCAAAAATGAGTCCCGCGATCACTAATGATAGCACGAGGAACACCGAATTGAGCAAACAATTGTTTCAAAAAGTTCACAATAACCCTCGCATCGTTAGTAGGTAAAGCCTTTGCTTCAACCCATTTGGCTACGTAGTCAACGGCTACGAGGATGTATTTATTCCCTTTAGATGATGGAAATGGCCCCATAAAGTCGATGCCCCATACGTCAAAGATTTCACATTCTTGGATGAAATTTTGAGGCATCTCATCTTTATGTGTGATCTTGCCTTGTCTTTGGCAAGCATCACAATGTTTAACCATTTCATGAGCGTCATGATAAATGGAGGGCCAATAAAATCCGGAGTCGAAAACTTTCTTCGCGGTATAGTTAGGACCAAAGTGACCACCGGTAGGTCCTTTGTGGCAAGCTTCTAGGATTAGTAAAGCTGCCGGCCCATCAACACACGTACGAATGACAAGATCCGCACATTTCTTGAAAAGGTAAGGGTCATCCTAATAAGAGTGTTTAATATCCTTAAATAATTTTTTCTTTTGTTGGGACGTTAACCCTTCCATAAGAACACCACCCGCTAAATAGTTTGCAATGTCCGCAAACCATGGGGTATCGTCAAGATTGGAGTTAATAGACATTAAGGCCTCATGGGGAAAGTATTCATTAATCTCTTGATTAGGAAGTTCCCCTTGATAAGGATCCTCGAGTCTACTAAGATGATCCGCGGCGAGGTTTTCCGCTCCCTTTTTATCACGAATTTCGATTTTAAATTCTTGAAGGAGCAAAATCCAACTAAGGAGTCTCGGTTTAGCATCTTGCTTGGTCAACAAGTATTTCAAGGCGGAATGACCGGTGTAAACGATGGTGGTGGAAAGCACAAGATAGGGGCGGAATTTCTGAAAAGCATACACTACGGCTAAAAGCTCTTTTTCAGTAGTGGTATAATGCAATTGAGCCCCCGTCATTGTCTTGCTAGCATAATGGATTGGTTGGAAGTGTTTGTTCACTCGTTGACCTAAAACCGCTCCTATCGCGAAATCACTAGCATCGCACATGAGCTCGAAAGGTAACTCCCAATTTGGAGAGACTAAGACCGGTGCCTTTGTTAATTTACCTTTAAGAAGTTCGAAAGAATCGAGACATTCTTGAGAAAAGATGAAAGGAGCATCCTTTTCTAAGAGGTGAGTCATTGGTCGAGCTATCTTAGAGAAATCTTGGACGAAACGACGATAAAATCCCGCATGGCCTAAAAAACTTCTAACTCCTTTGACGGTGGTAGGTGGAGGCAACTTAGCAATGACGTCAACTTTAGAACGGTCGACTTCGATACCGGCTTTGGAAATTTTATGACCAAGGACAATGCCTTCTTTTACCATGAAATGGCATTTTTCCCAATTAAGAATGAGACGAGTGTCTTCACACCGTTTAAGCATACGTTCTAAATTGGCAAGACAAGATGAGAAAGAATCACCATAGACCGAGAAATCGTCCATAAAGACTTTCATAGTTTCTTCAACCATGTCATGGAATATAGCCATCATACACCTTTGGAAAGTCCCAAGAGCATTGCATAAGCCGGAAGGCATTCTTTTGTAAGCAAATGTTCCATAAGGACAAGTGAATGTGGTTTTCTCTTGGTCTTTTGGATCGATAGGAATTTAAAAATACCCAAAGAAACCGTCTAAGAAGCAATAGTAGTCATTACCCGCTAAAGGCTCGAGCATTTGATCCATGAAAGAAAGAGGAAAATGATCCTTACGAGTGGCATCATTGAGCTTGCGATAGTCTATGCAAACTCGCCAACCCATGACAAGTTGAGTAGGAATCAACTCGTTGTTTTCATTGGGAACAACGGTTATTCCGCCTTTCTTAGGCACACAATGGACGGGACTAACCCATGGCAAATCTGAAATAGGGTAAATCATTCCGGCATCTAGAAGTTTGATAACTTCTTTTTAGATGACCTCATGAATTTTTGGATTGACCTTTCTTTAGCTTTGGATTGCGGGTTTAAAGTCATCTTCCATGAGAATTTTATGAGTGCAATAGTTAGGATCAATTCCATGGATGTCGGAAATTTTCCAAGCAATTGCTTTCTTATGATTTTTGAGCACATCGATAAGTTGAGATTTTTAATCCTCTTTTAAGTCCTTTGCAATGATGACGGGTAACTTCTTATTGTCTTCTAGGAAAACGTATTCAAGATGAGACGGTAAATCCTTAAGCTCTAAATCCAGAGGATTGTCGATGGAAGGCTTAGTCAAATTCGGCTCATCGTTTGTAACTTCCATAGGAGAAGGTGGAGAAATATGGTCCTCATTGAGAAGTTTCTCAATGGTACGAATGTCTTCTTCCCAATCGGAGGGAGAATCGTCATATTTTAAGTCCACATCCCCTAAACTTGCTTCAAATTCTTTCAAAAGAAAGTCACTTTCTCCAAATGGAGTCAATGATGGAGCAATAGAAGCTACGTTCTCAACATGAGGTAAAGGAGAAAGACCACTTTTACAAGCGTCTTTGAAATGTTCTTCACAAGCCTCATCAAGTACGTCAACGAGATTAACGTTCTCGTGTTCATAAGGTTGCTTAGAAAGTTTATCCATGTTAAAGACGATTTTGTCGTCACCAACTCTCATGATTAATTCGCCGGCTACATCAATAAGAGTGCGACCGGTCCTCAAGAATGGACGTCCAACGATTAATGGAACACGGGGATCCATCTCGTAGTCAACGACAACAAAATCCGCCGGAAAGGTGAATTTGTCGACACCGACGAAGACATCTTCGGCTATCCCCACTGGATAAGCAACTGTACGGTTAGCTAACTCCAATGTCATTCGCGTGGGGACTAGCTCAGGTAGAGATAATTGTTCCCAAACGCTTAATGGCATTAAGTTGATACTAGCACCTATATCGGCTAGGGCCATACAATTCTCTACCTCGGGAAAGTTGCAAGGAATGAGAAAGCGACCCGGATCACCAAGTTTGGTTGGTAATTTCCTTAAAAGAACCGCGGAGCAATTCTCATTAAGATGGGTTTGAGCAATATCAAGAAGTTTTTCTTTGTCACTTAAAAGATCCTTAAACATTTTAGCATATTTAGGCATGTGAGCAAGCGCCTCGGCAAAGGAGATGTTGAAATTCAATTGTTTAAACATTTTAAGAAAGTTTGAAACTTGAATATCATCCTTGTTCTTCAACTTCTCTTTCCTCAACCTTGAAGGATAAGGTATGTCGGTTTGAGAGGAAGGCTTTGGAATAGATTGGTCACTCACATCCTTTGGTGGTGGAGGGATGGGGTTGGAAGGTGAAGGAATTGGTGAAGGTTGCTCGTTATCCGTTGTCACAATCACCGGAGTAGGTTTAGGAATCGCGGGTTCCTTATAGCTTTTTCCACTTCGGGTGGTGATTGCTTTCATCTCCCCTCTTGGATTTGCAATGGTGTTACTCGGAAGAGAACCCGAAGTAGAGGGTTGATTACTTTGGAAGAAACTAGCCATCATATCCCTTAAGTCATTCGTTTGATTTCTTAAAGAGTTTCGCATGTCATTCCTAAGCTCGGCTCGAAGATCATTCCCTTGTTTAGCCATGTCACCTTTCAAGTTAATAATTTGGCTTTGAAGATTTTTAACCAACACGTCATTAGTCCTCATGTAGGTTTCGACCTCTTGATTATATGTTGTGGATTGGCTAAAAAGTGGAGCTTGGTAAGCGGGTGGTTGATAGGTAGGTGGTTGGTAAACTTGATTATTTCCTTGAAGTGGATATGGATTTCTTTGGGTTTGATATTGATTAGGAGCTCGAGGTTGGCTTTGATTGTTTCGATTGAGGTTTTTTTGATTTTGAGGAGGAAAACCGAGTGGTGAAAGAAAATTGTTTGAACGATAACTTAGCAAATTACGGTCACCTTGAGGACGTGCTTGATAGCCTCCCGTAGAAAAGTTACCGTTAGTCGCGTACACGTTCTCACAAGGATTTTCTTGAGTAGAAGGACAATTGGTGTATGAGTGAGGATCGCCGCAAGTCTCACAAGAAAGTGCTACAATTTTAACTTGTTGATATTGCTTCGTAGCCATGGTTAAGAAATTTTTGTGCATCTCGGCTAGTTGGCGGGTGAGTTGTGTGAGTTCGGTTAACTCGGGGTTTGATGAAGTAGAAGAAACATTGACCCTTGGGTTATTTCTTGAGGATACAGATGAATCCCAATTTTTGTGATGAGTGGTCATGTTCTCGATTAGCTCTCTACACTCCTCGGGTCTTCTTTTCATAAATGTACCACTGGCGGCGACATTAATCGTATCACGATCACGAAAAGTTAAACCGTTGTAGAAAGTATCAATTAGAGTGACGGGGAGCATATTATGGTTAGGAAAACGATCGATCAAGACATTATAACGTTCCCAAGCATCAAAAAGAGACTCATAGGTTCTTGAGTGAAACCACTGATTTGATTCCTAAGACTAGTTACCATGGATGGTGGAAAGAAGCGCGACAAAAATCGTTGAGTCATCTCGTCCCATGTATGAATTGAGTTTTTAGGAAGACGATCAAACCATTTTTCGGCATGGTGGGATAAAGTGTGTCGAAAAAGATGAAGACGGAGAAAATCCATGGTAACACCGGGCAATTTCATGCTTTGAGTGACGGTTATGAATTTATCGAGGTGTTTGTTGGCATCATCATCCGGTAATCCGCGAAATGGGCAAGCATTTTGAACTTGTTGGATCATGTGATGCTTCAACAAAAATTCGGGAGCCGTGATTTGCATCGGCGCAATCGATCCTCCACGTTCATTCATTTTCGGTTGGCATAACTCCTCCATCGTACGAAGGTCGAGTTGAGGGTGATGGTTGTTATTATTCACAACGGGGTGTGGTGGATTGTTATTATTATGCACACCGGACATATCTAGGTCTTTACGAGTCTCGGGCTCAAGATTAGACGAAGATCAAGTACGCATAAACTAAAAATGCAATACAATATTTTTATTTTTTTATCTTTTTTTTATTTTTTTGGATTTTTTGATAATTTTATATTTTTTAGGATTTTTTGAAACTTTTTATGCTATGAAAATAACGTTCCCAAGAGAACGGATCCCAAAATCCAATTTTCTCACAAAAAACCGTTAATCTTTACGAAAAGAGCCGGTAGCGGCGCCATTTTAATTTGGTTTATTTTTCTTTGTTGTTCGTACTCGATTCAATTCGAATTGATCACGGTTTAGGGTGGACTTATCGTTTTTGGTAACTAAAAGGGGGAGCTTTTGATTATCTATTTCTACTTGTAAAATAAAGACTAAAATTATTAAACATAAATATAAAAATAAAAGAGAGAAATCTAATCTTGATAGCTTATCCGGAATGAATGTTGCACAGTTGTTCTTGGTAAAAATAACTAAAGTTACTTATCAATTTTAAAAAAATAAAGTTGAAAACTTTAAAGCTATAAACTAAAAATAAAAATTTTGAAAATAAAATGACGAAAGATTAAAACTTTAAGGAAAGTAAAATTGAAATAAACTAAGTCAAAATACTTTTAAAAATAAAGCTTGGTAAAAATGACGGGAAAAATTAAGGTTTGAAAATTAAAACAATTCGGGAAAACAAAATATACACAAGTCGGAATGCAAACTTTATGTGTAATTCAGAATCCAAATCATTCAATCAATCCGGAATCCAATCTTACTCCTAATCCGGAATATATAAAAGTCTCACTTAATCCGGAATCAGATCCTAATGAAATCCGGAATGCAGAAAACAAGGACAATCCGGAATCTACACTATGCTTGTTATCCGGAATATGAAATTACTACATAATCCAGAATCGAAATTTAGTAACAATTCGGAATCAAGGTTGAGGGACTTAATCCGGAATCTAGGTGCTAATCATAATTCGGAATCCAATATCTGAGCTTATCCGGAATGCATATCCCTCAACAACTCGGAATGTGACAAATTGAAAGCAATCCGGAATATAACAAATCCAAGCTAATCCGGAATGCATACTGAACTGAATTTGGAATAAATGAAGTTCAACCTTATACGGAATTTGAATTCCACACATAATTCGGGAAAACCAAAAAGCAAGTGATTCGGGAAAAGACGTTTTCAAACATAAGTCGAAATAAACTGTTACAAAGATCTAATTCGGAATGCTAGGGTTTTAAAATCCGAATTACATAAAATAAGCTAAAATCTAAATAAGCACTTACCAAAACTTTAACCAAAATGATTTTAAGAAAAAGCTAATAAGCCACAAATTTAAAACTCTAAAAACACCGAATAAACTTAATATTAAAAATCAACCTTTTAAAAGATTTAAACTATAAAACACTAATTAAAAATAAGCTAAACACTACTTAATCAAAAAGCACGATAAGCTAAAACATCAAACACACCAAATCAATAAGCACAATCTAATAAGCAAATCAATTAATCAATCAACAAAATTAAACCAACTACATGATTAATGAAACAAATCAATAGATTAGGATTAAGAAAGGAAGAATGAGAATTAATTAAAAAGCTTTGAATTAATGAAGATGATTAAGATTCAATTACAAGATAAAAAGATGAAAGATTAAACAAACTTGAAAGAAAATTCTAGAGAGAGAAAGTAACACATACTCCTAATTACCTTACTTAAAAATAAACTAACTCCTCCTAATGAACTATTAGGAGACTATATATAGGAGAAGGGGAGGGTGTTGTTGCTTCCTTCTTTCTCTTGTCTTCTCGTCTTTTTAAATAACTCGTCTTTCTCGACTTTGTCTCGGGATTAGTCGAATGATAAAATGGACTTCGTCTTCTAATTTTCTTCCTTTATTAGACTTGGTTTTTCGACTTCGTTAAACTTCCGTCTTTAGACTTTTTCTTCGATAAATCTTCAGAATAGGCCTTTGACTTCCGTTCTTCTTGCACTTTTGATCTTTTGACTTCGTCTTTTGTCTTTTTCTTCGATAAAAGCCCGTGAAGACCCGTGTTTTCTTCCTTTTTCATATTTTTGTCCTAAAACACAATAAAAACACAAACCACGCATAATTCCGAATTTTACGACAAAAAATACACGTTTAGGTCTTGTTTTTACTTGTTTTAAGTGGTGAAAGGATAAGTGTTTTCACACTTATTAAGAGCTTTTGGAGACTTCTGATAAGCTTTCTACCTCCGATATGAATAATAAACATCTTACTGTGCTTCTTAGCCAAGCCAAGGTGGATAAGCAAACATTGGTCCGAGATGGGATTCCTTCCTTAGTGAGAAAATTGTTTGGTAGCTATGAGTACCGCAAGTCCCTTGGGGCAACGTGTAGCTTGGATATTTCCTCTGGTTTCATGAGGTCTGTTGGCTTCGGTAGAACACCATAGCAAGTTCAAGGCGCTCTAGCTAAAGTAAAGAACATAAAGAGGGATGCACTCAAGACCTGGGTTGGAAGTTGTGACGCCTTGTTTGTTGCTTCTTATGCTTTTATTCAGAAGGTATCCTCTTCCTTTTCTTTGCCTGTTGGTGATTTGATGCAGTTGGAAATTGAATGTGGACCATCCCAACCTGTCATTAGCGAAGTGCCTTCTGCTGCGACTTCCAACATTACTCACAAGGATGCTGACTCATTTGAACCTTCATCAAAAGCTCAAGAGGAAAAGAAAGTTGATTCTGAGGTCAATGCTACTGCTGAATGAGTTTATTTTGCCCCCGGTATGCCGGGATGGGCTTGTAACAAACAATATTCCTTTGTCTTCGTAATAACTTCTTAACTCTAGTTTCTTGGATATTTTTTCAGAACATCATGCCTCTTGGGTTGATGTCATTATGGATGTTTGTACTACTTCATACATTTTAAGTTTGTACTTTTATGTTTGTGCCAACTTCTCAAATATATTGGGGGTGTCCCTTACCTTATGCATATTTCTAGCCTTTACATAGTAATGAATACTTAGTATTTGATAAGTTCGGATATTAACCATCCTTCGGTGTTGAACAAGTGGCCTAACATTGAATAATAAACACTTAGTATTTGAGAAGTTTTTGTATATATCTTTATTAGTCATGGGAGGACATCGGTACGTGTCCGCTTTTAATTTGTCTTCCGGACTGCCTCTTAGGCGCGTCTAAACACTTAGAGTGTTTTTCATTAGTCATAGGAGGACATCGGCACGTGTCCGCTTTTAGTTTGTCATTCGGACTGCCTCTTAGGCGCGTCCAAACACTTAGAGTGTTTTTCATTAGTCATGGGAGGACATCGGCACGTGTCCGCTTTTAGTTTGTCCTCTGGACTGTCTCTTAGGCGCGTCTAAACACTTAGAGTGTTTTTCATTAGTCATGGGAGGACATCGGCACGTGTCCGCTTTTAGTTTGTGCTCCGGAATGCCTCTTAGGCGCGTCCAAACACTTAGAGTGTTTTTATTAGTAATGGGAGGACATCAAAACGTGTCCGCTTTTGATTTTTCCTCCGGACTGCCTCTTGTGCGCGTCCAAACACTTACACTGTGTTCCCGAGTTTTTATTTGGAAAGAAAAGAAGAGAAGTGGAGAGGAAATTAGAAAAATGTTGTGTTCCTGAGTTTTTTTCAGAAAGAAGAGAAGAGAAGAGAGAAGGAAATTATGCCAAAACTTCTCTCCTAATCTTCTTCCCAAATTGGGATGATTTGGAAAGAAAGTGATTTTTTGGCTTATATCCTCCTTTTCTTTCAATCTCGGGAACACAATATTAGAAATCAAAAAAATTCCTCTTCTCTTCTTTTCTCTCTTTTGTGCTCTCTTCTTTTCTCTCTTTCGTGCCCTCTTCTTTTCTCTTCTTTTAATTTTATACTCGAGAACACAGTGTTAGAGTTTTTTACAATATTGCGTTCCTGCGGTTAGCTACTCCGAGGGCTACAAATGTAATAACAATTGTGTTGTTAATCAATGTGAAAACTTCATTCATTCAGTTGTTCGATCTATTACATTGTTTTCCTACATAAAACATTTTTGGAGATTGATTGCATGCCACGTTCTTGGTAATTCCCTTTCATCCATGGTCTCAATCTTGTATGACCCATTCTGGTACGCTTCTTTTAGCCTGTAAGGACCTTCCCAGTTGGGACCCAACTTGCCAATCTTTTCAACCCTGTTGGCTTCGTTTCGGCGGTAGACAAAGTCGCCCACTTTAAAATTGCAAAGTTTAACTCCTCTTGTTGTAGTATTGTTCAACTTTTTACTTGTACTTTGTTTCTTTAATGGATGCGGCCTCGCGCCGCTCCTGTAACAAATCAAGGTTCAGCCGGAGTTCCTCTTCATTGTTGTCCTCATTAAAAATAAGTGTTCTTGCAGATGAGACTCCCATTTCCACTGGAATCACTACTTCACTCCCATATGTTAGGCTGAATGGGGTTTCCCCATTACTTATCTTTAACATGGTTCTATGTGCCCATAACACATGAGGTAACTCATCGACCCACCCCGTTAAATTTCTCCCCAAGAGGTCTTTGAGTCCATGCATCAACGATTTATTGGCTCTTTCCACCAGCCCATTAGCCTGCGGGTGAGCGACGGCGGTATTCATCTGCTTAATTCCCCATTTTACACACCACTTCCTCACCTCCACTAGCTGTTTTCCATTGTCTGTCACAATAACCCTGGGTAGTCCGAACCTACACACAATGTTTTGCCAAGCAAACTTTTTTACTTCCTTTCCGGTCACCCTTGCCAGTGGCTTTGCTTCTATCCATTTTGTGAAATAGTCGATGGCCACAATCATAAATTTCACATTTCCTGGAGACCCCTCATTTGGACCAAGAATATCCATTCCCCATTGGTAATAGGGCCACGACGACATGATGAAAGTGAGTTTGGTTTTAGGTAGCCTTGGGACCGGCCCATGTATTTGGCATGAATCACATTTGGAAATCTCCTCCCATGTATCTTGGTGCATGGTGGGCCAATAGTATCCTTACCTCATGATCTTAGCCACCTGATGAGACTGCTTTTATACATAGTCTCATCGTCCAAAATGGGCTTAAAATGCATTAAATATCATGAAATATGCCAAATATATGCTTGTGTTTGTTACATGTGTATTTTAGGTACGAATATTGAGAAAATGACAAAAGATCACAAGAAACAAGCAAAAACAAACACGGAAAACGAAGCCGCACAATGAACCAAGCCCTAATGATGATTTTCAAAGAATAACCCTTGAAGATTTGAAGATTATACAAGAAGGGTCCTCCAATATTGAAGAATTGACACTTTAAACCCTTGTTTATTCATAATTACAAGTTTGGTCCTTAAAGTTTGTCAAATTTATAAAAAGGGCCCTCTACTTTGAAGAATTGGCAAGAATGGTCCCTAAAAAATGAAGACTTGTCAATATTAGTCCTCCAAGAAGTCAACAACACAAGTCAAGACCATAAAGTTGAAGAAAATGCCAAAACAGCCCTTCAAGAATCATGAATAGGCAAGAAATACCCTTGAAATACTTTTGGAAAAGTATTTGGGGCAAAAGTGTGAAAACTGAAAGTTTGTTATAAAAGGAAATTCATTTTCATGCTTTTTAAACTGAAATGACAAGAGAAAGAGAGAAGGAGGGTTAAAGCTGGCAGACATGAAACTTACCTAGACCAACCAAAACACGCCATGTATCCCACTCACACTTTCAACCAATCAAAACCCACCTTTTTGCCACCTCAAATCCCACTCAAAACCAGTTATAACTAATTTTGATTAGTTTAATAAATTGGCGCTTAACAAATTTTTAAAACCCAAACCAGATTAAACTCATAACTATTCACCAAGAACACAAATTAGGGGTTTGTTTTATCCTTTGAATTAAACCCTAATTCTCTCCAGATTGATGATTAACCTATCCCTAAACACATCCCAACCCTCACTTTGCATGCCACATCATCCCACAAGCGCACATGTTTACTACCATGCACACGTTTTTGGGAACAAGCCAAAAGGTGACAACCATCCAACAAATTACATTCAGCTTCATTTCTAAGCTTCATTGTGAGCCTTAGATCAAATTCCAACAGCTCACAAGTCCACAAACTGCCAAAGGAACTTCTAATGATATCAAGATAAATTCAAACTCAAGGGCATTTCAGGAACTTCTACACATTAGGGTTTACGTTTTTCTTTGCTTTGTAGTTCATATTGTAACAGATACTTGAAAAAAAACCTAAAAACATTAATGGCGGACGAAAATATCTCCTCTTCTTTTCATGCGATTTTTTCTCCTTCTTTTTGACCTGGATACCTTCTAATAACTGTGTTTGTCTGCTAATCGTTTGATTATTGAGATTAAACATTGTTCTTATTAGGTTGATGTTTCATTAAGATTAGATCTAATCGTTTTTTAAGGGTTATTTTTGCTTTTTCTAGCGATCTGTTCATCATTGTTTCCTTTATTTTCATTGCTACTGTCGGTTCTTTTGTGCCTATTTATCCATCACGATCTAGTTGAAGAGGACTAGGTGTTAGTATTTGTTTCGTTGGTTTTTTCTAGGGTTTCGTTTGGAGCTACTCGTTTTTAGGGTGTTAGGGTTTCGAAACAACGTATGTCGCAGTAAACAACGTATGTCGCAGTAAACAACGTATGTCGACTAGGGTTTCGAAAAACCCTAATTCTGCAACTGTTAATGAACCGTCTAGACCACAGTTGGATTCTAGGGTTCCTAATGCTAGCATTAATGATCCTATGGCGCATGTGTCCGGGGATAATGTGGGGGTCTCTAGTGCTGCTTCATACTCGAGTGGTTCCAATGTTGCTGGTTTGGCTGGACGCAACACTAGTGTTGAAGGTTTGGAATCGAATTCTAGGGTTTCGACTGGTGCAATGAGTCTTGTTACTACTATGGAGAATACTAGGGATTATAATGAGATTTTTGGCGCGGGTCCTGTGCCTACGACTACGAGTGTAAGTAAGGGTCCTTCTTTGGATGAGTTACTAGGTGCGAGTGTTTACACGGGTGGAGTTGCTTCGACTATGGGTTTAACGGGAGGCACTAATACTATTGTTGGGGCTGTTGGTCCTAAGCCGCAGCAACCTCCTAGGGTTAATGCTACATTTAATGTGTCTAGTATTGATTCGTCTATTGTGCATTCCGTTGAGGTTAATTCTACTCCGTCTTCTTATGCTAATGCAGCTGGTGCTTCGTCTGTGTCGAAGGGTGGTGTTAATTTTCGACATTTGGTTGGAGAACAGGTTTTTGATGGTGTTAATATTTCTATCCCTCGTAAGGTGGTTGAAAAGGTGAGTAGTCGCTTTGAGCACACGATGTTTGGCTATTTCCTTGGTAAGCGAATGGCATTCCATGTTGTTGAATATTATGTACGTAATAATTGGACGAAACATGATCTTAAAAAGATCATGATGAATGATAAGGGATTCTTTTTCTTTTAATTTGATACTAATGCTGGTTTAGAGGCTGTTTTGGAGGGAGGGCCGTGGATGGTGCGGAATTCTCCTATTATTCTTAAAAAGTGGTCGTTGGAGACTAGTTTGTTGAAGGAGGAGTTAACCAGAATCCCTGTATTGGTTAAGTTTCATGATGTTCCTATACAGGTGTTTGAGGAAGATGGGATTAGTATGATTTCCTCCTTTGTAGGTAAATCTATTATGCTTGATTCGTTTACTGCTGCTATGTGTAAGGACTCTTGGGGTAGGAGTAGTTTTTCTCGATGTTTGGTTGAGATTGATGCAGAGAATGAACTCAAGGAGTCTCTTACTATTGGAATTCCTTTGTTAGTTGGAGATGGTATTATGAAAGAGACTATTAGAGTGGAATATGAATGGAAACCTCCTCGGTGTGTAACATGTAAAACGTTTGGGCATTCTTGTGAACAATGTCCTAAGAGGGTTATTGCTCCTACAAATGTGGCAGCTCCTACGGATGGTTTTAAAATGGTTTATAATCGTAAGCGTAATAAAGGGACTGGGAATATGAATGCACAGCAGAATCGTCCAGGAATGAATATCCCAAAGGGTGTTGAGTTTCGTCCCAAGGCCCCAGCTGCTACATCGTCTGTAAAAGGTAAAGGTGTTCGGGGTGACTCTAGTATTAAGGAGACTACTGCGGTCTCTAGTTCTGCTATGCCTTCTCCTTTTGCTACTACCTCGAGCATTAATTTTGGAGATAAGTCATTTCCTACTTCGACTCCAGTTTCCACTTATAATTTATATGAGTCATTATCTAGTCTTAAAGAGGGAGGGGAGGAGTTAGATGATGATGAGGTTGTTGAGATGGTGTATGATGAAACTGCGAATCTGTTTAATAATTCCACTTCAGGGGCAAGCACTCCTGTTCTAAATGTTTCTAATGTTTAGTATGGCTTCATGGAATATTAGGGGTTTGAATCGCGCCCCTAAACAAAAGGAGGTTCGTCAGGTGGTTAATGAGAATAATCTTAGTGTATGTGATGTTCTGGAGTCTCATGTGGATATTTCTGTTGTTTATGATACTTGTCAAAAGGTGTGTAGTAGGTGGAAATGGACGTCTAATGGTGGTCTTTGTTCCAAAGGCACTAGGATCATTCTTGGTTGGAATGATGATGTTGTTGATGTTATGGTGATGGCGCAAACTCCCCAAGTCGTTCATTGTCAAGTTAACACTAGAGCTGATTCTAAAACAATATTTTGTTCCTTTGTGTATGCGGATAATTACTATGTTGATAGGCGTGTTCTATGGTCTAATTTAGTGGCACATGCCACGTTTATGCGTGATAAACCGTGGGTGTTGCTTGGGGATTTTAATACTGCACTCAATCTGGAGGATCATTCGTGTGGTGGCTATGAGCCGAATATTGCTATGCGTGAGTTTAAAGAATGTTTTCAACAGATGGAAGTAATGGATGTTAATGCTACGGGGTTACATTTCACATGGAATCAGAAGCCTGTGGGTGGTGATGGTATTCTAAAAAAGATAGATCGTGTTATGTGCAATATCGCATATATTGACGCATTCCCTAACTCCCTTGCTGTCATCCAACCTTATAGGATTTCGGATCATTCTCCTTGTGTGCTTCGAATTCCTGCGGTTAGTAGACCTAAACCTAAACCTTTTAAGTTTTCAAACTTTTTGGTTTCTAAAGAAGGGTTTCGGGGCATTGTTACGAATGGCTGGAATTTGTCTATTCAGGGATGTGCTATGTTTAGAGTTGTTAAGCGTCTTAAGGGTCTTAAATCTCCGTTTCGTAAGCTTCTCTATGAGCATGGCAATCTGCATGAACGGGTTAAGCGTATTCAGTTGGATCTTGATGTGGCGCAACAAGCTATTGATCGTGACCCTAATGATCCTGAACTGCGGGAGATTTATGCGCATTATCTCCTTGCGTTTAAGGAGGCTACACTTGATGAAGAACGATTCTTGAGACAAAAATCTAAGATTGACTGGCTTCATGAGGGTGATTCTAACATGGCCTATTTTCATCGTGTTGTTAAAAGTAAGTGTGCTAGGAATCGCATTGACATGGTCATGGATGGTTCTAATGCTATTCATGAAGGTAATGATGTTCCAAATGCTTTTGTCACACACTATGAACAATTTCTAGGGTTGGAAGGTATGACTGTACCGCTTGATAGTCATAACTTGTTTACTAGTATTTTGGATGCTCAGAAAGCTAATGCTATGATACGGGTTGTTTCGGATGATGAAATTCAAGGGGCTATGTTCTCTATGGGTGATCATAAAGCCCCAGGTCCAGATGGTTTCACGGCTGCATTTTTTAAGAAGGCTTGGGATATTGTTGGTGGCGAAGTTATTTGTGCTATTCGGGAGTTTTTCGCTAATGGTAAATTACTTATGGAAATTAACCATACTCTTATTGCTTTGATTCCGAAGGTGTCTACTCCTGCAAAGATTACTGACTATCGTCCTATATCTTGCTGTAACGTGCTTTTTAAGTGCATTAGTAAGATTATTGCTAATCGTATCAAGGATGATCTTGGTGATTTAGTTAGTATTAATCAATCTGCTTTTGTTCCGGGTCGACGAATATCGGATAATATACTTCTAACTCAGGAGCTTATGCGTAACTATCATAGACGAAGTGGGCCGCCCAGGTGTTCTTTTAAGGTTGATATTCAAAAAGCATATGATACCGTTGATTGGGGTTTCCTTCGTTCTGTTCTGATTGGATTTGGGTTTCCTCATACTATGGTTGAATAGATTATGGTGTATGTTACGTCTACATCGTATTCTATTTGTATTAACGGGAATATTCATGGCTGGTTTCGTGGTAAAAGAGGGCTGCGTCAAGGGGATCCGCTGTCACCTTACTTATTCACTCTTGTCATGGAGGTGTTAACGCTTATTTTGAGGAAACGTGTGCGTGATGCTGAGGAATTTTATTATCGCTATCGGTGTGAGAAGAATTCTATTGTTAACCTTTGTTTTGCAGATGACTTATTCTTCTTTACGCATGGTCATCTTCAGTCGGTACGTGTTATTATGGATGCTTTGGATGAGTTTAAGAATGTTTCTGGCCTTGTTCCTAGTATCCCTAAGAGTACTGTGTTCTTCTGCAATGTTTCTCCTACGGTGAAGACTAGTATTCTTAATCTGTTGCCGCTTGCTGAAGGGCAGCTCCCCGTTCGATATTTGGGTGTACCACTTATAAATTCTCGACTTCTTTATAGGGACTGTAAAAGTCCATGTGGAAAAGTTGGAGAGCAGGGTTAATGATTGGCGGAATAAGTATCTTTCTTTGGCAGGTAGGTTACAACTTATTCGCTCAGTTCTTTCTTCTATGCATATTTACTGGGCTTCTGTCTTTATTCTTCCTGCCCGGATCATATCGGAATTGGATCAACTTATGCGTGGTTTTTATGGTCCCAAGGACCTTTGAAATGGGGTAAAGCCAAGGTTGCTTGGGAGCTGGTTTGTTTGCCACAACGTGAGGGTAGCCTGGGGATTCGTAACCTGGTAGACTTAAATACTGCTCTTATGACTTCGCATATTTGGTGTATTATTACTCGGAAGGAGTCTCTATGGGTTCAATGGATTCATTCGTATAAACTTAATGGGAGGAGCTTCTGGGATGTTCCGGCTATTGGTGACATGAGTTGGGGTTGGCGAAAATTACTTATGATTCGGCCGCGTGTACGGTCGTTTATTTGGCATAAGATTTCTAGCGGTTCTTCTGCGTCTATGTGGTTTGATCGATGGGTGGAGATTTGTTCTCTCCGGAATGTTATTACTGTTCGCAATATTATTCGTTCGGGTTTTACTCTTGCTGATTCGGTTCGTGACCTTATTTCTAATGGCGCTTGGCAATGGCCTCCGGATTGGCCTGAACGTTATCCTTTGTTAGATTCTTTGTCTGTTCCGGCTCTCCCGGATGATCTTGAGGATGTTATTATGTGGCTGATACTACGGACGCCCTACACCCATTTTCTGTGGCTAGGGTTTGGGACTCTATTCGTACTCATTCAGAGGCTGTTGAGTGGTACCATGTTGTGTGGTTTGCGAATTGTATCCCTAGACATGCAGTACATATGTGGCTCATGGTACAGGGTAAACTAAAGACTCAAGACAGATTGAGGCATTGGGATGTAGGCCTTAACGTGGATATTGCTACTTTGCGATGTCCATTGTGTGGGGCGGTTGCGGATTCCCATTCACACTTATTTTTTGAGTGTTCTTTCTCTTCGCATGTTTGGTGTAATGTTCGGGAGTTGGCTGATATGGGATATGTACCTCCGAGATTTGCGGACATCTTTGCCTATTTATCCCCTATTTCGAAGGCTCGATCTATGACTATCATTATTGGCCGAATGGTCGTGGCTGTGACTTCTTATTTCTTATGGGCTGAACGAAATTCTCGTTTGTTCAGAGGGCAACGCAGGAATGTTGATCAAGTTGTGGTGTTGATTTGTGATACTATTCGACTAAAGCTTGTCACCTTCAGATTTAAGAAGGTTAGTACCCGTTCCATGTCCTTGTTGGATCGGTGGAGATTGCCTAGTATATGCGTTTCTCATGGTGGTGTTAGTGTATGAGGGTCGTACTCTTTTTTCCTTCTTGGGGTTTTTCCCATTGGGTTTTTCTCGAGAAGGTTTTTTAAGGAGGCGGCCTCATGTGGATCCTTTGCTGCCGCTGGCGTGCTGTTGGAGTGGTGGGGTGTTTTCTTTGTTTCAAGACTTCATTCTGCTGGTGTTCATCTGTTCGATGATTAGTTTATAATGTAGTCTATGTCATTTGATATATGTAGTGTGTTTATGGCATGTCATAAGCACTAGTTTCCAAGCCTTTGCTTGAGGTTAATGTGGTACTTCGGCCACATTCCTGTGTACTTAACATTATTTTTTGGTTAATATATTTACCGGGGTAACCCATTACCAAAAAATAGTTCACATTGTATCCTATATAAGGCATTAGGGTTATAAAATTTAGCGCTGCTCATGGTTTTTCCTTTATCACAAATCTGTAAAGCCTTGTTCATTTTTAATGAAAAGTGTTTGATATTGCTAATGAAATCCAAGTGCCAACTTAATTCCTTGCTTACTGATGTTACATGTTTGTGTTGTTTGAATCTTAAAACCTGTTTTTAAAGCTTGTGCAAGAAATTGCCAAGTTTTCTAAAAACTTGATATTTTGCTAAGTCTTTGGTACATTCTTGGAAATTTTGGATTACAAGTGATCTAAACACCCTGATAAGAAGATTATCAAGGTGTTGGGAGCTTGTGGTTTGGGGATAATCAAGAAGTGGGTACAAAGGTTGCATTAATCAAGATTTTTCATCTTTCTGTTTTATATGAATTGTGCTCTAACCTTGTTGAATCTTAGCAGGGTTGTTGTGGAAGCTTGTGCCTTGTTTTGCTAGGCACATCAGCTCAAAAATTCATGAGTGTGGATGTATATTCATGAGGTTTGAGTCCTTTTACCTAAAATCTGATAAAAGTCTTGATTTTTGGTGCATTTGTGTTCTGCTGTTATACTTGTTGTTCTTGTGGCTTAAAATTGCTTGATATTGCTTGTTGTTATTGTGTTAGATTGGGCTTGGGTAACATTGAATCAAAAATTTACTTTGTTAAAATTGGATTTAAAAAGTGAAAGGGGTGTTTGGGTTAACCTGTTTAAGCTTGCAATTTGTTTTTGAGTTATTGGAAAGTGTTGTTTATTGCTTATATCTGATAAACACTTGGTTGTATGCTATTTGCTGCAAGTTCTTGGCTTTTAAACATCAAATTCTTAATTGTGCTATAAAAAGTTGAAATCTGCTTGTTTTGACCTAAGATCTTGGAAACACATAGATTGTATGCATGCTTAGGGCTAACAAGTGATTAGACATAGTTTATATAACCTGTTAAGAAGATTTGAGGGTTTGAATCTGGTCTTGTGGTCAAGTATATCAGCAAAGTACCAAATCTGCTTGTTTAGTGTTCATCAGTAACATTCATTTGTTGAATCTTGATCTAAACTTTGAATCAGTGCATGAAACTAGTTTATTTGTGTTCATTTGAATTATTTATAGCTTGTGTATGCATTTGGTGAAGTTTGGCTGGCTTATTCTTGCTTAAAATGCTTATTGGTTGAAAACTGCTTATTGTTCATGTCTGGTGTATGTCTGGTGATCTTTTGATTAATCTGTGTTAATTGACTTGTTGAATTTGTGATATTATTATTGTTATTGACTCCTTGGGATCCACTGATTACTTGGGTGCCTTTGCTTAACTTGAATCCAACAAAAAGTCACATACGACAAAAAGTCAATCAGTGGGAACTCCTTTCCCCTGAAACTAGCCACTACTAGTGTAAATTGGTCATCAGCTTATTCATAAGCTATTCTAGCTTATTGGGACTTGAAACAACTTATTTTTTGTGATCAATCTTCGTCATTTGACCCATTGACTTGAACTGGAGCATATTAGGGTTTGACTTTGAGCATTGACTAGAAAACCAAACAGTTTGACTTTTACATAAGTGCTTATTTGCTTATTTTAGCTTATTCAGTGTGCTTATTGGAATTTTTTTTTGATTATTTTGCTTAATTAATTCATTTAAAACCTTTTGCAACTTGAATCAGCACTTGAGGTAGCCTACAACTCAAAAACGACTATTTTGTCGTTTTGTGAAGAGAGCTTTTGCTTATTTCAGGCTTATTTCTTGGGCTTTTTCAAAATTAATTTTTACAGATCTCTTTGGTAACTCAAAAGAAGCTTGTGTGTCAAATTAGAGCTTATGGCATTAGCTTGTGGCTTAATGGGCCAAAAAGCCCATTAAGAATAAGCTATTGACTTATTAAGCTGTGATAAGCACATTTTCAGCTTTTGGGCCTTCAGAGTTTTGTTCTTAAAATCAAATTTTGAGTCAGATAGGAAGTTTTGGGCTTATTTGGTGGACTTTTTCTTATTGGGCCTAATTTCAGCCCATTAAGGGTCTGTTTTGTCATTTAGCCCATTTTAAGGCCCAATAGGGGTATTATGGTAATTTCAAGTTCATTTCCGTGTTGTTTAGGTTAAAATAAACTAGTTTGCAACTTTTTAGAATTTTTTATAAATTCTGGATTTTTAATATTATTTTATTATTAAAAACTGAATTTAGATTTTTGCAAGTTTTTCATTTTTCCTAGTTCAAATACATTAAGTTAGGAATTTTAAAATTTTTAGATTAATTTTATTGTCATTAGATTAAATATTAGAATTATTTTAAGTTTTATTAGTTTTTAATCATTTTAAATAGTTTTTATTAACTTTAAAATTTTCAAAAATATTTCTTAATTTAGTTAAGTCATTTTAGAGGTTTACAAGTTAAAAAATCTCATTTTGGACTTTTTGTTAATTAAACTGATTTTTTGGGCTTTAATTAGCATTAAAAAATTATTATTTAATTAAATAAAGGGTTTGAGTGATTTTTGATTTTTTGTAAACTCTAATTACATTTTTTAGGATTTATTACAATTTTCTAGGAATTTTTAGGGTAATTTTTAAATTTAATCACTTTTTAAGGTTTTACGTGCACGACTTCGTCTTAGTTTAATTCATAATCGTAACCGTCATCCTTTTCTACTCTCTTTTCTATTTTTCTTTATTTATAAATATAATCACAAAAAAAAAGCAAGTCTTCGCAATACCATTTTTCTCTCTCTATGGGTGATCTCCTTCCTTGCCGTTTGATTCATTAATCATTTCTATTTTTTTCATCAATCATTGTATAACGTTTGATTAAGCATTTAGAGTCTGTTATTTCCTCATCAAATAATTTGTGATAGGTTATAGGCTATGGTTTCGATCTCCCTATAATCCTTGTGATCGGTTATCTCGTGAGGTGTGACGTGATTTCTTGTGTTTTAATCCTTCATTATTCAATTCGACGTGGAATCTAGTTTTTGATTATTGAATTTTCTAGGGTTTGGTTTCGGTCATCCATAATTAGGGTTTTCTTTTTGGTTTTGTGGGGGGTTTTTCTTGTTTACTGTGGCTTCGTGAGAGATGGAATCCCTTGATCCGGGTGATATTGCTAAGGTGGCTAATGATTTCAATAAACGAATGGATAGGTTGGCCTCTGAGCCACTTGGTTCACAGGCTAACGGGGTGGCTTTGAAATCGTTTGTTAACATTGTTTCGTCGGCTGCATCAAAACCCAAGAAGAATTTTAGAGTATTGGTAAGCGAAGGAATTGATGATACCGATTGTTCCCTTCCTGTAGCGGCTATGGAAAAGGTTCAGAATCGTTTGGAGAATTCGCTGGTAGGATTCTTTGTGGGTAAGAGTGTTGCATTCCCTTTGGTTAAGAATTACGTTGCTAACACGTGGGGAAAATATGGGTTCACTAAAGTCATGCGGGATGAAGACGGGTTCTTCTTTTTCAAATTTAATTCCACTGAAGGAATGGAGCAGGTGTTGGAGAATGGCCCATGGATGATTCGTAATATCCCGTTAATGCTTACTAAATGGTCTCCAACTATATCTTTGTCTAAGGATATGGTTACAAACGTTCCAGTATGGGTGAAATTGCACAAAGTTCCTGTGGTAGCGTATTCTGAAGATGGGTTGAGTATTATTGCTACTCAAATAGGGAAACCGGTTCTCTTAGATGCCCATACAAGTGCTATGTGTGATGACTCTTGGGGGAGAATGGGCTATGCTCGTACCTTGGTTGAGGTGAGTTCTGACAAGCCTTTAAAGCATGAGGTCACCATGGCAGTTCCCACTGACACAGTAGGAGGATATAAGAAGGAACGAATCCGTGTGGAGTACGAGTGGCAGCCACCTCAATGCATAGAATGCAAAATTTTTGGACACTCAGATGCTAAATGCCCTAAACGTGCCCCTGAACCGGTTAAGGAGAACCCTAACCCTCACCTAACCATGCTGATGGGTTCACTGTTGTGAAAAGCAAAAAGAAAAAGGCTAAACAGACTCAAGGGCAGTCGGAATGGCAGGTGGTGGGGGTGAAATTGAACAAACCTAAACCGAGGTTTGCGTATGGTAACAAAGAAGGAAAAAGTTCTAATGCTAACCCTAATACTTCGGGGAAAGGGGTGAGTATTGAGAATGTAAATAGGTTTTCCTCCCTACAAGGCGATGATGAGGAGATTCAGAATTTAGTAGGGGAAGCGAGTGGTTCAAATACAAAACCATACAAGGCAACCGAGGTTGAGGATCATGACAGTGATAGTGAGATTGAGGAGATTTTCGCTGAACCTCGTCCAACAATGAATACCCAAGGGGCAAGCACTCCTTCTAAAATGGTTGATAATGTTTAGTATTGCAACATGGAATATTAGGGGATTGAACCGAGCCCCTAAACAATCAGAGGTTCGTTATGTTGTGGGTGAAAATAATTTAAGTGTTTGTGGTATTTTAGAGTCACATGTTGATGTTTCTGGTTTATCCTCGATATGTTCCAAGGTATTTAGGGCTTGGGATTGGACCTCTAATGCTAGCTTGTGTCATAAGGGGTGTCGGATTATTATTGGTTGGAACACGGATATTGTTAATGTGTTGGTTTTGTCTATGTCTCGGCAGGCTGTTCATGTCAAGATCACTCATCGGAGTGATAATAAGTTTGTGTATTGTTCGTTTATTTATGCTGGAAATCTTCAGCTTGAGAGACGTCAATTATGGAATGAGTTAGATTATCATAAGAGTGTTGTCCATGGGCATCCATGGATTCTCATGGGTGATTTTAATGTGGCGCTCAATATGGATGATTTTCTTTCGGGCCCATCGAATGTTACTGCTGCCATGGGAGAGTTCAAAGATTGTGTGGAAAACATTGAGGTTTTTGACATTAATAGCACTGGATTGCACTACACTTGGAATCAAAAGCCAAAAGGGAGTGATGGGGTTTTGAAAAAGCTGGACCGTATTATGGGGAATGATGGGTTTATTGATGCGTTTCCTGGGGCATTTGCTTTATTTCAACCTTATAGGATTTCTGATCACGCACCGGCTGTTTTAAAGATCCCATCTTTGTCGAGCAAAAAGCCTAAACCTTTTAAATTTTATAATTTCCTCACTTCTAAACTGGAGTTCAAGGAAATTGTTCTGGAGAATTGGAACCATAATGTTACTGGGTGCTCAATGTATCAAGTGGTTCAAAAGTTGAAGATTCTGAAAAGACCCTTTAGAAAATTGCTTCATGTTCAAGGTAATATTCATGATCGTGTTGGGAAATTAAGGAACGAGTTGGATGAAGTCCAAAAGGCTTTGGATAAGGACCCTTCTAATGCTATTCTTCGAGAGGAGGAGTCGGTATACATGCAGGCGTTTATTGATGCTAACCTGGATGAGGCTTGTTTTCTCAAACAAAAGGCGAAGGTTGAGTGGCTGGATGTTGGAGACTCGAACACGGCTTACTTCCACAAATCTGTTAAAGGTAAGAATCACAGGGCTCGAATTGATGCTATTTTGGATAGTAATAATAATGTGGTTACTGGGCAAGCTGTATCAAATCTGTTTGTTTCTCATTATATGAACTTCCTCGGTTCGGACATGCCATGTAATGCCTTAAATGAAGAAAACCTGTTTGTCAGAACTGTGTCGCCTGAGACAGCTTCGTTGATGGTTCGACAAGTTTCAGATAGTGAAATTAAACATGCGTTATTTGACATCGGGGATGATAAAGCACCCGGACCTGACGGGTACACTTCAGCGTTCTTTAAGCAAGGATGGGAGATTGTTGGTACGGATGTTTGCACCGCGATACGTCAATTCTTTACCAATGGTAAACTTCTCAAAGAAATTGATCACACGTTCCTTGCTCTTATTCCGAAGGTCGCGACTCCTCAAAAAGTTACTGATTTTCGTCCAATTGCGTGTTGTAATGTTCTATATAATGCATTAGTAAAATCCTTACTAATTGAATATTGGAAGGGATTAAGGAAGTTGTGAGTGAGAATCAATCGGCGTTTATTCCAGGGAGGCGTATCTCGGACAATATTCTTATTACTCAAGAGTTAATGCGTAGCTATCATCGGGATAGAGGCCCTCCTCGGTGTGCGTTTAAAGTGGACATCCAAAAAGCTTACGATACGGTAAATTGGCAATTTTTGGAGCTTGTTCTTGAGCGCTTTGGTTTTCCTGTCCAAATGATCAGATGGATTATGATATGTGTAACATCGGCCTCTTTCTCTTTGTGTATCAATGGGGACATTCACGGCTATTTTAAGGGCAGAAGGGGGCTTAGACAAGGAGACCCCATCTCTCCTTATCTATTTACGTTGGTAATGGAGGTTCTCACTCTTATTTTACATAGGAATGCGCATAATTCAGAGGGCTTTCGATTCCATAAAAACTGTGAGGAGATTGGTATTATTAATGTGTGCTTTGCAGATGACCTTTTTATTTTTTCCAGAGGGGATGTTGTTTCCGCTAAAGTTATATTGGATTCTCTTGATGAGTTTAAAGGTGTCTCGGGGCTAGTTCCAAGTATTCCTAAAAGCACGGCCTTCTTTTGCAATGTGTTAAATCACGTGAAATTGGAGATCCTTAGTCTGATGCCGTTTGTTGAAGGAAATTTACCAACGAAATATCTTGGTGTACCTCTCATTTCATCCAGACTTCTTAATAGGGATTGCAAGATCCTTGTTGATAAAGTTAAGAATCGTGTGGGGGACTGAAAGAACTAGTTTCTCTCATTTGCGGGTCGCCTTCAATTGTGTAAGTCAGTTTTGTCTTCTATGCATGTTTACTGGGCCTCCGTTCTGGTAATTCCTAAGGGTATTATTGATGATATCCATCAAGCGATTTGGGGGTTTCTTTGGTGTAATGGAGACTATAGACGAGGTAAAGCTAAAGTAGTGTGGGAGGACATTTGTCTCCCTATGAATGAGGGTGGTTTAGGGTTACGGAGTCTGGAGTTATTCAATATTGCCCTAATGACTACCCATATATGGAACATTGTATCGAATAAGGAGTCTCTTTGGGTTAGATGGATTCATATGTATAAATTGAGGGGGAGATCGTTCTGGGACGTGCCAATTAAGCCGGATGCTAGTTGGGGCTGGTTAAAAATCCTCCAAATGCGTGACTCTATTAGACCGTTCTTTTGGAAGCAAGTGGGGAATGGACAAGCTACGTCGTTCTGGCATGATCATTGGTGTACTCTTAGTCCGTTACATCGATATCTTTCTCCTAGGGATATCAATAGGGATGGTTTTTCGCTTCATGATTCGGTGGCGGACATGGTTAATCATGATACTTGGAGGATCCCTCAAAACTGGCTCCTTAAAGCTCCTATTTTGACTCAGCTTCCCTCCCTTAATTTACGTGATGATAAAGAGGATGACACTTACTGGAGGGATACTAACGGAATGACGACTGATTTTTCTGTTAGTAGGGTGTGGGAAGTTCTTCGGGTTAGACGTCCTACTGTTGGTTGGTTTCGTGTGGTATGGTTTTCTCATGCAATTCCTCGTCAAGCCTTTCATGTTTGGTTAATTATGCGGCGATGTCTTAAAACGCAAGATAGGCTTCATCAATGGGATGTTGGTCCAAATGTAGATCTTACACAACTTGTATGCCCTTTGTGTGAGGCCCAACAGGATTCACACGAACATCTCTTCTTTGCTTGTGCTTTTGCTTCACAGGTATGGTGTATGGTTCGAGGTTTGGCTGGAATGGAATCTGTTTCTCCGTGCGTGGATGACATTGTGGAATGGCTTCAACCTAGAGCTAATAAACGTAATGTGATTAGTGTTGTTGGTCGGCTTCTTCTTGCCGCTGCGACTTATTATATATGGAGTGAAAGGAACAACAGGCTTTTTAAAAATATAAAGAAGAAACCGGAAGACATAAGAGACATGATTATGGTTACGGTCCGATTGAAGCTTGTTACGTTTCGGTTTAAAAATACGGTGAACGTTAAGTCGTTGTTAGCTAAGTGGAATATGCCATCGGGGTTTAGGGTGTATGGTAGTAACTTGACTTAGGTCCTCTTAGGTCTTATTTCGGGTTTTGTTATGGTTCTTGTATTTCAATTGTGGCATGTCGCAATTGTTGGTTTTTCAAGCTTAGCTTGAGGTTAATGTGACACTCTGTCACATTCCATTGTACTGAATTTTTATCTGTGATTAATATATTTACCGGGGTAACCCTTTACCCAAAAAAAAAAAATATAATCACAAACACTTAATCATCTCTTTACACAACACACTAGCCTCCTTGAGAACGATCTCCACTTACTTTGGTCATTAGTGCTTGGTTTTCCTAAACCAATACTTAATACTTGCCACTTTTACGCTCTTTTCCTAAAGGGTAGTAAAATTACAACTATCACCACCACCGACCTTGTACCGACGTGCATTCCACACGACCCTTCGTGAACTTCCCGAATGATGTAATTGTCTTGGACGGGACCCACACATCTTAGCATTGGAGATAAGTACGATTTATTAAACATCACATCATTTTATATGGTATATTGACTTATCTTCATTCTCATTGCCCTAGCTTCATTAGGGTCTTGCGGCCATATGCCGTTCTCTAAACACTCCAGAATAGGTGTCATCCAACTTTCTCCCTTCTCTTGCACTATGTCATTAACCTCATGTGCGTCGATTGACCGAGACTCTAGAATCTCCACTAGGACTTCCTTTGTGAGATGATTGAATGCGACTGAAGCAAGTTTGCTAAGGACATCTGCTTTTTGGTTTTTGGTCCTTGAGACATGCATGATGCTGAACTTTGTGAAGCACGTTATGATTTCTTTTGCTTTGGTCAAATATTTCATCATCTTATCATCACTAGCAACAAATTCCCCGTTTAACTGACAGGAAACAAGTTTAGAATCTACCTTGGCTTCTAGAGTTTTTACTCCCATTTTCTTTGCCAAACGTAGTCCGGCCAACAGTGCTTCGTATTCTGCTTCGTTGTTAGAGCAATTGAAATTGAACCTTAGAGCGTATGTGAATTCCATCTCCTCTGGATTTGTTAATACCAAACCAGCTCCTGCCCCTTTTGAGCTCGATGCTCCGTCTGTGTACAACGTCCATGCTACCTCCGGCTCTTCTTGCTTTGTGATCTCATATGTTTCCATCCTTCCTTCATGGCCTAAAGATGCTTCATTCAGGAAATCTGCCAATACTTGACCCTTGACCGAATTTCGTGAGACATAAGATATCTCGTACATTGCCAATTCCACAGAGTATTTCGCCAAACTTCCGGACGATTCGGATTTACCCAATATTTTCTTCAATGGTTGGTCGGTTATGACATGGATGTTGTGTGCCTCGAAGTATCTACGGAGTCTCCTCGAAAGGTGTAGCAAAGCAAAGGCTAGTTTTTCCAACATTGAGTACCTCGTCTCGGCGTCATGCAGCGTCCGACTCACATATCGGACTGGCTTTTGAACGCCCTCTCTCTCAACTAGCAGGACCCCACTCAATGCTTCCTTCGACGCGGCCATGTATACGTACAATGTCTCATTCCTCATCGGTGTTTCTAACGATGGAAGTTCCATAATCACCTTCTTTAACTCTTGGAAAGCTTTTTCTGCCTGTTCCGTCCACTGATACTCCTCTTTGTTTTCCTTAGTTATGTTTTTCAAAGTTTCGAAAAACGGGAGTGAGCATTCTGCTGGCCTGAACAAGAAGCGATTTAAAGCCGTCGGCTTTCCACTAAGGGATTGCATTTCTTTCTATGTCCTTGGTGACCGCATTTCTGAGATGGCCTTCGTCTTCTTAGGATTAGCTCGGATTCCTTCCGAAGTCACCATATACCCTAGGAACTTACCTTCCTCTACTCCAAAGGAACACTTCTTTTGGTCCAGCTTCATGTTGATTTTTCTTAAGTTGTCAAATGTTTCCTTGATGTCTTCGATCATTTTCTCCTCAGTTTTGCTCTTGATCATCAGATCATCAACATAGGCTTCTAAATTTGTTCCTATTTGTGATCGGAATGCGGAGTCCACCAGCCGTTGGTATGTGGCTCCGACATTCTTGAGTCCGAAGTGCATTCTGGTGTAACAAAATGTCCCTTCATCCGTATAGAAAGCCATTTTTTCTTCGTCTTCGTTATCTAAGAGCATTTGATGGTATCCTTTGTATGCATTGAGAAAATATTTGAACTTGAAACCCATCACCGACCGAATCTTGACATCGATGTCAGGCAGAGGGTAGTAATCTTTGGGACATGCCGAGTTGAGGTTTTTGAAGTCAATGCACATTCGCCAATCACTGTCCGGCTTTTTTATGAGAACAGGATTGGAGATCCAAGTAGGGCACCGAACCGGTCTCACTATTCCAGCCTTCAGCAAAGCTGCCACGTCCCTTTGCACTGCTCGGCTTTTTTCCTCACCCAATGTTCTTCTCTTCTGGGCCACTGGGGTTCTTGCTGGATCCACGTTGAGTGAGTGTTTGATACTTCTCTTAGGAACTCCCGTCATGTCCGATGGCTCCCAAGCAAAAACGTCTGTGCTATTCCTCAACAGATCTATTAGCTGCAATTTGCACTTTTTTGTGAACAGCCTTCTGATGGTCACCAACTATTCTGGATACCCGGGATGGACGATGACTTGCTCCGTCATCTCTCCTTCTATCCTTTCTTGCTGATTGAATTTTTCAAATGCAACCCATTTGTCTAACTCTTTCCCCACGACCGTAGCCTTTTCTTTTGCTATCTTCTGACCATCCTCAATCACCCTGCATTCAAAGATTGCTCTCGCTTTTGTCCTCAACGCAGCGATGCCGCCAGGAGTGGGAAACTTCATTGCGGAGTGTATGGTGGAAGGTATGGCTCTCAATTCCCTGATCCCGGTTCGACCAAGAATGATGTTGTAGGGTGATGGAGCTCTGATTACACAAAAAGTCATTGTTGTTTTTCTTTCCATGTCATGTGATCCGAAGGTTACTTCTAGCTCAATTTTTCCCAAAGGCGCTGTTTCCTCGCTTGAGAAGCTCAGAACTTTGACAGGGTCCGGTGTCAGTCTTCGTCTTATGTCCGCATCCAAATTCATGAAACAATGCTCAAACATTACTTCCACAACTGCACCTTCATCAACGAACACACGTTTCACACAATAGCCTTCTATTTCTGCTTTGAATATTAAAGGATCGTCTGAGGCTTCGGATTCAGTCACCGGAGGGAAGTATATTGGGGCATTCATCTAGTCAACTTCGACCTTGCATATTTCCTTTCGCTTCATCCCATAACACTTATTGCTTATCATGTTTATTGTTTTGTCCTTGTAGTCGCCTCCTCTGTTTCCTCTTCCCTGATTTCCTTTGTTCACTCTTCCTCGCAAATCCTAAACCAAATGGTTTAACTTTCCTGACTCAAGCGCTGCTTCTAGTTGCTTTCTCAATTGATGACAATCATTAGCGAGGTGACCCTTCTCCCTATGATAATCATAATATTTGTCCATGTTTTCTGGGCGTACCATGCCCTTTGTGGATGGAGGTTGAGGCAACTAAAGTTGTAATTCTGTTGCCAGAATTTCTTTAGGGAACTTGGTCAACGTCTCGAGGCCGGGACGTTGATACTGATTCCTTCTTGAGTTGTTCGGATTCATGGGTGGAAGATATGGTGAGTATGCAGGTTTCGGTCTGTAGTCACCTTTGTTTTTGTGGCGGTTGGAGTTTTTTCCTGAAAAGTACTTATCTTCTTTCATGGCTTTTCCATTTCTTTCGCTTCCTTCACCTTGCGGTAGTTCTGTGTTCTTGTAAGCCTCTTCAGATTTGGCAAAGTCATCAACCCTCCTGAACATTTCTGCCACTGTTTTTGGCTCGTCATCAGAAAAGCGTCGGGACAACTCTGGGTATTTAGCTCGACGATAAAGGCGGAAATTTTCATGACCGCCGACACCCCTTGTATGTAGCTAGCCTCGTCAGTCCATCTTTCCTTGAATGCTGGAAGTGATTCATGAGCATTTCTCACGATACTGGTGATTTCCATGGGGCTTCTAAGACTTTTCCTTCTTAGGGCAAACCTTTCGAGGATCTGATCCCTTAGGTCATCCCAATGTCCTATGATTCCCGGTGGTAGTCTTTCGAACCATCCTCCTGCTGCTCCGTCCAACGTCTGCTGAGAAAACCTACACCATACCGGCATGGGCCACTCCCCTGAGTTGGCCGCACTGGGGAAATGTGTTATGTGATCATTGGGATCTATGGCACCGGTGTATACTTTCAGTGTTACCGGGAGGATGTGTTTTTGCGATGAGAATTCGATGATCTTTCTGGTGAACAGCGAGGAGACAACATCCTTGAAAGGTTTTTGTAAATCGTCTGCTGACTTATCGACATCTTTGTGTGTTTTTGATGCTTCGGGTTTCTCTCTGTGAGTTTCCTGCGGCTCATCCTCGCAGACCAACTTCATGGGAATGATAGGCACTTGCCCTACGGCATTATAGCGTCCTACCAAGTTCCGCAACTCACTTACACTTTCTAGAATCTTCTGTTGTAACGTGGAAGGTGTCTCTGTCTCTCCTCCCGTTGCTGTATTGTCACGTTCTGGTGATATTATCAAAGGAGACCCACTTCCCGAAGGTCCTGGCATTAATAGCTGTTTGGAGATTCGAGTTTAGGGCCCTACGGATGGTGACAAATGTTGAAACAAAAATCCGTAGGCACTCGACCCGTATAGATTAAGCTTCGGTCTCGTGTATGGTTTGCTTGTAGGTTGGGTCTATCCTGCAATAAAGGAACGCACGTTAACTCGTCCCAGTTGTGAACCCGAGACCAAGCTCCGGCGTGAGAGTAAGTAACTGTCACTAGAGTGGTATCTGGTGTGGAATACCGGAGGAATACTATTAAGTAGAATTGAATGTAGTGTACTCTGTTTTGTCCTGTGTAGTAAATGCCTTTGGGTATTTATACCCAAAATAAAGGTATACCTGGCTGAGTAGTCATGTCATCGAGACATGTATCATGGACAGTACCCTATGCTCAGGTACCGTATAAAGTAGGCGGCGGTTAATGGTTGGATCCATTGGATAAAACCTTGCTTTTTGGGTAAAATAAGGTCTCCCGAGATATGAGGGATCTTGTCTCTTTTCTCTTTCCTACTTGGCAATCTCTTCGGTGAAAGTGTTATGCCTTTGGCCATGTGCCAGAGACATACGCGAACAATCAAGTATGTAAACGTAAAATTTAAAAAACATAAATAATACACTTGAAATAATAATAATAAAATTATTGTTTTAATAATAATAATAAAATTATTGTTTTATGCAAGATTTTGAAGATCCCGATTTTTATTTAAAATTTTTACGGTTTTACGATATTACGAAGCAAAAACGATCGATATTTCTTTTTCTCAAACGAAAAATTAAAAAAACTACAAATTTATACGTTCTATTTTGTATAATTTAAAAAACAGCATGTAGATTTTTTTATACATTTCATAATCTATTATCTATAAAGGGTGCATATACACATCCTAACTCCAAACCTAACTCCAAATCAAAAATTAAGATAAACATATTAATAATTTAACCATTAGATCATTTTTAATCTAAACCTAACTTCAAATCTTGACCATCCATTTCTTTTGTAACAAACTTTTGTAACAACTTCTTACCAACTTATTAAAAAACCATTTTTATTTTTAAATTGAAATATCTTTTAACTCGTTTATTATTTTCATAATCTAATTTCACCATTTTTTAAAATTTTTGTTCTCTTTAATTCAACATCAATTTTGATATATTTACAATTTTTTTTGTTTTTTTTTTTCATTTTAGTGATTTTATTTATTTTAATTAAACTTTTTTACATTTTAACGTTAAATCGATTGCTAAAAAATCGTCACTTATTACCGGTCGCATCATTGCGCGGGTACCATGCTAGTTATAATTTAAGACCATATTTTTATAAAATATACGTATAATTTATTGTTTATATCAATTTGTAAATTTTTTTTTATCTATTAACTGTAGTAAACAGTGAAAGTGTCACATTTTAAAACTTTAAAATAGAAGCATTTATTTTGCAACGGAATATACCGAAATAAACAACCCCAGGCAGGGCCCCCTCCCCCTCCTACAACAAATCACCCCTAAAAAAAGCATTTCATACTGTAACAATTTCAATCTGAAAATAAGTATGACAGACGGAGGAGGGCCTTCGTTAACATGCAACACCTGCAACACAAAATTCAATACCCAAAAAGATCAAAAGAATCATTACAAGTCTGAATGGCATCGTTTCAACCTCAAATGCAAGGTATATTTTTTATTTTTTATTTTCATTTATTTTTGTTAACCTCCTTCCTAGATTTTAATTTCTTCTATATTAGTTATGGGTGACACGTCATCTTTTTTTTTCGTGACACGTCATCATTTTCCCCATTAAAGATGGTGCTTGTAATTTACTAGGTGTTACAGGTGTAGTGGGACCCACAGTAATTTTTTCCAACAAAAAACGGTTTAAAAGTTGGAGTATAAAGAAAACAACACTGGTATGGCACGATCCCCAAGTGAAAGGGCTTGGGCCGTGCTCACTGGCGTCATATTCTTTTTTGTTTGTATTTTATTTTAAGAACTAGCCTATAAGAGCACAGGGAACGGTGGGTATTTTTGGTGCCATAGAGGGTATATAGTATACCCTTCAGATTCCGAAATAAAAGAAAAAAAAAATAGAACGGCGTGGGCTGGTAGCCACGGTGCGAGGCCCTCGGCGCCAACCCAATGAGTCCTGCGCCAAAGCAAAACTCGCACCATACATTGGCGCTGGACAATCACGCGACGCCTCCAAACCCTCTAACCATGAGAGGGTGCTTTTGGGTTAATTTGGGGAAAAAGGCATAAATTTTTGCTATGACACAAAATTTGGGGATGAAGTTTATTTTCAAAAAGTCGGTATTCTTGACAAAAATTTAGACCAACGGGCGGAAATTCAAGGTGTTGCCAATTTGCCAAGAACCCCCCTAGAATTACCTTGGTTCCGCCATGAGTAATAGGCCAAAATCTTGCCCTATAACATCCGGATAATGGCCCACACCTTGTGCTCCAAGTGTTGGCAATAATTTTCTTTTATTTTTGTATATATCTTATTAGGAATGTTTAGCTGTTAGTTGTTTTTGAGTTAGTAATAGTGAAATGATTGAGAGACCTAAAGGGGTGACTAATTTTGTGCCTAACTGTATGTGGCACTTGTTTATTGGTCCGTGAATAAGTGGTTGCTCCACGCTCTCACATAAGTTTAGGCGTGTCAGTTTGTCATGTCAATCCATGCTCTAGTAGATAATAATGTTGTAGATCTAAATTGTTAACAACTTTTGAACATTCTGCTCGTTTGCCCTTGATATGAGTATAACAAAAGAAAATTGGGAATGAATACGGCTTTATTTATTTGTATGTTGAATGGTGTAGAGTAGATTTAGATAGGATGCCTAGGTGATAATTTGATTGATCGTTTACTCACTTTGATGTATTATACCTTAAAGCAATATTCGGATACTGTGCCTTCTATGTCACTTGCTATTAAACCAAAACTTTTTCGTTTAAGAGGATGTTTGGGTATGCTTATTTGAAGCGCTTATTAGCTTATTATATCGTCAGAACGCAATAAGCTGAAACACTTGTAACACAGTGCTTATTTGCTTTTTGAAGAGCGAAAGTAGGCTTTTTGAAAAGCACCTTGGAGTTGCGTTTTTGTATAAGCTATAAGTTCTAGACTAAGCAAGCCAAACACCATCTGAATCAGAGTATTTGGAAAAAGAAAAGGTGAAAGGGAAATATATAATTATTGTACTCAGTTATATTTTTATCTTATGATTCATTGTATGCTTATTCCATCGTATGTGAAATATTAGATTGCAGGGGTTCCAGGAGTGACAGAAACACTCTTCTTAACCAGACAGACTGCACTAGCTGAAGAAAAGAAGAAGTCGAATGCGCCTCCCAAGCTATATACCTGTGGCAGAGGTTGTCGAAGTTCCAAGGCTCATGCCCAACACCTTAACTCTGGGTCCCACACAACACTGGTGATCCAGGATGGTCATCTAACTCAGAACACAACAATAGTAAAGACACTTGCACCACATATGGTTAATAAGCTATCCAAAAATGAAGACGAATTAAATGATGTAAGTGACGGAAGCGATGGATGGGAGGAGATTGATGGAAGCGATGTGTGGGCCGAGTTTGATGGAAGTGATGAATGGGAGGAGGTTGACATAAGTGATGAACGGGAGGAGGATGAAGAAAACGGCAACTTGGTTGGTGACACGAATTATATGGTTATGGACGGAGTAGAATCTGACGAGGATATGAAAGAGGATGAAGTAGATCCGATTTGTTGCTTTATGTGTGACAAAGAGATTGAAACTATTGAAAGATGTATGCTTCATATACAGAAGTGTCATGGTTTTTTCATACCTGATGTCGAGTATCTTAAAGATCCACGAGGCTTTCTTAAGTATCTTGGACTTAAGGTATAACGACTTCGAATCTCTTTCGTTTTTCCTGTAATAGTTAACAAATGCTTATATTTCTCCCACTTGTCTTACTGTCATAATGCTTTTACAGGTGACACGTGATTACATGTGTTTGTATTGCAACATTGATTGCAAACCTTTCCGTAGTTTGGAAGCAGTTAGGAAGCACATGGTGGCAAAAGGTCATTGCAGAGTCCACTATGGTGACGGTGATGATGAGGAAGAAGGTGAATTAGACGAATTCTATGATTATAGCAGCAGGTATATATGATTGAGTCTGTTGTCTCTCAAATTTCATATACACAGCTCTGTTTCATATGCAGTTTTGCAACATGTGAAGTTAATAGAACATCATAGAACTGTAAACTGGAAACTATATGAGCTAATCAGGCAGAAAGCACTTTGCATATATGGCTCTATGATGTACTTCTACATCTAAATTGACAGTAACAGACGTGAACAAAAAGTGGCAATTCCCAGTCATCTGGTTTATTGGTTTAGTGCACAATTCACAAATGGTTGGCTGATATGATTTTCTTCTGTAATATAGTTACGTGGATGGAAATGGGAAGGCACTCGTTACTGCTGATGCAACTGATGATGGCATATCAACAAAAGCAATTGGTTCCAGGGAATATTTACGTTACTACCGTCAAAAACCACGCCCATCTGCAAATGGTGTTGCTGTTACAGCTGTCCTACCTGCAAGGTACAACCCATTGTATTTGATAGAAGTTTAAACCAAACATGATTTTAGCAATATAAAATGTGGTGTTGATTGTGAACGTGTGTATCTGCGTCATAGGAATAGGAACATGGGTTTGTCAACAGTGCAGTCGAAAGAGAACATGGTGAGGGTGAAGGTGATGAAGCAGATGAATCGGTCAGGGGTAGATGCTATGCGGGCTAAGATAGGCATGAAAAGCAATGTCATCCGTGATCTTCCTAAGAATGTTGCGTATTAAAAGTTTAGCCATAGAGTTCTTGTATTTTTTCTAACATGTTTCGCCAACATTTGTATGAACAGATCTTGATTATGAGAATTTGTGTTCTGTAAGCTTCTACCTGTCAAAAGTTTTTTCCCACTTTCCACACTAAACATATAGTCATTAAATTTTGTTAATCTGTCATTTCGCTAGTGAAAGTCGAGCACATTACATCCCTTCGTACTAACGCTATTATTTTATCTCCGGTATCTGTCAAAAGTCGAACAAAAGTCGAACGACATAAGACTTTGTTTCTTCAGTAGTCTTCTTCTTTTCACCATTACCACCTATCATCTTTTTTAAACCTCAGCCACTTACCATTTTCACCACCACCACAACCACCGTATGCTGCCGTGGCAACTAACATGGTCCCGGAGGGTTTGCGGGAATAATTTATCTATTATGTTGAGTGTTTGACTTTTACTAATGTAAGGATGTAGATTTTCAAAAGTTTTTGACAGAGATGTTTTGTGTAAAATTGACAAACCACATAAATGAGTTTAAGATCGAGCGTAATAGATATGAACCGGACCAAACTGAACATATATTGTCCCGGTCCATCATGGTTTGTTAGACCGGATTGGCCCGAAAATTGAAACCATACATAGATCGAACATTTTGATCCAGTTTTTGGTCTGATGTTTTCGACCAAATCAGTTTAGTCCGATCGAATCGTGATTGACCCTTATACCCGAAAGTATACAAGAGTTTTGTGAGCATACGTGTCACGAGACTTAAAACTAAACTTCTACCGCTAAACTATACTACCACACTCTAGCTTATTACAATATTAGAGAAAAAGTATCACAATTAGGGTTTACCCTCTTTACTTATGTCACCTCAGGTCATATCATCTCAACCAACTAAAACAAAAAACCAACTAAACATCTCTTCACTCACAACTAGTCTCTCTCCTTTTCACTTGGGTCCCACCAACTAAACACCCCCTCACAAAAAACCACGTGGGGCCCGTTTTTTTCTCTTTTTCCTCTCGTTGAAGACTGGCGAAGGGGAGCGGCCTGGGGGGGGGGGGGGGGGGAGGGCGGTGCCACCCTCTTCCATGACACCTTTTGCTCTTACAGACTTTTGATAATGATTTGCACTTTTTTTAAGCTAACAATTTTCCCTCGAGTCTAGATCATCTAAGTATTCTGCTGTATGGAAAGTAGGGGTGTCGAAAAGCTGACCCGAACCTAAACCCGAATAAGCCTATTCGGGTTGGGTCACTCGGGTCCAAAAACGTATTCGGGTCAATTCGGGTTGACCCGAATTGCCTCGAGTTCTAATTAGGCTCGAGTTCGGGTTTATATTTTTAGCCTTAACCTGACTTGACCCGAACCTGACCAACCCGACTTGACCCGAGTTTTTCTAACACATTTTACATTGTAAATACACTTAAACAAGTCAATTTTTAATTTTTTTACTTATACTCGGGTTGACCCGAACCCGAGTTGACCCGACCCGAATTGACCCGAACCCGACTGCCCCGAGTTCTAATTAGACTCGGGTTCGGGTATAATTTTTTTTAGTCTTGACCTGACTTGACCCGACCCGAATTGACTCGAACCCGGTTGACCCGACCCGATTCTCACCCCTAATGGAAAGTCATTTTGTTACCTTTGTGCGTCAATTTATCGCTGAATGCATTTTTAGGACTAAGTTTTGACCAGTTTTCTGCACAAGTCTCCTCAACGCAATCTACTTTTTTAACGGCCACGTTTTTATAACATAAAAACCTCACAAAAGAAGAAGAAAACAACCAAAAATAGCATATCGACAAGTGGAATATCTGCGAAAAGAAAAATCACAAGGTAAGAAAATAACCAAACAACCTACAAAAGAGAAAAGAACCAAGCTATATCACTTAATACAAGATAGAAAATGGATTAGACTTCATGTGATCCAATCGATAGAACTCTTAATTCATCTGCTCGAAATCCAAAGCAATGATAACACTTGGGCTTGAATGGGTCAAACGGTATAAACACAAATGCGGAAGCAAACCTTCGTTTGACCACATTTACGCAAGTCTCTGTATGAACCTATGAGGAAGTAACCAAATAAGGTAACCTTAAAGCAACTCTAATCAGCCACCCAATCAATAACAAACCAACTAATAATCAGCAGGTAGTAAAGTAATAAAACACACAACAAGAACACCAAACTTTTAACGTGGAAAACCCCAAAGTGGGTAAAAAACACGGGAGCAAGAAAGAGAAAAATTCTTGTTTTTTAAACCTCGTGCCGCTTAAATCACTATGAACCAAGAGATACAAGTCTTTCCTAGTTTACACTAGAGGCATACAACCAACAATATGATACAAACAAAGAACAAAGAAAGATAGATATCACCAAGAACTAGGAATATGACGCGAGCTGCCTGGGCACAACACCAAGACTTCCAGGCCTCCAAATCAATATTCCTACGGTCAAAACCTTGCTTTATATATAAAGAAGCCACAGCCCAAAGACCGTTACGATCCAACGGTGTAAAGTCCGGCGATCAGCGTAACACTTGGCGCTGCTGGGTGATAAACAACTCCGAACCTCTTTTATCTTTATTTCTCTCACTTCTCTCTTGGATAACCTTATCTTCAGAAAATCTGAATATATATACACCTTTTGATAGAGTTAATGAACCCAAGATGGACCTCTAAGATGTTGGGCTCTCAAATAGCTAGTATTAGAGGTGGCAAATCTTACCCATTTTGATACATATGGGCACTTTTTGCCCATTTTCCAAAAAAGATGGGGCACTTTTTGCCCATTATTTATAATGAATGGGCTAAACGGGCGCATATGTAAGAAACTAAATGTGCTTAACGGGCGCACTTGTAAAATACAAATTAGTATACTCGACGAATATTTTTTATTAAATTTTTTATCACGCCTTTCAAACAAGTTTTTTATTTTTTTATTTGTAGGTTTTTATATGTTTTTTTTTCCTTTTTTAGCTTGCGTCCGTTTAACCCACCCGTTTCGCCCGTGCCTGTTTAGCCCGCGCCCGTTTAACCCGCCACCCGTTGCCCGTTTAGCCCGTCGCCCGCCTATTTTGACACCTCTAGATAGTATCCATACAAAGTACTCCAAATGGTCAAAGTACCCCAAACTGAAGTACTCCAAAAACTGAAGAAAGTACTCCAGTTTTCAGCATTGAAGAATTCTGGCAACACTAACTTATTCTTAATCCAAATTGACTAAGAAAATAGCTAGTTAGCAATTGTCTTGGAATGATCTTTTTGGATGGAATTTGTAAACAGTTGCATATTTTGTGAAAATGAATTGCTAGCTAGTAGTAGCAGTTATTGGAAACATTTTAGGCATATGTTATTTGGTTGAATAATGGATGAATTTTGTTATCATTTTGTTACTTTAAGCTTCTACTTGAATTAAAATGCTTGCTAGTTTTCAAGCTTACTGTGACTTTAGTATGGTTTTTAATAACTCATGACATACTTGTTCCATCAATATAGCCTTCTGATATAGCTAAACGAAAATAAATTGTTATTTTGTAAATAAGTAAATAGTAGTTTTCCGTTCCAAATTAGTGGTGTAATATTAGTTAACATGTATGACCCGATAATCCGATAAGCCTGACCCGATAACCCGATAGACCCAAACCGATAACCTGAATCCTTATAGGATCGGGTTGCGGGTAAGTTTTTGTTTTATGAAAACCCGATAAGACCTGATCCGATAAGGCTCAAATCCGACCCGATAACCCGAATTACACCCCTAGCTAGTTAGCAATTGTCTTGGAATGTTCTTTTTGGATGGAATTTGCAAATAGTTGCATCTTCTGTGAAAATGAATTGCTAGCTAGTAGTAGCAGTTATTGGAAACATTTTGACATATTTTATTTGGTTGAAAACTAGATGAATCTTATTATCATTTTGCTACTTTAAGCTTCTATTTGAATTAAAAAAGGCTTGCCAGTTTTCAAGCTTACTGTGACTTTAGTGTGGTTTTTAATCACTCATGACATACTTGTTCCACCATATAGCCTTCTGATATAACCTAACGAAAATGAATTGTTATTTTGTAAATAAGTAACTAGTAGTTTTCCGTTGCAAATTAGCGGTGTAATATTAGTTAACATGTATGACCCGATAACCCGATAAGCACGATCCGATAAACCCGATAGACCCAAACCCGATAACCCAAATCCTTATAGGATCGGCTTGCGGGTAAGTTTTTGTTTTATGAAAACCCGATCTGATAAGGCTCAGATCCGACCCGATAACCCGAATAACACCCCTACATACAACATGTACGGATTTTATTGGGCTTTCAAGGTTAGTGTATTTTTTCAAAATTGTTTATTTAAGTTTATCAGTTTCGTAAATATAAATGTTAATATAAATACATATTTGGATTTTGGAGACTTTCCCAAAGAGCACAGTATGGTGGTTAAAAAATGAGAATGTAATTCCACGCGGTATAGCTTGGACAAGATTACCAAAATTTGGGAAATCCGATCATTCGAGTTTCTTTGGCTCGGGAATGAGATTAGACTTTGTTATATTATTATTCTTAATTAATGTTATATGTTATTAGTAATGTATACATATAATGTCTTTTGTTAATTAATGTTTACAAATATGTTCCACGAATCAATCCCAAATGATGGACTATCTGCTACGGATATATATCTTAGCAAAGATTGGCTAATTGATAGTGTTGACTTCATTGCAAGTTTGGTTGAAAGACATATTCATTTTGGTCAAGGTGTTAACTGGAATGACCAACAACCAAAGGTAGCTGAGTTACATGATGATGTAGACAAACAAGGTGTTAAAGAAAAAAATATTGCAGAAGGAACTTTTGAATATGACATACCATGCAATGGAAGTGTTGTTTAATAAAGTACTGTTGTTATTGACGAGGTTGTTGCTGAGTTGCATTCCCTTCGGAAGCAAGTAACTTTGTTAGAGGCTAGAAAGACAAGTCTTCATGAAGAACTAGAAGTTGTTAAATCTCGACTATTCGCCTTAAAAAACTTTGTTGAGTTTCTCTATAGAAGTAATATGAATGTACAACAAGGGAAAATGTTTCCAAACACACATAAAGCTAAATCCGTTATCAATCTAGAAGGTTGTTTACCCAATGAAAATAATGATAACAATGCCACCTCACCAATTTAAACTTCCCCTGATGTTGTTGGTGCTAACCCTACTCGTGGTATGGATGTGGATGAGAAAGTTTTTCATGGTGAATATGAAGATTCACATACATGTCATCGGAGTTTCGGCCTTTTAATCAAAGCATGTGTTGTTACCCCAAAACAACCGAATATGGATGTTCTTGAAAGGGAAGTTAAAGTACCCGTGACAATGCCAATGAATCCAAACCAATTAATTACTTCCAACATATCAGTACGTATTCAATATACTTATTATTCATTATGTTATTTGGTTTATATTAGATTTAGGTTGCTTTGTAAAACATATAAACAAAATTTTCAGGAAGTGGAATTTACTGACGATTACAAGTTGCTATTTAATGACGACGTTGATGAAGTGAAAATTTCTTTGGATTATATGGAAGTAGAAAAGGAAGTCGAGAAGTTGGTTGATAAGAAGATTGTATCCGAGTTGCATAATTCTAACGTGTTGTTGCATTTTGAAAGATAATAATTAAGAACCTTTAGTATTGGCAATCCGATAATTTGTGTTGATGTTGAAAATTTTGATTGGTGTTATGTTATATATTAATATTACTAGCCATTGCAGAACTGTTTCCAACAGCTGAGCATAGATTATGTGTTAGACACATTTATGAAAATATGAAGAAGAAACACAAAAACAAGAAATTTAAGGAGCTTATTTGAAACTGTGTAAGGGCATCAACAATAGCTCAGTTGGAGGAAACAATAGATCAAGTAAAAGTAGTCGACCCTAAAGTTTGTGAGTAGTTAAAAAAGATTCCTTCAACATCATGGTGTAGGGCACATTTCTTAGGTATGTTTATAATTTTATTACTTGACTGTTTATATTAGGTGTGTTTGTTTGGTTGGTTGCATATGCAATTTACAATGTTATTACTTGACTACTTATAATATATGTGACGTTCAGGTAGTACTAAGTGCGATATCATGCTGAACAACATATGTGAAGCTTTTAACAGTAAGTTGATGGATGGTCGAGATATGCCAATCATTGGGTGTTTGGAATACATAAGGGGCATCTTATGAAGATAATTGTAAATGTGCAGCAAGTGATAGATAAAAGTATTGTTTTGCTAACCCCAACTACGGCGCGTATTTTTGACTATATTAAGGCCTCTGCAAATGATTATAGTGTTCTTTATAATAGGGGAATCATAACAGTGTAAAGGACCTAATGACTAGTGTGTTGTGAAGCTCTAACTTTAAGCAATGTGGTTGTAGGAGATGGGAGTTAATTGGCATACCATGTAGGCATGTTGTTGCAGCATTGAACAAGAGGGCAAATCATGGAGAATCTGTTGGGATACCAGAGAAATGGGTGGCACCATGTTATTGGTTGAAGACAAGAAAGGGGACGTATCAATATAAGGTTAAACCTGTTAGTGGTTGCAGTTTCTGGCGAAGATGCAGGATCTCGAGTCTGTTACTACCTTCGCATTATCATGTTCCTATAGGTAGACCAAAGAAGAAGAGAAGAATTTTCAAGGATGAAGCTGTTGTAGAGGCTACAAAGAAAATTGCTAAGACAAGAAAGATCATCCGGATGACTTGCAGCAAGTATAAAGGAGAGGGTCATAATAAGAGAGGGTGTACTAGTGGAAGTTCAGGCCAAGGAGCAACAAACAATCAAAGACCAAGCCAAGGAGTCTCAGATAGTGAGTCAATGACATCACAAACAACTCAACCAATGATATTTTTGTATAATACTAGCATGGTATCCGTAAATGCGACGACGAATACCCAATGATATTTTTTTGGCAATAAAATTAGTGTTAAAGTGTAAAAATTTGAATCAAAATAAATAAAAATAAAAAAGTAATGTTTTTTTGTATATATATTAAAATTTATGATTAACTAAAAAGAATAAAAATTTTAAAAATATGATAAAATTAAATTATAAAAAAATAAATAGATTAAAGATGCTTGAATTTAAAAATAAAAATATATTTTTAACAATCTGTTAGAAAATTGTTATAAAAATTTATTAAAAATAAATAAATAATCAAAATTACAAGTTTATTTTAAAATTAAGTTTGGATTAAAAATATGAATATATTTAAGGTAACTTAAAGTGAAACCCAAATGAAGCCCAATTTGTGAATCTTTGGTACCTTATATCCGTCCTAAATTTATAGTCATTAGATACTTAATAATAGAGGGGAATCACGTTTCCCTAGGAACAGTGACCCCCTCACAATCTCATTTGTTTACTCTTTCTCTCATTTGTTTATTCTTTCATCACACACACATATCACAAACTCATCATTGTGTATCTCTCACTCAAACCTAACCCACTTCTCTCTCACACAATGATCGGAGTTTATACTTTTGATCGGATCTTGATCCAACACTTCTCTCTTACATAATGAAGACCGATTATTGGATTGGTAGCGAGTATCTTCGAAAAACAAATCCATTCATATGAAGACCGATTATTGGATTGGCAGCGGATTATCTTCGATTGCATCTAAGAGGTTCGGTCTGTTCCGATTTTTTTGAAAAAAAATATGATTTAGGTTTTTTTTGTTACTTTTGTGATTTCTTAATCTGATACTGTATTTATTTTCTTGGTGGTTTTTTGGATTGCATTTTTTCCCTACCTCATGCCTTTGTTTGAGGTAAGTACATATTAAACTTGAAAATTATGGTTACAACTTGTATTTTCAGTTTATTAAAGATATGAATGAGGCTTATATTCATTTTAAGAGGATCCTATTGATCAATGGAAGCTTTGTGAAGAGTTTGTTGTTGTTCAGTTCATTCCAAGTAGAAGTTAAGAAGATTGTAGCAGTTTTGTAGCAGTGGTTTGATTTGGTTCAGAAAAAGCTGTTGGAGGTGATAGAATGGTGTTTGGTGATGATATTATGGTGTTTGATAGAATTGAGTTGGTTCAGCACCACACTCCTTCATCAAAGGAGGCCTAAGCTCACAAGTTTGCATAATTCTGTTTTTAAATTCCACTTAAAAGTTGAATGCATGCTCAATTCTAGTGTAATTCTTCTCTGCTGCTCTCATCATGTGTTCTGTACTTGTTTTTAGCATAATTGGTTTGATTTGACTGCTTGTTGGTAGTTTTATAGCTTCTAGTTTGATTTTACTTGATACTGTCCTTTATTTCATCACTTAAGTGCTTGTTATTGCATTTTGTGGTTTAACCTGTTTACAAGTCTGTTCTTAGTCTTAAAACCTTTCATTTTGCTCATCAAACAAGTGTTGATATCAGTCTTTGTTCACTTCAATCATTTACTAAAAATTCCTTTATAAAAGTTCATAACAGATTAGTTAACTAGTGTTTGGATTTGCATGACTTTTGCTTTTCAAGTGTGTTGAATCTGTTAATCTTTGCTTGTTCTTGGTTAGTATACTTTTGGAAACATTTCTGTTCAAGTTTGTGGTCAAAGTACAAGTCAAACAGGCAATTGGTCATGAAATAGTTTGGGTTCAAGTTCTTGTTATAGTTCATCAGAAAACTAGCTATTTTAAATCCATTGTAATCTGTTCATTTCTTAACCAAAATTCTTGAAACCAGTTTCTATTAGTCTCTTAACATCCAAAGATTACTTCCGTAAAAGGAATTTCTACAGTATTCATAATTCAGCTAGAAATCAGCTTTTGAATAAGCACATAGGCAAATGCAAGTTTCTGTAATATTAGAGTGAACTATTTTCTTGTATTGACAAATCCACTTCATAAAACCTGTGATTTTCTTTCATATTCTTGTTTAGAAACTTGTGTTTAGTAGATTTTGAACTTTTGAGCTTTTTCAACTTTTGGTCAACAAAAGTCAAATAAGCTAGGTTTCAGCTTAATTCCATTTTTCTGCTTATTCACTTGATCATTTTCCAAAAGGAAAGACATTCCATACTCATAAAAAGCTGTTTAACAAGATTAGGCTTAAAAATCTGAAAGTGCATGTCTGGATTTTCATTTAGCTTATACATGGCTTATTGGTTTGAGCTTATTTGAGTTTCATTGAGTTTTAAGCCATTTCCTTATATAGGTCTAGCTTATTTTCGATTTTAAGTCGTTTGAAACTTGTTTGAGCTTATTTGGTTCAGTATTAAGCTCAAACGAGCTTATTTCTTGTTTGATACCCGTTTTTGATAAATAGTTCCTTTAAATTGCATTTTGGTCCTCATTGTTTGTTAATGTTTGCATTGTGGTCTAAACTTGCTAGTTATTAGGGTTTGCAAATTTTAAGTCCTAAACTTTTAGTTAATTGTCATTTTCAGTTAGTTAGTTTACAGGTTTGTTACATTTAGTTAGAAAGTTGTTAGAATTTACATATTTGGTCCTTTAACTTTCTAGAATTTACATTTCAAGCTTAGAACTTTCATTTACTTAAATTTTTGATGGGAGAATCATTATTACCAAGGAAGTTGGACTCAAATTCCTCCAAGAGGAAATCACTCTCTCCAAAAGGTGTTAAGGAGGGAGCAATTGAGGCCACGGTCTCAACATGGGGCATATCTTCACTATTACTCTTGCAAGCGTCATGGAAATGCTCATCACACACCTCATCTAGTACATCAACTATGTTAATGGTTTCACAAGCTTTAGACTTCTTAATCACTTTATCATCACACACTTTTCCTAACTTAAACACCACTTTTTCATCCTCTACTCTCATGATTAATTCTCCCTCCGCCACATCTATTAGAGTACGACCCGTTCTCAAGAATGGTCTACCAACAATCAAAGGAACTCTCGGATCCATGTCATAATCAACCACTACAAAGTCGACCGGAAAGGTAAACTTATCCACACCTACAAACACATCCTCCACGATACCTACCGGGTAAGCTATGGTACGGTTGGATAACTCAAGTGTCATCCTAGTGGGAGTGAGCTCGGGAAGAGAGAGTTTTTTCCAAACCGATAAAGGCATGAGATTTATGCTTTCCCCTAGATCTGCCAATGCCATGCAATTTTCCACCTCGGGAAAATTACAAGGGATCAAAAAATGCCCCGGACTTCCAAGTTTTGTAGATAAGGTTTTGAGTAACACGGCGAAACAATTTTCATTAAGGGATGTGTTGGGCAAATCAACCAATTTTTCCTTGTTGGAAAGTAGATCCTTGAACATCTTAGCAAATTTTGGCATGTAAGCAAGAGCTTCCGCAAAGGAGATGTTTATGTTGAGTTGCTTGAACATCCTTAAGAAATTTGAGACTTGTATATCATCCTTGTTTTTTAATTTGTCCTTTTTCAATCTTGAAGGGTAAGGAAGATTTGGTTTAGGTGTAGGTGGAGTAGGTGTTGTAGTGGAAGATTTTTCTTTATTAGCTTCTTCATTGGGAGTTGTGGAAGGTAAAGAAGAAGTGAGTATAGGTTGAGAAGGTGTTGGTTATGAAGTAGTAGATCTTGGAGGTGGTGAAGAAGATGTAGAAGGCTTATCACAAGTGGGAACCAAAGTATGCTTAGCAATAGAAGGTGTAGGAGGTGAAGGATCATTAGTCATTTTTCCACTCCTTGTTGTAATAGCATTGACATTTGCCCTCGGGTTTGTTTGTGTGTTAGATGGTAAAGCCCCTTGTGATCTTTGATTAAATGCCATTAAAAGCCTCTTAGTTTGCTCCTCCATTGTGAGTTTCATTTGCTCTTGCATTCTTTTCTCACTTTCACGGATTCTCCTCTCAACATACTCATGATTATCATATGGTACATATCCTTGATTTTGAATTTGAGGGTATCCTTGATTTGGGAAGGTTGATGGTGGGTGAAATCCTTGATTGGGTGGATGAAAATTATTTCCTTGATTTTGAAAGGTGTTAGGTGCCTTGTAATTGTTCCCTTGGTATTGTGGTCTTGGACCTTGGGTTCTTTGTAACAATTGAGGTGGATTGGGTTGAGTAATGGTGGGTGGATGGGGTGGGAATCCCGGTGGAGCAAGGTAGTTTTGAGACTTGTAAGAAAGGTTATTTGGATTTATGTTGGGTTTGAAATGTTCTCGATGTTCTTCTTGGTAAGCATAACACTCCCCTTGATAACCCTGCACCTTATCACATTGTTGGTAAGAATGGGAACCTCCACAAGTCTCACATGAAAGGGTAATAGCATGCACATCATTGGTGGAATTGTTCAAGGAAAGGCCCTTAATGGCTTGGATCAAATCTTGACTTGCCTTAAGATGCATCTCATGATCCCTATCTATTCTTTAAAGTATTTCTTGGTGACTCTTGAGAAATTGGTTATCACAAGGTGTTTGAGAATTATTTTCGATAACATGAACCCTTTCTTCAAATTGAGTGTTAGTTTGCACCATTGCTTTGGTCTCAATAATATCCCAAGCTTCTTGAATGGATTTAGCAAGAATATTTCCACCCGCGGAAGCATTAAGTGAATCTTGGTGGTGTGGTCTAAATCCATCATAGAAAGTATTGATTTGGTGAACTTCATCGAATCCATGGTTTGGGCATCTCCTAAATAACTCCTTATACTCCTCCCAAGCATCACTAAAGGTTTGACTAGGTTTTTGTTGAAAGCCTATAATTAAGTTCCTCAAAGCCGTGGTCTTAGACGGGGGAAAGAACTTGTTCAAAAACTTCTTAGTGAAACCATCCCATGTGGTAATGCTCTCGGGTGGTTGTGTATCTAACCAATGCTTAGCATGACCCTCTAGTGAAAATTTTACCAATATCAACTTAATGGCATCATGGGGAACTCCATTGTACTTAATGGTGTTGCAAAGAGCAAGAAATTTCTTAAGGTGATCATGAGGATTATCATTCTTGTTCCCAAAAAATGGTGTGTTTGAAACCAAGTTAATCATGGATGTTTTTAGCTCAAATGTGTTTGCGAGAATATCGGGTATCTTGATAGCATCGTCATATCCTTGCACATTGGATTGCAAGTGCTCCATCAAAGGTCGAGTGTCAACTCCAGCATGGCTTCTTGTGGTGTGTGGATCAAAGCAAGATTCTCTGGATCGGCTTGATGGACGGTGGTGTTCCGACTCTTTCTCTTTTTCTTCCTTTTCGGAGGAAGGGGTTGTACACCAATCAGTATTTGTGCACGCCCGCGAGTGAGCATGCAACTCAATACAATGAATGAGAGAGAAGCTCTCGTTCGACTTTGAAGAATAAAGGATTATCCTATTCGAGATTCAATATGAAATATCCACAAGAAAGAATAATATATGTAATTACTTCTTGGGTGCAAGACCCCCAATCAAGCCTTCCTCCTTAGAATACGCACTAGTGAAAGGGGGGTTAGGTGGCGTGAAGCACTTAAGTACCTATTGACCCTTAGATGACATTTTATAGCACATCGCCTTTCTATTCACTTTGTAGTTTGTATTCTTCGAATTATTGCCTATTGGAAGTATTTGTCTATTCTTGCTTTATTGAATTTGATCGATACACGTGTCAAGGACCGGAATGCCCCCTAACACGGTGTATTGCCTTGGCAATACTTATGTAAGATATGTGTATTGGTTGTTCTTATACGTATACGTTTTACATATAATAATATAGAGAAAATATTTTTGTATTTATTGAGGTTTTTTAAAGAAAATACTATTTGTACATAAAAACTGAGGAAATCCAATAATATATATTTTTGGGTGCAATCTCTTAGGAAAAAGATTGCTTTTTGAATTTTTATTATTTTTTTTGGTCAATTCTTTAGGAAAAGAATTGTTTTTGTTATTTTTTAGTTTTTATATTTTTATATTTTTGATTTTTTTATGTTTTTGATTTATGATACGTAAAAATAACGTTCACGAGGTGAACGGATCACAAAAGCCAATGAAAACCGTCAATCGATAGTCTCTCGTAAAGTCAAAGAACCGGCAGCGGCGCCATTTGAAATTGAGTATATTGAAGTCCGTTTCTCTCGATTCTTAACCAATTGAAAGTCCTAACAATCTCAAGTTTATTATCGTTTTTGGTTGATATGGTGTCTTTGGATATTGTATTTCTATTTAACCAAGCACGCAAAAATGGTGAAAAATATTAAGCTACGTAACCGTAAAATACTTAGAAATTACCAATTAATATTCACAAAAGGACAAAATTGTAAAAGCATAAAAGTAATGTGCCAAAAATGTAAGTAAATGAAAGTTCTAAGCTTGAAATGTAAATTCCAGAAAGTTAAAGGACCAAATAGGTAAATTCTAACAACTTTCTAACTAAATGTAACAAACTTGTAAACTAACTAACTAAAAATGACAATTAACTAAAAGTTTAGGACTTAAAATTCGCAAACCCTAATAACTAGCAAGTTTAGACCACAATGCAAACAGTAACAAACAATGAGGACCAAAATGCAATTTAAAGGAACTATTTATCAAAAACGGGCATCAAACAAGAAATAAGCTCGTTTGAGCTTAATACTGAACCAAATAAGCTCAAACAAGTTTCAAACGACTTAAAATCGAAAATAAGCTAGACCTATTTAAGGAAATGGCTTAAAACTCAATGAAACTCAAATAAGCTCAAACCAATAAGCCATGAATAAGCTAAATGAAAATCCAGACATGCACTTTCAGATTTTTAAGCTCAATCTTGTTAAACAGCTTATTGTGAGTATGGAATGTCTTTCCTTTTGGAAAATGATCAAGTGAATAAGCAGAAAAATGGAATTAAGCTGAAACCTATCTTATTTGACTTTTGTTGACCAAAAGTTGAAAAAGCTCAAAAGTTCAAAATCTACTAAACACAAGTTTCTAAACAAGAATATGAAAGAAAATCACAGGTTTTATGAAGTGGATTTGTCAATACAAGAAAACAGTTCACTCTAATATTATAGAAACTTGCATTTGCCTATGTGCTTATTCAAAAGTTAATTTCTAGCTGAATTATGAATACTGTAGAAATTCCTTTTACAGAAGTAATCTTTGGATGTTAAGAGACTAATAGAAACTGGTTTCAAGAATTTTGGTTAAGAAATGAACAGATTACAATGGATTGAAAATAGCTAGTTTTCTAATGAACTATAACAAGAACTTGAACCCAAACTATTTCATGACCAATTGCCTGTTTGACTTGTACTTTGACCACAAACTTGAAAAGAAATGTTTCCAAAAGTATATTAACCAAGAACAAGCAAAGATTAACAGATTCAACACACTTGAAAAGCAAAAGTCATGCAGATCCAAACACTAGTTAACTAATCTGTTATGAACTTTTATAAAGGAAATTTTAGTAAATGATTGAAGTGAACAAAGACTGATATCAACACTTGTTTAATGAGAAAAATGAAAGGTTTTAAGACTAAGAATAGACTTGTAAACAAGTTAAAGCCCAAAATGCAATAACAAGCACTTAACTGATGAAATAAAGGACAGTATCAAGTAAAATCAAACTAGAAGCTATAAAACTACCAACAAGCAGTCAAATCAAACCAATTATGCTAAAACAAGTACACAACACATGATCGGAGCAGCATAGAAGAATTACACTAGAATTGAGCATGCATTCAACTTTTAAGTGGAATTTAAAAACAGAATTATGCAAACTTGTGAGCTTGGGCCTCCTTTGATGGAGGAGTATGGTGCTGAACCAACTTAATTCTATAAAAACACCATAGTATCATCACCAAACACCATTCTATCACCTCCAACAGCTTTTTCTGAACCAAATCAAACCACTGCTACAAAACTGCTACAATCTTCTTAACTTCTACTTGGAATGAAACGAACAGCAACAAACTCTTCATAAAGCTTCCATTGATCAATGGTGATCAATAGAAACTTAGAACAGTAACAGAAATGTGATGAACAGAATGAAGATTGAAGAAGGAATTGTGAATTTTTATTAATGAAGGTAAAAGTTGTTACAAAAGGTAGGTAAATCTGTTATAACTACTAACAAACTCAAGAGGTTGTCAAGCTCTTGAGTTGCTAACTAAACTATAACAGAATTGAAGAAGAAAGGAAATTGTGTGTGTTTTTCACACTTTTTCTACATGTACAAAATGAAAGCCTAGATGCCTATTTATAGAGGTTGGATGAAGTGCAGGGGATGTCAGTGACGTGTTCCCACCAATTAGAAGTTGCTAGGTGTCCTCAGACTCTTGATTGATACTAGCCGTTATGAACTTGAATTTGGGCTTCTCTTCTTGGTTGACTTTCAGGCTAATTAAGTGAGTGGGTTGAATTCGTCATCCAAAAATGAACACTTTTCATGTAGAAACTTTTTCATGAAACTCATTGTAGAGGAATCTCTGTTCTAGGCTCGTTTGAAGAAAGAGATGATACGTGGCACTCTGTGGTTGGTTGAATATGTGTCACACGGATTGTTATCTAAAACTGGATAAAGAATTATTGCATGGCGTTTTCTTATTGGCCAAAAATTGAGATAGTGGGAGCACTGTGTAGATACGGCTCATTTATTGAGCTGGTGAGCTGGCCACTTTGTTGGCAATCCATGTTTCATTTTTCAAGCAATGTGATTGGTCCATAGCATGATAAACACGGATCATGTCCAATCTTGGAGACTTTTTGACACTTTCAACCCCTTAACTTTGGCAGAATATCAAAGTAAGCTAAAATCTTCATTCCAATGACATTTTCAGTCCTTCAACTTGCATACTTGTTTATTTTGGCCCTTTGACTTGGTTGACTTTAGAATTGACCAGGTTTGACTTGAATCTTGACTTTGACCAAATAGCACTTTAAGTCCCTCAACTTTAGAATGTTGTCAAAATAGGTCCTTCATCTTCAAAGTCTTGTCATCTTTGATCCTTCTTTGTCTTTTTCATCACAAATAAGCTTGATTTCTTCTTGTTTGCTTGAAAATGTATCCATGTTACCTATTAAGGCACAAACACAAAACATACCACATAATTCCGCTTTATAACACAAACGTTAGGTATTTTTCATGTGTTTTAGGGTGATTTGTTGATTAATTGATATGAGATTTTGCTCATATCACCTATTACGAGTCTCGATGGGTTTGATTAAAGTTAATATCATCCACACCTTTGGTCCGGCAACTTATTATTGTTCCAGCCAAGGCGGATGTATCGGGTTTGATTAAGTTTACCCTCATACTTGCATACTTTTATTTCTGAGTTTGAATGTTACTTGGTTTGCTGATAATTTTGTTTGCTACAAACTGATAACTACGTGGTGCCATCTGATATAGGGCTTCGAATTTTAGTGGTTAAGTAATAAGCACTTACGGATATGCATATGTTGTATAAGATCTAACCAACCATCTCATTTTTTAGATTAAATCTTTTTGATTATTTTTGGCAGGTGCTGATTTTTAGGACTAAAGAAAACATTTGTTTCCAACATGCTGGCTGAGTGGTCTATTATCTATTTAGTTGTTGAAATTCTTGGGGCCAATAGAGGCTGCCATTTCAGGGGTAGTCAGTCCCACGAATTGAGGCGATGATGACCAATAATGGTCGAGGAGACAATCGAGACCACCCGCATCTTGGCAGGGCAGCCTCTTACGGCTGCAGCCATGGCGGGCGTGTCCCCTTTCTCCTTTATTATGCTTTATTTGAGCCAAAAAATAATAAACGAACGGTGGGTAACACACGAATGTGTGTGGACTGCATATTGAGCACCAAAAATGCGTTATGAATATGCGACGTGTACAAGGGATAATATAAATGTATTTTTTTTTTGCTACGATGATCAATAGAGCGAGTCAAGATCGCCCACATCTTGGTTTACGGTTGCAGCCATGGAGGCATATCCGCTTTTTCATTCGGTATGCGTTTTATGTTATGCCTTTCCTTAGTTTATAAACATCTTGGCTACAGTGATTATTTATAATATTCGTTCCCCAAACATTATATTATCCTATATACACGTGCCACATTAGTAACTGTCCGTTTGTTCACCACGACCGTTGCCCCTAGCCTTTGACGGGTTGGTGACGGTCAGATTTATGTGTGTGTTATCAACAGTAACATATAATCCATTGATAATCCTATGTGGAACTGATTCAGATTGTTGTATGCTTTGTTGTATGCTACTGATGTTGTGACCAACTGACGTATTCAGGCGATGATGACCAATAATGGCCAAGGAGATAATCGAGACCACCCGCATCTTGGCAGGGCAGCTTCTTACGGTTGCAGCCATGGCGGGTGTGTCCCCTTTCTCCTTTAATATGCCTTATGTGAGCCAAAAAATAATAAAATGAATTATAGGTAACACACGTATGTGTGTGGATCGCATACTAAAAGAAAATATGCAATAAGCTATGCATTTCTTTGATGTTAAATTTGGGGAGGTAATTGCAGGATTTGAGATTGTTATACCATCGGGTCTACAAGTTTTTCATGGGGGGTTATGATATGCACAGTGATGAGTTTGTGAGATGGGTTAATAAAAAATTGGGAGAGGAGTGTATGTGTGTGTGATGAAAGAATAAACAAATGAGATTATGAGGGGGTCACTGTTCCTAGGAGAACGTGATTCCCCTCTATTATTATAGATACAATAGAGCGAGTCAAGATCGCCCGCATCTTGGTTTATGGTTGCAGCCATGGAGGCATATCTGCTTTTTCCTTCGGTATGTGTTTTATGTTATGCCTTTCATTAGTTTATAAACAGCTTGGCTACAATGATTAATTTTAATATTCGTTCCCCAAACATTATATTATCCTATATACACGTGCCACATTAGTAACCGTTCGTTTGTTCACCACGACCGTTGCCCCTAGCCTTTGACGGGTTGGTGACGGTCAGATTTATGTGTGTGTTATCAACAGTGACATATAATCCATTGATAATCCTATGTGGAACTGATTCAGATTGCTGTATGCTACTGATGTTGTGACCATGTGACGTATTCAGGCGATGATGACCAATAATGGCCAAGGAGACAATCGAGACCACCCGCATCTTGGCAGGGCAGCCTCTTACAGTTGCAGCCATGGCGGGTGTGTCCCCTTTCTCCTTTAATATGCCTTATCTGCGCCAAAAAATAATAAAATGAATTATGGGTAACGCACGTATGTGTGTGGACCGCATACTGAAAGAAAATATGCAATAAGCTATGCATTTCTTTGATGTTAAATTTGCGGAGGTAATTGCACGATTTGAGATTGTTATACCATCGAGTTTACAAGTTTTTCATGGGGGTTATTTCAGCAATAAATTGTATAGACGTAGCTTTAATGGTACATAAAAATTAGATTCCTCTCCTCTTCATGTTCAGCGGCTGAGAAGAGGCACATCAGGTAATATTTTTTTCATTTTTCCTTCAACGAAAAAAATAAATGATTCTAATATAAATAACGTTCACACTTATATATGTCTTCGTGCTTCTTGACAGGAATTTTACTTGCGAGTATTGTTGATAGTGCCTTACAAAACCATGTTTGTCAGTTCCTCGAATCAGATAGCATTAAAAGACAAGGTGAAAAACCGTTTCCTACATTTCGCTACAAAAGGGGTGTTTGGCTGCGGTTAAACCAGGAACCAAACACCCCTTCTGTTGCAAAACATTTTCAGCTGCAAAAAGAGGTGTTTGGATGTTGTTAAACTAGGAACCAAAACGTCCCTTCTGCTGCAAAACATAAGGTAAAATAAAGTTCGCTACACGCACATTTTATTATCTTCCATGTTCTTAGCAGGTCAAGTTTATAACCTTCATGGCAGGAATACGACTTTTTAGGTCGACCACTTCAAATTTGTTAATATGTGGATTCCGTTTCCGAATCTTACGATCTTAGTTTTTTGTAATTAGAAATTGAACGGCGATTTGAGGTGCAGGTGCTATATGAAGGTGTTGGTGGTATTCCACGTTTCTAAATGAATGCCAAATTGCTAAGACGGACGCAAAAGATGCGAATTTACATAGTTGAGGTAACTGAATGCATCCTCAGAAATCAGATTAGTCACTTTGTATAAACTTAAGATAAAACTCAAACTACGGTATTCTTATTGTGCCATACATTTATTATGATGCTAAGTAAGTGTGGATGGACATTGCAGGCGCAAATGAGTGCCAAATGAGAAGTAAAGATCGCAGATATTTGCCAACATGGAAGTGAGGTATAAATCTTCAACCACTTTTCAACACAGCCAGCATGAAACTTACGTAAATGTTTCTTAGATTTAACTCATTTCATAAGTTGATAGAACAATTTTGATAGGGATTCATTACGGTAGTTATGGTTTGCATGTTTTGCATAATCTAACACAAATAGTCGGCACAATATGGGTTGTAGAATGAGCGAGTCATTTTACATGTTAAAAGGGGACCGATCAAAGTGGGTGGGTACTTTTTAGTATTGGTCCGAGTCAATCTGAAATACCTTTATCCAACTGAAAGTCCCTAATCAATGCTAGAAACACTAAACTATCAACACAAGTAAATACTTTTCAAACGTAATACTTATTATTGTATAATAAAGAATTACAAGTGTTATGGATAACACCGTTTGATGACAATGTGTTGTGCACACCTTGAACAACTAAATAACCTAACTTATGAATACAGTCACAGCTGTTAGATTCAATAAGTTCTACGCATTAATGGTGAATATTCTCAAAGTGTTGAACATTAATGCTTGGCTACACATCCTATTTATAGTGATAAGAGGTTGACCTAAGTACTAGTTGATGGTGACTACACAAGACATTCACTTTTCAGACATCTGTCACAAGATGCTCTTCTATTCTTGGTAGTCTGCCACAATGCTTTAGGGAAATAGAGCTTGACACAGTTTCGCTTTTCTTCATAGTCTCGTACACACAAATGGCATGACCAAAGTGTGTTGAGTGTTAACAGGGTATTACCACCCCTGTTAACCCTCAACCCTTGATTTGTGTTTAAATCTATGATACAGGGAATCTAACAAACTTAGATTCCCAACAATCTCCCCCTATTTAAACATAAATACAGCTAGATCTATCTAAGTTAAGGTAAGTGAGATAACATCTTCTTCTTACTCATAACAGATCTAAACAAACATACCTCGTGATTTTATTCATACTTAAAGAAAATTACAAGTACAATACAAAAGTGAAATAAAATGTGAAGGTAAAATTTAGTTGTGAAATTCTTCAATAGTCATCATTTTTTATCTTTTCTTCAGCTTCAGCTATGTCTGTCCTAGTATCTAATTCTATCTGCAAAGCTTGTGCAAAAACCTTGGGATACTCTAAGTTAATCTTGAGCCCCTTTTTGAGACAAATCAGCTGAATTGTTGATGCTAAGCCTAGCTCATCTTCTCCCTGGAATGCATACTGGCAAGCTCTGTTCATGAAGGCCATACCTCTTTCAGGATCTGTGTAGGTCTGACCATTGATAGGTGTGTAAACACCCATCCTTTTTACCACTTAACTACAATCATAACCAAGCCAAAACGTGTATTTTATGTCGTAAATGTCGGAATTATGCGTGGTTTGTGTTTTTGTTGTGATTTAGGACGAAAATATGAAAAGGGAGAAAACACGGGCATTCACGGGCTTTTATCGAAGAAAAAGACGAAAGACGAAGTCAAGAAATCAAGAGTGGAAAAAGAACTGAAGTCCAAGACCGATTCTGAAGATTTATCGAAGAAAAAGTCAAAAGACGGAAGTTTACTAAAAGCCGAAGAACTCAAGTCTAATTTATTGAAGAATTACAAGACGAGTTTGAAGAAATCCTGAGACAAGGTCATTAAAGCCAAAAGATTAAGAAGACAAGGACTTAATCATGCAATTAAAGAAAGAAGAAAGAGGGGAGGAAGCTTCCTAAGCACCTCCCTAATCCTCCCCTATAAATAGATTTTTAGGATATTCATTTGTTTTTGTTGGCTAAGTGTGACAATTAGTCTTCCACCCTTTAATTACTTGTTCTTTAATTACATGTCATTTAATTAATTGTCTTGAACCTTAAATACATTTAATTTCAAGTAAGTTTCCTTTTAATTCTTGTCAATCTTTACTTTTATTGTCAATCTTCTATCTTCCTTTCTTGTTTGATCTCAATCTTTATGCTTTATTGTTCATGTTTTTGATGTTTTTAATGATTTGATTAAAGTGGGTTTTGATTATTTTGATTAGTATTGTTAGTTTGATTGTTTTGAATTGTTTGTTTATGATTAGTAGATGTTTATTGATTAGTTTGATTTAATCTTGTGGTTGATTTAGATTAGATTTGTTTAGATTCGTTCTATTATTGTTCTTCCTTGTTCTTCGCTGTTACTGTTCTTCCCAGGTACATTCCGGATCAACACCAAATATTCCGAACGAAGGTTGTTGTTGAATATTCCGAATAAAAGGCTTTCATTCGGAATAAGTGACATATTCCGGATCAAGGCCATATTCCGGATCAACAACATATTCCGAGTGAAGGAATCATTCAGAACGAAGGAGTTCATTCGGAACATTACGAACGAAGAAGTTCATTCGGAACATTCCGAACGAAGGATTCATTGGGTACTCATTCGGAACATTCCGAACCAAGAAGATATTCCGGATCAAGGTGTTTTATTTGGAACATTTTGGATCAAGGCTTTGTGAAGAATATACTCCGAATCAGAGGATATTCCGGATCGGTGGCGTTTATTCGGAATAATTTATTATTCCGAGTGAAGGTGCTCATTCGGAACATTCCGAGTCAAGACAGCATTCCGAGTCAAGGAGAACATTCCGAACGAAAGGAGTTCATTCGGAATATATTCCGGATCAAGGTGGTATTCCGAATAAAGAGTTTATTCCGGATAAAGTGACATATTCCGAATAAAGGATTTATTCCGGATGAAGCATTATTCCGAGTGAAGAAGAATTATTCCGAACGAAGGTGACATTCCGAACGAGTGATTATTCCAAATGAGGTATTTTCAGGTTATTTTAAGTTACCGTTTTTAAGTTTTGATTTTTAATTTTCAAGCTTTACTTTTCCCGCCTTTTTCCTTAGTTGCACTTTAAGTTTACTCGCCTTAGATTTATTTTAAGCCTTGCCTTACCTTAAGTTTTAGTTGCGTTTTAAGTTTGCCTTTAGGTTAGTTTTAAGTTTGCGTTATTTACTTTTAGTGCCTTTTAATTCTCGTCACGTTTTATATTCTTGCCATTTATTTTAAATTAGAGTTAGATTTAAATTAACGTCATTTTCATTTACGTCTTGCTCATTTATTTTAAAAACAACCAAAAATATTCTTTTTCAACAAAAACAATTGAGTCGCATTTTGAACCGGAAATCAATTCGAGAAGATACCGAGAAACTAATTTTCAAACTAGTAAAATCCTTACATTAAAATGGCGCCGCTGCCGGCTCTTTTCGTAAAGATTAACGGTTTTCTGTGAGAGACGCGTTGCTTTTTGGGATCCGTTCATTCGTGAGCGTTATTTTCTTGCTTAAAAAATTTCAAAAATCCATAAAAAAATTAAAAATTGTTAAAAATCCAAAAAGATTTTATTTTGTGTATATATACTGTCTATTGCTTTGGTATTGTTTTCTTTTGCTTTCGCAGGTGTATGCGTACTAGATCTTCTACCTATCAAGAGCCCGAGACTCGAGAAGATTTAGATATGGCAGGTGTGAACAACAACAATAATCCACCGCACCTCAACAATAACAACAAGAATGTTCTTCCACAACCCGATCTTTGGACAATGGAGGAGCTTTGTCAACCTACCATGTTTGGACGAGGAGGACCGATTGCGCCGATGCAAATCACGGCTCCGGAGTTTTCGTTGAATCATCACATGATCCAGCAACTGCAAACTAATCCTTTTCGAGGAATGCATGATGATGATGCCAACAAACACCTCGACAAATTCATTACAATCACTCAAAGCATGAAGTTGCCCGGTGCCACAATGGATATTCTTCGCCTTCAACTCTTCCCACATACTTTATCACACCACGCCGAGAAATGGTTTGATCGTCTCCCCAAGAATTCCATTCATACTTGGGATGACATGACTCAACGTTTTTTGTCGCGCTACTTTCCACCATCCATGGTCACGAGCCTTCGCAATCAAATCAGCGGTTTCATGCAAGAACCCGGTGAATCTCTATTTGATGCTTGGGAAAGATATAATGTCTTAATCGATCGTTGTCCAAACCACAACATGCTCCCTGTGACCTTAATTGATACTTTCTACAACGGTTTGACTTTTCGTGATCGTGATATGATTAATGCAGCCGCCGGTGGCACATTTATGAAAAGGAGACCCGAGGAGTGTAGAGAGCTTATTGAGAACATGACTACTCACCACAAAAATTAGGATTCCTCCGCTTCTTCAAGGAACAACCCGAGAGTCAATGTTTCTTCTACTTCACCAAACCCCGTCATGACCGAATTCACCCGCACGATGACCGAAATGAACAAAAATATCTTGTTTCTCGCTACAAACCAACAACAAGTTAACGCGGTAGCCAATCCTTGTGAAACATGCGGCGGTCCACACTCATACACTGATTGTCCTTCTACTCAAGGAAATCCGAAAAATGTGTATGCGGCTTACGGTAATTATTCACCGGAAAATTACCAAGCCCGACCTTAAGGGGATAGAAATTTGTTGAGTTACCGGTCAAGCAACTACCTTTCACCCGGTTTTTCTCCTCAAAACCAAAACCCCAACAACAATTACACTTGAAGCAACCAAATCCCACCTCGAGCTTCTAATCCTTATCACCCACCCGCTCAACAAGCCCCACCCATCAATCAAGATGTTGAAGCTTTAACGAGAACCCAAAGAGAGCAAATCAAGAATCTACAGAGCCAAATTATCAATTTGAAAGGGGATATCACCAAGAAAGGGAATGACATTAGATCCGAGCTTCGCGATAATATACAATCCTCCTTCAGCAATCAAACGAATGATTTGAAGAATACGCTGGCTAGTTTCTTGCCCACCACTCAACCCTCTTCTTCGAGTTCTCTACCTTCAAACACCGTCACCAATCCGCGAGCGAATGTGAGTGCTATTACTACCCGTAGTGGAGTTACCATAGTAGGACCACCTATCCCGCCCCCATCATCTACACCTCCTCCACCACCATTTATCCCTACTACTCCTACACCTAGTATTAGTACACCATTACCGTCTCCGCCTCGTCATGACGATGTACCTAAGAAGAACCCTTCAACATCTCAACCTTTACCTGCTACACCTACACCTTCACCATCCAAACCCAATATTCCTTATCCATCTCGCTTAGGCAAGGCCAAAATGCACACCAAGGATGACATTCAAGTGCCAAACTATTTGAAGAAAGTTTCGGAAATGATCGTCACTTTTCCCCTTGTCGAAGCTCTATCACAAATGCCTAAATTTGTCAAGATGTTTAAGGAATTGCTTAGCAAGAAGGAGAAGATGGCCGAGTTTGTTAATACTCGATTAAATGGAAATTGTTCTGCCGTCCTTCTTAAAGAACTTCCGGAGAAACTTGGAGATCCCGGTCGTTTTGTGCTTCCTTGTACTTTTAATCAAACTGACAAATTTACTGCCTTAGCCGATCTCGGGGCAAGTATAAATTTGATGCCTTTAAGTGTTTGGAAAAAGTTATCATTGCCCGACCTTACACCCACCAAAATGACTCTTGAGCTTGCCAATCGCACTCTCGCTTACCCCGTTGGTATTGCCGAAGATGTGTTCATTAAAGTTGGCACATTCACTTTTCCGGTCGACTTTGTCGTTGTTGATTATGAATTGGACCCTCGTATTCCGTTAATACTTGGACGCCCATTTTTGAGAACCGGTCGAGCTTTAATTGATGTGGATAAATGTGAGCTCATCTTAAGAGTCGGGGATGATGCACAAGTTTTTGAAATGGGGAAGCTTACACGCAAATCCTTTGGAAGAGAATCAGTGAATATGATTAATGTGCTCGATGATTTCATCATCTACAACAATCCTCTATTCGATTCTTGCATTGATAATCCACTTTTCAAGATGATGTGGATGATTCTCTCTCCAATTTGGACCCTTCACCCATATATGATTCTCCACCGATCTTTGATGCTTATGATGATGATTCTAGCTTCGATGGAGATGATTATGATGACTTTACTTCCGAGTATCCTGATATGCCCACTTACGATGATTTTGATGAGGCCGATACTCTTTCGAGTGATTCTTCACATGATGAAGATCCTCCGCCATCCATGCTTAATCCTACTTTGGATGATTACTCATTTGAGGAAGACTTCTCTACTTTTCTCAATACATACTTCCCTCATGAGCGTGATGCTCCTCCTTTAGACTTTGATGATTATGGTCTTGATCCTACTTCGGATTTGAAGAAAATTCTTTCAAATGAGAAGCAACCGAACGACACCAACATCCGCAACACGTATGATTTAACACCTCTTTGTCCACCTTCTGAGGACGAGGTTGTGCAGTTTCTTCGCGGATTATCTTCAAATGCTGCTGAGCCTGAGTGCTATTTTCCCCTAAAGGAAAAGGTGTTTGACCCCGGTATCGATATTCTTCAGCCATCTCAGTATCCATCTGATGAAATAAAAGGAAAGATCTTTGGAACTTTTGAAGATATGCTTGCACCTCACCATACTTGCTCCCACCGTGCTCCATCTTTGCTTAAGGGAACCTTGCCTACTCTTCTTTGGCTTGCCTTGTTCGCCTTAAGCTTGTGCTTTTTGATGGACGAAAACTATGTCTTTGATCCCGGTGGATATGTTTCATGCTTCTTCCTATGCTAATCAAGGTCGAGTCAGGCTCACGACTCGGTGAACAAAAATCAAGCGCTTCTTGGGAGGCAACCCATGTTTCTATCTTTTAGCTATTTATATCCTAAGTGTAGGGGAGACCCGTTGGTGTTTGTTATTTCCTCTCTTCTCATATTCAGGGATTCGAGCGCTCAATGATCCACTCTTGATGATTTTTGACGACCGTGATTCCGTGTTCCCGTCTTCCCGGTTCTATCCTAAACTCTTTTTGATTCTCTATTTTATATTTTCCAATATTAAAATAGGAATCACTTTAGTTGTCCTTTCCTTAGCAATATTTAAACAACGTGCACAATGTCCTAAGTGTATGGGAGTTTACTCCCACATGCTTAAACATTGAGGACAATGTTTATATTAAGTGTAGGGGGACTTCTATCGAAGTTAAGTGGTCTTTTCCTTGTATTTGTCCTCATTTTAACCGGAAAATCAATTTTTCGACATTTTTTAAAAATTTTGATCTATTTTGGCCTATTAGTTTTTCCCTTTGTATAGTTATTTTCTTTCTTTGTTAGAATAAATTTTTAATAAAGTGGTTTTAATTTTCAAACGTTGTGAATCTTTTGACTCAACCCGAGTTTACTTATCTAAGTGTACTCTAGCTAGTATCCTTAACGTGTTTAAGTCAAGTTTTGCTAGGCTTTTATATAGGGAGCTATAAAACACGAAAGTCTTAACTCTCACGGGTTAAGAACAAGAACTTTTCACAAGTTCCTATAATTGATCCTAGAGAGTCGTTTATCAAGGGAACTTTAAAACGCGATTTCTAAACTTGAAAGAGTCTAAGAATTTGCAAGATCCTATAGGCGACTCGAAAACCCAAAGCTTTGATTTAATTGGCTAAGCATCCACAAGTCTCATTCCTTGAGATTTTAAACTGTGGAGAACGAGAGATGATAGAGTCAATTATAAGTTTGGTATTCTTTCGTGAATTTATGTGAGTTAATTATAAGCCTATTCTCCCATCGCTTGCTAATAAATTTATCTGCAATAAATAAGGTTGTACGATTTGAAAAGTTACTTAGCTTCTAGCCCAAGATCGTTTAAAAGTTGCTCGGTATGGATTAGAGTTCATAGCCAAGGCATAACTTATTGAAGCGGGATGCGAAGATTGGCGAGTCCGAAAAGGCCCTAACAAGGCATGAGGGCTACATTTTGTTGCTAAAGATCCAAAGTGATGTGAAGAATCATTTATCAAAGATCAATATGAAGGATCGAGACACACGACTAAAAGCAAAAACTCCCCAAAAGTCATGGAGAAGTCTATCCGAAAAGGCCCTAACAAGGTATGAGGATAAATAGATCCAAGTCCAAAAAGGAGGCGGATCGTTGTATATCAAAGTCCAAAATAAAGATTGGAGAAAAATGAAGAAGTCGTGGTCCAAATATGAAGAATCTCTCAAAACTTCAAGTGAAGAAATTTTTATTATGAAGAGAAGACCATTATTTCATTAACGTCTCTCAAGGTTTGAAGTATGAAGTCGCTGCCAAATATCGGTCCGAGAAAGGTCTCAAATCGCGAAGCGAGTTATGCCAAGATATGAACTTTTTGAGGTCCCGAGAAGCAGTTTTAAAAGATTTTGTCCATTAGCTAACTATTGATTAAATCGTCCCACTTTATTTTCAGCCTAAATAACTATCGAAATAAGTCAAAAATGCATCCTCGTGATCATTCAAGACAACAATAAAATATAAGAGATACACCTAGGAATAAGGGAGTTTAAGTAAATAATTGGCCCACTTGAGTTCGTGTTAGTTTGCTAACTTATAATAACAATGATCTCGTTTTTAAGCTTAGTTTGGAGAAAGTGAAAACTTGAGGATGATGATCATTCATGACATTTCCAAAACCCGAAGGTATGTTTTTTATTTCTTTACTTTGAATGTTTATAATTTTCTATCTCTTTAATAAAGGCCAAAATGGATTGATTGTGATGAAAAGTGTAATCGTGCTTTGTGACTAATGCATTGCATGAGGAAATTGCAATGGTCAAGTGTAGGGGATTTGATAGGTGCGTAAACACCCATCCTTTTTACCACTTAACTACAATAATAACCAAGCCAAAATGTGTTTTTTATGTCGTAAATGTCGGAATTATGCGTGGTTTGTGTTTTTGTTGTGATTTAGGACGAAAATGTGAAAAGGGGAGAAAACACGGGTATTCACGGGCTTTTATCGAAGAAAAAGACGAAAGACGAAGTCAAGAAATCAAGAGTGGAAAAAGAACGGAAGTCCAAGACCAATTCTGAAGATTTATCGAAGAATAAGTCAAAAGACGGAAGTTTACTAAAAGCCGAAGAACTCAAGTCTAATTTATTGAAGAATTACAAGACGAGTTTGAAGAAATCCTGAGACAAAGTCATTAAAGCCAAAAGATTAAGAAGACAAGGACTTAATCATGCAATTAAAGAAAGAAGAAAGAGGGGAGGAAACTTCCTAAGCACCTCCCTAATCCTCCCCTATAAATAGATTATTAGGATATTCATTTGTTTTTGTTGGCTAAGTGTGACAATTAGTCTTCCACCCTTTAATTACTTGTTCTTTAATTACATGTCATTTAATTAATTGTCTTGCACCTTAAATACATTTAATTTCAAGTAAGTTTCCTTTTAATTCTTGTCAATCTTTACTTTTATTGTCAATCTTCTATCTTCCTTTCTTGTTTGATCTCAATCTTTATGCTTTATTGTTCATGTTTATGTTTTTGATGTTTTTAATGATTTGATTAAAGTGGGTTTTGATTATTTTGATTAGTATTGTTAGTTTGATTGTTTTGGATTGTTTGTTTATGATTAGTAGATGTTTATTGATTAGATTGATTTAATCTTGTGGTTGATTTAGATTAGATTTGTTTAGATTCGTGCTATTATTGTTCTTCCTTGTTCTTCGCTGTTACTGTTCTTCCCAGGTACATTCCGGATCAACACCAAATATTCCGAACGAAGGTTGTTGTTGAATATTCCGAATAAAAGGCTTTCATTCGGAATAAGTGACATATTCCGGATCAAGGCCATATTCCGGATCAGCAACATATTCCGAGTGAAGGAATCATTCAGAACGAAGGAGTTAATTCGGAACATTCCGAACGAAGAAGTTCATTCGGAACATTCCGAACGAAGGATTCATTGGGTACTCATTCGGAACATTCCGAACCAAGAAGATATTCCGGATCAAGGTGTTTTATTCGGAACATTCCGGATCAAGGCTTTGTGAAGAATATATTCCGAATCAGAGGATATTCCGGATCAATGGCGTTTATTCGGAATAATTTATTATTCCGAGTGAAGGTGCTCATTCGGAACATTCCGAGTCAAGACAACATTCCGAGTCAAGGAGAACATTCTGAACGAAAGGAGTTCATTCGGAATATATTCCGGATCAAGGTGATATTCCGAATAAAGAGTTTATTCTGGATAAAGTGACATATTCCGAATAAAGGATTTATTCCGGATGAAGAATTATTCTGAGTGAAGAAGAATTATTTCGAACGAAGGTGACATTCCGAACGAGTGATTATTCCAAGTGAGGTATTTTCAGGTTATTTTAAGTTAATGTTTTTAAGTTTTGATTTTTAATTTTCAAGCTTTACTTTTCCCGCCTTTTTTCTTACTTGCACTTTAAGTTTACTCGCCTTAGATTTATTTTAAGCCTTGCCTTATCTTAAGTTTTAGTTGCGTTTTAAGTTTGCCTTTAGGTTAGTTTTAAGTTTGCGTTATTTACTTTTAGTGCCTTTTAATTCTCGTCACGTTTTAAATTCTTGCCATTTATTTTAAATTAGAGCTAGATTTAAATTAACGTCATTTTCATTTACGTCTTGCACATTTATTTTAAAAACAACCAAAAATATTCTTTTTCAACCAAAAACAATTGAGTCGCATTTTGAACCGGAAATTAATTCGAGAAGATACCAAGAAACGAATTTTCAAACTAGTAAAATCCTTACATTAACCATCAATAGGACCAATGATTCCATTTGGTAGTACCAAATCCTTGTGCATTCCATCCACTTGAACATCATCTGTGACGAATGTTTCCTTAACGAGTTGAGTCATCCTTCTTCTTTTCTTTCCAAACTTTGGGGGTTCTTGTTCAAACAGCTGTGGAGGGGGATCTATTTTGAGCTTGACTGTTGTTTCTTTAACCCAGTTAAACTTAGCTTTGAGGGTCTTAAGAAGGGTAAAAATAGCCTGACCAATTCTTTTAGCATCCAAGGCTTCAAGTTCAAACCATTCAGATAATCCAAGTTTCTTTAGCCTGAAGTCCTCAAAGACATCCATATTCCCCTATTGGTTATCTCTCCACAAAATCATTTGTGGTGTATTGGTGGACTTGTGAATGGTGTATTTGAACTTGGTGATCTTTCCAGGTCCATAACTGTTGTTAACGCAGGCATCATAATCAGCTTTTACCTTCATTAGTGCCTCTGCGCGTTTAGCTTCCATTTCCCTCAACCTTTGTCTTTGCTTCTCCCTTTCAGGTGGAGTCATCTTCCTTAGAGTTTCCTCATTAAGCTCCTTGGCTTTCTTGATTTCATTTAGCCTCTTGAATTCAGCAGCCTGTTTCTCAATCTCTTCAGGTGTTAAAGGATTCTCATTAGAAGGTGTGAAGGTTGAAAATTGGGATAGGTCTGTGGTTGATCCTCATGTCTCTAGCATGGCAGCTATCTTCTTTAGTTTGGCGTCTGTGTCTACCATAACTATTTCCTTTCCTTTCTTCGAGACAGAGGATTCCACACTCATGTTTTTCAGCTCCTCAGCTCTTTTGATGAACGCTGACTGAGCTTGGGTTTGTATTGCCTTGGGTAGGGAGCTAACAATGAACTTTAGTTTCTTGGCAGCTGGTTCACCATCATCTACAGACTCGCTGGTGTTAACCAGAGTCAGGGACTTTGATGAATCAACTCCATCATTATTCTGTTGCTCCCCCTTACTTTCATCCTCATCATCAGGTATGATCACTGGTGTGATGACTTGGAGAGGGACATGTGAAGAGATAGTGTTATCAACTAAGGTTGAGCCATGTTTGGCAGATTCAAGGTTAAGTACCTTTTCCTTCTCCCTCTCACGTTCAGCCTGTCGTTTCAGACGTTTGGATGAACGTGCCTGAAAGTGCCTTGCAAATCTGTTCAACAGAGGCAGCCATATCACGTTGCCTGGTCCTTGAAGCTCTGGAAATCTTCAGCAGAAGGTTGCAATTCCCATTTGTGTTGCGATGAACACGATCAATGATAAAGTTTGTGTGACGAAGTTTCCTGCTACGAAAAGCTTCAAACTCTCTATGCATTGTTAGCTCATGAGCATTAAAAAGAGCAGGGACCTCTGTTACAATGGCATCCTTGATTCTTGTGGACAAATGACTTAGTCCTTGGGATACACCTTTTCTTGCACCATCTTTGATAGGTTCGATGACTGCATCCCTAACCGCTTGCTTGATGATCCCTGGGAAGGTGACAGTAAAATTATGCATCTCAGATTTGATAACATCTAGCTTCATTGACAGGCGCTCCATATCAGATTGATGATGAACAGGTTTAAGATTATGGATGTTCAGGCTTTGTTGTGCGTAATCATCCCCCCTTGGCAAAAGATCAAAGTTGGTTTGGGCAGGATGATCAAACATAAGGAACTCAACGGTTGGATCATAAGCAGGTCTTTGGAAGACTGTAGTGGTTGAGGTAGCAGAGGTGGGAGTTACGACAGCTTCCTTGGGAGGAGGAGTGGTATTATCAGCTGGTTGAGACACAGCTATATCTTTTGGAGGAGACACAAATTACTGGTCATCATCGTCTTCATCGTCCTCCTCCTCAAACATCCCCTCAGGGAGTATCTCGTCCTCATGCATAAATTCAGGTTCAGAGAAATCATCAACTAATGAGAGCACTTCTTCTTCAATATCAAGCAGGGGCTCTTCTTCATTTAGCTGATCCTGAATTATTGTATCAGCTTCTTTGTCTGGCTGCTCCAGGGATTCAGTGTTTGGCTGTACAATATCAGCTTGCAAATTGTTTCAGATTAGTAACAAGGAAATAAAGAAGGGGAATGGTCGCCATTTCGCTGTCCCAGAGAGGCTGAGGGTGATTACTCAGCCACTCCAAAGGATAAATCCTTGGGATTCTTTTAAGGGTGAAAAGTATAAGGTTAATGATTGCCATTCGCTGCCCCTAGGAAAGTTGAGTGTGATTATTCAGCCCCCCCCTAAAAGGTTAAAACCTTTGGGACTCTTTTGATTGTGAAACATATGTTGTTAATGATCACCATTCGCTGCCCCTAGGAAGGCTGAGGGTGATTATTCAGCCCCCCCAAAAGGTTAATAACCCTTTGGGACTCTTTTAAGGATGAAACATATGTTGTTAAGGATCGCCTGTTACGCTGCCCCTAGGAAAGCCGAGGGTTATGATTCAGCTCCCCCTGAAAGGATAAATCCTTTGAGATTCTTTTAAGTGTGAAAGAGATATAGGTTAAGATCGTCTTATTACGCTGTCCCTAGAAGAGCTGAGGATGATCATTCAGCTCCCCTAAAAGTAAAACTTTTGGGATTCTTTTTCTGAGGGAACCAAGAGGCTGTGTGAGGTACAACTGGTCAAGGTAGAGACATATATGTATTCAGGTTGTTGTTTGCCTGAATACTGTCTAGAGGGTGCAGGGTCATCGGGGTGCTTTAGAAACACAAATGAATCATTACCTGGTGCATAGACAGGGTGTACAGAAGTCTTAAGGATTTCGAAGTGCATACAATGACTTCTATGGTCGAGGATTACCCTAACTTCACCACTCTCACCTACAGACATTTGAGAGTGGCTGCTTGTGGACCTCTAAAAATTAACACTGATTACCTATGCGATATCAACAAAATTTGGCTGGTTCCCTGTTGTCTCGCCTGACATCGAGACACTAGACCCTTGTTGTTGGTCAGTAAATCTCTGATTCCACAAGAGTCTCTGGAACAGAGGAGGTTGTGAGGTTCACATTCTACTTCAACCTGGCCTTTGCAACAGTTTTTGTGTGGGAAGAAGATGGGTTTTTCTTCTTCTTTGGTTGTTGGCCAGTTGTTGCCTTGGACGTCGTGGTGTGCTGCCCAGAGGTCAAAGACGTAGACTTGCCAGACACACGAGAGGTATTCACCTTCTCAGAGGAAGGGAGCAAGGACTTCTCAGCAGAGGGTTGTTTGTTTGCAATGTTCAGCATGTGAGAGGTGACAGGGACATCTTCAGCTCCAATCTCCTTGTAAATGGCACCAGTGATGCGATAGGGCTTCAGAGAAGTGAGTATAGAGTTGTGATAGCTGTCACCCAACGGGCTTTCGAAGATGAGAGATAGAAAGCGAACGTAGCATATGTTTTTCTCCCTGACCTGGTTTCGTCCCTTCAATTGTTCTACTAGGTTGGAGAATAAAAGACTTCCTACATCAACGTCTATGCCCCAGATCAGCCCATAAGCAATAGATTGGTGGTTGAAGGACATCTGATCTTGGGATCCCTGCATTCCTCTTAGGGATTTGACTATGTGAGTGAAGAGGACACGCCACATAGGGGAAAAATACTTGATCTTCAAAGGAGACTTGGAGAGAACCTCAGCGGGTGTAAGAGCAGGGTTTACATCATGAGAGGGTTTAAGTGTGGCAAGGGCGTCCTTAACAGCCTTTTTGTCAACCACCTTCAGGCATTCATCTCCATGTCTTAACCCAGCCACACTTGCAAAGTCTTTTAGTGAGAAGGCAAAGGGGTGTTAGTTGCATGAGAGGCTAAAGGTAATGGTGTCATCAACAAATTCATCATAATACCAGAATTCCCTAAGGTATTCTTGATAGAAAACGGTTGGGGACTTTGTGAGTGCTTCACTTGCATCACAATTTTTCATGAAGTTTACCAGATCTGAGTAGGATTCGTTGGGAGCCTTGATCCATCCAATGGAGTTGTTCGATGCAAGGATGCTTTCATTAAGTTCAAAGTTGACGTTTGCTGCCTTTGGAACTGGGAATGCCATGGATTCAAGGTTGAAGAAAAAAGAAAATGGAGGATGGGTTTAGAGAGAGAAATCTTAGAGAAAGAGATGATATTGTGAAATGAGAATGGTGGTAGGTGAGGAGAGACGTGAGACAATATATATATTCAAATGTGAAAACAGTTATTCAACCGCATTTAATACATAGTGGGAAAATGACTGCACGTGTGGGTCCCTTGACCTTTCAAAAACTATTCGTCTCCTCGTTATTCGGAAAATAAATGATTTAATATTGAGAATGTTTTTAGCATTTACTAGGAAAGTAACTACCTAGTTTCATGTGAAAAATATTTAACATTGAATCAGACATTTAATGAACACATTTATTATCAAGCCACAGGCTTTGAGATATTGAGCATCCCTAGCTCAGTAACTAGCCTGTTGAACGAAGGTTCAACCAAAGGCTTTGTGAAAATATCAGCTAGTTGCAGCTCTGTGGGAACAAAGTGCAGCTCAATATCTCCCTTCATTATGTGATCCCTGATAAAATGATACCTGATATCAATGTGTTTGGTACGAGAGTGAAGAACAGGGTTGTTGGAGATGGCAATGGCGCTGGTGTTATCCCAAAAGATTGGCACTTCGTCATAGAAGATCTCATAGTCAGCCAATTGACTTTTCATCCAGAGCACCTAAGCACAACAGCTGGCAGCAGCGACATATTCTACTTCAGCTGATGACATGGCCACAGAGTTTTGCTTCTTAGCACTCCATCCAACCAATTTTCCTCCTAGGATTTGACAGCTACCTGAGGTGCTTTTCCTGTCAATACAACATCCAGCATAGTCTGAATCTGAATAGGCCTTGAGATCAAAGCCTGATTCCTTGGGATACCATAGACCTAGGGAGGATGTTCCTTTGAGATACCTGAAAATTTTCTTAACATCCACTAGATGGGATTCTTTTGGGTTAGCTTGGTACCTTGTAGAGAGACATGTGAAGAATTGGATATCAGGACGACTAGCTGTTAAATACATGAGTGACCCAATCATGCCTTTGTATAAAGTCTCATTAACAGAGACCCCTGACTCATCAGGACCCAAGTTGTTGGGTGGAAGCATGGGGCATTTCACTGATGCACAATCAGCCAAGTCATATTTTTTAAGTAAATCTTTAACATACTTTTCTTGACAAATTGAAATTCCCTTAGGACATTGTTTGATTTGAAAACCCAAAAAGTAAGTTAATTCACCCATCATACTCATATCATATTTATTGGTCATTAATTTAGCAAAACTTTTACTAAGATTAACATTAGTTGACCCAAAGATGATATCATCCACATAAATCTGCACAATGATGAAATCACTCTTATCCTTGAAGGTGAAGAGTGTTTTATCAATAGAACCCCTGACAAATTTGTTTTCAGTTAAGAAATTCATAAAGAGTTTCATACCATGCTCTTGGAGCTTGTTTCAGCCCATACATGGCTTTGTGTAATCTGTACACATGATTAGGAAACTCGATGTTCTCGAATCCTTCAGGTTGTTCAACATATACTTCCTCAGCCAAATCTCCATTGAGGAAGGCACTCTTAACATCCATCTGATACACGGTGAAGTTCATATAAGCAGCATAAGCAAGGAAGATTCTGATGGCTTCAAGTCTTGCCACAGGAGAAAATGTTTCATCATAATCAATTCCTTCAGTCTGTGTATACCACTGTGCCACCAGCCTGGCCTTGTTTCTGATGATGTTTCCAATTTCATCCATCTTATTTCTATAGATCCATCTAGTGCCTGTGATGTTCTTACCAGGTGAAGCTGGCACTAGTGTCCATACCTTGTTCCTTTTGAACAGATTGATTTCTTCCTGCATAGCAGCTACCCACCCATCTTCTACAAGAGCCTCAGCTACTCTCTTAGGTTCAATTTGAGAGAGAAATTCAGCAAAGAGACATTTGTTGGCTGAGGCAGACTCTGAGTCATGAATTCGCTGTCTAGTAGTAACCCCTGCATTAGGTTCCCCAATGATGTTGACAAGAAGAATGTGTTGATCTCTTGACCACTTGGTTTGCGGAGCTAGGGAATCATGGATTCGCTGTCTAGTAGTAACCCCTGCATTAGGTTCCCCAATGATGTTGACAAGAAGAATGTGTTGATCTCTTGACCACTTGGTTTGCGGAGCTAGGGAATCATGGACAGGGACAATCGTGGGGGTAGCTGGTACTATTTGAGTTTCATCCTGCTGACGATGAGGGCTTTCTTCAAAGATGACTTCAGTGTCTAAGTCTACTTCAACCATATCAAGGGGTACAAGTACATTATCAGCAGGAGATTCTTCAGGGGTTTGAAGAATTGGTGAATCATCTACAGTAGTTGAGGAAGAGGGACTACAAGAAGGCTGTGGTTCTTCTTCGACAAGTTCCTGAGAGGTAGGAACTTCAATGTTGTGTGTAGACAGAGGGTCAAAAGCAGGAACATAAGGAGTGAGAGTGTTGGAGTGATGATGGTGATGACAGGCAGGTCTTGGCTCTGAGAATTCATCTCTTGGGAATGACACATTTTCATTAAAATCAATTTTATCACCCTCTGTTCCATTTCTCTGTATGACATCATCATCTTCATTTAATCTGACATGAAAGGTTTCTTCTACTTCTTGTCTTCTGGTGTTGAATACTTTGAAGGCTTTGGCTGTGGGAGAGTATCCTAAGAAGAAACCATCATCAACTTTTTCATCAAATTTTCCAAGTTTATCCCTGTAGTTATAAATGAACACAGGACATCCAAAAACATGGAAATAGCTGACATCAGGAGCTCTATTTCTGAAAACTTCATAGGAAGTTTTACCATGTCTTTTGACAATGATTGATCTATTTTGGGTATAGCAGGCAGTGTGAACAACTTCTCCCCAAAATTGCTTTGGTAAAGCTGCACCATTTAACATTGTTCTGGCTGCTTCAATCAAAGTCCTGTTTCTTCTTTCAGCCACACCATTTTGTTCAGGGGTGCCAGCTGAAGAGAAGTTTTGTGATATCCCCTTTTCATCACAAAAAGATTCAAGTTGATTATTCTTGAATTCAGTACCATTATCACTTCTTAGAGCTTTGACTCTAACATCATTCATATTTTCAACTTGTCTGATGAAGGACATGATGGTATCAGCTGCATCACTTTTCCTTCTAAGGAAGAAAACCCATGTATACCTTAAAAACTCATCAACTATGACCAAGGTGTATTTGTTGTGATTAATGGTCTGAGGTTTGACAGGCCCAAACAAATCCATGTGAAGGAGATGTAAGCACTTGTCAATAGAAAATGATTGCCTGGTCTTAAAAGAAGACCTGTGATGCTTTCCCTTGACACAAGCTGAACAAGTCTTGTCTTTAGAAAACATCACTGAAGGTAGACCAGCAACCAGGTTTTGTGTGGCTATCTTGTTGATGTTTTTGAAGTTGAGATGAGACAGTCTTTTGTGCCACAGTTAATTGACACTTTCAGAGGCTTTAGCTAGAAAACAATAGAGCTGTCTTCAGAGCAAACCGCCATGTTGATGACATAAACATCTCTCCTTCTTGGTGCAATAAGCACAACATCATTGTTCTTGTTGAATATGGTTCCATGAGTCTTAGTAAACAAAACCTTGTAGTCAGCATCACACAATTGGCTGATGCTAATGATATTGTGTTTAAGACCATTTACATATGCAACCCTTGTAAAAGTTATCCCAGTGCAGTTTACTGAGACGTATCCTTCTGTGTCGCCTGAAGAATTATCCCCAAACACCACTTTAGGACCTGGCTCTTTTGAGTATCTGTGCAGGTATTGTCGAATCCCTGTCATGTGTCTAGAACAGCCACTGTCTAGATACCATACCGATTCCTTAAGATGTTTCTGCACAGATACATAGAAACAAGTTAGTTCCTATGGTGAACCCACTTTCTAGTGGGTTCCCTGAATTGCTGATTAGCAACTCTTGAGTTCCTGTAGAACTTTTGGCGATGGGAAGGACAATTAGCTGTCTCATGGGTGAAACTTCCACAGATATCACAACCTGGGAAGTCACCACACTCATCTGAGTGATGGTCTGTGAATCCACAGAATTTACAGGGAGGGTAAGGTCTGTAGTTCCCTAGTTGTCTCTTAGAACCCTGTTGTCTTTCCCTAGAAGGTGTCTGAGCTCTCTTAACAGCCATTTGTCTATCATGGTCTATGGTCATGTGATGAGAGTTTTTACAGATATTGCAATAAGGTTTGACTATCCTTTCACCCTTGGGTTCACCTAGAACAGACTTAGGTTCACGAGAAGTAGGGAATTCAGCGGAAGGCTTAATATGTTGTTTTAAGAGTTCTACTTCTTTCATCAATGACAACAGGCGTTCTTCAGTTGAGGAATCAACTTTGTTCACAGATTTTGTTGAGACAGGCTTAAAGGCAACTTGCTTAACAGATTGTTTTGTAGGTACATAAAATATTTTAGCTGGTGGTTTCTCAACATCTGTTTTAGGTTCACCCTTAGGTCCTCTAGAGGAACTGTTGGGTTCAACTCCTGAGAGTTTGGGTAAGGGTGGTAATTCAGCCATATCTTCACAGACAGGGTCATCAGTCAAAATGGGATCTGACATATGAATTGTCTTTGTAGATTTAAAAACAATCTCTTTGGGTTTGGTGAGAATTTTCAGCTTATTTTTTTAGCAGATACATCCCTTTTAATATCAGCAGGCAGTTCATCATTAAGCAATTGATCTATAGTGAACCTACTACACAGCCATTTTTCAATAACCTTGTTTAATTCAGATACTTGATCATTTAAGGCATTATTCTTCAAGGTTAACCTATTGACTTCATTTTGAAGGGATATTTTTTCTAAATTAACCCGTTTGAGAGTTTCACATTCAGACTTAGCATTTAACAGTTCATTTTTAACAGAGTGAAACTTATCAAGCAAGTTCTTTCTTTGTTCCTCAACAAAGTGCAAATCAACAATGGTGTAATCAAGGACATGTTTGCGTTCATCACTATCAGACATAGATAAAAGCCCGTGTACCTTTTTCATTGTGATGTCAACCCATTGTCCTGATCTTGCATCACCTTTCCCAACAGCTGGTTCATCCTCAGCTATAGCCATGAAAGCCCTGACTCTAGTAGTATCTTCCTCATCTGAAGTCAGCGGCTCATCGTTCCAATCATATGCTTCAGCTACCAACCCTTTCTTTGTCTTTTTATCACCCCCTTTCTTCTTAGACATAGCTTCAAGCTTCAAATTCATCTGTTGTAACTCAGCTTTAAGTGCCTTATACTTGTTCTTGTAATCCTTCTTCTCATTGTCTGAGGATTTGAATTGGTGAGATGAGTTGTTGTGTTGTGATTTGAACTTGTAAGGTTTGTTGGAAGATGATGGATAAGAAGGTGAGGATGTCTTTGTGGAAGGACGGTCTTTTTGGAAGTGTCCAAGTTTTCCACAGGCAAAGCAAGTTTCTTTTGATCTGTCGGTTTTGCTAGCTGATCCTATTCTCCCTGATCTTTTGTAGAATCTTCTTTGATTAGCTAGCAAAGCTCTTTCATGAAATTCAACATTAAGGTCTGTCAAGAACTATTGGCTGCTGCGTGTGTCTTCTTCAACATCAGAGTCGCTGTCATGAGGGTGTGGGGTAGAGATCAAAGCTTTGGAAGTTGCTCCTTGAACTACAAATCTTTCTGTCTCTGATTTGTATATAGTATCAATCAGCCCTTCTTCATAATTGTACTTTCCATAAAGCTGAGCTAAGGTGTCATTCTTGATTGAGTTATTGGCTCTCTGAGTCTGATTCATACTCAGCCATTTTCTTGGAAGGCTGTTGACAAATGTGGCATTAATCTCAGCTTGACCAATGGTGACATCATTCATAGCAATGTCATTGAGAAGAATCTTCAGTCTTGTATATGTTTGTTGAACCTTTTCACCTTCAAGTGCCTTGAAAGCATTGAACTGAAGTCTGAGAGCCTGAATCTTGGTTTCTTTGGTTTCAGAGGGTCCTTCATGACCAAGGATAAGGTCTGTCCACATTTGTTTGGCTGTGGGACACTGAATGACAGACTTCATGATGTGTTTGGGAAGACAGGATATGATGATGCTTTTGAGACGTTTATCTTGGTTTGCCAATTTCCTGTCAGCTGGAGTCCATTGTTTGAGAGGTTTGGGAAGAGGGTTCTCATCAGTAGAGGTAAGCACCATGGGAACATAAGGACCATTTTCTAGAATTTCTAGAAGAAATGGTTCAAGTCCATCGAGATACACGAGGAATTGACTCTTCCAACTAGCAAAATCTTTTTCATCAAAGACTGGTACGCTGGTGACATGTGATCCACCTCTTGAGTCAAGAAGTTGAGGTAGACCATCATCATTAGGAGGTGGAGGAGTGAGTCTTGGTGAAGTTGGTGGTGCATTATTGTTGGTGTTCCCAGAAGACGATGGTGGTGCATTGGTTGTTTTCGGCATGGTGGATCTTGATTATAAAACTGAGAACGATGTTTCTTGAAGGTTTTAATATCAAACACCGCTCTGATACCAATTGAAAGTCCCTAATCAATGCTAGAAACACTAAACTTAACTAATCAACACAAGTAAATACTTTTCAAACGTAATACTTATTATTGTATAATAAAGAAGTACAAGTGTTATGAATAACACCGTTTGATGACAATGTGTTGTGCACACCTTGAACAACTAAATAACCTAACTTATGAATACAATCACAACTGTTAGATTTAATAAGTTCTACGCATTAATGGTGAATATTCTCAAAGTGTTGAACATTAATGCTTGGCTACACATCCTATTTATAGTGATACGAGGTTGACCTAAGTACTAGTTGATGGTGACTACACAAGACATTCACTTTTCAGACATCTGTCACAAGATGCTCTTCTATTCTTGGTAGTCTGCCACAATGCTTTAGGGAAACAGAGCTTGACACAGTTTCCCTTTTCTTCATAGTCTCGTACATACAAATGGCATGACCAAAGTGTGTTGAGTGTTAATAGGGTATTGCCACCCCTGTTAACTCTCAACCCCTCAAAGTCCCTGATACATCTTGACTGTTATCCATCACAGCCAATGAGTATGTCTTCAAGTAATCTTCGACTTCCTTAACAATGTCTCTGACATGGACTCCTCTGAGGTTGCTCACAGAGACTTAGATCTTTGTGAGTCTTGCGATACTTGCCTGCCTCCTAGGCACATGCAAGTGACTATCTAACAGCTTGATTTGTGTTTAAATCTATGATATAGGGAATCTAACAAACTTAGATTCCCAACACCAACAACTTCGATTTTCATTACTTATAGCAATAGTTTCAAATATGATTATAAAATCTACATTGTTCAATATAAATAAATTTTTAAATCAAATGATGTAGGTAGTTTTATGTAACTAGAATTTTACTTTGTTTATAATTAATTTTGTTAGATTTACCCTGTGGCCCGTTAGAGATAAACTATAACATGATACTCATCTTTATTTACTTATCTAATGATATTTTGGAATGATTATTTTTTAGTTCTTTTAATTTATGATTCTGTGCATTTTTCAGGCCATGAGATTGTGTTCGATGTTGGATCTCATTATAGGTGATAGTGTGATACGCGAGCGGTTTTTTTGAGCACTATTTTGGTATGTCCTTTTTTTTGATATTTTTTCAGTATGTTTGGCTCTGTAAGGGGATTTTATGATGTTTAGATGATGACTATAACATGATACTCATCTTTCTTTACTTATCTAATGATATTTTGGAATGATTATTTTTTAGTTCTTTTAATTTATGATTCTGTGCATTTTTCAGGCCATGAGATTGTGTTCGATGTTGGATCTCATTATAGGTGATAGTGTGATACGCGCGCGGTTTCTTTGAGCACTATTTTGGTATGTCCTTTTTTGATATTTTTTCAGTGTGTTTGGCTCTGTAAGGGGATTTTATGGTGTTTAGATGGTGACTGACCACTTATACCACGTAAAAAAAAGTTGTTAATCCTTTATTGACGATGAGCACATGGCTGGATCAAAATGGAAGCACGCACCGACTTAACAAAACCGCACATTGGTAGGTACAATAAACTAAGCACGATTCTTAGATGCAAACATAAACCAAAGTATAATAGTTCACATACTAAACCCGCTATGAAAAACCCGCTAGAGTTGTGAATTCAAATTTTAAGTTTCACTAGGAAACTTGCTCCAAGTGCAAGCAATGGAAATACAAAATTTTACATAAATGGCGAGAGACCACCAAAATTGAGATGAAACTGACAAGGATATCAAACATTTAAAGAAGTGTTTGGCTGCTGTTAAAACAGTTGCCAAACATCCTTTCTGCTGCAAATGGGGTATTTGGTTGCTGTTAAAACAGTTGCCAAACACCCTGCTTGCTGCAGCCTGTAGAAGAGGTGTTTTGCTGCTGTGAAACAGGAGTAATACTGGCTGAATGAAATTTTGTGTTCTTGCAGGTACTCGAGTAGAATCAACGCACTCAAATACCACTCAAGGAAACCATGTAAGTTTAAACAAAAAAGCGCGCTCAGATACCGCTGAAGCAAATGAAGACACCCAAGCACAAAAATCAAACAAACCGCAGCGAAGCACGGGCACCCCTAGTCTGTATCATTTTTGGGACGTCCTAAAAAGTAATTAGGGAGTATATATATCTTTTATAAAAGAATTTGTTTTTTTTTTCGGGGAAAATTAATTCGGGAAGGAGGGAGTATAAACTATAAAGTTAAAACTCCTTCGTGTTGTTTACTCTCACCGCAAACAATATCCCCAAATTGGAAACCCTAAAAAAAAAATGTCAGACTACCTACCATTGGATATCCAGTCGACAATCCTGAAATTGCTTCCAGTCAAATCATTAATTCAATTCCGATCGGTTTCAAAACAGTGGAAATCTGTAATCGACAGCCCCAAATTCGTACAGAACTACCACCTCAATCACCCAAACCCCCAACATCATCTACTTTTACGGTACGGCAACGTAGATACTGTCCCAAGGTATACGTATACCTCAATTGTCGATAATGATACTTTTCCCCAACACAAGCTTCCCTTAACCCTCCCCGGGTCCCATATCTCATTCCCTCTCAGTTCCGTTAACGGGTTGTTATGTTATTTCGGTTTTCAGGAAGAAACAAATACGGGGATTGCTGTTATTTGGAATCCTAGTATCAGGAAATCTGTTACTATTTTTTTCCCAAAAAAATCATGGTCATACAATCGTACTGTTGTTGGTTTTGGGGTTTCTCCTCGTACTAGTGACCCTAAGCTTGTTAAGATTAGAGCTTCCCGTACGTGGGTAGTTGAGGTTTTTACCTTAAGTACACGTCAATGGGAAACTGTGTATATCGGTGCGCCTTTCAGACCATGTCTATTCACCTATCGTCAGGTTTCTATAGACGGGGTTATTTATTGGCGTGCTTCTTCTCATAATAATGTTATTGACTCAGATGATGATCATGATGATCCTGATGATGATGATCATGATGATTTCCATTTATTTTTTTTGAATTCCCTCCGGGAAGAAAGAGATGATGATGATGATAATGATGATGATGGTAATCATGATCATCATCATGATGAGCCGTCTAATCTTATTATTTCGTTTGATTTGAAGAGTCAAAAGTTTGGTGAAGTGTGTCTTCCGGAAGCATTACAATATGCACATAATTTGCAGATGATGAACGTGAACGAGTCGCTTGTTTTGCTTCATTATTACAATGATGCGGGTGAGGCTGAAGGGGCTGAGCCGACGGTTTGTGGTGTGTGGACGAGGAAAGATGGTGAGAATACACCGTTTACGAAGATATATACCTTGAAGATTGAGGGTATGTCGCTGTATAATAACATATTGGGCTTTAGAGAAAATGGTGAAGTTGTAATTCGATTCAAGGATCGTAAGAGTGGAGACTATAAAATTAAAGCTTACGAACCCTCGTCAGGACGTATTAATAGTGTTGGGATTATTGGAAACTCGTTCTCCGTGAGGTCGTACATGGAAACACTACTATTGCTTGACGAGTCGAACACTATCATCCATTCATAAAAATAATGGTGCCAGGTGCCATAGATAAAGTTATTATCACTTCAAGTTTTTATTTTTGAATTTAGTTTATGTTACTAGAAAGATAAATGTGTTATCTATACAACAAGTTTTTATTATTTGTTAGTTTCCAACATTAATGACTACTACTTATGATGGATTTCATATAATTTGGAGCAATAAGCACGAATGAAATTTTGTAAGATGTATTTAGTAATTTGCATAAATAAACTCTCGCTATGCTTAAGTCCAGTTGTAATGCACTCATATCAAAAGTTTGCCTTGTATAACACGGATTACAGATAGCAACTAGTATAGTTCACCTTCTGTTTGCAGCTTCAAACCAGCACTTGATGGAAGCGAAAATGGCCCTGCTATGCGAAGCAATCCACTGCTTTGTATTGCCAGTCTACATGTTTATCCAGTGCTGCTCTGTAGTTGGTTATTGTATGGCCAGTATAGGCGGAAAATCTTAGTTCGAGGTACTATAGTAGCTGACCACCCCTCCGCCCATGTTACCATATCCATTTAAAAAATGTATAGATTGATATAAGTAACTTTTGAACTTTCCATGTTATTCAAGTGTTTGGGATTTCTTAAAACAGCAACAAAAAAGAGGAATTGATCACCTGATGTAGTGATGTTAATGATAAATTAGAGTTATTATCTGTATGCTATTTGAATTCATGGAAGTGATGGTCCGATCTCATGAGCCTTACTTTAGGTTATCATTCCCCTTAGAGCAAACTTGTTGAAGTGATTTGTTGTATATACTTATGAGATGAACAATTGGACATATAAAGTGGCATATCTGCATTTAGAGAATGTCGTGATCAGATTTATGGTTTATGCATTATATCTAAAAAGCACCAATGAAAAATTGCAATGCATGGCTAGGCACATGAAAGGAGATTCTGCAAGTTAAAATTGGAAGATATGAACAATAGATTATTCTAATTCGATGGTGTCCATATTTAAAGGATTATATGGTGTCCATAAGCAACTACTGTAATTAGTAAACAGAAATATGAAAAAGGAGATATATAAGGAATGGTGAGAAAAAAAAAAAAAAACTCATCAAATAATTACATGCAGCGCTTATTTGTGGATTATGTTACAAGCTTCTTTTAAACTAGTACTAATATAGGAATATAGCATAGAGTTAATTTGTTGATCTGCTTGCTGCTTTAGGACGTTGTGTGCGACCGTTCAGTTAATTGTTGAAAACAGTCTCTCTTGCTGTATCATATCAATTCAAATAAGCATTGGTCACCGTTATAGTGTTTGTCTGTACTCTTTTGATTGAAGTTTGTAGCACTCGTATGTTTGAGTGCAGAAACTAATACGAGCTAGACCTTTTTCTATGGCACGAGGCTTTGGGGCACAACCATACCCAGTGCTCTAAAACTATGAGAAGCTGGTGGAAGCGATACAATAATTTACAGGGTCACAACTTTACCCTCAAAGTGACCCTGAAATTTATTGTAATGGTCAATTTTACCTAAAGCACATTCATACTCGTACCAGTGATATGAATATGCTTTATGAGGCTAGGTTGTTATTCGGAAGAGGTTTTCTCGCTGGTATGGATCGTGACAGAAGCACTCTTCTTAACCAGACATACCACACTAGCTGAAGAAACGAAGAAGGCGAATGCGCCTCCCAAGCTATATACTTGTGGCAGAGGTTGTGGAAGTTCCAAGGGTCATGCCAACACCTTAACACTGGGTCCCACACAACACTGGTGATCCAGGATGGTCATCTAACTGAGAACACAAGAATAGTACACATATGGTTAATAAGCTATCCAAAAATGAAGCCGAATTGGATGATGTAAGTGACGGAAGCGATGAGTGGGAGGAGATTGACGGAACCGATGTGTGAGCGGACTTTGATGGAAGTGATGACTGAGAGGAGGTTGACGTAAGCGATGAACGGGCGGAGGATGAAGAAGAGGACAACTTGGTTGGTGACACGATTCATATGGTTATGGACGGAGTAGAATCTGACGAGGATATGAAAGAGGATGAAGTAGATCTGGTTTGTTGCTTTATGTGTGACAAAGAGATTGAAACTATTGAAAGATGTATGCTTCATATGCAGAAGTGTCATGGTTTTTTCATACCTGATGTCGAGTATCTTAAAGATCCACAAGGCTTTCTTACCTATCTTGGACTTAAGGTATAACGACTTCGAATCTCTTTCGTATTTCCTGTAATAGTTAACAAATGCTTATATTTCTCACATGTCTTACTGTCATGATGCTGTTACAGGTGACACGTGATTACACGTGCTTGTATTGCAACATTGATTGCAAACCTTTCCGTAGTTTGGAAGCAGTTAGGAAGCACATGGTGGCAAAAGGTCATTGCAAAGTCCACTATGGTGACGGTGATGATGAGGAAGAAGGCAAATTAGACGAATTCTATGATTATAGCAGCAGGTATGTATGATTGAGTCTGTAGTCTCTTAAATTTCATATACGCAGCTCTGTTTCAAATGTTTCTCTATATGCAGTTTTGCAACATGTGAAGTTAATAGAACACCATAGAACTGTAAACTGGAAACCATATGAGCTAATCGGGCAGAAACCACTTCGCATATATGGCTCTATCATGTACTTTACAACTAAATTGAAAGTAACAGACGTGACCAAAAAGTGGCAATTTCCAGTCATCTGGTTCACTGGTTTAGTGCACAATTCAGTAATGGTTAGCTGATATGACTTTCTTCTGTAATTATAGTTACGTAGATGGAAATGGGAAGGCGCTCGTTACTGCTGATGAAACTGATGATGGAATATCAACAAAAGCAATTGGTTCCAGGGAATATTTACGTTTACTACCGTCAAAAACCGCGTCCATCTTCAAATGGTGTTGCTGTTACTACTGTCCTAGCTGTAAGGTACAAACCATCGTTTATTATAGAAGTTTAAACCAAACATGAGTTTTAGCAATATAAAATGTGGTTTTGATTGTAATTGTGTGTATATGCGTCATAGGAATAGGAACATGGGTTTGTCAACAGTGCAGTCGAAAGAGATGTTGAGGGTGAAGGTGATGAAGCCGATGAATCGGTCAGGGGTGGATGTTATGCGGTCTAAGATAGGCATGAAAAGCAATGTCATCCGTGATCTTCCTAAGAATGTTGCGTATTAAAAGTTTAGCCTTACTTGTATTTCCTAACATGTTTCGCCAGCATTTGTAATTATGAGAAATTGTGTTCTGTAAGCTTCTACCTGTCAAAAGTTTTTTACCCACTTTTCACACTAAACATATTGTCATTAAATTTTGTTAATCTGTCATTTCGTTAGTGAAAGTTGAGCACATTACATCCCTTCAGACTAACGATATTATGTTATCTCCGTTATCTATCAAAAGTCGAACAACATAAGACTTCGTTTCTTCATTAGTCTTCTTCTTTTCACGACTACCACCTATCATCATCTTTTTTAAACCTCAGCCACCTGCCATTTTCACCCCCACCACCGTATGCCACCCTCGCAACTAACATGGTCCCGGATCGGGCTTGTGGGAATAATTTTATTAGTAAGATGTGCAACTTTTATTGGATATAATAGAGATAACGAAGAAAAATTACGTTGTTAGGCCTTAGAGATGTTGAGTGTTAAGTTTGACTTTTACTAATGTAAGGATGTAGATTGTCTAAAGTTTTTGACAAAATGTTTCGTGTAAAATTGACAAACCACATAAATGAGTTTAAGATTGAGCATAACAGACACCTCTGTCCAATAATCGATTCATCTTTTTCTTATATTACTCACGTAATGCGGCGGCGAATACTTGGTCATGATTTTTGAAATGACAAATGTTACTATTTTTTCCCTTTAAATTTGTATTCAAATATTGAAGTTGTAAAAAATTTAAATTAAATTAAAATAACCTTCAAAAAATGAAAAAAAAACTAAAAATTACTTAAATTTTTTATAAAAATGGATATTGAATTAAATAGCATAAAAAATATGATAAAATTAGATTATGAAAAAAATAATTGAACAAAAAGATATTTTAATTTTAAAAAATAAATATGGTTTTTTAATAGGTTGGTAAAAAAAAGAAGATGAATAATCGAATTGCAAAATGAATGTTTCCATAAAAGTTAATTTCAAATGTCTTAATTTCTTTCTAAAAATGAATTTTCCCAAATGCTTTATAAATACTAATATAGTAAGACTGTTCTGGTCCACCATGTTTTTTTTTAACTCAGTATTATTATAAATTAAAATATATAAAATGTTACAATATGATGATGCGCAAACGAGCAACAAGCTGCACCGCAACCTTTTTCTGAATAGCAAAACAAATCCTACTAAATTACTAAATTGGTTCAAAGAATTAAACCGGACATAGATCGAACATTTCGATCTGGTCTTTGATCTGATGTTTTTGAATTTCAAGCAAATTAGTTCAGTCTGATGCAACTTTCGGACCGTGATTAACCCCACATAAGTTTACTCAAACATTTAGTAAAATATTTTAGCGTGAGTGGTTGGGTGAAAGGTAAGTGGTTCATCACCCGTGAGTTAAAAAATGTGAATCTTATTCTTTTTTATTCGTTGCATTTAAAAAATGTGCATTATTATCTTCTTTTTCATTTACAAATATTCGTAAACTTCATCATAAACACCAAGTTTTATCAAACCTATTACATATGATCAACCTAAATCACACTTTACTATGACACCTTGTTCACTTCCACGTAACATGATAAAACCAAAACTTTATTGAAAAAACTTATTCGCGAATATATCGTGCGTCAGAAAGCGATTATGGGATTATGGGGTTAGACATGCAATTTGACAATAATCAATGATAAAGATGATCAAAGGAAAGCATACGAGAAATGCAAAAACATTCAACAAGAGAACCATGCTCGGATCGACACTTTTTTTTAAAGTGATTTATCACCAGTGAGCAATGTTGCAGAAATCGCTAGGCGCTAGTCAGGCGGTCGACGAAGTTCGAGGCGCAATTCGTCTAGGCGGATTGGAATTTTAAACATATAAATATTATAAATAATATGTATGACATAAAAAATACTTCTAATTTCAAATAATTCGAAGTTCTTGCAAAATAAACAAATAAACATAACAATCTAAGTGATTCAAACTTTAAACATGAACATATAATTCAATTGGTTTCAATTTCACACGAAAAACCCATTACTTTATGTTTATAATCATTCGTTTATCTTTTATTTTAAGATGTTACGTTAAGACTAATATGGGAAGGGAAAATCACCTAAAAATACCTTAAACTTACCACTTTTTATGGTTGTATGTAACCATCTTTTTTCTCATTGTACTAACTTACTTTTGAATTTCGACCTTTGTGTATGCTGTTTGGCCGGCTGTTTCCTTAAGTGTGACGTGTAACCCGTTTTTTCCCCTTCACCCATTGTAATTGCCACCTCTGTTTATATTTTTATTTTTTTTACTTTATATAAACCCATCATCTACCCCTTTTTCCTTTCTCTTCCAACCTTATCTTTAATCCCCCACCACTCAAAAAACACAAACCCTATCCACACCCTTTTGAATCTCATGTCTTCATCATCTTCATCCTCCAGTCAACAAAAATACTATTCACCTGATGAGAATGCCAAGAAAACCTATTGCGATTGTAAGCCACCTCACGCTATTTTTGAACAAATTTCGTGAACCTACAAGAACCCAGGAAGAAGATTCAAGGCATGCCCTGTTAGGGTAAGTTTTGTTATTGGATGTTTTAATTACTTAGTATATGGGTTTCTTGATTACAAATTATTTTCATGATTGATTTGCAGGAAAAGGATGAAAAATGTGGAGTCTATGGGTTTCTTGATTACGAATTGCCTTCACATTATTACAAACATTTGGTTCATAGTTTGTATCAAGAAAATCGAAAATTGAAAAATTAGATGAACCAAGATCATGATGTGGCCTCAAATGATTCCCATGTTTCTAACCAAGAGATGACCAATATGAAGGTTGAGATCCATTTCCTAAAAGCTAGAGTAATATTTTATGATAGGAATGTTTTAGTCTGTTTTATGATCATGATGTCTGTTGTATTATTCAAGGTTCTATTCTAAGCTTAATATGCTTTTTTTGTATTGGAATTATCCTAAGTTTAATGTAAACTGTTATCCAACTCTCCTCAAATCTTATTATTACTGTTATTTCTAGCAATTGTTTTTAGCAGTTTAACTATAATCATATAACCAAAAATGACATAATGCTAAAACCAATAGACCAACACTGACATCATTTCATGTTAATGAACTTACATGTTGTTGCCTGGATGATACAAAATAGGCAATGGAAGTGGCCTTACATGGCTGCACTTCAAAGGTAATTGGTTTACATCACAACCAGTTACCAACACATGTGAGTTTCAAAATAATACAACATACAGACCGGTCATCCTAAAATATTCAAATAGTCTTGAAGAATTACATCACAAGATAACTAATCCAAAGACATGGAATTTGTTTTTGAAGAACCAACACCAGGTATCTTTTTTGCTAGTTTTTTATTGATTAGTCTTGCATTTCTTGGCCTTGTAGCAACCAAGTTGTCTGCATCCATCACCGCTTGATCTTGTTCTTGTCCTTCCACTTGGGAAGCTTGTGTTGGAATATCACCACATGAAGGAGCTGACTGGACCCGCACATTGTCTTTTGAAGCTTGTGTTGGATTATTACCAATGGAAGTGGCCTCACCTGTAGCAGCAGTCTCACTTGGTTTCAGCCACAATGTTTCATCCATCCCAAACCAACTGGCCAGCCTTGCATACTTGCTTTGAACCTCATGTTTTTTGCCTAAATATTTCCTTACTTTACCACCCAGCCTTTTCCCAGAATTGTCAGTAACATTAGGAGTTCCAAATAACTACCTTTTAACACACATACTACTTAACAACTCAGTGGTAGACACTCTCTCACCCCCTAAATGGTTTGAGTCACTATTCCCCCAAAGTCTTGTACCCCTTCACTTCTGGCAGCTTTGTTAGTCTCACAATTTTATGGTTGTGATTCTTGTTCATTTCTGTTTGAAGCATTACCTAACATCTCATCAATCACATCCACTTCTGGTACATTTGTATTTTGTTGCATTACCAACCATCTCTTCATATGTTACACTATCTGGCTCATCAACCAACCTTTCAACACCACTACCCAATCTACCTCTGTTTGTTCTTCCTCTACCCCTACCCCTAGATGAAGTACCTCTACCCCTACTTGAATCACCCTACCCCTATTTGAGTTCCCCTACCCCTATTCGAGTTCCCCTACCCCTAGATACACTGTTAGGAAACATCCTTTCATGAGGATATCTAATCCTCTTTTTCCTAGTCCTACTCGGCATTACTTTGGGTTTTGGTGGTAAAACTGTTGACAAATCACTACAATCTGGACAAAAACTCATCCCACCCACAAGAGTTAAATACTGATGGTATGTAGCTAAACAACTAGCTTTCTTAAAAAAATTAGGGACATAATCCTTAGGATGCCTATTCAATTTAAAAATAACTACAACTGAATGAGCACATGGCAAGCCTGACATTTGCCACATCCTACATGTACATGTTCTACCAACCTCATCTACTATAAAGGCTTCACTACCATTTCTTACCTCAAACTAGTTACCACCAGCAGATATGGCATGCCAAAACCTTTAACAAATTAAAATAAAAATTGTTAATAGAAATAAGTTTATTTACATTCACAAAAATCAGTTTATAGTAGGCAGAATCATACCTTTGTTGATATTTTGCAAACTCCAACCTTTTTTGTATGTTTGGGCATATGCCAGCTGTCCATTTATCCAGGGTCTTTCTCATTATGTTTAACCTTTCCATTACTATCACCCTCGTAGCCTCCAACATAGTAATTAGAGGTTTGTTCCTCACCAATAGCAAGACAGAGTTGAAGCACTCACTGAACCCATTCTCAACAGCTTTGCAATTACTTCCTATCCGGAAGTATGCCCTTGACCATGTTTTAGGATCCTTGTCCCTTAAGTACTTGTGAGCACCCGGATTAGCCCTCTTAACACTATTCATAATCTTTGTAAATTTATGTGGATAATTAGTTTTTGAGGCTGCCCAGAATAACTTCCTATATTCCACACCGCTATATTGTTTTCTGAAGCCTTCATAGATGTGCCTAGCACACTGCCTATGTTCAGCATAAGTCATCACAGTCTTGACAGCTTCAATCAAACCCTACATATAAGTTATTTGTTACGAACATAAAGGCCTTGACTTAAAGAATGTTTAGTAACATAATAATGTATAATTACTCACCTTATGTTGATCTGACATGTGTTAACCCATCTCTATTATCCATACCAATGTCTTCACCTAACAGCTCATGGAACCAAGACCAATTGTCCTTATTCTCAACATTCACTATTGGCCATGCAATAGGAAAAAATATGATTATTGCCATCCCTTCTGATTGTAGTTAAGATCTCCCCAACATTAGGTTTCTTTAGAAAACAACCATCTAAGGCTACTACTGGTCTACATCCTAGTTTCCACCCCTCCTTTAATCCATTGAAGCAATATAAAACCTATCAAAATAGGTCTTACCATCTGGGTTAACAGTCACACCAAGTTTGACAGTTGAACCCAGATTTGAGTCTAATATGACCTTCCCATATGACCTAATCATAGCATAATGTTCCTCTGTTGTAGCCTGTCCTTCTTTCAAAGCATATATTTTTGCATTCCTACATTAGGTAGGGCTTACAATACATCTATATTTTTTCATCACTAGCTCATCTATCTCATGCAGTTTTATACTAGGATTTTGCCTAATTTTATGACCAAAGTGTTTTGCAATCCATTTATAGTTCACTAGAGTACCAAACTTAAAATCCCTCACGCAAGTGTGTTTATCTTGCATAGATATTACTTGGAATGAGTTCTCTATTTTCATAGTCCTCCCGTAACATCCCCAAGGACATTCTGCTTTGTCATCTCTAGAACTCGGATACCTTTCCCATTTACTTTGCTTACCCTTTTCTGGTTCCTTTAGCCTCTCAAGTCTCAACCCATACTTTGCAATTACCTGGTCCTTTGATGTTCTATAAAAACACAGTGAAAACCCATTGGCAAGTCCGTAGTATGTTAAGCATTCCTTCAACTGGTCCGCACTAGCAAATCTCTCACCCACTTGAAACAGAATAGAGAGATTAAATTATCAAGCAAATTATTTATGAAATGTGAATACTTGGAATAAAAAAGTGCTATCACATACCTTTGGCTTCCGCATTCTACAATGTGTATCTTCATCATGAATAGGAAACTGTTCTTCCTATTCTTCAAGTAATTAAAAAGGGTCAATGCAACTATGATCACCATCAACCAACTTGTACATCAATTGTTCCATGTACTCTTCATGTTCCATAACTATGTCAGACCTACCCAGATCAAATTCCCTTCTTAGCCTTGAAGGACCAGGCCTTTCTGATTCCTTATATTTGGTTTGCTTTTTTGGAGTCATTTTAGCCTGAGACTTTCTCTTCCTAAGTTGGATAACCTCATCCTCACATTCAGAGAAAAAATCAACAGACCTATCGGACAACTCACTATCATAACTATCATCCACATATACGTAAGACCTGTTATGACTATCACTATCACTATAAAAAGAAGTGAAATAAGGAACTACATTTTCTTCAATAAAAATCCCCTTGTTCAAGTTCCTAGTACACTTGGATTTCTTTCTATCAGTTAGGTTCTCCCTCATAATCCCCTTACCCTTGTCTACAACACTAGGACCACTACCATTATTGTCCTCCATCCTAATATTCTTATCTCGTAGTACCTTTTCAGCAGGGACCTTAGAACTACATTCACCTTTTGATGCATAAATCTCAGCCCATGCAAATAACTCCTCATATGACATGTTACCAGCATCCTTCACCTTATTCTGACTATATTGTAAACTAGCCTATAACTCTTTTTCACTATCAACTAAAATAGTATTTGAAGTATAAAATTCAGAAAGGTCCTGATAAATGTGGGCAAGGTATACATGCATTTTTCCATATGTTTCACACAGATCATACATACAACTCACATCATAATCAGTCCCTAGCAATCTAAGCCCCTTGTCAAGCTGACATTCTGGTATTCGATAGAAAATAGCATAAAATGTCTGTTGGGTCCTTTCACTTAAATACTCAGTTAGAGCTGATAAACTCATCCTACAATCATTCTTAACATTCAACTCAAACACTATGTCATTTTCATACCTTAGTGGTAAGAAATAAAACTGACCATCATGATGAACATCAAAGAAAAGAGTCTTTGCACCTGATGGTGCCATGCTGTGAAAAAATGATAGAGAGTATTAGTTAGATATTGTTCAAACAAAACCCTAATTAAAATCAATTAACCAACAAAACCCTAATTCGACAATCAATTAACCAAAAAAAACCCTAATTCGAAAATCAGTTTAAAACATGAGATTGGTATTGTTATTTAATTCATCTCGTTGCAAGAAACCCTAATTAAAATCAATTAACCAAAAAAACCCTAATTTAAAAATCAATTAACCAAAAAAACCCTAATTTGAAAGTTAGTTAAAAACATAAGATTGGGATTGTTTTTTTAATTCAGCTCGTTGCAAGAAACCCTTATTAAAATCAATTAACAAAAAAAACCCTAATTCGAAAATCAATTAAAAACATAAGTTTGGGAATGTAATTTAATATTCTCATTGCAAGAAACAATAACTCAAAAATCAATTAACAGAAACGAAACCCTAATTATAAAGTCAATTAAAAACAAAAATTGGGACCAATTAGCTGACAAGGATATGCTATTAAATAACTTTGGAAGCAATAATCAAATAAAAAGGACCACCAATTGTTTGGATTGTGGGGGTTATGTGTGGTTTCTAAATTAGGGTTTATCTGGATCTAGGTTTGTTTGTCGAAAGTGATTGTTAAAAAGGGGGACACAGGATAGTGTGGGTTTTTAATATTGTAAATGTATAAAAGAGATAGTGGAATACTTAGCTAGAAAATAATTCACATGTGGCAATAATATATGTTGATTGTTTAAATGTTTTTTAGAGTAATAATTCACATGTGGCAATAATGTTTTAAAATAGGAAATCAAATGAATAACAAATTTATTTAGCTACATGAAAAATACAATGAAAACGATTGTGTTTTAATTTTAATAATTGTACCGTTGTACTTTTAAATTCCATTTGTATTTTTAAATTTCGTATCATAATTTTGGATTGTTATTCAAGCTCCTATAAACACCCTTTACCATCTTTTCACGTTCTCACACAATGATTATCTACCAATCTAAAATCTAAAAAATGTTTCGAGAAAACACTCCTGAAAACACCAAGCGAAACAAACGTAAAGCTGCTCGAAGCAATCCTTCGGCGCCCAGAAAACTACCTAAGCAATCCACCCACAACTTTATACAAATCCTAACTACGACTCAGAATTCCACATGGGTTGTTCGTCAACTCAACCCATTTATGCATTTCCAACGGTAGAGGAATAAGTTGATGAACGTAAGATATGTGATGAATATGAGATACATGATAGATATCTTACTTAGGAACAATAACATCAACTACTTATTGATAACTAAGCATTAAGAGAAATGTTAGAAGAATAAGCAAGGGTTGAAAAAGAGTGGAAAGAGAGAGAGAGAGAGAGAGAGAGAGAATTCGAGAAGAGGAATCTCATGATGAGTTATTCATGTCAAAATTTTAGGTTAGATCTGATATGGATCCGAAATCTGATTAATTGTTATGTAATATTTTTATTGTATTTTTCGTAATTCTATTTTTTTTCGTAACGTATTATATTTGTATTTCCAATCGTAGTGTATTGTGTTTGTATTTTCATACGGTATTTTAATATAATGTATTTGTATTTTTGTTTCGTAAGTTTACATTTTTAGTTTATAAATGAAAGAATGTATACCACCACACCTCTAACTGTACAATATTACAAGACTTTTGATAATGATTTACACGTACTTTAAGTTTAAGCTAACAATTTTCCCTTTTAAGTCTAGATCATCTAGGTTTTCTCGTGTATGGAAAGTCATTTGGATCCTTTGGAGCTTAAATGGTTGCTCCATACATTTGCTTACTCTTTAGACTTTTAGCGGCCCTCCCCTTATTAGTTACTTTTTTTTCTTAAGAGTATAAGTTGATAAAAATAACTTTTAATGACTCTTTTTGATAAAAATTGATAGAAAGTACTTTTAACGCCCTTTCTTATTACTTATTCTTACCACATTTAATTTAGTAAGAAAATTTTATAAATTTTATAATATGCATATCATCTAATTATATTTGTTTGAGACTTTGAGGAAGCATTGTCTCGACATAGTATTAACATTTTCCTTGACCTAAGTCAACGTACGTCACGTGTTAGGTTTTTGTAGTTCATCGGTTCCAAACATTTTATCTCTCATATTAGTTACATATACTGAACTTTGATCTTCCTATACATGACTGAGACTTGACTATGTTAATATTGACCTCATGTTGACTTCTCAACAAAACAGTTGGCTCTGATAGCAAAATACTTTTAAGATTATTATATAAAGTGCGTAATGTGCCACTAGAGACAGATAAACAATAACATGAATACATAAAGCATATAAAAAATAATACTATAAACCTTACGATTGGTTAGACTTAAAGAGCAGGAAAACGTTAAGCAGTGTGATGCTCACAGTTTCTTTAATACATATTCGTTATGTTCAATGTGTTTGAGAATCATAAACGTCTATCTTCGATGATACAACAACGAATAATTCCGTTAAGACAAACAATTTATCAAGGCCGACCATCATAAATATGCCTTCCTTCTATTATGAAATGGATACGCACAAGGTTAAGGTAAACGTTCAACAAACGAGGAGGAGGAAGTTGTGTTTCTTGATATGCTAGGTATGAGAATATAGCTCTGAGACCATGTTATTTGTGACTTCTTACGACTAGTTGGATATAAACAAGACAAAAGATATCAATATAATAATCAAATATGAGTAAAAATGGAGAGAGAAGGTGCGAACCATTCATCATGAAACAATCTGTATTTTTTTATTTTTTTATTCTCACTTTATTAGATTAATATATTTTCTCCCTCCTTTTTAAATTATTTAAATATAAAAATATAATATTATATAACAGATTAGGTTTAGGTTAAATTGGGTGAGGTTATGAATAAACTAATCTGAATTTATAACGAAAGGAGATAAAAAATGATTTGATTTTTAACCACACTATAACTAATGAACACAAATTCGATAGTTACATTTGATCATATATTAACTATTCAGTTATTTACAATGCTCATTCGTGCATTTAATGAGCGAGTGAGCGTCAGTTGTTGTTTGAACCTATCGTTGGACCACTTTTTCCAATATCAACTTAACGTAATCGTCTATGGTCTGTTTGGTATGGCAAAACAAAATGACGACATAATGGAATGCATATCATAATAGAATAAACAAAGTAATGGAATTTCGTATTACGATTATAATTATGTTTGATTCTAATGACAGAATGGAATATCTTTATCTTTACTACTTTAGGGCCCGTTTGGTTTCTAAGTGGGATTGAATTTAAATTTAAGTTTAGGAAAATATTGAAAGTAAATGAGTAAAGAGAAAGTTAATTATTATTTTAAATAAATATTTTTTTAAATTAATTAAAATGAAAAACGTTTATTTGAAATAATGATAAACAAATGATCATGTGACTGAAAACTTGTAAGAAATTAAAAAAAAATCATATTTTGTTGCTTAGTTTGAGAAAACCAAGGGCACCACTTGGGATTTATATTTGGGAACAATGTCTACGCGTTAAAACAAAGAGGAATTACCAATCAATGTATTTTGTCCCACTTTTAGTCTAATCCTCTTTAATCATGGGCAGGGGCGGATCTATATGTATAGTATGGGGGCGTTGCCCCCCATCGGACATTCAAAAACACAAGAACTATGTTGAAAAAAGTTTAATCAGTAGAAAAAATGTCCGGTGCACCATACAAATTGTAAAAGTACCCTCCATATTCTTAAAGATTATCAAGATCCAAGATCGTATAAGTGGCAAAACTAAGTTTCCCTAGTGGTTTTGATTTACAGTCGAAAATAAATGGCAGAAAAAGAAATGCGGAAGATGGAGTTTGCATCTTGGGAAGTGAGAAAGTGAAAATAAAAGTACTTTATATGATAAAAAAGGACAAAAGTACTGCATATATATATATATATATATATATATATATATATATATATATATATATATATATATATATATATATATATATATATATATATATATATATATATATATATATATATATATATATATATATATATATATATATATATATATATATATATATATATATATATATATATATATATATATATATATATATATATATATATATATATATATATATATATATATATATATATATATATATATATATATATATATATATATATATATATATATATATATATATATATATATATATATATATATATATATATATATATATATATATATATATATATATATATATATATATATATATATATATATATATATATATATATATATATATATATATATATATATATATATCTTTACATTATATATAAGAGGAGGGATTTGCCACGTCATCTATTAAGCCACTAATCCTACGTGTCAAACGGGCTTACAAAGTGGGCTTACTGTTTGTTTCATAAAAAAACCCGACGCACACATAAAAAAACCATAAGTGTATACTTTTAAAATCCTAATCCTGCGATTATGTCTTCTTCTCTAACCCTAATATCATTAACTATTGCTTTTCACGATTGAAACTTGAACCATTAACAAGGTGAGTGTTTTTATTCCATCTAACCACTTTTTCTGTTCATCTTTGTTTCATGTCAATTGTTATGAGCGATTGAGCCCTAATTTTGTTTTATTCTAAATTTATTTGCGGATTCTTCCCTATATGTACAGTTTCTATTGATTTCATCTCAGAATAATTCATGTTACTGTAATAAATTTCCTAAAACTTTATAATCCATAATATTTTGCAAGGTTGGATCTGTTCATTCTAAATAATTTTATTACTTTTAATTTGCTCTAAAAATTATTTTGTTTCGTAAGATTATGCATTATTTAATCTAGAATCAGATCGTGTAAAGGATAAGAAGGTATTCTTATTTTCGTTATGTCTTATGAAGATGAAGATGATTTATCGAATGTTTTTTTTTTCAAGTAATAATAATGGATTATGTGCTATTCTTATAGGTGTTATCTTTGTTTGCAGGGAGCTATGGTTAGGGTATTTATGTACTCAAGCAACACCTAAGGTAAAACCCTTTTCTAATTACTTATACTGTTTGAATAGATAAATAAACTATTGGTTTTGGTTGCGACTTTCAATCTAACAGGTGTGAGGAAGGTGGTTGAAAAGAAACAGGGAAAAGTGAAAAGATTGTGGATGTACTTGGCAGCTGTACCTATGTAAAAGGTCTCTTCATCAACCGCCCTTTTTTACAAAATCTAACATATCTTGTGTTTATGGGACTTATTAAGCGTGTAATATCATTTTTCTCAGCAAGACACAACTTATCCGGAAAGTAACTTAAAATCAATGAAGCATATTAGAAGCTCCAAGATGGGTGGCATAGCAATGGAGATACGATACTGCCACATGAGTTAGAATAGGTAATATCTTCATTCATCCGAATGTCACTCCTCTTTTGTTTCTCATAACGTGACACTAGATCTATATGAGTAGATGTATTTCACATATATTACTGACCAATTATGATGGCCTCAACACATATAAGCCGTTGAGGTCACCACGTAGGCCTATATTATTTGCGGATGCACAAGTACACTGATCTATACCGTCCGCATAAACTTTTGTTGATATAATGGATGTCCCGTTTAAAGTTAAATAAGTGAACTGCAAGTCAGACATAATGGCATTGATGTTGTTGTTTTATACTGAATCTAATGAAGATGGCAATATGGACTGACTTCTTGGTCTACGCGTAGGTAATATTGTAAATGTAATTGATTTGTGTAGATGTTTGTTTTACATTTCAGACGTAGGCCTTTCGACATAGAAACATAGTAAGAATCTTTATTCAAACTTGCTAATCTGATTGTGTTGGTTAAGGTACACTCGACTCTGAAACGAAATCAGTTTAACGATGAACGGCCGATCTACAGGACCGACTTTGCACACTTATAAAGAATAAACCTTTTATGTCAAGGTTCATAATAAGTTAAAAGTTTCAAAAGTACGTGATATATGGAGACCAAACACGGACTCAGTACAATAGACAGGTGCTTCCTTTTTTAAAAGTTTCGTTCTTGGGAGATTTAAGATTGATTCAATGCGCCCACCCCCTCCACCACCCAACTGCCACCACCACCAATTCTGACATCGAAACCAATCGTCTACTTAATGAAAAGGTTATCGTAGAACCCATTGTACCTACTGCTAATAATTACAGCTTTCAATTTTTGATTTGTACACCATTTATATGCTGCTTTTTATACCATTTGTACATCATTTTTACATCTTTCAATGCTGATTAGTACACCTTTTATATGCTGTTTTGATAGCGTAAATTCTATTGATTTTAATTGGTTTTGTTATGTGTAGCTACTTTTTGAGTATAAGTTTCGCAGTATGTGGATAGGGTTCGAGTTTGGAACTCACCGAGTTCTAAGACCTGGCAAGAGGTGATGTAGGAGGCGAAATATTTTATGCAGAACCACCCAAATAATGAAATATTTTATGTGAATTATTTTTAAGACTCCCTGTTTATGTGTAGAGATGTAGGAGACAACCAATCCAGATGCAATGAAACTGACACTTGATCATGCTAAAAACAGGCTCTCAACAAATAGAGCAATCAGTGAGTTCTCTTGATGATAATACCAAATAGTGTGATTTTCATGAACCAGTATCGTAATTTTCATTATTGCGTTGAGTTAACATATATTTTCTTTTAATCAGTTGTGATATACATATACCTGTTCATGGATAGGGTTAAAAAAAACTCCAGTGGAACTCCTCAACAGGTTCTTCTCAACCGCAACTTCTGTATTAAAGTGGCACTCCAATGGTTACTATTTGTGTAGGGGCTCCATATTACTTTTACAGCTTTGAGTATTTCACAATGATTAGGTTGAATAATTGGTTGATTAGGTTGAATAATTGATTGGAGTTGAATTAATTGCAGCCAATGATACATTGAAAAAGTTTATATATGTAATGGTGCTTACTACATGTTGTGTATGATTTGCAGACTCACGGTCTAAGGGTCGGACAAGAAAGTCTGAACAAAGCAATCGGATTTATACAAGTGACTCATAAGTTCATACAGTTACCTACAAGCTCTGATTGAAACACGAAAGGTGATTCTAGATGTGGTCGAGGAGGGTGCGTTGACTTCAATGGAATCGCAGTCATCTTTTAAAGTAGTAAGATTATTACTTTTATCTTCTAAATGGGTCGGTTTTGGATTTTTTTTTGGTTTATTGTGGATTGAATGTAGTCTTAGTTTTACCCATTAGCAATATCAGCTAAATAAGTTTTGCCAATGGGAGTTAACAGAAACCATTAGAGTGAGAGTAATAACAAACTTAAAGTTAAAATTGTTTATTGTGTTTAAAACTATAAGGAGTTTCTGGCGTTGATTACTAAAACTATTTATTGTGTTTAGTTTTGAGTGTTTGTATACAATGAAACTGCCTATCTGTTTAGATGAGGCGTTTGGTTGTGCCTTTAGAAAACGACAATTGCAATTTGCGAACGTGATTTCCCACACAACGCGATTCGAAACAACTTTTTTAATTATGATTTTTATGTACTTATTATCTTATTAGTAAATCCATTTTATATAATGTATGTATTTTAAACTTTAATGTGGAAGTGGGTAGCAGACCACGTTGAATCTGAACGGATATTGGAAGTGATGATGCCTATCTGCTCAGTTGACCAATATCCTCATCAGCAACATCTAGGTAATGGCCATCATATTTTTTCAAGTAACACACACATAAAAAGTCACATTATTGATACGAAAAGTTTTAATACTGCACACACACACACATACACATTTTTTTGATGTCATGTTTATTTCTTTATGCCTCATTTCATTACTAAATAATCTCTGAGTTGGATAGTCTGTTTGAGAGATATTTATGTTTATCATAGTATCATGTAAAGGAAGGAGAGTAGTCTCTTGCTGTTTGAGGTGAAAAAGTCCGCACTGTGTTCATGCTTCTCTATCAAAATCCAAATGCATAAAAAATTCTACTTGCTGAATTTCTGTAATTTTTTATTTTAATATAAATGTTTTTTTACTTAAGCAACCACACTAATTTAAATTTTTTGACAAATTAAACAAGCACAACTCACAACTCACTATTAATTGTATAACAGTCTTATTTTTCTTTTAATTTTTTAACTACCATTTTGTGACCTACTATGGGTATGAACCTTGATTATGTTTTGGCATGTATAATATGTAGGGAACTAATGGGAGAACGTCCAATGAAAGTGTTACGCCACTCAACGACCTTGACAACAGCAGAAGCCACAAGTATATGCTTTTTGCCAAGAATAAGGTCTCGCATTACGGTGCCCTTTTTGGCATAGTAACAACTGAAAGGACATTTTCCAAATCAAAGATTGAAGATTCTGCAATAATGGTTGCTGCAGTTCTTATACTCATTCAAACAAAAGTTACAGTCGTGCCAATACTTATTTGGATCATTTTATTTAATTTTACAGGTTCTGTACAAGAAATGAAGCAAAGAAAGTCCTCAATATTGACTATGAAAATAGGAGAATTAGGAAAATGAGAAACATACAGAAGGTTCACTCTAACTGGACTACTTTCTCAAAGTCTTCTGATATATGGTACATATTTCCCCCCTTTATCATTAGTCACTTTGTAATACTCTTATAAAAATAAGCGTACGAATAGGTTCACTCTAACATAGTTGCTTTCTCAAAATCTGTTACGATAATGGTACATATTTTCCCCCCTTTATCCTTAGTCACTTTGTAATACTCTTATAAAAATAAACAGGATTTTGTTTGTAAAGTTTCTTTGCAGCATTGAGTATTGGTCGGACCCACAACGAGGCATCAAAGAAGCATATAAGGTTTCGAAATGGATTCGTGCGAATTGGTTTCAGACACAATTCTAAAGGCAGCCAAATATTTGTATATTATCCGTTAACGGGGAAAAAGCTGGATACTTTTGACGATAATGAAGGTAATATTTTTAAATCTTTCATAATCAAGTAAATTAAAATGGATGCGGTGGGATTATGAGCGAATAAAGCTTCTAGAAGACTAGGCAACGAGTTTATGAGGTGAGATTATTACACTAAAATCACAGAGTAACAAGCTAAGTTTAGAAGAAACTTTTACACATGTAGAATCTTCACAGTTGATAGTGGATTACCAAAGAAAGATCCGTGAAGCTTTATGGAAGTATCCTTTCTGAAGCTGGAAAAAGAAATATTGGTAAATTATGAAAAACGAGCCTTTGAGTAGGTTTATAGTATGTCAAAGAGACAAAATTAGTTGCAGGCTATTATAAACAAAATACAAAGTGCTGAAGAGGTCCAGAAAGAAGCAAGAAGTGCTAACCGCATGAGTCAAGAAGATTATGTTAAAAGAACTGAGCGTGAATGAACTGATGCGAAAAAGGTTCTTCGTGGGAACATGCAGCGTATTGTTAACACTCTATATTGGTACATTGGGTAAATAGCTCGAATAAGCAGCCTTAGGCTGTCATGTGTAGAAGAAACTCCTGATGCACTAAATGTAGTCGTCCCTGATGTGTTTTGGTTCTGCATTGGTATCTGTTGGCATCGATTAACAATATCAACCAATTGATTTATACAATTGCTATTCACCAAAGAGGACGAGGGACCATCTTGATTTCCACCATTGTTTGAATTCAGATTCGTCATGCAATGTCAAGAAGAAGCTCTTACTGACATTCGAGCTGCATTATATTACATGCGCGATGCCTGTGGTTGTTGCTGATTTCCAAGATAAATAAGTGAATTTGACCAACTCCTACCATTTAAAATCTTCATAGGGAACACGACTGACCATCTTGGTCTACTGCCTTCCTATCAAAAGCAGACAATTAGAAGGTTTGAATGCACTCGAATCACCAATTAAAGCCAATGGATCTGACCATATTCCTATACATCTAGATTTTGATACTCATATTGTTTACTTTTAACATGGGACGTGCTTGCAGGATGGTGACGAATGACATCTTTCATTTCGTAATGTTATGGTTTAACAAACATTTTTTTTCGTACCGTGTTTTCACTCTACATCGAAGAGGCATATAGTTGGTTATTAACATATATACAGTTTTAATTAACTTATTAGCAATCGCTTGACAGTGAGAGCTTCCTTATTAGCAATTGCTCTACATGTATAGTTTTAATAACTTATGTGATAAATAAATATGTCTATTAGAAAATCTGTAGCATATGTTGCGTATTGCATTAAAGGTCCAGTCTGATATTTTTCTTTTTCATTGTTTAATTTTGATCTTCAAATTTTAAGGTAGTTTTAAATACTTTTTTACATAACAAACTATAACTTGTTTGACTAGAAGGGATGACTGACAGTATGGTTCCCACAATATGTTTTTATAAAATTTACTTACAACGCTTATTGCAATGTTTTGAAACCCGGTCGACCCGGCCGGGTTAATCGGTTGACCCGGTTCTAGCCGAAAAAACGAGTCATTGACTCGGGTTTCACATTTTCGAAACCCGGCTCGACCCACCGGGTTTGGGATGACCTGGGTCAACCTGGTTTTCGAGACTCGGCCGGGTTTGATTTTTTCGTGTTTTTTTTAAATATGTAAATTTTACGTATTTGCAACGAAACTTTATTTTAGATATTATATTGTTTGGTAAACAATTTATATCTTTAATATACGGGATTTTTTTTTTGTTTTTATATATAGTTTTTGTTAATTATTAAAATAATAATTTTTTTTAAACCAGATTAATCCGGGTTGACCTTTTGACACCTTGATGTATAAAAATAATGTGTACGGTGGTCTATAATCTGTTGAAAGTTTAAACCATTTATTTTACTGTACATAAAGAGTTGAAATAAAGACATGAGTAATCAAGTTTTTCTTGATATAAAAATATTTATTTCTCCTTTATACGTATCGAAATATAACGGTGTGTGCAAGTATACTCAATCAAAACATTTATCGCAAGTTAAGCCTTTGCGCAATTCGTTGTTGTTGTTGGTCAATATCAATTTTGGATGAAGCTAAAAAAAAGTAAAAGTAATATTTATCCATTAAAACATCCATAAAATGAAATAAAAATTCTAAAACGATATGTATACCTTCTTTAAGCAGCTGATCATTCATAAAACATTTAGAGCATTGAAACACTCATGTTATTCTATCAAACGACCACATCCTCAAGCATTCCCATGTAAACTAATCATTCATAAGACATTTAGGGTCGTGAAACACTAGGGTTACTTTGTCAAGTGATCACATCCTCAAGCATTCCAATGTAGGTAAAAAGATGATCGAGGAGTCGCAATTCTTTAGCTGAGATTTAAAAACCACATCCTCGAGCATTGACAGGCAAGTAATAAGATGACCACGGAGTCGCAAATATTTAGCTAAGCTTTAAGAAAAAGAGCGACTTTATTTTTTCTTACACTTACATTGTATTTTTATAAAACTATTAACATAAATAAATATATTTTGTTATTACGGATAATTTATTAACCTTTATTGTCTCTCATCAAATGAACATTCTTCACTTTTCATTCTTAATGCACAAGATAATTATGTTACGATTTTATCTTTGTTTAATAGTTAATTATTTTATTTGTTAGATATTCATAAGGTTCTCCCGTCTATCGGCCGATCTTTGTTATTTTTTATCTTGCAGTTTTTAATTTAATTCGTGAAATACATTGTACTTACTAATATAACAAACAAAAATAATTCAACAACCATTGCTTCTATGTTTAGAAATTATAACTTTTAACACCAATATTTAGCTAAATAAAAAATATAAACGATAATTAGAAGTCATACCCGCCCATCGGGCGGGTTTTGCCACTAGTATATATATATATATATATATATATATATATATATATATATATAGGGGTGAGATATATGTAGAACCCATTTTAGGTGTAGAACTCTACAGAACTATTTTTGACCAATAAGAAATTAGTATTATTAAATCTTTTTATTTAATTCAAAAGGGTAAAATAGTAAAATATATTTTTAATTTGTTTTTGAATTTTTTAATTACATATTTTTTGGTGTTTTTAATAAAAATGTTTGTTTTATATAAAACATTTTTTTTCTTTTTTAATTATGTATTTAAATAAAAACGTTTATTTTTTTTACTTTAAAAACGTTTTTTATTTTTCATAATTTTTGAAATTATTTTTTTTTTCAAATTTTTTATACATTTTGTTAGAAAGTACGGTGCAAATGTGTTTTTAAATATAGATTTACAAAAAACATAAATGTTCACATATGTAATAAGACAAATAACATAAATGTTTTATATAAATTTTCTTGATTAATAATAAAACAAAAAACATAAATGCTATACATATAACTTCAAAATTACATAAACCAAGAAAAAATATTTATGCACGACAAGAACATTTATGTACAACTTCCAAAACATTTATGCACGGCTTCTAAAACATGTATGCACGACTTCCTAAACATGTATGCACGGCTCCCAAAACATGTATGCACGGTTTCCAAAACATGTATGCACATCTTCCAAAAAAAATATGTGTACAGTTTCAAGAACATTGGTGTCCGCTTCAAGAACATTGGTGTACGTCTTCTAATTTCATTGACCATCCTCATACCATATGAACATTTCTATAATCAAGTCATCCTGAAACAAATATATGAAAACAAAATAAACTAGTTATACGATTATTTTTATGAACAATTAGAAAACGCATGTGAAAAAATCTGACACTGAAATTGCAACACAGGCATACCATTTCATTATTTTATATCGTCTACACACTTGTATAGACGAAGGAAAAAAATACGCACGTTAAAGAGCCATCATTAAAACTATGACCACCTAAATCACTAATATAAACTGATGCAATATTAGACTATCAAGAAAAGAAAAAGAAAATTTTAAGATTGTGACAACGAAGTCTCTTATTTTGAGTATCTTCAATGATTTATCATTAAAAAGAATTAATAAAAGCACATGAGATTCATAGTACCATTCCAACAATTCATGTCCTTATAATTTTGAGTTGTTATTTTAATCAAATCAAATCAATATGCAATTGCACCCATTGCTTAATTATGAGAACATGTGACCATTTGTCTTTTTTACGTAAACATCTAAAATTACAATGAAAAGTGGTTACACCATAAAGTGTTTAGTTAAACATTTTAATAGAAAATTCAATACATTAATTGTTATTAATTGATAATAACTTTGATCTTTAATGGCAAAAACTTTATGTGCCGTACCTTTTTTATTTGGAAACTACGGATCCAGATCTATGATTTAATATCCTTTGATTTGGATGGATTTGTCTTTGTATACAAATTCTTTCATATGGAAACAAAAATTGTAACTTACAAACGAGGGTACAAGTTGCCTCCAACAGCGATCCCTGTCTCCGTCGTCGTCACCCTTCTCCAATCGTCGCCGTCACTGTCCTTTTCCTCCAGCCACATATAGTTGGTGTTATTCAAATGTTATTTTCATTGAAACGAGAGGGTTATGGTGAAAATATACTTTCATTCGAATTATTGTTATCTTGGTCAGAAGTGATAGATCCATTTAGTGTTACTGAAATGATGAGGCTGAGAAAATGGAGGAGGGTGGTGGGCAGCGGGTTTTCTTATGTTTAGGGTTTTGATTCATCACTTATATTAAATATAATTGTGGATATGATAGTTTTTCTTTTTTTAAAGAATTAAATGATTTCAAAGGTCTAGAATACCCTTTTTAGTTTTCTGTTTATTTGAAAAGCAACCTTTATCTTTTGTTTAATTACAGATTTTGCACATTTGATCTTATCTTTTAATCAAAATCATCTAATGGCCTATATTTATCTAAATAGTTCTACATAGTTCTACACTAAAAATGGGTTGTGCATATAACTCTTACCTATATATATATATATATATATATATATATATATATATATATATATATATATATATATATATATATATATATATATATATATATATATATATATATATATAGAGGAGGGTTAATGTGAGAGATTTTTTAAAATTATTAAAATGAGAACCAATCTACACCGTTAGATCTATTAAATTTTATTAAATAAGAATGATAATTAATGAGTGAAATTATGATCATTAAATGTATATTAAAATATATTTTACTTACATTCTTTTTTTTTACCAACTATAAGTTCACTAACTCAAAAATAATTGATACGTCGTGGTGCAATATCTCGAAAATAACTGATGCGTCGTGATACAATCTAAAAAATAACTGATGCACGTGGTACAATATCTCGAAAATACATGATTCGTCGTGGTACAATATATCGAAAATAACTCATGGTGCGTGGTACAATATCTCGAAAATAACTAATGCGTCGTGGTACAATATCTCGAAAATAACCGATGCGTCATAGTACAATATTCTAAAGAATAAAGAGCTTTTATGTTTGGTCAAAGAAAAAATGAAGGTTATATTTTTAATATTCATTTCTTGTATTAATTACCATGCATTTAATTCACATTTCCTTTAATTCTACTAATTATTCAATGGTTCTTATTTTTATAACTTTAATTAGTTCTCATTTGATCCTAATTCTATATATATATATATATATATATATATATATATATATATATATATATATATATATATATATATATATATATATATATATATATATATATATATATATATATATATATATATATATATATATATATATATATATATATATATATATATATATATATATATATATATATATATATATATATATATATATATATATATATATATATATATATATATGTATATATAGATTTTGGTTCAAATGAGAACTTTTTAAAGTTGAAAAAATAAGAACCAGCTAAAATCTCACAAATGACACTCTACTTCAAATAATTTTTAAACAAGAGTAACTAAAACTAAGTTTTTTAATAATTTGATGGGCTTTCTTTTGAAAATTAACGAATTCTAGGTGATACATCTTGATTTAAGGTGTGATTTGTATCATGTCTTGGTATCGTGTATCATGTTATTTAGTGGTGGTTATGTATCAAATGTATCATTTTATGTATAAGATATTATCTTGTTGAGATTTTGATGTATGTGTATCACATTTTTAATTGTGTATCAGTAATACGTTACACACTAAGTCGTCGTTTATTAGTCAATAGAATGTTAAGTTGTATAAATAATGTATATTTTGGTGTATTATTGGTAATATGATTATGTATCAATGTTTTATTGGTGTTTTAGATTAGTTCTCATTTTTACAACTTTAAAAAAGCTCTTACATTAACCTTATATATATATATCTATAATATATATATGTGGCTAAGTTTGAGATAGGAAAATAAGATGGCGCCATGTCATATCCTATGTGGCTTTATCTCATTGGCTACAATATATCCTAAAGTATTGAAGTTATAATTCTGATATAATATCTAAAAATAAATCTATTCTCTACCAATGAAAAGTTAGCCGTATCATTAGAGTATAATATCTAAAAATAGATTTAATATTGGTTTTAACAAAAATATACGACTCTTTGTCATGCATCCCATATTCACTTTAAACCCTAACTTTTGTTCGACTGCTTAGAATCCTCAGAAAACTCTAATCTTGACTGCTTAGAATCCTCAGAATCTTTGTTCGAGATAATGTCTTTATCATGTCCAATCCCAAGTCGAAGTACCCCGTGCTATAATTGGACGTAATAAGGTATGTCTTCCTATTACTTTTTTTGACAAACGTATCCTTAGTTTGGTAGCTAATGTAGATCATTGTAACTTTTTGGCAGATTGTATCTGATTTTGTTGTCGTCATTGTGTCTGGAACTTGTGGTGGCATTACGTTCTGCTTGTGCCACTTAATCAAGTTCGTAATGTCCGTGGTTGTTTCAAATATCTCCTTAACCAAGCTCATAATCTTCCGTGATTGCAGCTTCGTATTCTCCGAGCAATTTATATCATTGGAGGTTTGCTCTAGATATTCCTTTTTATGTGCTTTTCTCGAGGTAATTATGTGGTATGTATCTCTTAAATACTTTCCTTTGTGTTATCATGGCATGAATAGTACCATCTTCCTTTCTTTCATCAAGCATCATGACTGAGAACTATAACAGCAACACATAATTTTAAAACCCTGATGTGCTCATTAAAGAAGGAAAGGCTAATGATCGTAAGAATGGGGTTAGTTCTCCATTCGTCATTCTTGATCTTTACCTTACTTACGTGTACTTTAAGGAAACCGCTACACACTCATCAAGTGTACTTTAACTTTACTATGAAGTTGTATGTAGCTGCCATAGATTTGTAACTGTGTTGCCTGTAATAATGATTGAACAATATCAAACTGAGACAAATGCTTCTTTTCTGCACACACTGTCACCCGGTTAGCAAAAACAAATTATGTAGATGGGTCATGTGATTCTGATTAGGCTTGAAAGTATGGAGCTGGCATGATATGATAAAATACAGAGCCGGTCGTGTGATTTTAATACTCGTGGTATGGTAAGTACGTTCTGACAGAAAGCAATAGTTTTTGTATTGTTTGTTCTCTTCCTATTGCAGATTAAGTACCTTTCTGCTTATTTCCAGCATCTCCAGCCCAATATGCAGTAGAATTTCTCTAGAGAATATAGTGGTAAGTTTCCTAACTGTTTACTTTGTTGAAATTTTAGACACTATTACATAACAAAAACTAATTTTTCTATGTACGCGGGTACTTATAATAAGCAGGTTTTTTGTTTTACTTTTAATCAAACTATTGACATATTACACATATGTCTTTCCTTCTTTGGGAGGAAGAACAATATGAAACATGTCTCCTTCCTCTTTGGCTTTGGGTCAACTCTTGATTTGGTTTACTCCAGGTTGAAATCAATGATCAAACATTAGTTCTGGTTTGTTGCATCTTCATGTGCTAGGCCATTCAGGACCGTATACAAGCTACATAGACTTATGGGTAGGTCACAATTCTGATCTCAGCTTGCTTTTTTTGTAGGATACTTGATAAGAAGCAAGCGACATTATTTAACTTTATATTGGTTTTTTGGTAAGATACTTGATAAGAAGCAATCGATGTTATTTAATTGTTAAGAGGACTCTATGGTTACATGTATATTCATAAGCCGTTCTGCAGGAATTCAGATGTTGGAAAACCTAAAATCCAACTCTTTAGATGGTGATGAGATCGTTTAAGCTATAACTACTGAAAAAAGTTTTAACAAATACACGAACAAAAGTGTTCGGGTATATGAGCAGACGTTAAGGAATCTGGGGAAGGAGACTGGGTATATGATGTTGCAAAGGCATATGATTAGGATTGATGATTTCAACCTCTTAACTTTAATTGGTAAAGGTGATTTTGGAGACGTATACACGAAATCAGTAAGTGTTTTATAATATCCTTCGTCGTTTATTGATTATATTTTATCTGTTTGTTTGCTGATTTCATCATTGTTTTATAACAAAAAATATTTGTTCGTTTAAATTAAATTGAATATTGATTATATTGATTTAATCTGATGAATTAGTTAGGCTCCACTTTTTGTTCACTAAACATGGCCACCATTATATGCTGTCAAGGTTTTTATGTCACTACGTGTCATCATCCACACTTCATTGCATAAGGATGGAAGGCCTAATGTGTTGGACTTTTCATCTGACATGTGAGTGTAGGAACACACGCTCAATTGCACATAGATCATTTACATGTCATCTGAAAACCTAATGAACAAAGGTGAAAGAAGGAGGATGATGTTTTACTATGTTTGCAAATGTCTGTAATGCATGTTGTCGCCCTGATATATGACTATGTTTTTTCCATGACATCTGTTTATGATTGCAGCTTGCTGCAGCTATATACAGAAAGCCAACATCTAACGAATGCTATGAAAACGGACAACAGCGAGAACCACTGCTATGTGAAAGTAAGTAACGAATTCCCTAAACTTTTTCGACCTTTTTTTGCTTTTACGTATCAAGAACCAACTGGTCTCACCTCAATCTTCGTTACATCCTCTCCAAAGTTGATTTTCTGATTATTATATGCTCATGTTCTGCAAGAAGCGAGGATGCGTACACATTTGCTTATGATGGTTAAACCTGTGTCTTCAATGCTGCTCGGAATTGTGTGATGGCAACCTTACATTCAGCTGGGTAGACCCTTAGATATCAGTTGCTACAATCTAAGAGAATTAAGGTCGTCTATTTACATATAAAAGTTAAACCATGTTAAAGTGCAGTGATCCATATAAATCTAACCTGGACAACTTGGCATTTGTCATGATATATAGCCAGATTTTAAGTTAGAGATCGAGGCCGTCAACACCGACAACACCAAAGTACATAATCTAATATAGGAGGAGGATGTGGTGAGATTTGTATGTTACACACATATAGTTCAACATGCTTGAGTTCATATGGTGGCGACTTGATTCCGTTTAATTCCTTAATCACGATGGGACCCTGTAACACAATTGGTAACCATAATATTATATTGTAATTATTTTAGATCATTCCTTTGGACCAAGTAAAAACACATACCGCTATTTAAACTCTTTAGTGATATACACTTCCTTTTTTAAAATCATCTGCTGTCTTTTCTGCTAATGCATAGGTCTCGGTGAACCCAAACCTTCCAGCTCCACAAGTCTTGGATTTAGACAATCTAAAGGGTGCATTTTGGTCCGTATCAGTTCTTCTTCTTTAGCTTTCAAGTCCTCTTCTTGCTCTTCACATTCACTCTCAAATATCCTTTGATCTCACCAGGTTGAAGGGAAATATAAGAAAGAATATCATTTTTATGGCCTTATTAGTTATTTGAATATATTTTCCATTTACATCTGCTGATATTTACGACCAAGTCAAACGATTACTTTAGTTTTGTCTTCTTCTATTTTGAGTTTTTTTACTTCTATAGAATTTTTATAGGAGATGAGTTAGATCGTGCCACAACTAACAAGCAGTTTGCCATGACTTCAGTCGTCCTATCATGGTACCTACATTTTAAAATTACTTAACGCCTCTTTAATAAAAAGATTGTCCCTGATATATTATCCTTTTTACCAAGATTACACTAATCATTAGCTTTGGATTCCTAATTACCGGAGTCATGAACAATTCAAGTTCAAGAAAATTATCTAAGAATACAAGGTATAGTAGAAGCAGCTTTAAAAGCTCATATTAATACATAGTGTCTCATCCAGTTTACCAATGCGACAAACATAGGTTTAGCTTTATCGAGACAGTGAAGAAAGGAGTCATAGAAGTGTCATATTAGATATATGAATCCCTTTAAAATTTGTCCCATTGGATTTATTATGTGTTTTTAATATATACAATAATTCTCTAATTCCATGCATGATTGTACATTTACAGAATCTTAAAGTGGTATTTACTTACATGTATGATTTATTGTTTCATCACTCTTCATATGAAAACTGTATGAGTATATTAAAAGCCCTCTAGATTTAGACCCAAGCACAGTCTTAGGGGATGCTCCGCTAACAGTTACTCTAAGGTAATTTTGTGATCTATTGTCAACTACACAAGTGCCTACATGTTTTGTATTAGCCATAATACGTTGATTTAAAGACATGTAGTATCTGCATTTATTGTAAATCATCTCGTGAACATCAAGATCGATAGAAAAAGAAACGAAACTAAAAGGGCAGAGGAGAAGGCCTTCATTCAGTTACCACAGGTTTGAATTTTACTTTCTATTTTTCAGTTCACACGCATATGTTCATTTACCTTAGTCCAACCTGCGTGGAAACCTTAGACAATAGTGGTAACAACACCATCACTCTGAGCAGCAGTATTACCAAACACCTGAGCAAGGACAAAATACCAAACCCCCTGGCATACTTCTGTTGATTTACATTTTATAGATGTATGCATTTAAACTTTTGCAAGCACGTAGGTTACCGACCCCTGTGTCTTGGCAGGGCAATGACCTTCATATTGTGGTTTCAGGCTTGCAGCCATATCGGACTTTGTTACCGCTTGCTTATTCACAGATCCGAGCATCACTTACACGAGTACATTTGCAGCTAAAAGACATAAGAACCCATAAAAATGTTACTGCAGCAACTATAAACAATAACTTACAGTACAATGACCCAAACACCATGTAAATGCTTATGCACTCCGACAAATTAAAGACACCTTTGTTTGAAATCGCTGCAACAATATCAGATAACCCGAACACGCTTATTACTTCTGATTTTTTGGTTTATATACAGTAACTATTTAATTTCATGAAAGCAACGTTTATCTTTTATCTGATATTTTCTTCAGTTGATGATATCTTTGAAGATCAAATAATTCAAATCAACGGTTGAAAAATGAGCTTAGCTACATTTGTAACGAATCATCGTTGGTTATCAATTGCAATGAATGTTGGTGGCAAGATGACTGGTGCTTCAGCGATTTTCTTTCCTTTAGAATGAGTAAGCACAATCTACAGTAATGCCTGTTAGGCTCTATATATTTATGAAGAAATAAATTCTAATAGCATTTTTCCTTCCTTTATAGATTTTTTCTGTATCATGTCGGCTTCTATGATAACCAGTTAACGACCATAATAAATTAACAAATATGTAATCTTAATTCAACCAGTTGCTGCATAGTTCAATTTAGTTACTATAAGATGGATACAATGATCACGAGTTCCTGATATATTTTTCTTTTTTTCCTATCTTCTCTACGATTACGGCTAAATTTAACAAATACGTAATCTTAATTTTTGATTTGTAAGGCTTCTACTTGGTAAACTTACATCAGTGCACGTAACAAGTCTCGGCACAAATGTTTTCCACGTCAGTTATTCATTTAGTATATTACATTAATCCACTTCATCTTAGGACCAAAAACTAAAAGAGATGGTGGTACTGAAATTTTTGGACGACAAAAGTCAATACAAAAAGCTACTATTCAAAAAGCTACTATTCGTGCGCCAATAAAGCTATGGAGTGTTTCATTGGTTCTAAAAAATATTGTTTCTTCTAATAAGTTAGTCGAAATTGGTGAATGGTACTTATCTTTCTCTCATTACTTGATATAATTTGATAATATATATGGATGCTCGAGCAGTTAATGTTCTCTCAATGAGCAGTTAAGTACTTTTTAGTAAGTGTTTGGTTTTTTTTATCGTACTTTCAAAATTTAATAAGCCATTAAGCACCTCAAATAAGATTAGTTGAAGAGTTACTGTTTAATAGTTATCTAATTTTAGCGTAGCAAAGTAACTTTGGCTATATGTGCTTTTATCAGGCACTACAACAATGAAGTACGTTCTTTTTTATTTTACTCAATTACCAAAACCATGAAATGGTCTAAAACGCTATAATCAATCCCGTTCAATCCAGACCCTGCTAATGACCCATACCAATTGTATGTTGCTCCAAAATGCAGCTTGCAACAATAGCCCCCACGAGTGAGCCCGTAAAGAGAAACTGGAAGGACCATGTGCCGGCCAAAATCCCTAAGTTTTTGGTGCAGCCACACCTAACGCGACCCTTTTCGGTTAGAGCATAGACATGATAGTATTGAATTGAGGGTGGGTACACTAACTGAGAAGGGTTGCATCAGGTAAAGTGTGTCTATCAGATATATATGTCCATTATGAACATTTATTATATTTGTGTGTCCAAACTTGTATTCAAACTAAGCTAATATCTTAAGTCCTGTCACAACAATGATCTTTTCGATGTGTCGAAATGCCCACAGGACAAAATCGTTGAAATACATCTGACCCCTTTCTCTTTAGTGAGATATCCTGATATTAACCACAATAGCTTTTGAACAGGAGCACGTGCAAATTGAGCGGCTTCAACTATTTGAACTATTTTGGAAAGTATCCAACATGGGTGGCCACGAGTAACCTGTTTGTAGTTTCAAGAATCCTTAGTGGCTTAAATAGCTTACGACGGATGATGCAATTACTTATGTAGAGGTCAATCGAGTATATGTGCAGAAAGAAGCTGACAAAAAAGTTCACGAGCAAAATTTTACCTAAAGTGAATTTATTGCCGATTACAACCTTTTTTCTTTTAGAAGTGAGATCATCATTGGTAACTTTTGCTATAAATCTATTTAGATTTAACAAAATCCTTATTAGTAGTTACACCGAGCTTTATTGATCCTTTCACTAGATATTCTAATTTAGGTTCTAATTTTGGTCCGCTTATCAAGGACGATGGATATCATTAAAATCTTCATGCCGATATGTGTGTTCTTAAAAGAATGAAAACATTTTTATTTTTTAAATGAGTAATATTTTATTTAATAAAATTAATCTTTTAAAAATTACGATAAAAAATTGTAAAAAATATGTATTTTTTATTAAAATGTATTTAAAAACATCTTCAAAATTAAATTTAAAAAGTACAAAAAAAAGATCTAAAAAATATATAAAAACAATAAAAAATAGCTAAAAAATAAAAACATGGAATAGAATCTGTCCATTAGGTGAAGCAAACCCAAATAGAATCAAAGTTTTGTTTCTTTAACAAAAAGGGTTAAATCATACACAAATATATATGTGCAACTGTAAAATAAAAAAATTCCTTGTAAGTTATAAAAAACACACTGGTTAGTAAACAAATGACGGACATGAAACTAAACATGTCCGTTGGGTGAGCAAAACATTAAAAATAAAAATAAAACAACAAACGTATTAAAAAAAATTACGAAGTGAACCCGCCCATTGGGCGGGTTACGCCGCTAGTATATATATATATATATATATATATATATATATATATATATATATATATATATATATATATATATATATATATATATATATATATATATATATATATATATATATATATATATATATATATATATATATATATATATATATATATATATATATATATATATATATATATATATATATATATATATATATATATATATATATATATATATATATATATATATATATATATATATATATATATATATATATATATATATATATATATATACTAGTGGCAAAACCCGCCCGATGGGCGGGTATGACTTCTAATTATCGTTTATATTTTTTATTTAGCTAAATATTAGTGTTAAAAGTTATAATTTCTAAACATAGAAGCAATGGTTGTTGAATTATTTTTGTTTGTTATATTAGTAAGTACATTGTATTTCACGAATTAAATTAAAAACTGCAAGATAAAAAATAACAAAGATCGGCCGATAGAAGGGAGAACCTTATGAATATCTAACAAATAAAATAATTAACTATTAAACAAAGATAAAATCGTAACATAATTATCTTGTGCATTAAGAATGAAAAGTGAAGAATGTTTTTTTTTTTTTTTTTTGTTGGTATACCTAGGTTTCCGACTCGACATTGCGAGCCGACTAATCCTAGGGCGAAAAAGTGAAGAATGTTCATTTGATGAGAGACAATAAAGGTTAATAAATTATCCGTAATAACAAAATATATTTATTTATGTTAATAGTTTTATAAAAATACAATGCAAGTGTAAGAAAAAATAAAGTCGCTCTTTTTCTTAAAGCTTAGCTAAATATTTGCGACTCCGTGGTCATCTTATTACTTGTCTGTCAATGCTCGAGGATGTGGTTTTTAAATCTCAGCTAAAGAATTGCGACTCCTCGATCATCTTTTTACCTACATTGGAATGCTTGAGGATGTGATCACTTGACAAAGTAACCCTAGTGTTTCACGACCCTAAATGTCTTATGAATGATTAGTTTACATGGGAATGCTTGAGGATGTGGTCGTTTGATAGAATAACATGAGTGTTTCAATGCTCTAAATGTTTTATGAATCAGCCGCTTAAAGAAGGTATACATATCGTTTTAGAATTTTTATTTCATTTTATGGATGTTTTAATGGATAAATATTACTTTTACTTTTTTTAGCTTCATCCAAAATTGATATTGAACAACAACAACGAATTGCGCAAAGGCTCAACTTGCGATAAATGTTTTGATTGAGTATACTTGCACACACCGTTATATTCCGATACGTATAAAGGAGAAATAAATATTTTTATATCAAGAAAAACTTGATTACTCATGTCTTTATTTCAACTCTTTATGTACAGTAAAATAAATGGTTTAAACTTTCAACAGATTATAGACCACCGTACACATTATTTTTATACATCAAGGTGTCAAAAGGTCAACCCGGATTAATCTGATTTTAAAAAAAAATATTATTTTAATAATTAACAAAAAATATATATAAATACAAAAAAAATCCCGTATATTAAAGATATAAATTATTTACCAAACAATATAATATCTAAAATAAAGTTTCGTTGCAAATACGTAAAATTTATATATTTAAAAAAAAACACGAAAAAATCAGACTCGGTCGAGTCTCGAAAACCAGGTTGACCCAGGTCATCCCAAACCCGGTGGGTCGAGCCGGGTTTCGAAAATGTGAAACCCGAGTCAATATGACTCGTTTTTTCGGCCGGAACCGGGTCAACCGATTAACCCGGCCGGGTTGACCCGGGTTTCAAAACATTGCTCATAAGCGCTGTAAGTAAATTTTATAAAAACATATTGTGGGAACCATACTGTCAGTCATCCCTTCTAGTCAAACAAGTTATAGTTTGTTATGTAAAAAAGTATTTAAAACTACCTTGAAATTTGAAGATCAAAATTAAACAATGCAAAAGCCCCTGCTCGTAAAGAATGATAAAAAGATGTGATCCTTTTGTTACATACAGAAGAACGTCGGCTTCCTGAAAACCACGTAACATATTGCTGCATTCTGGTGGAGTTGCCTCGTTTACGCTCTAACTTCAACGGGACCTTCTTTAAGTCTCAAGTAGCATATCTTTTGTGAAATTTTGTAGCCTCGTATGTCTTACTACTCTAAGAGTCTTCGGTAATTTTTCTATCTCATTTAGTTATATCTTAATTTTGATATAAATATTCCTATAAACTTTATCAACAAGGTTTCTCACCCGCGCTTCGCTGTGGAGCGCGGATGATAATAAGTCATCATTCTATTACAAAGTTCAATGTAAAACCTTAAGAGGCGTTCTACTTTTGCAGCAGTTGTATACACCATGTAACTTTATTGCTCAAATACCCGACACTCTCAGCTCTTACTGCTGTAACTTCACCACTCGGCCCGTTTGAGTAAATTTAGCGACGGAGAATTCCAAGTTTTCTGCTGGACGGTAACGAACCGCTCTTCAAACTCAATTAATCTGCATTAGAAAAAGACTATAGTGACGACTTTCATTCTGGGAATTGGATTTCCCTTAGGGAAGACAATACTATGTGACTACACAGTCCCATTACCCTTCATGTCAAGAGGATTGAGAAAGGAAGCTCTCTTGTACCTAGAAAAATATCAGACTGGACCTTTAATGCATTACGCAACATATGCTACAGATTTTCTAATAGACATATTTATTTATCACATAAGTTATTAAAACTATACATGTAGAGCAATTGCTAATAAGGAAGCTCTCACTGTCAAGCGATTGCTAATAAGTTATTAAAACTGTATATGTTAATAACCAACTATATGCCTCTTTGATATAGAGTGAAAACACGGTACGAAAAAAAATGTTTGTTAAACCATAACATTACGAAATGAAAGATGTCATTTCGTCACCATCCTGCAAGCACGTCCCATGTTAAAAGTAAACAATATGAGTATAAAAATCTAGATGTATAGGAATATGGTCAGATCCATTGGCTTTAATTGGTGATTCGAGTGCATTCAAACCTTCTAATTGTCTGCTTTTGATAGGAAGCAGTAGACCAAGATGGTCAGTCGCGTTCCCTATGGAGATTTTAAATGGTAGGAGTTGGTCAAATTCACTTATTTATCTTGGAAATCAGCAACAACCGCAGGCATCGCGCATGTAATATAATGCAGCTCGAATCTCAGTAAGAGCTTCTTCTTGACGTTGCATGACGAATCTGAATTCAAACAATGGTGGAAATCAAGATGGTCCCTCGTCCTCTTTGGTGAATAGCAATTGTATAAATCAATTGGTTGATATTGTTAATCGATGCCAACAGATACCAATGCAGAACCAAAACACATCAGGGACGAGTACATTTAGTGCATCAGGAGTTTCTTCTACACATGACGGCCTAAGGCTGCTTATTCGAGCTATTTACCCAATGTACCAATATAGAGTGTTAACAATACGCTGCATGGTCCCACGAAGAACCTTTTTCGCATCAGTTCATTCACGCTCAGTTCTTTTAACATAATCTTCTTGACTCATGCCGGTTAGCACTTCTTGCTTCTTCCTGGACCTCTTCAGCACTTTGTATTTTGTTTATAGTAGCCTGCAACTAATTTTGTCTCTTTGACATACTATGAACCTACTCAAAGGCTCGTTTTTCATAATTTACCAATATTTCTTTTTCCAGCTTCAGAAAGGGTACTTCCATAAAGCTTCACGGATCTTTCTTTGGTAATCCACTATCAACTATGAAGATTCTACATGTGTAAAAGTTGTTTCTAAACTTAGCTTGTTACTCTGTGATTTTAGTGTAATAATCTCACCTCATAAACTCGTTGCCTAAGGATAAAGTGACTAAGGATAAAGGATAAAGGGGGGAAATATGTACCATTATCGTAACAGATTTTGAGAAAGCAACTATGTTAGAGTGAACCTATTCGTACGCTTATTTTTATAAGAGTATTACAAAGTGACTAATGATAAAGGGGGGAAATATGTACCATATATCTGAAGACTTTGAGAAAGTAGTCCAGTTAGAGTGAACCTTCCGTATGTTTCTCATTTTCCTAATTCTCCTATTTTCGTAGTCAATATTGAGGACTTTCTTTGCTTCATTTCTTGTACAGAACCTGTAAAATTAAATAAAATGATCCAAATAAGTATTGGCACGACTGTAACTTTTGTTTGAATGAGTATAAGAACTGCAACAACCATTATTGCAGAATCTTCAATCTTTGATTTAGAAAATGTCCTTTCAGCTGTTACTATGCCAAAAAGGGCACCGTAATGCGAGACCTTATTCTTGGTAAAAAGCATATACTTGTGGCTTCTGCTGTTGTCAAGGTCGTTGAGTGGCGTAACACTTTCATTGTACGTTCTCCCATTAGTTCCCTACATATTATACATGCCAAAACATAATCAAGGTTCATACCCATAGTAGGTCACAAAATGGTAGTTAAAAAATTAAAAGAAAAATAAGACTGTTATACAATTAATAGTGAGTTGTGAGTTGTGCTTGTTTAATTTGTCAAAAAATTTAAATTAGTGTGGTTGCTTAAGTAAAAAAAACATTTATATTAAAATAAAAAATTACAGAAATTCAGCAAGTAGAATTTTTTATGCATTTGGATTTTGACAGAGAAGCATGAACACAGTGCGGACTTTTTCACCTCAAACAGCAAGAGACTACTCTCCTTCCTTTACATGATACTATGATAAACATAAATATCTCTCAAACAGACTATCTAACTCAGAGATTATTTAGTAATGAAATGAGGCATAAAGAAATAAACATGACATCAAGAAAATGTGTATGTGTGTGTGTGTGTGCAGTATTAAAACTTTTCGTATCAATAATGTGACTTTTTATGTGTGTGTTACTTGAAAAAATATGATGGCCATTACCTAGATGTTGCTGATGAGGATATTGGTCAATTGAGCAGATAGGCATCATCACTTCCAATATCCGTTCAGATTCAACGTGGTCTGCTACCCACTTCCACATTAAAGTTTAAAATACATACATTATATAAAATGGATTTACTAATAAGATAATAAGTACATAAAAATCATAATTAAAAAAGTTGTTTCGAATCGTGTTGTGTGGGAAATCACGTTCGCAAATTGCAAATGCCGTTTTCTAAAGGCACAACCAAACGCCTCATCTAAAATACAAATAGTAACCATTGGAGTGCCACTTTAATACAGAAGTTGCGGTTGAGAAGAACCTGTTGAGGAGTTCCACTGGAGTTTTTTTAACCCTATCCATGAACAGGTATATGTATATCACAATTGATTAAAAGAAAATATATGTTTACTCAACGCAATAATGAAAATTACGATACTGGTTCATGAAAATCACACTATTTGGTATTATCATCAAGAGAACTCACTGATTGCTCTGTTTGTTGTGAGCCTGTTTTTAGCACGATCAAGTGTCAGTTTCATTGCATCTGGATTGGTTGTCTCCTACATCTCTACACATAAACAGGAGTCTTAAAAATAATTCACATAAAATATTTCATTATTTGGGTGGTTCTGCATAAAATATTTCGCCTCCTACATCACCTCTTGCCAGGTCTTAGAACTCAGTGAGTTCCAAACTCGAATCCTATCCACATACTGCGAAACTTATAGTCAAAAAGTAGCTACACATAACAAAACCAATTAAAATCAATAGAATTTACGCTATCAAAACAGCATATAAAAGGTGTACTAATCAGCATTGAAAGATGTAAAAATGACGTACAAATGGTATAAAAAGCAGCATATAAATGGTGTACAAATCAACAATTGAAAGCTGTAATTATTAGCAGTAGGTACAATGGGTTCTACGATAACCTTTTCATTAAGTAGACGATTGGTTTCGATGTCAGAATTGGTGGTGGTGGCAGTGGGGTGGTGGAGGGGGTGGGCGCATTGAATCAATCTCAAATCTCCCAAGAACGAAACTTTTAAAAAAGGAAGCACCTGTCTATTGTACTGAGTCCGTGTCTGGTCTCCATATATCACGTACTTTTGAAACTTTTAACTTATTATGAACCTTGACATAAAAGGTTTATTCTTTATAAGTGTGCAAAGTTGGTCCTGTAGATCGGCCGTTCATCGTTAAACTGATTTCGTTTCAGAGTCGAGTGTACCTTAACCTACACAATCAGATTAGCAAGTTTGAATAAAGATTCTTACTATGTTTCTATATCGAAAGGCCTACGTCTGAAATGTAAAACAAACATCTACACAAATCAATTACATTTACAATATTACCTACACGTAGACCAAGAAATCAGTCCATATTGCCATCTTCATTAGATTCAGTATAAAACAACAACATCAATGCCATTATGTCTGACTTGCAGTTCACTTATTTAACTTTAAACGGGACATCCATTGTATCAACAAAAGTTTATGCGGACGGTATAGATCAATGTACTTGTGCATCTGCAAATAATATAGGCCTACGTGGTGACCTCAACGGCTTATATGTGTTGAGGCCATCATAATTGGTCAGTAATATATGTGAAATACATCTACTCATATAGATCTAGTGTCACGTTATGAGAAACAAAAGAGGAGTGACATTCGGATGAATGAAGATATTACCTATTCCAACTCATGTGGCAGTATCGTATCTCCATTGCTATGCCACCCATCTTGGAGCTTCTAATATGCTTCATTGATTTTAAATTGCTTTCCGGATAAGTTGTGTCTTGCTGAAAAAACCGATATTACACGCTTAATAAGTCCCATAAACACAAGATATGTTAGATTTTATAAAAAAGGGCGGTTGATGAAGAGACCTTTTACATAGGTACAACTGCCAAGTACATCCACAATCTTTTCACTTTTCCCTGTTTCTTTTCAACCACCTTCCTCACACCTGTTAGATTGAAAGTCGCAACTGAAACCAATAGTTTATTGATCTATTCAAACAGTATAAGTAATTAGAAAAGGGTTTTACCTTAGGTGTTGCTTGGGTACATAAATACCCTAACCATAGCTCCCTGCAAACAAAAATAACACCTATAAGAATAGCACATAATCCATTATTATTACTTGAAAAAAAACATTCGATAAATCATCTTCATCTTCATAAGACATAACGAAAATAAGAATACCTTCTTATCCTTTACACGATATGGTTCTAAATTAACTAATGCATAATCTTACAAAACAAAATAATTTTAAGAGCAAATTAAAAGTAATAAAATTATTTAGAATGAACAGATCCAACCTTGCAAAATATTATGGATTATAAAGTTTTAGGAAATTTATTACAGTAACATGAATTATTCTGAGATGAAATCAATAGAAACTGTACATATAGGGAAGAATCTGCAAATAAATTTAGAATAAAACAAAATTAGGGCTCAATCGCTCATAACAATTGACATGAAACAAAGATGAACAGAAAAAGTGGTTAGATGGAATAAAAGCACTCACCTTGTTAATGGTTCAAGTTTCAATCGTGAAAAGCAATAGTTAATGATATTAGGGTTAGAGAAGAAGACATAATCGCAGGATTAGGATTTTAAAAGTATACACTTATGGTTTTTTTTATGTGTGCGACGGGTTTTTTTATGAAACAAACAGTAAGCCCACTTTGTAAGCCCGTTTGACACGTAGGATTAGTGGCTTAATAGATGACGTGACAAATCCCTCCTCTTATATATAATGTAAAGATACATATATACTAGTTGCGTAACCCGCCCAACGGGCGGGTATGTTTCATTAAACCTTTTTTGAAAGAACGTTGGTCGATTTTTATATTGGTTGGCAGTTGGACTAACTATTTTCTTTAAGAAAGTAACCTTTTATTACGTTTGGGCTTGGCCCACCCAGAGAACAGATCATGTCACATGTTAATCTTTTGACGTACACTAATAAACTGTTGTATGTTAGTTATCATATATATTCCTTTTTTAACTGTTTGGGAATATGTTATATTTGTTTGTATTTGAACATATATTATATATATATATATATATATATATATATATATATATATATATATATATATATATATATATATATATATATATATATATATATATATATATATATATATATATATATATATATATATATATATGTTGTTTTCATTTTTGTTATATAAACAAATTTTAACTTTCGTTAGTGTTAGTTGTTGTAATATTGAATGAAAGGCTTGATTCACATGTTAATCTTGATTATACAAAAATATAAGATGAATGTTCTTTTAGAATTTTTAATTTTAAATTTAATTCTTTTACGATAATTTGATGAATATTTCATAACTATGTTAATATATATTGTTTTAGAATTTTATTTATAATACTATTTGTTTATAAAGATTACACATATTTTATGGTTCACTTTGCTTGATTTAAAGTTTTAGTTTTTTTGTTGGTGACACCAATTAAAATTTTTTAGAATAATATATAGACAACTATGGACCAATGTCAGTAATGTAAGGACCCTATTGCAAGGTTTAGTGTGATTTCTCGTTGCACATTATCACACGTCACCACTACATAAACTTGTTTTTATTCACGTTAGTCAGTAATGTAAGGACCCTATTGCATGGTTTAGTGTGATTTCTCTCGTTGCAGATTATCACACGTCACCACTACATAAACTTGTTTTTATTCGTGTTAGGGATGCATATATATAGTACTTAAGCATTTTTATTACGGATAGATCATGTTCGCATTTGATTAACATAAGTCGATGAAAACCATATTAAACGTTTTCTATTGTCATCTTTGTATGACTGTATAAACAAAATCAAATGAGTAAAAAAGAAAATTCGCTTAAACAATAAAAATATTGCATCATACATTAACATAAAACAATCATAAACATTTTTCATAAAATAATGTGAACATGCATACTGCTCTTTTAGTTTCTCAACTACTGACATATCAAGCTTCATCAGCGAATTTGACTTTGCAAGCCCTTGTGGAAACAGATTTACCAATTTTGCAAATCGAATTTTCAATCTTCTTGAAGACATATGCTGAACCGCAACCTCAGTTATTGAGAAATATGTTTAAAGTGCTCAAAAGAAAAGCGACAACTATCAGTTCATATACAACAGCTACTGGACCGATGCAAAAATTGTAACTATTTCCTAATACCTAAGCAAACTATGGCTCATCAAATGCGACATAGCTATTGGTTTTATGTGGTTGGGGGCCATATACACACCCAATAAGTTCAAAAAGAAAGAGTAGCCTTTAACTACAGACCAAATAAACAATGATAGCTTTTAAAACTGAGAGAAAAAATTAAAGAGAATGAAAAAAAAGCAGAATAATAAAAACCTCGATCCTTATAGCTGATGAAGAAAGAATAATAAAAGTAACATATATCTCGTAATAAACAATAAAAATATCAGCATATTCGACAACGATACTCCCTTCCTCACATGAGTTCTCCTGCACACGACAAATTGCCAAAGTATCATGTTAGTATTTGTAAAAAAAATTAAAAATAGGCTATGCTTGCAATAATGTACCTCGGCATATCATAAGAAACTGATAACACGCAAGCTACTACAAGAAAACGACTGTGTATAGAAGCGAATGAAGGACCAACTGTTGCGTTTTGGCAGTTCAAAAAAGAATATAATTATCAAAATGACCTGTTCAAACAGGTTTAACTTGTCGAAACATATTAAAAAAAGGTGATTACCAAAACAGACGATTATAAAAATAGATGAGACCAACCTTAGTTTTCTTCCCTTTTGAATCTTTCTCGCCTCGCTATAAGCTCGTTCACAGAAGTCTTTTGACAATTACCCATCTTCACCAGTTAGGTTCATCCACTGAAGATAAAAGAATTGATACTCCCTTTTGAGAATGCTATTGCAATTCCAATAACATCAGCATGTAACGGCAAACACAATAATTGTAAAGATATATTAACTTTCATTTCTATATTATGAGTATCTTTGTCGCGTTCTGAGATTTATTAAGCTGGTTCTATTTTTTCTAAGAAAGTTCGATAGCCTTTTTTAAAGTTTCACTTCCATTATGATCAGACACAAACTTGCAAAATTTAAAATAGCATTGGCTTAAATTAGTATAAGAATTCAGATTTGCATTCCTATTTAGGTGACGTGATCTTGGCCCTAAAATGGATAATTGCATTTCTGGATGCTGATCATATCATATATTAAGAAAAAGAACACTATAAAGTCACTCTCATTAAAAATACTACTTGCTTTGGAAGGAATATACCTCCTTGTTCCATCAACAGATGCTTACTTTACTTGGAGTCAAGGATCCATAACCTATTGTTGAACCTTAAGCATATCCGTATGGGTTTCTGACCCTGAACCCATTGCCGAAGCCACACCATTTGGTGTTGCAGTTCCAGAACCTAATCTTGAACCCCATTTATGAGTCGAGTATTCGTACCCAATGAATTTTGAGTTGTCCCCCACGTGTAACTTGAGAACGCGTTGTTCATTATCGGGGAAAGGTGAAGATGTACCAGACTTTGGGATTGTTGAACCTGCTGACGTGACCCCGCCTCATGTGCTCCTTGTGTAAGGTTGGTAATTATACTGTAATAATGGAAACTTGTGGTGTGATTCCATACTGTGTCTCCCTGCGCGTGAAAGAGATGATGTCAAAAGTTAAGCAAATGGTACTTCCGGAGATGAAGGTATGGTAATTTGTCTTGATTCAGGAAGGGGAGTAAAGGAAGCAGTAGATGGTTTGGTATTGTAAGTAGAAAACACAGGCGGTGAAACTAACTGAAGATATTCCTTCGAAGTTCGATGGTGTTTTGATAGTTTATTATATCAAAGGAAAATTTTAAGAAATGAAGTAAGATATGCGGTACCGATATCAACATCAGTTAAAGTTACATGCGCTTGCACGTTTTCAAACATTATTGGTTGCTCATTGCAATTCCATGTCAATTCATTATTATTCACATCTCGCTGTTGTGACCTTCTTATGATAACATTTATCAACTTAAATTGGTAACAACGTGGACCTGTATAAAATGAAATAGTAATTTTCGGTCATGCACACATTTAAGAAAATACAGATGTATACAACGTGGACCAGTATACATTTAAGAAATTACTTGGACTACAGATGTAGGATAAATCTAATTTTGCAAGCTTCAACAAGACCTCACTGTGGGATGGTTCTTGTTGGTAGATAGGTATGTTATACATGGTGTCTAAGACAGCTGGTGTACCGAGGAGTGAAAATACGCCAGTTACTATAAATCTTAAGAATTAAGGGGGACAAATATTGGAAGTGTAAAGAGTATGGATTTACTGTTCCCTTTTGAGGAGTTGCAACCGTGGGCAGCTGTGTTTGCATAGCTGTAATTGGATTAAATGATGCACATGACGTTAGTGTACTTACGAATATAATTGCGCAGCTACTATAAATCTTAACAAATAATTCGAGTAACTAAGGTCATTAAAAATGAGAAAAGAAACAGAAGGCCAAAGATTTTCCCATCGTTTGGTAATAGTACCAATTCCGATGGCTTCTTCTGTGGAAGATACTTGACCTCTCGACTCTCACTACACCAAGACGAATGAAACTTCTTATAAAAGAAAGATGGCGAGTGGGATAAAATATGATTAACAGTGGGTAAAAAGCAAATGTAAAGAGAGGAATGATGAAATAAATGGTTATGGGGTGACATTAGTTGTGTTAGTAGAAAACTTGGTCAGTCACTCAACATCTATTTTGGACGCCAAAGAGAAGAAAAGTGTGAAACAATTTTTTGCTTTTACATGCTGACTTGGCAGCATATTCCAATTCCCCTAATCAAGTTCACTGTCTTTTCGTAAGGAGTAACATGTATAAGTCTGATTAAGATGTGGTATAGCATGAATTACATAGCATTTGTTCATCAAAATATGGTCTAAGTCGAAAAATATTAATGTCAATAAGTATTAAAAATATTAGGTCCTCTTTTTTCCAAATATAAAAATTACAATAGTGTGGGTCTCTAGGTCTATGTAAAAAAGTGCTTCTACAGCACTATACAGATCCCTCAGGTAAGCACAACTTATACTAATTCAACATATAGATTTGAACACATATAGAAGAGAATGAAAAAGGTTGATCAGATGTTGCTCATTCAGTTTGCTTATCTAATTCTGACCACTAATTTACATTCAATAAGTGAGACTGAAATTAAAAAACATATATTCAAATTTTCATACAACAGATAAGACTTACCTACTTGCGAAGAAGATTGTCCTTTCTTGATTTTGATAACTGTCCTTCAACAGTTCAACCTTTTACGAAATCTTCTGTGCTACACGAAGATTGGTTGTAATCTCTACTGATTTGCCTTGTATCTGCATATTTCCAGTTAACTCCATCAATCTAAAAGATTACAACCGGAATAACACAAAAAACTAAGAAAATCAAATCTTTAAAGTAAATTAACTCAGAACCTCTTTGAACACAATAAAAGATGATGACGAATAACTGTTTGGAGATTCAAAATAGAGCTAAATGTAATTCCCAAATTTGGACACGAGTTTTAGCAATTACTAAACACATGTTACCTTGTTTGAGTATCAAGACCAAAGCCAAAAAGCAGGTTGTTCTTGTGTTCAGCAGTACAGACGACAACTGGTCAACCAACCTGAATCAAAGGCAGCCATCGTACCAGAACGTCGTTTGCGCAAATTCAGAAGCCATGTTGTCACCAAGGGTTTGCACACACATGATTTTGAGGCCACCTTCTTCCATATTATGTATGATCCGTACTTGCAAATGTGGCTATGTTCCTTTTAAACTATGCATGTCCCGCAAAGTGAACTCCATACATGAATCATATGTGAATTGCTCTCAAAAGGTAAAGGCAGTATATTTTTTCCTCGACAACATTAAAGGTCAAAATATGACCTATAATCTATATCAATTGTGCAATTAAACAGGCTAGTAGTTGTTTGGAATAGCGTTTTAGCACCAAATAATTAGTTAAGAATACAAAACAGGTCAAATGAGTAGAATTATGCAATTAAAGTAGAATAGATTCCTATATTTTCTAGAACTCCACTAATAAATCAGATGACGTTGTACAAATCAATTTTTATTAAGATACTACGCATAACCTGACTACTTATGGATCAATTTTTATTAGGAACATGTGGATTCACCAACAAATCAAGACTAATGTTTCAGAGAAAAAGAGGCAGAGAGTTTACCTCACAATAATGTACAGAACTGTACAGTTACCATCTTAAAATAATGATACATCAAAGAGTTATATTTTACATATGAAAGGGAACAGGTTGTGGACTGGCCTCCTAAAGAGTCGATGTTTAGGAAGAACTCAATTGGTTCTGGGCCGAAAGCAACAGTGGTCCATGCTCTTTTTGTGATTGTCAGTATGGATGCTGCAACATATGGTTTTGTGAATTTCTGTTGCAGTGGCTCCTTCAAGACAACCCTCTTCCAATCTATTGAAACCAAATCATGAGCTGTCATTAGCGAGATGGAAAAGGGTACTTTGGAAAAGCAAATCGACAGTAGAGACATCAATATGCAAGATATTAACTTCAAAGCAAACAATGTAAGTTCCAAAAATTACTTCAGTGCTTCGTTAACTGAGCTTAATCAATGATCCTTTTCAATGATCCTTTCAATAAGAGACTTTACAGAACGACATAGCTTTACATAAGTTGTTCAAAATTGAAAATAAAGTTAGCTTTTGGTGCACAAAGTAACCATATGTTCGACCATGAAATTAAGATATGTCTAACAACAATTTTTTAGACAATATTGAATGGGTGTACCCATTTTGCTAAATATAAAGAGATAACCAAATCAACCCATTCGACACTTTTACAGAAAAAATAACTTACCTTCTTTTTTTCTCCAAGAAAAAAAGGGACCTTCAAAGTTCTGAAAAGCTTAGTCAAGTATTCAAAAGCTGTAGAATTATCAGGTTTTTTTATCAGTTCTTATTACAAAAAAGTTGTTAGACACTCTATTTGATATACATACAACCATTAACAGTGCTCCTCTAACCAAAGAGTGCACTGTTTTATTGAGTAATCAAAAGGCTTATTGGATTACTCATTGTGAAGCATATACCTTTTTTTAGTTATTTATGTTCTTTTTTTAATACATGAAGATAAACTGGTCTCATATGCTCATTTTTAAAGTTAGTGATTTAGATGCCTCGTCTTAAAGCCTTAGTGGCCCATTGAAGATCTTTGACTAAGATGCCTCCTGAAAAGCCAGTGGAACCATTGTAGAAGATGCACATAAAAATAATCAGGCAAAATCTTATATAGAATATAAAATATACTTGTTCCCTACCATTCAAATGAATGAATTCCAAACAATTAGTCCAGTCTAATCATTATAATCATCAAGTAATCGATATCATCCTGTAATCGAAATCATAGAGATTCAATTAAACGAAATCATATAATAATAATAATAATAATAATAATGATCAGATCATACCTTGTTTATTAGAACACATGTAGATCCAATTAAACGAATTATATGGTAATAATAATAATGATCAGATCATAACAGAAAGAAAAGAATAGATTTCAATATGAGTTTGATCCAAAGACGAAACCCTAATCGCCCACGCAATTGATAGGATAACAGAAAACAAAGAAGACGACATTAGGGTTTATATGAATCGAATGTGTGAAAGAGATATAAAGATATTAGGGTTTACAGGGAAATAATATATGAATCGAATGAGTGAAAGATATATTTATTATTTACAGGGAAAAAATATATTCCGATTGATATAGTTTCCAAAATAATATTCCGAATGATATAGTTTCCGAAATAACTTAATAGCCAATAAGAAAATATCATGTAGGATATGACATGACGCATCTTATTTTCCTATGTCAAACTTATCCCCATATATATATTATATATATATATATATATATATATATATATATATATATATATATATATATATATATATATATATATATATATATATAGTAATGTAAGAAAGTCAATGTTATATAAGGTATGAAAACATGATAAAAAAGATAAGGGATTAGTATATATATATATATATATATATATATATATATATATATATATATATATATATATATATATATATATATATATATATATATATATATATATATATATATATATATATATATATATAGAATTTGGATCTAATGAGAACTTTTTAAAGTTAAAAAAATAAGAACCCAATCAAATATTGACAAGTAGATATTAGCTAGTTAAATACAAAAAAAACTGATAATAAATATTAAAGGGTATTATGGGTATTTTCTTCTTTCTTCTTATCCTTATTAACCTAAAAACTACTACTTCGTAGTATTTCTCTCTTTCTCCACAAAAAAACGCCTCTTTTTTTCTTTTTCATTTGTAAATCAACTTCTCCATCGAATTCCTGGGACTTTATCCGCCACCATCGGTTAAAGATATTATATATATCCGTTCGTTTAATCCTCCACCATCAAACGTCTTCTGCTTCGTCGTCATCTCCTTGTGTGTTCTCATCACACCCTGACAAGAATCGAATTATCTATGAATGGTTTGTTTTGATTTGTTATGATGTTACACGGGTGTGTTGGGTGTCACCATTACTAATTATAATGTTGCTACACGAAACCATTAGGCTTACCAAAATTTATTGTAGGTCACCATCTATGTGTCACTGCTTCGCCTAACAGATACATCTACATCATGGTGGTGGGTTGGTGTCGATGATTTACCGGTGTACCATAGGTCGGTGATGGTGGGTTGATGCCGATGATGTACCGGCGACTGATGGTGGTGGGCTGATGCAAATGATGTACCGGGCAAATGATGTACCGGTGTATAGGAGGCTGATGATGGTTGGTTGATGTCGATGATGTACCGATGTACCAAAGGCTGATGGTGGTGGGTTGATGTCGATGATGTACCGGTGTACGATAGGCTGATGATGATGGGTTGGTGTCGATGTTGTGCTGGTGTATCGGAGGCAGATGGTGGTGGGTTGATGGTAGTAGATTGATTCATCATGTACTAGCGGTGTCGCTGATGGTTTCGGCTTGATGCACAAAGAGAGATGTACCAGCAGTGCCACTGATGGTGGTGGCTTGATGCGCAAAGTGAGGATATACCATTACAAAATACTTATTCTTGTTGTATACTCCGTATAAGAATTGTTTTTATCTGTATTTGTATTCTATAAAAAGTACTCCACACGTGTTTGAAGTAGTGTATATTTTTTTGATAAGTTCTATTTATATTATTTAAAAAAGTGACAATATGTAAATGTAGTTTTGAAAGCACGCATATGTTATGTTGTTGATAGTGTCTGGTACGTAGTATTGTAGTAATATGCATGTATTTCTATATAAAATGTTAGTGAAATATGTATAAAACAAAAATGTATCGTACAAAAATGGTTGGTGAAAATTAAACGCCTCAAAATTAATTCAGAAAATTTTATAATAATTCTCTAAATTGCCCTTGGAACTTTATTTGATTAAATAAATATCTCTCATTTAATGATAATCCAAACCTAGCACCAATTAGATGATCCAACGGTGTACACGAGTTCTCGTTTTAATAACTTTAAAAAATGTCTTTCATTAACCCTCCTCTATATATATATATATATATATATATATATGTATACTGTATGATTTTTGGATGAAACTTATGTGCATAAGACTTTATTTATATACTAACGTTACTTCGTATTAAATCGAATTCGAGTTTTTTTTTCTCCTTTCATACTTGACCCGAACCGATTTCACATGTTACGAGTTACATGAAAAAAAATATTTGCTTGATGCCCCCCTTATCCAATTTTTCTTGTTCCGCCACTGATCATGAGTATCCAACACGCCTTTATAAAAGCATTTACATTCTTTCTGTTATTAAAAATCTTAATAATTAAGACACTAAACATTTTTTATTAGGAAATCATTTTGTAAAATACTTATTTAGTGTATTGATGTGGTCAATTTAATTTTGATAGCCCATTAAACATTATTTAAGTGTAAATCATAAAATAAATAAGTATAAATATCTAACACGCTAACAAAAATTTAATTTATTATTATTTTCATCTTTTTAAAAAAACACAAACGCATCTTTCTCTCTCTTCAAACCACCAATATCCGCCGCCAAACATATCAATTTTCGCGCCAATATCGTTTGGTTCTGTCTCCAACGTTGCCAACATCATGTGCCATCGCCCGTTGTCGCGTCAATATATGTTACTCTCTTTAGTTTAGACCTTATGTTTATTTTGATATGAAATAATTTGCATAAATGAAAAACGTTCGCTCATCGCAAAATGTAATCACGGGGTACCCGTCGTCGCATAGCGCGGGTACCCGGCTATAATCATAAACAAAAATACTAAAATAGCCTCTTATGATATATTTTTTTTGTTTAGTGAGTAATTAATGAAGGACTTTAGTGAGTAATATCATTCCATTCCAAGCCGTAATTAAAGAAAAAAAAACAAAGGCACTTAATTGACGTAATAACTGATTACATGTAATCACTCTTTGCATTAAATAGTTCGAAACAAACATAATATTTTTATTACGTCGTAATAATCATTTTCAATCATACTCTCATTACAACGTATCAAACACCACGCTAGTGTTTGCTTATTACAGAATATGTTACTTGTCATGGCATGGGGTCATGCTACGTACTCGTATTGTTGAGGAGTTGAGGTATTACTAATATATATTTACTTTCGTAATTAAGTTGTTTAGATGCGTTTTTAGTAAATATCACCTTTGTTTGATTTCATAATCATGCTTAATAATCTTTTATATAATAAAATAATTATATTTTTTGAAAATTTTAGTGAAAATTGGAGGTTGTAAGAAAAACAATTGGACCAATTAAATAGCTTGATTTTGACATATAAGCAAAATCGAGCGATTTGATTGGTGATATAATAAAGGAATTAGATTTTTTCAGAATTTTGGTAAGAAGTAGAGGTTGTAAAAAAACAATTGGACCAATCGAATAACTTGATTTGACAAATAAGCAAAATTGAGCGATCTGACTGGTGGAAAAAGTCAAAACTGAATTCGATTTAGTCAAAATTAAAAATTTTGATGGAGGAATTTGATGAAAACAAATAAATATATATGTGTCAAATTTGTGAAAAATAAAAACTTTTAAAAAAGGAAGGGATTAATTAGAACTTTAGTGGTTAAATTGTAAATAAATTAGATAAACATAAGGAGTAATGCTATTTAGACCTACTAACTATGCCTAATAACATGCTTAATGCATCAATCACTTGTACATTTGTATTATGCATCTTCTCTCTCCAATTCCCCACCAATCACTTTTTCAAATCCACCAATCAAATCATTAGGCATACAAGTAGGTTTGCTAATTAGACATACAAATCATTTTTCAAACATAAGTGTAAACGTATCATTTTTTATATTTTTAATAATTTTAGAAAATAAACAAAATAGCCCCTTAAACGTTATACCCTCTATATTTTATATTTTAAAAATATAACATATAGGTAATAAAACCAAAGAATCACATGATTAAGAATATTCAAATAAATACACAAGTTATTGTCTATTTTATTTTGACACTTAACAAAGTCAAGATTTACGTAAATTATTATTAATATAAATATAAATATCAAAATGACTACAGGGCCTTAGATATCGGTGTGAGATGAAAATAAATATACGAGATTATACATATTACAACAACATATAGTTTTTCAATGTCGTCGTTATGTCTTATTTAACACAAAATGTTTAGAAAATGATACCTAACATTTCAGTTAAACAAAATCAAATACTTTATGTAACAAATATTTATACAAAATATCAACGAATATTATTACATAATGAAAATTCATGTAAAACTCATGTGTCCATGAGCATCTATTAAAAATTTAATATGGTTTTATAAAATAAAATTAATCATTATAAAATCATTAATTTATAAATTGTCTACGTGTAAGGTTAATGTAAATGGTTTGTTAATTAATAATTAACATATTACTATCGAGAATAAAAATGTTAAAAGTAAAAAAAATTATGAAATTCGAAAAAAAAAAATTGATATGAGTTTATATTAATTTACACTTTAAAAGAATAATATAATCAAACATATAAACATTATATATTTTTTTAAAACATGTGTAATATTTATAAAATTTCAATGAAAAAATAATTATTTAACTTATCTTTTATTTCAAGTCACATGCGTGCACGAGTATTGAAACTAGTTATCCTTAATAAAATATCAGTAGGCTTTTTCTTTACTTTACGTCTTTAATTAGTGATCCATTCATTTATTCGAAAGCCCATTAAACGAAATGAAAGTATAAATATCAAAAGACAAATGATATTAACAACACTATCACAGCAGGCGTTAACAACATGGCCAAACCCTAACAACCCATTCATCATCTATCACAGCAGGCGTTAACAACATGGCGAAGTTTCTAAACCCAAGCCCACTACAGGCTAATTCTCGTAATATCTCTATTCGTTTTCATCTTATTCACTTGTTAGTATATTATTCACGTTATGTCCAGTTTTATAATTATCTATTGGTTTAATTTGATCATGTCATCACCTGTTCCGTTATCTTGTTTATACCTCGTTTTCACTTGTTTTCGCCTTGCTCCGCTATAAATTAACCCTAAAAACTTTTTATAATTTCTATTGACAGGTGGGGGATCTTTTCCGCTAGCATGCAACGTGTGCAACACAGAATTCAGTAACGAAAACAATCAAAAGAATCATTACAAGTCTGATTGGCACCGTTACAGCCTCAATTGCCAGGTATTAAAACGTTTCTTTCTTACAATTTTCGTAATGTAAGTTGTTTGTGATGACAAATTGCTGTTATTTTAGTAATGTAAGTTATGGGACACCTCATCTCTTTGTTACCTACTGCACTTTTTATTGGGACAGTCAACAGTCAAATATACACAATCTCTTAACTGAGTGTCCCAATCAAATTTGAGAGTGTGCAAATTCATTAGCCTAACTTATAAAATGGTGGTAGTTTGGGTGTTATAGGTGTAGTCAGATAAAAAAACAAAAAAATCACCAAAAGCTCAAGCTATGGGCATAACGCGAGGACGACGGCGCCACATACCACACCTTGGCTCGCGTTTCAGCCCTTGGCGCCGTATCCACCAGCCGAGAATGATAGCTATAACGCGAGCCTACGATGCGAGACTGCAGTCTGACTCGCGTATAGCTTTTTTTTTTCTTTTCTTTTTCTTTTTGTAGATATGGAAATAACCCATTGCTGCTCCTCCTGCGTGTTTAGGGAGGAAGAAGAAAAGGTTTGTTTGTGTGGGCTAAATGTTTTATTATGGGCTTTTAAATGTTTTTTTATGTAGGCTAAATGTTTACCCCTGTCTAATAGAAAGTATGTGTAAATATGGGCTATAGGCTATTTTTAATATTTGGGCTAATTGTTTTTTTATATGGGCTGTTTTTTATATATCGGCTAAAAAATATTTATACAAGAAAAATTGGTGGGACCTCTATAACACCAGAAATCTGATGTTAACAATATCGCCTAAATTCTAGTGTTATAGAGTTCTGGTGTTATGGAGTGGAATGCTGACGTGACACTCTCTTTTTCCATAACACCAGAAATCTGGTGTGGACTGTACCCTAGCCTCTAAGAGCACAAGGTTTGCTTGACTCAAGCCGTGGGATAACACCACAATTTTTTCACTGTATGGTTAATTTAGTCCAAATGATCCCACAACACCAAAACCTCCACAACACCAAAATTTTAGGTTCCTTGGTTGGCTTGAGCCATGGGGAAAAAGTTGGGGCCACCTAATTTTTAAATTTAATAAATAATAAAGTTTAAAAAAACGTTTCATTTAATTAAAAAAAAGTTACATAAATAAAAAAAAACACACATCAAACGAATTTAAAAAAAACATAAAACTTAATATTAATCTTCTTCTTGATTCCACAAGTGTTCAACAAGGTCGTATCGAAGGTTTTCGTGCGTTGCTCTAGCCTGAAGTTCTTTTGTTTTCATTTGTTGTCTTTCACATCGTTCGACTCAAGTACGTGTAATGTTGGGATCGGGAGAAACGTACATATGCATATATTCACTTATATCAAACTTTTGGTCTTTCAATATCATGTTATGTAATATAATGCAAGTGTACATAATTCTCCTAATGATGTTCACTTGATAACATGAGTTTGGGTTTTTAGCCTATAACGTGGGGGTAATTCCCACGCCTCGTGCTCTAAGTGATGGTAAGAACTGTTTCTGTTATTTTTGTATATAGCTTATTAGATTACGTAGATGTTTTGATTGTTAGTGGTTTTACTAAATAGATAATAGTTTTAACAATTTAGGATTTTCTGCTTGTTTGCCTTTGATTTATTGCAATAAAAGGAGATCGGGAATGAGTTTAAGGCTTTATTTATTTATTGGGTGCTAAGGAGATAATTTGGGTAATCTTTTTCCCACTTTTATGTATTATATCTCAAAGCAATATACAGATATTTTGCATTCTATCTCACTTGCTGTTAAAACAAATCTTTTTCCTTTAAAAGGATGCTTGCTATGCTTATTTGAAATGCTTATCAGCTTATCATATTGTCACATCACAAGAAGCTTATACACTTGAAACAAAGTGCTTATTTGCCTTCTGAAGATCAGACATAGGCTTTTTTTGAAAAGCACATTGGAAATTGTTGTTTTTGGTTTAAGCTAGTATAAGTTGTAGAGGAGTTTTGGGGGGGGGGGGGGGGGGGGGGGAAGTCAAAGGGAAATCTACCATTATCGTACTCGATCAATTGTTTTTTTATATGCTATCGTTCTAGAGGAGTATTTGGAAAAAGAAAATGTGCAAGGGAAATCTACCATTATTGTACTCAGTTGTCTTTTTATCTTACAATTGTCTTTTTATCTTACAATTATCGTATTTGTGAATTATCAGATTGCAGGGCTTCCAGGAGTGACGAAAGCACTATTTTTAACCAGGCAGACCACACTAGCTAAAGAAAATAATAAGTTGAATGAGCCTCCTAAGCAATATACTTGTGGCCTATGTGGCAAAGGGTTTGGAAGTTTCGAGGCTCGTGCACAACATCTTAACTCTCAGTCTCACTTAACAAGGGTGTTCCAGGATGCTCGTCTAAATGAGAGAAAAATAACAATAATGAAGACGACACTTGGACCACATGGGCTTGGTAAGCTATACCTCCAAATTGAAGAAAAACATAAGTTGAATGCGTCTTCTAAGCCATATACTTGTGGCTGTGGCAAAGAGTTTGGAAGTTTCAAGGCTCATGCCCAACATCTTAAGTCTATCCAGGATCATCATCTAAGCAAAACAATAGTAAAAACACTTGCACCACATATGGTTAACAAGGTATCCCAAAATGAAGAAAATCATAGGCTGAATGCTCCTTCAAGCTATATAATTGTGGCCTTTGTGGCAAAGAGTTTGGAAGTTTCGAGGCTCATGCTCAGCATATTAACTCCCAGTCCCACATAACACGGGGGATCCAGGATGGTCATCTAAATGAGAGCAAAACAATAGTAAAGACACGGGCGCCACATTTGGTTAACAAGGTATCCCAAAATGAAGAAAAGAATAAGCTGAATGTGCCTTCCAAGCTATATAATTGTGGCCGTGGAAGTTCCTGAAAGTTTATGGACTTTAAAATCGATAGTCGTGTGATAGGATCGAACTCGAGATCACGGGATTGCACACATTACGTGAAGAGTTAATTTATTTATTAAATATATTTATTATATTTATTAAATCAAACTGTAGCTAACGATCGTTAAATAATTAAAAGTTAAGTATTAAACGATCGTTATAGAATATTAAAGAAGCTAAAAGAAGGTGTCGGAAAGTTCCGGAAACCCTTTTTGAGCACATGTATATCCGGCCTAATAAGAGTCAAATGATAGGGATGAAAAAGTTTAGGCTTTATCTTGTTTAAACCTTGGAAGATAAGTTTCCAAGGTGTATATAAACAAACCTTGAGGCATCATATTTTTCACTCCATATTCTTCTTTCTTGCTCTATACCGCCGGCCATATACACCCTTTTTAGGGTTCATCTTTGATTTTCTAAAAGCTATTTTAGATCTAGTCCTAGCCCCTCTCTAGGGTTGTTGGGTAGATCTTCCATAGGCTTAGAAGGCTCGGTTCTGTTCATGCTAGACTCACGATTAGCTCATCGTATCACGTGTGTACAAGATCGTGGTGTGATCTTATTTTAGATTACATCCTGGTGGTGTTCTTGATATATTTTTACCGGTGATCGTTCTGCTAGGATAAAGGTATGTAACCCTAGCCTTGATTAATTATAATTGTGTTATATAAAGATCTTGTTAATCTGCTTCCGCTGTATGCTCTTTGATCTATGTTAAGGTTTTATTTTATAATTGTTATGTTAATCATAAACCATCAGTGGCATCGAGAGCCGTTTTAACATGATTATAATTATCAAGATCTAAAGTTTTTTTTAACTAATATTGATTTGTGTTAAAATTACATGTTGTTTTTAGGTTTTATAAAAATTAGGGGTTTTGTTTTTTTATTGTTTTAAAAATGGCTTTGCCGTTTTTTTTATAAAAAAAAAAAAAAAAATTTTTGTAAACCCTAAAATTACATGGTAATTAACTTTAGATGTATGCATGAATTAATTGTTATGTCATGTGTGGTTACGATCCGTAGTAGTTTTTTAATTGTTAAGAGAATATGGAAGATCCGTAATAAACATGCATGTTTTTTTACGGATCATATAATTTTGATTGCTATTTGCTTCATTTGATTCAAATTTTTAAAATTAGGGAAGACTTTTTATGTTCATAAAAACCCTAGATTTGATGTTCTTTGAATAAATTGTTTGCATGTGGCTATTTGATTTAGTTTTTTTTTGTACTACTTGTTTTCATGCGTTTTTTTGTATGTCGTAAACAAGGGTAATTTTTTTAAGAAAAATAATATGGACTAAATCTTATCAAAATTAATGAATTGTTTTGAGGTCTAAATTACATATGATTTGTGTTGATTAGAATTGCAATAGCAACTTAACGGCCTACTCAATTTTGACAAACTATAAAGTGGGTATAACGCACCGCTGGTCAAGTACCCGGTTAAGGAATGAGGTGCTATGCTTTTACGCTGACCAAATTCCCGGCTCGCCTGTGCATCAAAATTGGAATTACCTACGGTTGTTATTGGTATAATTCTTTAAGGTTATTTGGTTTAACCAATACCTCAACTTGCAAATATATGATGAACTTTTAGTCTCACCAAAAAGTTTACTAAACGTTTTATTAAACTTATGCTATGGAGATGTATGTATGCTTCTCCATACATGATTTTGACACCAAAATCTATACCCTAAAATTTAAGTCATATGCCCTCTAATTGACGAACACTTGAAGTTACAATTGTCGTCATATAAGATATCGGACGATGTTGTAATGGAGAGAAAACTTCATGACTGAATAAGATTGCACATGAAGGTTTTACGTTCTTTAGATTAGTCGACTTAATTAAGTTACTCAGTGAGAACTGGAAACTTAAGGCATAAAGAAGGGATAAAACATGTTTACAATGCAAAAGTTTTGGCAATGTAAATCCCTGACATATCTAGAAATTGCAATATGATTTGGCAATTATTGTTCGACAAGTTACTGTGTTGAATACATTTGTCACTAGCAGATCAACTGATGTGATAAATCTATGTCAATATGGATTCTAGTTTTTCAAGGAAAATACTATGGTTTTATTACCGGGGTAATTTTATTTTCTTGAATTTTATTATCGAAAATACTAATGTTTGAACTTATTTCTGTAGAAATGGCTCAACCCGAAAACAATCTGACAATAAGCTCGGCGTTCAAAGCATTTTTTGAACGGCCTGAACTTACTGGCCCTAATTTCAATGATTGGTACCGCTCACTAAGAATTGTTCTGAGAGCAGCGGGTACCATCAATATCTTGGAAACTCCTTTTCTAGAGGACCTTGCTGAAGGAGCAACTGATGCGGAAAGGCTTCAACACGCTGCTAACGTTAAGAAGCACCATGAGGTGGCTGCTGTAATGTTAGGGAGAATGGCTCCATCACTTCAAAGGAAGTATGAGCTATTTCCTCCTAAGCAGATGCTTGATGAACTCAAGGCAGTGTATGAAACGCCACAAGCTGTAGAGATCTATGATCTGGTTGATGCTCTACATAGCTGCAAGCAAACTCCTGGAAAGTCCGTAAGTGCACATTACATGGAGATGAGGGGTTATATGGAACAACTCATCGCACTAGGACAACCCTTCGATCATAATATGGCTATTAATTTGATCAATAGGTCCCTTAATAAGGACTTCGGTGATTTCGTTCGTAACTATAATATGCATTGCACGGGGAAGACAGTTAATGATTTGCATGCAATGCTCATTGACTTTGAAAAGGGTTTGAAAGATAAGGCACCCACTGCTACTCCTCAAGTACTTTATGTACAAAAGGGTAGAGTGTCGAAACAAAAACCGCAAGTGAATAAGAAGCAGAAAGGCAAAGGCAAGGTTGATAAGAGCAAGCAAGTTGCGACTACATCAAAACCAAAGCAAAACTTTGCTAAGAAATCTCTGAAAGATGAGACTTGTCACTACTGCAAGATGACTGGACACTGGAAGAGGAATTGCTTTCTCTATCTCCATGAAATGGCAGAACATAAGAAGAAGGCTGAGCAAGTTGCTACATCACCATCTTCAGGTAACTTATTTATGATAGAGTTATTTAATCTTTCATACAAATCAAACTCCTGGGTATATGATACGGGATGTGGTATTAATATTTGTAATACCCTGCAGGGATTTGAGTTGAAGAGGAGACTTACCTATGGGGAACAATTTCTGCAAGTGGGCAATGGCGCGCAAGCAGCAGTTGAAGCTATAGGAATATTTAAATTAGTTTTACCTTCGGGTTTAGTACTGTCTTTAAATAATTGTCATTATGCACCTACAATTGTTAGGGGTGTTATTTCCTTTTCTAGTATGTTGGATCTTGGATTTACTCACACGATTGATAATAATAGAATTTTTGTTTTCAAAGATGGTTTATTCTATTTTGATGCAATTTCTGTGAATGGTGTTTTTGAAATTAACATGCATGATATAAATCCCAAGAGGAAAAATAATTCTGTTTTTAGCATGAATAAGAAGAGTAAGTTAGACAAGAACTCTTCTTATCTTTGGCATTGTAGACTTGCCCACATTGGGAAGACTCGCATACAAAAGCTTCAACGTGATGGGCTTTTAGAAAGTATCAATGATGAATCATTTGATAAATGTGAATCTTGTATCTCTGGGAAGATGACCAAGAAACCTTTTAATAGCAATATTGAAAGGGCTACTGAACTACTTGGTTTGATACATACTGATGTGTGTGGACCACTTAGACATGTGTCAAGGAAAGGTGCTAGCTACTTCTTGACGTTTACGGATGATTATAGCCGTTATGGTTATGTTTATTTACTTAAACATAAACATGAGGTATTTGAAACATTCAAAACGTTTAAAGCCGAAGTAGAGTTACAACTGAGAAAGAAGATTAAAGCTCTTCGTTCTGACCGTGGTGGTGAATATTTAAGTCAAGAGTTTAAAGATTATTTAAGTAAGAATGGAATTGTTCAGAAACTTACTTCTCCATATACTCCACAACAAAATGGTGTATCTGAAAGGAGAAATCGTACATTATTAGATATGGTACGATCTATGTTTAATCTTACAACTTTACCATTATCTTTTTGGGATTATGCTCTTGAAACTGCTGTTCGTATTCTGAATATGGTTCCCACAAAGAAGGTTGATAAGACACCATATGAACTATGGCATGGCAAGAAGCCATATTTGTCTTATTTGAAAGTCTGGGGTTGTGAGGCGTATGTGAAACGTGACTCTGGAGATAAACTCCAACAACGCTCAGTAAAAATGTATCTTTGTAGGTTACCCTAAGGAAACTATGGGTTACTACTTTTATTATCCGGCTGAGAACAAGATAGTTGTGGCTCGGTATGGAGACTTCCTTGAAAATTATCTTGTAAATCAAGAATTCAGTGGGAGAAATTATGATCTTGAAGAAATTCAAGAAGATACATTGCCTTCTGAAAATACTAGCGATGAAATTCCTGTAGAACCAGAAAGTCTGAGTGTTCCACCGGAATTAATTCCTCCACGTAGGTCTCAAAGGGCTATACGTGCGCCGGACAAACTATGTCTATACATAGAGGATGATGAGGAGGAAGTAGGGGATCTTGGTGAACCTGCTAACTATCGATCCGCAATGTCTGATCCAGAAAAGTCAAAATGGATAGTTGCGATGAATGAGGAAATGAAATCCATGGAGATCAATGATGTTTGGAGTCTTGTAGACGCACCTAAAAATGCTAAAGTAGTGAAAAATAGGTGGATCTATAAGAAGAAAACTGACATGGATGGTGATGTACAATCCTATAAAGCACGTTTAGTGGCTAAAGGTTTTACTCAAACTTTTGGCATAGACTACGAGGAGACATTCTCTCCTGTAGCAGACTTGCGAGCTATTAGGATTCTCATAGCTATAGCAGCATACTATGACTATGAGATATGGCAAATGGATGTTAAAACTGCCTTCTTAAACGGTCGCTTAGATGAAGACATCTATATGCAACAACCGGAAGGGTATGTTGATCCTAAATATCCAAAACGCGTGTGCAAACTTCAAAGGTCTATTTATGGTTTGAAGCAAGCATCACGTCAATGGAATAAGCGATTTGATAAAGAAATCAAAAATTTTGGATTTATTCAAAATCGTGATGAGCCATGTGTATACCGCAAAGCTAGTGGGAGTAATGTAGTGTTCCTAATTCTATATGTCGATGACATATTGATCATGGGAAGTAACATTCCAAGACTTAAGGAAGTTAAGGATTATCTTGGTAAATGTTTTTCTATGAAAGATTTGGGAGATGCTGCATATATTCTGGGAATTAAGATCTATCGAGATAGGAGTAGACGGTTAATTGGTCTTAGCCAAGATGCTTATATTGATAAGATATTGAAGAAATATAACATGCATAACTCTAAGAAAGGTTTCTTACCGATGGAGGTTAAGCATGAGTTAAGTCATGAGAAAGATGCATCATCACCTGAAGAGGTGGCTTACATGAAGAAGGTGCCTTATGCTTCGGCTGTAGGATCTATTATGTATGCTGTAAGATGCACAAGGCCCGATGTGGCGTTTGCTCAGAACTTGGTCAGTAGATACCAACAGAATCCAGGAAAGTCCCACTGGACTGCTGTTAAGCATATTCTGAAGTATTTAAGAAGTACGAAAGATATGTTTTTGGTATTCGGGGGTAAACCAGACACAGAATTGAATGTAACAGGATTTTGTGATGCGTCCTGGCAATGTGATAAAGACGATACGAAGTCTCAGACGGGTTACGTGTTTGTCATCAATGGAGGAGCAGTTGACTGGAAAAGCAGTAAGCAGAAAACCATTGCTATGCATGCGACTCAATCTGAGTACATGGCCGCTTTAGAAGCTGCAATGGAAGCTGTTTGGATTAGGAAGTTTATTGGAGATCTTGGAGTGATGCCTTCAATTAAAGAACCTATTGATATATATTGCGACAACTCTGCGGCAATAATATTCGCCAATGACCCTGGAGTAATGAAGGGCGCCAGACACTTTAAACGTAGATATCACTACGTTCGAGAACAAGTGGAAGCTCGAGAAATAAAATTGATAAAAGTTCACACAGATGATAACGTAGCTGATCCTTTTACTAAGGCTTTGTCTAGGCCAAAGGTAGTTAAGCATGCCAAGGCAATTGGGCTGCAACTAGCTAGCGAATTCATGCAATAAATCTGTTGATTAGTATTTGGATAAAGGATGTAAGACATTATTGAATTGATGAAATAAAGTTTGGATTTCGTTTATTTTTCTGTTATTTGATTTTGTATCCTATTTTACATGTTTTAATCCATGAGCATTATGATGTTTCTAAATGTCCGTTGTCGATTAATAATATGGGAGTATTATTAAATTAAGACAATTCAAAATAGTGACAGAGTATACTTGAAAGTATATTGGTCAATTTTGGATGATATTTGATGGATCAAATATTGGACTTCTCCCAACTATGTGATTTTACTTTATGGATCTTTGTCATTAAGTAAATCATAAATAGTTATCCTTAGACCTGAGATGCCAGAAAACTGCATTGAATATAGTGCATTTCTGTAAGGTAACCTAACGCTAAACGTAACTGGTAGTCATAAGGGTTATTTTCAGAAGTGTTGCGAAGTTCATGTGTTTTGCTTGTAGTCGAAATGGGATTCGTTTCCTTCAAATTATTATTTAAAGTATCAATACAACTGGGCCCCTCGGGGGAGTAGTAAGATGTTTGTGTGGCCACACCTAAATGTGTTTTGGTAATCTTGCTATATCCGTAAACGAGAAACAGAATAGTTAATGAAGGAATGACTAAGATCCATATCCTTATTAACAATGTATTTGAAATGAGAGGATAATAATAATGATTATATATCATTAAAAGGTTTTGTCCAGGAAGCCTTACTCGAGTTGTACTAGTGACATTGTTAGTGTAACTAGACGCTAATCAATGTGATCACGACATTCGAATTTTGTCCAAGTGGGAGCTGAAAGTTTATGGACTTTAAAATCGATAGTCGTGTGATAGGATCGAACTCGAGATCACGGGATTGCACACATTACGTGAAGAGTTAATTTATTTATTAAATATATTTATTATATTTATTAAATCAAACTGTAGCTAACGATCGTTAAGTAATTAAAAGTTAAGTATTAAACGATCGTTATAGAATATTAAAGAAGCTAAAAGAAGGTGTCGGAAAGTTCCGGAAACCCTTTTTGAGCACATGTATATCCGGCCTAATAAGAGTCAAAGGATAGGGATGAAAAAGTTTAGGCTTTATCTTGTTTAAACCTTGGAAGATAAGTTTCCAAGGTGTATATAAACAAACCTTGAGGCATCATATTTTTCACTCCATATTCTTCTTTCTTGCTCTATACCGCCGGCCATATACACCCTTTTTAGGGTTCATCTTTGATTTTCTAAAAGCTATTTTAGATCTAGTCCTAGCCCCTCTCTAGGGTTGTTGGGTAGATCTTCCATAGGCTTGGAAGGCTCGGTTCTGTTCGTGCTAGACTCACGATTAGCTCATCGTATCACGTGTGTACAAGATCGTGGTGTGATCTTATTTTAGATTACATCCTGGTGGTGTTCTTGATCTATTTTTACCGGTGATCGTTCTGCTAGGATAAAGGTATGTAACCCTAGCCTTGATTAATTATAATTGTGTTATATAAAGATCTTGTTAATCTGCTTCCGCTGTATGCTCTTTGATCTATGTTAAGGTTTTATTTTATAATTGTTATGTTAATCATAAACCATCAGTTCCGAGGCTCATGCCGAACATCTTAACTTCCAAAAAACACGGGTGATCCAGGATGGCCATCATCTAGATGGGAGCACAACAATAGTAAAGACTCTTGCGCAACATATGGTTCACAAGGTATCCCAAATTGAAGAAAAGAATAAGTTGAATGCGCCTTGTAAGCTGTATAATTGTGGCCTTTGTAGCCAAGTGTTTTGAAATTCCGAGGCTCATGCCCAACATCTTAACTCTCGGTACCACAAAACACGGGTGATCCAGGATGGCAATCGTCTAAATGAGAGCACAACAATAGTAAAGACACTTGCGCCACATATGGTTAGCAAGGTATCCCAAAATGAAGAAAAGAATAAGTTGAGTGCGCCTTCCTATCTGAATTGTGGCCTTTGTGGCCTAGCGTTTGGAAGTTTCGAGACTCAAGCCCAACATCTTAATTCTCAGTACCACAAAACACGGGTGATCCAGGATGGCCATCATCTAAATGAGAGCACAACAATAGTAAAGACACTTGCACCATGTCTTGTTGCTAAGCTATCCCAAAATGAAGACGAATGGGAGGAGGTTGACGTTTGCGATGAATGGGAGGAGGTCGACGTTTGCGATGAATGGGACGAGGTCGATGTTTGCAATGAATGGGAGGAAGTTGACAAATAAGTAACTATGTGCATAACAAAGAGATGGAACAAAAAAGAAATGACTCAAACTTATGGTGCATCATGTATATAGTAATGATGATAGTTTGGACACCGATTACAGTCGTATAGCGAAACCAAGACCAGCAAATTGCGATGGTGCCAGGGTGGGTCTCAGGTGTCTCCGGGGCACATGGAATTTTGTGTCGTAATGTTGATTTTGTTAAAAAAAATCCGTGATTTTTTCTTGAATGCATCTGGTTCTTTACAAATTGTGTTTGTACTCTTATTCAAACTGTGGCTGTTTTATGTTCTTGTTCCAGTTCTGCCAAACTAATATCAATGCAAGAACATGTAAGTCGGTTTTTTTTCTTATCCCCTTCGTGATGTGATGTAATTCCACGTTTTTGCCAAATAATGTCAACGTATATATAGAATTCTAAAGTGACACGAAACCTTAAATTACAAGAGAAATACGATGCAATAAGAGGGCCGGGAGTCTTAACGCCGTGGGGTGCCAAACCCACGGGGGTGGTTGATGTGATGATTCTGACGAAATGTTAAAGCCACGGCGTGGGTAAACCCACTTGGCGTGAAGAAGAAAACTGTTTTTTTTGTTTTTTTTGTTTTTTTTTGTGTATTGTATGTGTATTGGGGAAGAAGAAAGGGGTATTGTGGGACCCACATGCACCCATCACTCCAAGCCATGACTCCGCGTATTTTTTCTTGTGAGTGAGTGAGTGAGTTTCGATGACGTGGCACCCAAAAAACGACTCACTTGGAGCCATGACTCCCCAGCCCTCTAAAGTAAATAGATAGAGAGTATTACAATTGATAAAAAGACAAAGCTTGTACTTTTGATTTTTGCACAACCATGTTGTACTTCAACAACAAAAACATCATTCAGGTCAACAAACTGGAAAGCAAGTAGTACTGTATGTATTCGTAGTCTTTCTTACAAACAAGAATTTAGCCCGCGGCGTGCTGTGGGTTTGTTTCTAAAAGTGCTGGGAGCGGTTGCGATCAGATTTTGATGTCAAAACCACTACGAGAAAAACTAATGCTAACGAAAATAATTAAATTTAAAAAAAAAGAAACACAAAATAACTTAAATAAAAACTTCATTAAATTTAAAAAAAACATTACATAAAAAAACGTTACAATAAAAAAACGTTACAATAAAAAAACATTACACTAAAAAAAACATAACAATTTAATGATTACGGCTCAAATGCTCCACAATCGGTTCGAAGCTCGTTGTGCACTCTTCGGTCTCAAATTTCTTTTGTTTTCCTCTCATGCATTTCACATCTTTCGATCCAACTTCGAACAATATCCGGTTGAGGATCAACATAAACAACTCTATGATTCAATGTGAATCCTTCGTCTCCCAATATCATGTTATGTAACATGATACGACAATACATGATTCGTTTCAAGTGGTTAATTTTATAAGCACGAGCGGGTTGTCGTATAATTCCCCAACGACCTTATAAGACACCGAAAACGCGTTCGATATCTTTTCTAACATATCTTTCCCCACTGCTTCTAACATAAGAGTTGGATATTTATGATCCCGTGTTTTGAATTGAGCATGTAAAGCCTTAGGACAATTTCTCCAATCTCAGTGCATGCAATCAATACTCCCGAGCATTCCCGGGAGTCCATGTTTCTCATTGTGCAATGCATATATTTTTTCTATATCCGCGGGAGTAGGTTTTCTTAAATACGTTTCAACATATAAGTCATACATGCATTTAGTAAAATGAAGCAAACATTCTCTAGAAGTGCGTTCGTAAATTTGAAAATACTCATCAAATGCATCGGGTGATGACCCATACGCCAGTTGACGAAATGCCGAAGTGATCTTTAGAATGGGGTGAATACTATCTCGACCGGTAGCATCCATCCCGGGGAGAAAATAAGAAAAGTATTCGGGTAGAGGGTCGACATTATGATTTAAAATAGCATTGACAATTTTTCTAAAAAGCCTTGAGCTCATACGATACCTTCGCCGGAATTTCTCTTCTGTATATTTAGCAAGAGTTTCGACATCTCCAAAGTAGCCATCTAGCAATCTTTGACTCGTGTCTTATCGTTCACGAGGTATATATGTCCTCCTATGCCCCGACCCGATCCACCGGCTCCTTGATTAGACACAACCAAAAATGTCTCATACTCCGTTAAGCCTCGAGTATAGTGTTCATGAGCGTTACCGAAATATTTTTCGTATTTGTCGACGTGTTTTGGTAAGGATCCATGTGATAAAAAATTAAAAGTAGTAGAGAAATATGAGATATAAAATGTAAATGTTTGAGGTTTAATTTATAAAGTGATTTGGGGTTTTTTTAGAAACAATAACGGCTAGTTTTTTGAATTCCAACGGCTACTTTTGATTTTTTTAAATTGCAATTTAACCCTCCTCCAACGACTACTTTTTTAAATTTTTCAAAAAAAATATAGAAATATGGTTGGCGCTGGCTGGTGGGGTTGGCGCGACAGCCAGAGTGGTGCGCCAAGGGAAAACTGGCGCCAAAGGCTACCAGCCCACCCAGCAACCAACCACTCCCCTTGCTCTAAGACGTAGCTAATATCTAAATATAATGTGTTATATAACGTCCTAAAGGTTCGTTTGATACGAGATAATAATTTTTCTAAGGAATGAAACGCACGACGTAATAGAATGAATAATGTAATGGAATGATTCATTACAGTTATTAATCATGTTTGGTTTGTATGAGAATACGTAATGTGATCGATAATAAAAAGACTAAAATAATCATTGATGATATAAAGTCTATTTAATATGGTTAGTTAATGATGAGGTTTGTAATTTTGATTTCATTACAAGATGTAATGAAAAAAAGGAAGGGGCCATAAGGGATGGCTTTGACGTAATGAGTGATTCCTTGTAATGTGTCACTATATTCTATAAACGTAAACAAACAACATTTTTTCATACGGTCGTAATAGTCTTTTTCACCCCCTCTTTGACTACATCGTACCAAACACTATGTCAGTTTTACAAAAGTGCGTTCTATTACAATAGTTCACTATGAAGTAGTTCCACAGAACACGATTCTATTCTAATTATTACATGAGTTCGCTACATAGAAATTCGCAGAACATGATTCTGCCCTGCACAAAAGGCTAATCACATTAGTCGTATAGGTAGGCTGAATAATTACAATAGTTCACTACCCCGTAGTTCCGCGGAACATGATTTTGTTCTACCCAAAAGGCTAATCACAGTAGTCTATTATGGAGTAGTGCAACCAAGTTTCAGCTGGGTTTACAAAGTATCATAGTAGGTTTGTAACGTTTTTACAGGAAATTAAGTTTTTTTCTTCGTTATTCGCCTCTGCCGGTAGTTGTTCAGTGATTGACCTTTTTGCTCAGATGGCTTTGTTGATCCCAAACTTAGATCGATTAGCTTTGTATTATCGAGATGAATCTAGAATAATAAGTAGAGAAATTTTGTGTAATCTAACAATCTAAGTGTTATGCAGAATCTAACACTTAGAACAAAGAACAAAGTGACAAGTACGTTTACCAAACTTTCGATCGATTAATATTGATAACATAGAATAAAGTATGAAAGTCGTATTAAACATCTAACCCTAAGGTATCCTTTTATACACTAAAGAGCCTTGTATAAAAAAGCTAAGATCAACTATAATTGAAAGATATACAAAGATAAACATAGAAATTAACTTATTCGACTATATCTTCCTAATTTAAACAAAACGTGTTGATCCATGCAACTCATGCAATCCCACAGCGGGTCAGAGTCTTTACTTCAGTGGCTAGTCATTAGTGACTATACAAGATGTGACAGTGGCTAGAATATCTCTTGTCAGCGGATAAAATCTTCACATGTCAGCGGCTAGTGACTTGGTCATTTTATTCCTAACAATCCTCCTCTAAACTTGATACTATCAAGTTTCTGAATAAAACAAAATATACAGAGAGGATTCTTACAAATATACTTATCCCTGAATTTGAGTATAAATAAATCTCAAAAAAACACTCAAATCACTTGTGTAGTCAACCTTCAGCTTAGTCTTGATCAACTTCTATAAAATATTTTATGTCAGTGGATAGACCTTATCCACTAGGAAATACTCTGGAAACTTTAAATTACACAGATGAAATACACCAGCTGTAGAAAAAAATCTCCATTCCAAGCCATCTGAATCAACTAAATCCAGCCAAACTGGATCATCCTAGTCATGGTCAAACATCCTTCTAAAGGTTGACCAGATTCTTATTTCTTCAACACTTTTTGGAACCACAACATCATACTCTGCCTTCAATAGACCCCAAATGGTCTCCAAATATTCTCTATCCATACTCCCAAAGAGTGAGATAAGAGAAGTAAAAACTTGTACCTTACCACCATACCTTGCGAACTTCCAGAAACCTGTATCTTGATCCTTTTCATACTGAATTATAGGGTTTCTAAGTTCCACCGACTCAATAACAGAGATATCCAAAGAATAAAGTTGAAAATTTGCCTTCAATATGCTTTCACTAGCCAACTTTGAATTCAACAAATCAAATTCTGGAAAAATTAAGCTTGACACCTTTCTTCCTTGGCCTAGGTACATGTTCGGCTTTCTTCAACTTCATCTGCTCTTCCAATTCTTCTTGTCTTTCAGCAGAGAGCTTGGGATGAGTATTATGCTTGCATATTTCAACCCAAATAGGATATGCTTTGAACTCTAATTCCTTAAATATCATTCCTTGAAACTTTTTCCATATTCATCAAGCTTGATTGCTTCTTAGCAACATTTTATATAACTCCCTCATATGATATGTGTTTCATCAACACATTTTCAGCCTTATTAGCTTCTATCATCTTAAATCCTTCTACACTCTTATCAAATTCTCCAAACCTCATATTCTCAAAGAAAGAGAAATATTCTGCTCATCAGCAGTTTCTTCATACTTATGATATAAGCTTGCAATCTGTGGTATATCATAATCAATCAGTAAAGCCAAACTTCTAAGCTTTTCCTTAGCTGTTTCATCCTCACCATATTCCAACTGTTCTGGCTCCTATTATTGATCCACATCTGGATCAGAACTATCTAAACTAGTATCCCTATCACCAGACTCCACTACCAGACTCAGAACTAACGATTTGAGCTTCAATCAAACCCTTTTGTTGATCTTTCAGTAGTTCCTCATACAATTAATGTGCTAATTGCTGATCAAATCTGGTCTGTGCATCTTGCTTAGAAGAAACCTATTCTTCTACTAACCACTCAAGGGTGGCCTAGTGGCAAAAGGATTTGTGGCTATCACTCCAAAGTGTGAGGTCTCAAGTTCAATTCCCACTAGGTGCAAACAACCTTGAAGTGGCCACGCCAACCTCCTGAAAAGGGAGGGCTTTACCTGGTTTGAGTCTGTGTGGCGGTGGGCTCAAACCCCGTGGATTAGTCGGCCAATGAGTCGGAAATCACGGTTACCAAAAAAAAAAAAAACCCTATTCTTCTACCATAATACCTTTACCTTTATCTGATGGATCGATAGAAGGTAAAGGAGCAGATACCTGTGCAAACATTTCTCTAATGCTCAATGGTAGTTGGGATACACCAAAAGCAAGTAGAGTTCTTTTAGTGGCTGCAAACAGGTTGTCAGAGGCTAGACTAGGCATGACAGTGGATACACCAGAACTGTCAGTGGCTGCAAACTTCCCAGTACTTACTTGCTCCATAAGTTGAACAAAGGAGAGCTTCATTGGTGTCATCATGGAAGAATAAAACTCCTTTTGTTCCTTCAAACCTGTAAGAACATCTGCTACCTCCATCATACTTGTAGAGTCTTTGGAGCCTTCTTTAGAACTTTTGTCACTCAAATTCAGTTGCTCCTCCCCTTTGTAAGACTCCTCTCCAAGATCAATATCAGAGGACTGAACCGTGAATTTCCTCCTTAGCTTATCATCAGCTTCCAAAACAATTAGTCTCTCCCTCAACAATGTGAGTTCAAGACCTTGATCATTGACAGTTTGTACCAGTTTTGTATTTGCTTTTGCAAGCTAATACAAAATTTCATCAATTCCATAGGTTTTGAAGGTTCCATATTGCCCTCATCCACATTCGGAAAATTAATTCTCAATGCAAATTCATTGGGCATGGAGATGGGCTTAGTGATAGTGGTACTGACTTGACCTGCTTTTAAGCCAGAGCCGATAGTACCAGCCATCTCTATGTCACTAACCACCCTTGTGGTAGTGGTCTCCTTTGCTACAAGGTGAGAAACACCAGGGAGACACCTTAGTGACTCTTTGGCGTTTAGACATCCAATATTAGGAAGGTGGAGATGATGAAGGGGTGTTTAGGTCTATAATGGGTTCGTCAGGGGCTATATTTTGAGTGTCAAGGGGTAGAGATAGAGTGTCAGTGGGTAGGGATTGAGTGTCAGTGGGTTGGGATTGAGTGTTAGTGGGTTGGGATTGAGTGTTAATGGGTTAGGGATCAGGTACATGGTCATCAATATCCATGGCTACTACATGATCAAGTGATGGTGGTTGGTTTTGTTGATCAGGAGCCACAACAGCTGCTTATATAAGATCAAGCATAGGTTGGGTCAAAGGTAGATCTCGATCATGGGTGTTCAAGGTTGTAAAAAGATTTCATTTTTACACAAGGATGTCATAAAAATGTGTATGAGCAATAGTGCATCCCTCTTGAAGTTCTAAACCAATTTATAAAAACCTAGGGTAGAGTAAAGACATTTTGCTACCCTTATTATTTAACATGCCTTTAAAAATCATTTAAAAAAATTATATCTTTGGCCAGAAACCATGCAAATAAGAGCACTACCTATAGAATGGTTGATCTTATTAAAAGCATGGGATTTTGGACTCATACATTGAAGAAGGACATGTAAAAGAAATTTCCAAGCTGGGGGAAACTAGTTTTTATTAAATTTGGAAATACGGCCCACTTTTGGAAGCCTGTACCTTAAGCCTGTCAACCCTTCATGTAGCTCCTCAATAGGAATAAGATCAACTCCACCCAAATCATCAAGCTGTAAAGCTTGATGAATAAGAGCTTCTGTAACAATCTTAGTTTTCCCATGAATGAAGCCTTCAATTATAATCACATCATTAATTGTTCTAGAACTAGCAGTGGTCCAATACTGTTTAATATGTGAAGTAGGAATGATAGGTTTATGAAGTAAAGCATACCTTATGTTGGAAGTCAACAAGAAGTCTATTATTCCATTGTTTTGTGGATTCCTAGTATCTTTCTCCAAAATCGCAATCATATTATGATGAGGCATGAATGTGAGTACAAGATAAGCACTTCGTTTATTCATTTGTATTCTTCTTTTCACCACCCAGCACTACCAACCATCATCGTTAATACTCGGCTTTTGGCTAAGTATAAAATAATTTTGTTGTTCCGATCTTTTCGAATTGATTACCGATCTAAAGTGCGACTCAATTGTCTTTTGGTGAACAAGAGAATGGTTTGGTTGATTATCTATTTTAAACTAATAGCAAGTAAGTAAGTGTCGTTGAGTAAAGTAGAAGTTTAAAGATTATACTAAGAATAACAAGTTAAAAATAAATGCTAGAAAACTTGAAGGCAATATTAGAAAGATACTTGAACACTAAATAAAACTAACACTTAGAAACTTTGTAGAAACAAGAAATTCAAACCATCGGAAAACAAAACCTAAACATGATCGGAATGTTAGATCGGAAAGTGCAATCGGAATATATGGAAAACAAGCTAATCGGAATGTTGGAAATGGACCAAATCGGAATATCACTAATACTCTCGTCGGAATAATGACTGTAATCGGAATAACCACAAATCCCTAATCGGAATAACATAAAAACTAAGCAATCGGAATAATGAAAATGTCCTCGTCGGAATGTCAACTCGTGGCTATCGGAATAATGATGCTCAAATCGGAATGCTGAAAAAGGAACAAATCAGAATAATACTAAAGACAGGCCAATCGGAATACTCAATAATCACCACAATCGGAATACTAAAGCCCTAATCCGATCACTACGATCGGAATAAGGGGGTGTGCAATCGGAAAAATCAGAAACCCTTCTCCGATTTGACAATCGGAAAGAGGGGTGTGGTGGCTGGTCGGAATAAGCTGATCGGAAAGGGGTTTATACCCTTTCCGATTTATATGGGATTCGAGATAAGCTAGGTAATAAGCTATATTGAATAAGCTAATACCAAACTTGAACGAATCAAAATTGAACCGGATCAAATAAGCACTAATATCAACTTATCTAAACTCAAAATAAACAAACTTTTAAATCAAACCATAAAAATATGAACTTTTAAAGAAAACTTTTAAAAAGTAACTAAGCTAAACATGTAAATAAGCCAATAAGCACAAGAATCTTAAAGCTTAATCAAATGAAAGCTTATGTAGGAACAAAAAGATTAACTTTTTAAGCACAAAACCATTAAGATCAACACGGATTTAATGTGATTCGTACCAAAATCAATCTAAAAATCAAAGAAAGGTAGAATGAGATTAAGGATTAAAAGCTTAACTAGAACTTGATTAATGAAATAAGCAATACACAAATGTTTAATCTTGAAAGATTAAAAGAAAAGATGAAACTTAGTGAGAGAAAGTTTAGAACTTTCTCTCTCTAAAACTAGAAAGAAAAATGACAAATGAAAGCTAAAAAAAAACTAAAGACCATTAGGAGGGTATTTATAGGAAAAGTGGAAGGAGTGCATGTGTTGCTTCTTCTTTCTTTCTTTCTTCACGTCTTCTCGACTCGACTTAATTCTTTGTCTTTTCTCGATTGTCGTCTCGGGATTTGAACTTGTCTTGATAATCTTCTTTAATTTAGACTTGAGTTCTTCGACTTCGTTAAACTTCCGTCTTTAGACTTTTTCTTCGATAAATCTTCAGAATAGGCCTTGGACTTCCGTTCTTTTTACACTCTTGATCTTTTGACTTCGTCTTTTCCCGTTTTCTTCGATAAAAGCCCGTGAAAACCCGTGTTTTCTTCCTTTTTCATATTTTGGTCCTAAAACACAATAAAAACACAAACCACGCATAATTCCGACTTTTACGACATAAAATACACGTTTTGGTCTTGTTATTATTGGAAATAAGTGGTAAAAGGATAAGTGTTTTCACACTTATTAAATCCCCTACACTTGACCATTGCAATGCCCTCATGCAATGCATTACTTCTAAAGCACGGTTTACATCTTCCATCATAAATAATCCACCTTGGCCTTTACCAAACATAAAAAGATAAAAACAAGTAAAGAAATTAAAAACTTACATTGGGTTTGGCTGCCATGAACGTTCATCATCCTCAAGTTTCACGTTCCCCATACCAAGCTTAAAAACGAGATCATTGTTATTATAAGTTAGCAAACTAACACGAACTCATGTGGGCCAATTATTCACTTAGACTCCCTTATTCCTAGGTGTGTCTCTTATATTTTATTTTTGTCTTGAATGATCACGATGATGCATTGTTTGACTTATTACGATAGTTATTTAGGCCGAAAATAAAGTGAACGATTTAATCAATAGTTAGCTAAAGGACAAAATCTTTTAAAACTGCTTCTCGGGACCTCATAAAGTTTATATCTTGGCATAACTCGCTTCACGATTTGAGACCTTTCTCGGACCGATATTTGGCAGCGACTTCATACTTCGAATCTTTGAGAGACGTTCTTGAAATTATGGTCTTCTCTTCATAATAGGAATTTCTTCACTTGAAGTTTTGAGAGATTCTTCATATTTGGACCACGACTTCTTCATTTTTCTCCAATCTTTATTTTGGACTTTGATATACAACGATCCGCCTCCTTTTAGGACTTGGATCTATTTATCCTCATACCTTGTTAGGGTCTTTTTGGATAGACTTCTCCATAATCTTTTGGGGAGTTTTTGCTTTTCGTCGTGTGTCTCGATCCTTCATATTGATTTTCGATAAATGATTCTTCACATCACTTTTGGATCTTTAGCAACAAAATGTAGCCCTCATGCCTTGTTAGGGCCTTTTCAGACTCGCCAATCTTCGCATCCCGCTTCAATAAGTTATGCCTTGGCTATGAACTCTAATCCGTACCGAGCAACTTTTAAACGATCTTCGGCTAGAAGCTAAGTAACCTTTTAAATCGTACAACCTTATTTATTGCAGATAAATTTATTAACAAGCGGAGGGAGAATAGGCTTATAATTAACTCACATAAATTCACGAAAGAATACCCAACTTATAATTGACTCTATCATCTCTCGTTCTCCACAGTTTAAAATCTCAAGGAATGAGACTCGTGGATGCTTAGCCTATTAAATCAAAGTTTTGGGTTTTCGAGTCATCTATAGGATCTTGCAAATTCTTGGACTTTTTCAAGTTTAGAAATCGCATTTTAAAGTTCCCTTGATAAACAACTCTCTAGGATCAATTATAGGAACTTGCGAAAAGTTCTTGTTCTTAACCCGTGAGAGTTAAGACTTTCGCGTTTTATAGCTCCCTATATAAAAGCCTAGCAAAACTTGACTTAAACACGTTAAGGATACTAGCTAGAGTAAACTTAGATAAGTAAACTCGGGTTGAGTCAAAATGTTCACGACTAAGAAAAATTTAAAACCACTTTATTGAAAATTTATTCTAGCAAGGAAAGAAAATAACCATAACAAAAGGAGATACAACTATACAACTAGGCCAAAATAGATTAAAAATTTTGAAAAATGTCGAAAAATCAAATTTTCCGGTTAAAATGAGGGCAAATGCAAGGAAAAGACCACTTACTTCGATAGAATTCCCCCCTACACTTGAGATAAACATTGTCCTCAATGTTTAAGCATGTGGGAGTAAACTCCCCTACACTTAGGACATTGTGCACTTTGTTTAAATCTTGCTAAGGAAAGGACAACTATAGTGAATTCAATGTGAACATATACAATATGAAATATTGAATCACAAGAGTTTAGGATAGAACCGGGAAGATGGAAACACGGTATCACGGTTCGTCAAAAGTCATCAAGGTGGATCTTTGAAGCTTTAATCCCTGCACAGCACAAGAAACAAGACAACAAACACATACGGGGCTCCCCTACACTTATTATGAAAGCAGTAAAGGATAGATCACGGGTTGCCTCCTGAGAAGTGCTTGTTTTTGTTCACCGAGTCACGAGCCTGACTCGACCCAATTTAGTTCATGGGGAACGTGGTGAGGGATGGAATCATCTCACGAGAGATGTCCTCACCAAAGTACAGCTTCAAACGCTGGCCATTCACCTTGAAATTAGGCCCATTTGGCTGAGAAAGCTCAATGGTCCCATATGGAAAGACTTTGGCGACGGTGAATGGACCAGACCAGCGGCTCTTCAACTTGCCAGAGAAGATCTTCAACCGAGAGTTAAAGAGTAGAACTTGATCACCAACGTGGAACTCTCGGTTCTTAATCCTTGCGTCATGAATGATCTTGGTCTTCTCCTTGTAGATCAGTGAGTTCTCGTAAGCTTCATTCCTCAGTTCGTTGAGCTCGTTGAGTTGAATCTTGCGATGATTACCGGCTTTGTTGATGTCGAAGTTAGCCCACTTCAAGGCCCAGTGCGCCTTATGTTCCAGCTCGATGGGGAGGTGGCAGGCTTTCCCGTACACAAGACGATAAGGTGTACAACCGATCGGGGTCTTATAAGCAGTACGGAAAGCCCACGGAGCATCATCTAACTTATCGGCCCACGCGGCGCGATGCTCTCCCACAGTACGCTCCAAAATTCGCTTCAATCCACGGTTGGAAATCTCGGCTTGCCCATTGGTTTGGGGATGATAGGCGGTGGAAAGACGGTGATTGACACCATACTTTGCCATGACTCTTGCAAATTGATCATTGCAAAAATGAGTCCCGCGGTCACTGATAATAGCACGAGGAACGCCGAATCGAGCGAAAAGCTGCTTCAAAAAGTTCACAACCACCCTCGCATCATTCGTAGGGAGAGCCTTAGCTTCAACCCATTTAGAAACGTAGTCGACGGCTACGAGGATGTACTTGTTCCGTTTGGAGGATGGAAATGGCCCCATAAAGTCGATGCCCCAGACGTCAAAGATTTCACATTCCTGTATGAAATTTTGAGGCATCTCATCTTTATGTGTGATCTTGCCTTGGCGTTGGCAAGCATCACAATGCTTAACCATTTCGTGAGCGTCATGATAAATGGTGGGCCAATAGAATCCGGAGTCAAACACTTTCTTAGCGGTGTAGTTGGGACCAAAGTGACCACCGTTGGGTCCTTTGTGGCAAGCCTGGAGAATGTCAAAAGCTGCCGGTCCGTCAACACATCGATGAATGATCAGATCAGCACATTGTTTGAATAGAAAAGGGTCATCCCAAAAGTAAGTCTTAACATCATTCAAGAACTTCTTCTTTTGTTGGGATGTTAACCCTTTGATGAGAACACCACCCGCTAAGTAGTTTGCAATGTCTGTAAACCACGGGGTGTCATCAAGATTGAGATTTATAGACATTAAGGTCTCAAGGGAGAAAGAGTCATTGATCTCTTTGTTCGGATGATCCCCTTGATATGGATCCTCAAGTCGACTCAGATGATCCGCGGCTAGGTTTTCAGCACCCTTCTTGTCACGAATTACAATGTTGAATTCTTGAAGGAGTAAAACCCAGCGGAGAAGTCTTAGCTTAGAGTCGTGTTTAGTCATCAAGTACTTCAACGCGGAATGGTCCATGTATACGATTGTGGTGGATAAAACAAGATAGGGGCGAAATTTTTCAAAAGCATAGACAACAGCTAAAAGCTCTTTTTCGGTTGTCGTATAATGCAATTGAGCCCCCGTCATTGTTTTGCTAGCATAGTGGATTGGTTGGAAGTGTTTGTTGATCCTTTGTCCCAAAACCGCACCAATAGCAAAGTCGCTAGCATCGCACATCAATTCAAAGGGTAGCTCCCAATTAGGGGTAACCAAGACCGATGCCTTAGTTAGATTATCCTTAAGAAGATTGAAGGCTTCGATACACTCTTTAGAAAAGATAAAAGAAGTATCTTTTTCCAAGAGGTGGGTCATCGGGCGAGCGATTTTAGAGAAATCCTGAATGAATCGACGATAGAAGCCCGCATGACCCAGAAAACTTCTCACACCCTTCACGGTTGAAGGTGGAGGTAATTTGGCTATGACATCTACTTTAGCACGGTCGACTTCAAGACCGACTTTAGAGATTTTGTGTCCTATCACAATGCCTTCTTTTACCATAAAATGGCATTTTTCCCAATTCAGAACAAGGCGAGTGTCTTCGCACCGCTTAAGCATACGTTCCAAATTGGCAAGGCAAGAAGAGAAGGAATCCCCAAAGACCGAGAAATCATCCATGAAGACTTCCATGGTTTGCTCAACCATGTCATGGAAGATAACCAACATGCACCTTTGGAATGTCCCGGGGGCATTGCATAAGCCAAAAGGCATCCTTTTGTAAGCAAATGTGCCATAGGGACAAGTGAATGTTGTCTTCTCTTGATCTTGGGGATCGATGGGTATTTGGAAATAACCCGAGAAACCATCAAGAAAGCAATAATATCCATTACCCGCTAAACGTTCAAGCATTTGGTCCATAAAAGGAAGAGGGAAATGATCCTTTCTCGTGGCATCATTGAGTTTGCGGTAGTATATACAAACTCTCCACCCAGTAGCAAGACGGGTAGGAATCAACTCGTTGTTTGCATTGGGCACAACGGTGATGCCGCCTTTCTTAGGCACACAATGGACTGGACTAACCCATGGTGAATCCGAAATAGGGTAAATCATACCCGCATCAAGAAGTTTGATAACCTCTTTTTTGATGACTTCATGGATTTTAGGATTCACCCTTCGTTGGCTTTGAATTGTGGGCTTAAAGTCGTCCTCCATGAGAATTTTATGTGTGCAGAAGTGAGGATCAATTCCACGAATGTCGGAGATTTTCCAAGCGATAGCTCTTTTATGCTTTTTCAACACGGCGATAAGTCGGGCTTTTTCTTCTTCTTTCAGGTCCTTTGCGATGATGACCGGTAACTTCTCGTTGTCTTCAAGGAAAACGTACTCAAGATGAGGGGGTAGGTCCTTAAGTTCAAGAGTAGGAAGATCCTCAATAGATGGTGTAACTAACGATGGATCATCATTAGTCACCTCTTTAGGAGAAGGAGGAGGAAACGGGTCTTCATTGAGAAGTCTCTCAATAGTGTGAATGTCTTCATCCCAATCGATGGACGAATTATCATACTTAATATCGAGAGGACCCAAGCTAGCTTCGAAATCATCCAAGTCACTTTCTCCAAAGGGAGTCAATGACGGAGCAATTGAGGCAACGGTCTCAACATTGGGTAGAGAAGAGAGAGTACTTTTGCAAGTATCATGAAAATGTTCTTCACAAGCCTCATCGAGAACATCAATAGCATTAACACTCTCATATGAATAAGGTTGCTTAGAAATCTTACCCATGTTGAAGACAATTTTATCGTCACCAACTCTCATGATTATTTTGCCCGCGGCTACATCAATGAGAGTGCGACCGGTCCTCAAGAAGGGACGTCCAACGATTAATGGAACACGAGGATCCATCTCGTAGTCAACGACAACAAAATCCGTCGGGAAGGTGAATTTGTCAACGCCAACAAAAACGTCTTCGGCTATCCCCACTGGATAAGCAACCGTACGGTTAGCTAATTCCAAAGTCATTTTGGTGGGGACAAGCTCTGGGAGAGATAATTGCTTCCAAACACTTAAAGGCATTAAGTTTATACTGGCACCTAGATCGGCTAGGGCCATGCAATTCTCTACTCCCGGGAAGTTGCAAGGAATCAAGAAGCGACCCGGATCACCAAGTTTGGTGGGCAATTTCCTTAAGAGAACGGCGGAGCAATTCTCATTAAGTTGGGTCTGAGCAATGTCAAGAAGCTTCTCCTTGTCACTTAGAAGATCTTTAAACATCTTCGCGTATTTGGGCATGTGAGCGAGAGCCTCGGCAAAGGAGATGTTAAAATTCAATTGTTTAAACATTTTTAGAAAGTTTGAAACCTGAATATCATCTTTGCTCTTTTGCTTCTCTTTCCTCAACCTTGAAGGATAAGGTATATTGGATGAAGAAGAAGGATTTAGGGGAGTAGGATCACTCACAACCACGGGTGGTGGGGAAATGGGGATAGAAGGCAAAGGAGGTGAGGAAAGTTGCTCATTTTCCTTGTTCACAATCACGGGTGGAGGTGTAGGAAGCTCGGGTTCCGTATAACCTTTTCCACTACGAGTGGTGATTGCTTTCATCTCCCCTCTTGGATTCGCAACGGTGTTACTCGGAAGAGTACCCGAAGAAGAGGGTTGATTACCTTGGATGAGCGAACCGATCATATCACGTATGTTTAGCGCTTGAGTGCTAAAAGTATCTCTGATGTCTACACGAATTTCATTGCTTTGTTTTGCCATGTCATTCCTCAGCTCGGCCCGAATATCGCTCCCTTGTTTCGCCATGTCATTCTTCAAGTTAACGAATTGACTCTGAAGATTCGTCACCATCTCTCGATTAGTCTTCATGAACGTCTCGACGTCTTGATTTAATGCCATCGGTTGATTGAGAGGTGGAGCGTGGTAAGCTTGAGAATTTCCTTGATTTGGGTATGGGTTTCTTTGGGATTGATATTGATTCGTAGCACGAGGTTGGGATTGGTTGTTTCGGTTATAGCTTTGTTGTTGGTTTTGGTTTGGAGGAGGGAAACCGGGTGGAGCAAGATAGTTGTTGGAACGATAACTTAGCAAGCTACGGTCTCCTTGAGGACGAGCTTGATAGCCTCCCGTGGGATAAGTACCGTATGTTACGTTAACGTTTTTCAGAAAAATTGCGTTGGGTAGAAGGACAATCATTGTAGGAATGAGGACCACCACATGTGTCACAAGAAATAGCAACAGCTTTAGCTTGTTGAAAGTGGTTTGTGGCCATGGTCATGAAATTCTTGTTCATCTCAGCGAGTTGTCGAGAAATTTCAGTCATCTCGGGATTGGAAGTAGTAGAAGAAACATTGACTCTCGGGTTAGATCTTGAGGATGCGGATGAATCCCAATTCTTGTGGTGAGTAGTCATGTTTTCAATCAACTCTCGACACTCCTCCGGTCTCCTTTTCATAAAAGTACCACCGACGGCGGCATTGATCGTGTCACGATCACGAAAAGTGAGACCATTGTAGAAGGTATCAATGATAGTGACGGGGAGCATGTTGTGATTTGGACAGCGGTCGATCAAATCATTGTATCGTTCCCAAGCATCGAAGAGCGATTCGTCATTGTCTTGCATGAATCCACTAATTTGGTTACGAAGGCTTGTGACCATGGATGGAGGGAAGTAGCGCGACAAAAAGCGTTGAGTCATGTCATTCCACGTATGAATAGAATTCTTTGGGAGACGGTCAAACCATTTTTCGGCATGGTGAGAAAGCGAGTGGGGAAAACGTTGTAGGCAAAGGTCATCCATAGAAACACTGGGGGACTTCATGCTTTGGGTGATGGTAATGAATTTGTCGAGGTGTTTGTTGGCATCATCATCCGGAATTCCACGAAATGGGTTAATTTGCACTTGTTGGATCATGTGATGCTTCAACGAAAACTCCTGAGCCGTGACGTGCACTGGCGCAATCGGGCCTCCGGGTCCGTTCATGGTGGGTTGACACAATTCCTCCATTGTTCGTAAATCAGGTAGGGGGACATTGTTGTTGTTGTTGTTGTTGTTGTTGTTGTTATTCAAATTGGGTAGAGGTAGGTTATTATTGTTGTTATTAACACCAACCATAACTAAATCTTCTCGAGTCTCGGGCTCAGAATAGTTCGAAGATCTAGTACGCATACACCTGCAGAAGAAAAATATAAACATAGAGAATATCTATATAATCTTTTTGGTGCAAAACCTTGGAAAAGAATTGCTTTTTAAGATTTTTTAATGTTTTTGTATTTTTGAAGAATTTTATATTTTTTTAGGATTTTTGAAAATAAAATTTAGGCAAGGAAAATAACGTTCAAAGAACGGATCCCAAAATTCAATGCGTCTCTGACTAGAAACCGTTAATCTTAACGAAAAGAGCCGGCAGCGGCGCCATTTAATACTCGGCTTTTGGCTAAGTATAAAATAATTTCGTTTTTCCGATCTTTTCGAATTGATTACCGATCTAAAGTGCGACTCAATTGTCTTTTGGTGAACAAGAGAATGGTTTGGTTGATTATCTATTTTAAACTAATAGCAAATAAGTAAGTGTCGTTGAGTAAAGTAGAAGTTTAAAGATTATACTAAGAATAACAAGTTAAAAATAAATGCTAGAAAACTTGAAGGCAATATTAGAAAGATACTTGAACACTAAATAAAACTAACACTTAGAAACTTTGTAGAAACAAGAAATTCAAACCATCGGAAAACAAAACCTAAACATGATCGGAATGTTAGATCGGAAAGTGCAATCGGAATATATGGAAAACAAGCTAATCGGAATGTTGGAAATGGACCAAATCGGAATATCACTAATACTCTCGTCGGAATAATGATTGTAATCGGAATAACCACAAATCCCTAATCGGAATAACATAAAAACTAAGCAATCGGAATGACCAAAAGATCCTGATCGGAATGTTAGAAAACACCCCCGATCGGAATAATGAAAATGTCCTCGTCGGAATGTCAACTCGTGGCTATCGGAATAATGATGCTCAAATCGGAATGCTGAAAAAGGAACAAATCGGAATAATACTAAAGACAGGCCAATCGGAATACTCAATAATCACCACAATCGGAATACTAAAGCCCTAATCCGATCACTACGATCGGAATAAGGGGGTGTGCAATCGGAAAAATCAGAAACCCTTTTCCGATTTGACAATCGGAAAGAGGGGTGTGGTGGCTGGTCGGAATAAGCTGATCGGAAAGGGGTTTATACCCTTTCCGATTTATATGGGATTCGAGATAAGCTAGGTAATAAGCTATATTGAATAAACTAATACCAAACTTGAACGAATCAAAATTGAACCGGATCAAATAAGCACTAATATCAACTTATCTAAACTCAAAATAAACAAACTTTTAAATCAAACCATAAAAATATGAACTTTTAAAGAAAACTTTTAAAAAGTAACTAAGCTAAACATGTAAATAAGCCAATAAGCACAAGAATCTTAAAGCTTAATCAAATGAAAGCTTATGTAGGAACAAAAAGATTAACTTTTTAAGCACAAAACCATTAAGATCAACACGGATTTAATGTGATTCGTACCAAAATCAATCTAAAAATCAAAGAAAGGTAGAATGAGATTAAGGATTAAAAGCTTAACTAGAACTTGATTAATGAAATAAGCAATACACAAATGTTTAATCTTGAAAGATTAAAAGAAAAGATGAAACTTAGTGAGAGAAAGTTTAGAACTTTCTCTCTCTAAAACTAGAAAGAAAAATGACAAATGAAAGCTAAAAAAAACTAAAGACCAACTCCCCTCCTAATGTGTATTAGGAGGGTATTTATAGGAAAAGTGGAAGGAGTGCATGTGTTGCTTCTTCTTTCTTTCTTTATTCACGTCTTCTCGACTCGACTTAATTCTTTGTCTTTTCTCGATTGTCGTCTCGGGATTTGAACTTGTCTTGATAATCTTCTTTAATTTAGACTTGAGTTCTTCGACTTCGTTAAACTTCCGTCTTTAGATTTTTTCTTCGATAAATCTTCAGAATAGACCTTGGACTTCCGTTCTTTTTGCACTCTTGATCTTTTGACTTCGTCTTTTCCCGTTTTCTTCGATAAAAGCCCGTGAAAACCCGTGTTTTCTTCCTTTTTCATATTTTGGTCCTAAAACACAATAAAAACACAAACCACGCATAATTCCGACTTTTACGACATAAAATACACGTTTTGGTCTTGTTATTATTGGAAATAAGTGGTAAAAGGATAAGCGTTTTCACACTTATTAATCGTCATCTCTAAACTCTGACTCATTGAGCGCCTACCGCCTGCTATTTTCACCACCACTGCTGCCACCATATGCCGCTCTCGCAACTAACATGGTCTTGGATTGGGGTTTGCGGGAATAATTTATTAAGAAGATGTGTAACTTTTATTGGATATCACTTATTAGAGATAACAAAGAAAAATTACTAACATGGTCCCGTATCAGGGTTTGCGGGAATAATTTATTAAGAAAATGCTTAACTTTTATTGGATATCACTTATCAGAGATAACAAAGAAAAGTTACTAACATGGATCCGGTCGAAGTTTGCGCATACTTTATAAAGAAGATGTGTAACTTTATTGCCCAGAGATAACAAAGAAAAGTATGTACGTGTTAGGCCTTAGAGTTGTTTAGTGTTTGACTTTTACAAATGTAAGGATATAGATTGTCAAAAGTTTTCGATAAAAGATGCTTTGAGTAAAATTTACGACCACATAAACAAGTTTAAGATTGAGTATAATAGACCATGAATCTATCGAACCGAACCAGACATACTTATTTCTGGTCATCGAGTCATCTTGTTTCTCAATATTATGTCTGTAAGTTTATAGACTTTAATTTTAATAGTCGTGTGTTAGGATCGAACTTGAGATTACGGGATTGCACACAATACTTAAAGAGTTAATTTATTAATAAATGTATTTTATACATTTATTAATTAAAACGAGATTTAAACATTTAAGGGGGTCGTTAAGTTTTAAACGTTAAGAACTAACGATTAACGTGGATTAAAATAGAAGAGAAAAGAAGGATCCAGAAACACCCTCTAGAAGGGGTTTTCGATCGATGGGTTTAAGGGAACAAAGAGGAGAAGATTTTCTTTCCTAATTTGTGTTTATTTAAACTTGGGCTCCAAGTTTAATATCCCTATATATACCCATGGAAATTATAATAATTCTCCATCCCTTTCTCTCCCTCTTTTGCTCGATCGACCGAAACCCCTAAAGGGTATTCGGTTTGATTTTTTTTCCACTTCACGTTTATGCTCGTTTTATACGTACTAGTGTTACGGTTAAATCGTTATTATACGTGTGTACAAGAATGTAATATAATCTCGTTGTAGATTATATCTTGGATCGATTAAAAAAACAGTAATGGGTTAATCATTGTTCATCGTAAACCCTAAATTGGAGATTTGTTCTTGTTCATTGGAATCACATTGCAAAAGGCACGTAACCCTAATCGATTAATTATGAATGTGTTATTATTATTATGATCTTGTTTAAATCGTTTTCGCTACTACGTGCTTTGATCTTTAATTATGTTTTTATAATTGTTATGAACTTCATTAACCATTAGTGGCATCAAGAGTCGTTTTAACATGTTATAATTATCGATATCTAAAGATTTTTAACTAATAATTATTTTAACTTAAAACTACATGTTTTTTTTTTGTTCATAAATTTTTTTGGATTTTGTTTCTTTTGGCCGGTTTTGGGTCGATTTATAAAAAATTAAAATAAAAAATTTTGAAACCCTAAAATTACATGTTTTGATCTTTGGAAAATTGCATGATAAATTGTTATGTCATGTAAATAAGGTTACGATCCATTGAGATTTCATTAAATTATTAAGTGATTTGGGTGGATCAATGACGAACGTGCATGTTTTTCATGTATCATATGATTTAGATTGTGGTAATTGTTACGTATATATGCTACTTGTTTTTTTTATTTAGTAAATCTAGAATTAGGGAAGACTTTTATATGAATATAAAAACCGAGATCTGTAAAATTTATTGGATAAAATCGTATGCATGTGGCTATTTGATTTATTTATAGCACATATAAATTGTTATTATGTGTTTATGATTCAGTGTTTTTTGCCTATTTGTTTATTTAAATTACATGAATTGTTGTAAACAAGGCTAATTTTTTTAAGAAAAATAATACGGACTAAATTATATATAAAAAGTTAAGAATTATTTTGAGATTTAAATTACATTAAATTGTGTTGATTGGTAATTTTGCAATAATAATTAGAAAGGCTCATCCAATTTTTGACAAACTTTATGGTGGGTATAACGCGTCGCTGGTAGACCTCGACTAAGGAAGGAGGTTACGCCATTTGTCGCTGACCAAATTATCGGCGCGCTTGTGCGTCAAATTGGAGTTACCTACGATTATTTATTTGCATAATTATTTTAAGGTTGATTTACCGCAAATTCACATTCGAAGCACAATGAATAAGGTTATTGCTTTGTGCTTTAGCCGAGTTCTAGAAAAAAGTATGTTGTGAATTTTGTTGCGGGTAATTCTCTAATTGGTTTAACCAATACCTCAACAACAATTTATGTATATTTAATATTGCCGAAAAAGTTTACTAAATATTTTATTAAACTTATGTTATGGAGATGTATGCATGCTTCTCCATACATAGATTTTGATTTTTCACCTCAAAAACTAATACCCGAAAATTTAGGTCCAATGTCATCTAATTGACTGAAGTTACAATGTCGTCATGTGAGACCATGGACGAGATTGTGATGTAAAGAAAACTTTCGTGATTCAATGAAACTTCATATGAATAGTTTTACGTTTTTTTAGATTAGACGACTTAATTAAGTTACTTAGTGAGATCTAGAAACTTAAGGCATTAAGAGGAGATGAAACATGTTTACAATGCAACAAGTTTTGGCAATGTAAGTACCTAAAGAATCTAGAAATTGAAAATTGTTTGTCAATTAATTGTTCGACAAGTTACTATGTTAAATACATTCATTACTAGCAGATCAACTGATATAATGGATCTATGTCAATATAGGTTCTAGTTTCAAGAAAATACTATGGTTAATTTTTTATCGGGGTAATTTTATTTTATTGAAAGTATTATCGAAAATACCAATATTTGAACTCATTTATGTAGAAATGGCTCAACCCGAAAACAACAACGCTTTAAGTTCGGCGTTCAAAAACTTTCTTTGAACTTCAAGAATTGACTGGTCAAAACTTCAACGACTGGTACTGCTCACTAAGAATTGTCTTGAGAGTTGCGGGTACTTATGAATACTTGTGCATGTCAGTTCCTCCACAACCCCCTGAGGAGGCTTCCGATGCTGAAAAGCTAGCATGGAAAGCTGAATACAAGAAGCATAGTGATGTGGCTTGTTTAATGCTTGAGAAAATGTCATCTGCTCTTCAAAAGCAGTTTGAGCATCATCCTCCACAAACCATGCTTGAAGAACTCAAAAAAATGTTTGAGAAGCCGCAAGCTGTGGAGATCTACGATTTAGTGGATTCTTTTCACAGCTGCAAACAAGCCCCAAGAAAATCCGTAAGTGCTCATTATTTGGAAATGAAAGGTTTCATGGACCAACTACACGCACTTGGGAAATCCTAAGACAATGATATGGCAATTAACTTAATCAACAGACCCCTTAACAAGGATTTTGGTGATTTTGTTAGAAATTTCAATATGCATTACGCGGGGAAGACAGTGAGTGAGTTGCACGCAATGCTCATTGACTTCGAAAAGCGTTTAAAAGAGAAGGCACCAACGTCTACTCCTCAAGTACTTAACATACAAAAGGGTAGAGTGATTAAGCAAAAACCGCAATCGAACAAAAAGATGAAAGGAAAAGGCAAAGGTGATAAAGGCAAGCAAGTTGTGACTTATTAAAAGCCTTAGCAAAATCTTTCTAAGAAGAATCAATCTCAAAAGGATGAGAATTGTCACCATTGTGGTGCCAGTGGTCACTAGTAGAGGAACTGCCCTTTGTATCTCGAGGAGTTGCGAGAAAGTAAGAGAAAGAAGTCTGAGCACAGTGTTGTGGCTTCGGGTAACTTATTTATGATTTAATTATTTAATTTAATATACAAATTAAATTCTTGGGTATATGATACGGGATTAGGTATTAACATTTGTAATACGCTTCAAGGGTTTAAGATGGAAAGGAAGCTTTCCTATGGAGAGCAATATCTGCAAGTGGGCAACGGAGCAGGGATGAGCGTGGTTCTAGATCCGGTGGAACTGGAACCGGAACCGGTGGAACCGAGAACCAAAATTTTGAGAAAAGTAGGAACCGAGAACCGAACTAGATATATTTTCGGTTCCGGTTCTGGTTCCAGTTCTAGTTCCAGTTCTTCGGTTCTACCCGCATATGAACCGATTTTCTATAAGATAAAAAATCTAAAAGTAAATTAAGTGAACAAAAACTAAAAATAATAATTATTTTAAGTATTTATTACCATTTATGTTAAAAGTAATAATATTTAAAAATTAAATAAACATGTTATAGTTTCATAGGTGCACTACTTTTCTTTTATCTAAATTCGAATCAGAGTTACTATGCTCAATATATGTAGAATTTGTATAACCTTAAAAAGCAATACAAAATAAAAATGTTAGATTACTAATCATTTTAGATTATATTTATAAAAGGAATCTATTTTGCATGCCTAGTTATATTATATAAACCTTCTTGTTATAAAGTAAAATCAAAGAATCACAAATTATTCAAACTTATTGAACGTACCGTATAACCGATTATAACATACAAGCCAACTTTTATATTATACAAATCTATTGATTAGTAATTATGTAATAACTAGACATATATATGTCAGTAATACTAAAAAGACATACATTGAATGCAAATAAAAACAACATAAAACTTAGTTCTATTGATTTGATAATTATGATAGTTTTTTGTTTCAAATGATTAAGATTAAAGTTAAAAGTGTTTGGTTTAGTTTTTTTTAGAGCAAGTTAGTTTTGTTTTTTTAAATTACCTATGATATTAGCTTTTGAGTAAAAAAAATTATAATATTTTTATAATTATTGGGTATATGGTTCCAGAACCGAGAACTAGTGGAACCGAACCGAACCGAACCGAGAACAAAAAAATCTAAAAATAAGAGCTAGAACTAGAACCAACGATTCTGGTTCCGGTTCAGTTCTTCGTGGTTCCGGTCTGGTTCTTGGTTCCGGTCCGGTTCTCTGGTTCTTTTGCTCATCCCTACAACGGAGGACAAGCAGTTGTTGAAGCCATATGAGTGTTTAATTTAGTTTTACCTTCGGGTTTAGTACTGATCTTAAACAATCGTCATTTTTTTGAACGACAATTATATTAAAGAGAATACTAGCAAGCAGCTAGCAAATTACACAGAAATAAAGTTTGGATTTTTGAGCCAATCATACATACTGAATTTGGCTTTACATCTGTTATGAATCCAAAAATAAGACTGCGACACAATATTATCAAATAAGGACGCCTTTCTTCGACTTATAGTATCGAAGACCAGCTTGTTCCTAAAGTTCCAAATGTGCCACCATAAAACATAAAAGACCCCTTCCAACATTTGTTTGTTCTTAATGGAAAGATGCAAGTTTTCTAACCACGAAACCCAATCCACATAAGAACTAACTTCCGAATATGGTACACTCCACCATCGAACAATCATCTTGAAAAGTTGATTAACCAGATCACAGTTAAAGAACAAGTGATTAACCGTCTCTACTCCACTATCACAATTGACACAATTGATAGAATTGATAGGAATGCCCCGTAACGATATGTTAAATCTAGAAGGTAATGAGTTATTTTTAATCTTCCAAGCTAGCACATTAATTTTAATGGGCACAAAGCGAATCCACCTAGTAATGGGAGCAGACTCGGGAAGAGTTTTCTCGTCTATAAGATTTCTAACCGAAGAAACTGAAAACTCACCAGTGCTGGAAAGATTCCAGATCCATCTGTCTTCCATAGGAGATAAGTGAAGAGCACTAATCAGCAGCTTCAACTCTTCGAATTGATGTTGTTCCACGCCCCCTCTTGGAAGTCTACGAAAGGAATCAGCAAGAGAAAGATCACTGACCTTTGATGCAACCTTGATGTGTTTACACAGCTCTAGAGCATATACCCGTGGGAATCGAGTTTTTAAAGAAGACTCGCCAATCCATCTGTCCTCCCAGAAATCAGCCTTTTCACCATTTCCTAGTTTAAAGCCAATAGGTGAAAGCAAGTCAATACCATTGGAAGCCAAACGTCGTACCTCTTTCACAATGTTTGTCCAACATGTGTTATAACCAGAAGCAGTAAAAGTATGTCCTGAATCACCATGGATGGCCCTAATAACCCTTGACCATAATGAATCCCCCTGAGTTCAAAATCGCCAGTACCATTTAAACATCAAACCTCTATTTAAAGCATGGAGACTTGCGATTCCTAACCCGCCTTTCTTTTTAGGAGCTAACGCTTTATTCCAATTAACCCACGAAGCCTTATTACAATCAGGAGCATGACCATTGAAGAAATGACTTCTAATAGATTCAAGTTTTTGAAGAACGCCAGTCGGGACCTTATGAATGGACATATGAAAAATAGGAGACGACCCTAAAACGGATTTGAGCAATGTTAACCGACCCCCGATTGATAGCATCTTCATCTTCCATTTAGAAAGTCTCAAGGTGATACGGTCCACCACTTTGTCCCAAGAATTAATCCGAGACATACATCCTCCCACAGTCGAGCCAAGATAGGTAAACGGAAGATTGAAAGTGAGACATCCAAGCTTTGAAGCAGCGTCGTTAATCTTGTTAGTATCCACATGAAGACCCATAACTTTACTTTTACTCATGTTGATTCTTAATCCAGATGCCCGAAAGAAACACTCAAGAACATGAACCAAAGTGTTTATGTTTTTTTCACACCAATGACCAACGAACACCACATCATCAGCGTAAAAAAGATGAGATATGGTAACAGAATTATCTAATTTGATCCCATTAAACAAACCTGCATCTTGCACTCGTTGAAAAGAGATGTGAAGACTTTCCATAGCTAAAATAAACAGTAATGGGGAAAGGGGATCACCTTGTTTGAGACCCTTGTAAAACTGAAACTCTTCTGTTGGACTCCCGTTAAGAATAATCGAGCCTCTCGAAGATTTTAGGCAGCTTTGAATCCACACATACCATTTGTCGCCAAACCTAAATTTCTTAAGAATTTCGTCTAAGAAATCCCATCTGATGGAATCAAACGCTTTCTCAAAGTCAACCTTGAACAATAAAAGCTTATCCTTCTTCTTCTTACTCCATTGAATCACTTCTTCTAGAATGAACGGACCATCTAGTATCTGTCTATTCGCAATGAAAGCAGATTGGACCTCATGAACAAGAGAACTTAATTTGTCAACCAAACGATTAGCAAGAATCTTAGCAATAATTTTATACAAGCTGCCTATAAGACTGATGGGACGAAATTCTTTGACCATGTTAGCACCTGGGATTTTAGGAATTAAAGCAATGAATGAGGAGTTACAACCTTTAGGAATGTCTCCATATGTGAAAAAGTGAAGCACAGCGTTGTGAACATCGCTCTCAATAAGGTACCAAAATTTCCTATAAAATCCAAAAGAAAAACCATACGGACCAGGTGCTTTATCCGTGCCACAATCCCAAACTGCCCGTTTAATCTCCTCATTAGTAACCTGACATTCTAATTCAGATTTTTGAGCCAACGATAATTTACTGGGAAAATCTAAGAGGGGAGTAGCTCGCATACTGGCTGGTTTTAAGAATCGATTTGCAAAGTGCGACAAGAATTCTTGCTTAACTGTATTTGGATCTTCAATCCAAACGCCATCAACTAAAATACCACGAACAGCAAGAACTTTTCTTTTTTTATTGATTGTACCATGAAAAAAGGAAGAGTTCTCGTCGCCCTCGACTGCCCATCTAACATTAGCTTTTTGAATCATCTCCATCGAATTAAGATTGTTAATATGTTGAAGATTTTTGACAAGATCAATACGTTTCAAAGCGTTATCCTCATTACCGTTTCCACTATCAATAATAGCATCCACAGATGCTAATTCTGACATGACATCGTTTTTCGATTGCTTCTTGTTAGCCATATAATCTTTATACCAAACCCGAATCTTAGATTTCAAAAATTTAAACTTACCCATAAGATTTAGCAACGCATCAGAAGGATTATTTGGGCATTCCTTCCAAGTGTCCTCCACGAGTTTGCAAAAACCTTCCATTTCACACCAATAATTATAAAATCTGAACGGAATCGGTCCATAGTCTAGATGATGCTCCCGAAGCAGTATAGGGCGATGATCCGACAAGAAACGATCCAAGGATACAACATAAATATTAGGGTAAACATCAAGAAAGTTATCTGACACTAAGAATCTATCTAGCTTGCTCATCTTGTTTGCAGATTTATGACACCATGTGAAAAAGCAACCTCCTAACTCCACCTCTACTAAACCAGCATTAGAAATGAATGAATTGAAGATATTGGCACCGTGAGCATTAAAAATGGATCCAAGTCTATCAGATGAAAAACGGACTTCGTTGAAATCTCCTGTAACTACCACTTTCCCTTTCCATCTATTAATACGAGATTTCAAGAAATCCCAAAGCATTACTTTTTCTTTGATCTCTTGAGGAGCATAAACAACGATAATAAGGAGGTCCATCCCATTTTGAATCCAGACACCCTGAAGCAAAATACAATAATCCGACAATGTATGATTATCCTTATGAAAAACGTTAGGATCCCACGTACACAAAATACCACCTGAATTGCCAACAGCATCATTATGAACAAAATCAAATGTCGAGTTCCCCCAACAAGATTTAACAGAAGAAAAACTCATAGTTTCCATTTTGGTTTCTTGGAGAGCCAAAATGTTTACTTTATTCTTAACACATAACTCCTGCACCCAATTAGTTTTAGCCTTTTGGGCAAGGCCTTTAATGTTCAATGATAAACAATTCATCGAGGAAACTCTGTCGCTCCTTGTGAATTGACAATCTCTTCTATGTTATTTGTGCACCCATCCATATTGTATCCCATGACTTGCCCAACTTTAACAATTTCTTCAAGAACGTTTAGGATGGAACCACCTGTACGAGGTCCTTTAGATTTTTTGAAGTGCCCTGTACTAACAGATTCTGATCTGCCCTCTTTGGGTTTAGATCCAGAATATTTACCTGATTCTTAGTCATTGCCACTTGCACACAAAACGTCTTCATTTTCCTTTGGAGTATAACCAGGTGGGTTTGGCAAACTGGATTCCTGTTCTAGTGAAGCTGTGGCTGTTTCTTTCTTGTCTTGTTTCTTGTTCAACATCGGGTAAAAACCAAAAGGATCTTCAGATAGATCCTGATGGTGATCAATGCCATCTACATTATCTTTCTTGATGACCTCGACATCCTCATCATTAAGTGGTTTTTGAGGATCCCCTGCATTGCTTGAACCAACGTTAACATTTTCATCGACAAACACAGTTTCAGGGATATCACCATCACTAAAACCGTCGTTATCATTATCATTTGTCTTAAACATCCCATCTTTGGAATCAACATTGTTGAATTCATCTTCTTCCTTTTCATTAGCAAAATCAGGCACCCACCCAGGAGTTCCTTTGGCTCGAATCCAAAAGACTTTACCACGGAAAATGATTTTGAAAACTTCAGAAATCTAGTTGTGATATTTTGTTTGGACACATATACGTTTGGAGTGGAGGCAGTCATCTTCCTGATCATCAGTGTCAAGCATCACCCCCCATTTTGATGCAATTCTCTTAAACGTGTTATCAGTCCATAACTTAAGCGGTATTCCTTCAATTTCCACCCAAGCAATCCTATTATCAATGACAAAATCCAAAGAGGCTTTAGTGAATTGGGAAACCACGAAGCAACACTAACATTGTTTCTGAAAAGAGTTAAGGCTTTGTTATCCTCAAACTCTACTAGAATCCATTTTTCTCCCACGTATTTGATCTTAACATCCGCAAAACCTTCATTAACCAAAGATTGTTTGATATTGGCTAGCGAAGCAAATACTTTCACTCTACCAAGAAGGCAGTTAGACAAGTCCTTGGTTGGTAAACAGTGTTCCTCCATAACCAAAGCAAGAGTATCTACGTCATTATGCCCTTTCGCCACGTTCAAATACGAATTACCATTGACCTTGGGAGTCATAGGGAAAGTAGAATTTACCTTTATTTTGCTGTTACCTTCTGCTTTCTGAGTGCCAACATTGGAATGAAAAGGAGTTCTTTGAAATCGGGCAATGTTCGCTTGAAGTTTGAGTTTATCAATCCAAATCATACATAAGTTGTTCACCAATCTATCCGCACAGAATACATTGATGAATTTAACAAAACCAAATCTCTTCCCCTCTTTAGACCTTTTAAAAGGAATAAAGACATCTATGACATGTCCGTATTGCTTACAAGTAGCAAATAGATCCTTAGCAGTGAACTTCTCAGGGAAGTTAGTAACAAAGATTGATGTAGATATCTTGGTAACATCATCAGCATACGATCTCCTATTAGCAGCCATGATTTGGATTGAAGGGAGGTCTTGAAAAAATTAAATTAAGATGGTTGAAAAAGGGGATCTGTTGAAAATAGAACAAACAAAAAACCACAATTGATCTCTATGGCTCCGAATTGCTAGTGAATAAAGAAGCTCGTTCTGGATCTCACAACAAGGTGATTCACAAACGACAGGTTCTTTAGACTCAAGAATGAACGGAGGGTAGTTTATCGAAACTGGGTTGGAAAATATTGAAATAGAAAATAAATCTAATCTCAAAACTCAAGAATTGCACAACGTGTAAAATCGCTCGCTCTTGGAAGATCAAGAGATCAATCCCAAGACAGCAGGGATTTTCCACAGGTGAATTACAAGAGTTTTGGAGAACTCGATTTAGGATGAGTTTGGTGGCGGCTCGCTCTTGGAAGATCTTAAACTATCGTCATTATGCACCTTCTATTGTTAGAGGTTTCATTTCCTTTTCTTTTTTGTTGGATCTTGTAGTTGGTCACACTATTGATTGTAATGGAATTTTTGTTTTCAAAAATGGTATAATTTATTTTAATGCAATTGCTGTGAATTGTGTGTTTAGAATTGACATGCATGATAATGTTTCCAAAATTTTTTTTATCTTTAGCATGAATAAGAAGAGAAAGTTAGACTCGAATTCTTCTTATCTTTGGCATTGTAACTTGCCCATATTGGAAAGACACGCATACAAAAGCTTCAACATGAAGGTCTTTTGAAAAATATTAATGATGAATCATTTGATTAATGTGAGTCTTGTATCTCTAAGAAGATGACCAAGAAACCTTTTAATAGTAATATTGAAAGAGCTATAGATCTACCTGGTTTAATACATACAGATGTGTCTGGACCACTTAGACACGTGTCAAGGAAAGGTGCTAGCTACTTCTTAACATTTACGAATGATTTCAGCCGTTATGGTTATGTTTATTTAGTTAAACATAAACATGAGGTATTTGAAACATTTAAAGTGTTTAAAGTTGAAGTAGAACTGCAACTACGAAAGAAGATTAAAACTCTTCATTCTGATAGAGGTAGCGAGTCTTAATAAATAAAAAATTTATTAATTTTTAATAAAATAATTTTTATTAAATTTTGTTAAGATATAAATATTTTTAAGTATTATATAATTAATTTGGTAAAAAGATAAATAAATAAAGATATTTTATTATTTATTTAGAAATTTAATTTTTTTTTAAATTTGTTTGTTTTTAAATAATTTAGTTTTAATTAATTTAGTTTTGAATAAATTTAGATTTAAATCATTTTGTTTAATTAAAAGTAAATTTTTAATAGATTAATTTAGTTTATAATTTTAAATAGTTTAAATAATTGTTTTTAATTAAATAGATTAATTTTAAATAGATCATAATTTTAAATAGTCTAAATAATTGTCTAATAAATTTAATTTTGGGTTACGATTCATGCACTTTAGGATTAAAAGTTGATAGAATTAATTTAGATAAAAACTGAAACCCAATTCAAAACAATTGTCCAATTCAAAACGAACGTCTCAAATTCATAAGGTCCTTGTGTACAACGAACCGGGATCACTCACGTGTTTAATTGAAATCGTCTTTAGCTTATTTATGGATTATTACCTTTTCCTAAAGGTAATTTCCTAAATTTGCTCTATAACGTACTTAATTAAAATACACCGACATTTTCCCACACATCATATACAATTCATGCGTATTATATTACTTAGATCACATGCATGAGTAGGTTAATATAGGGTATTGATTTTTTGTCGAGAGAATGGGACGGATGGTAGTATTATATGACAAAAATAATGAGGTGGTATGGGGTGTTTATATAGCCTCTCCACCTCCTTAGTTTTCTTGTTCCCTACTCCAAGTTAAGGCCCAATGAATATTCAGTTTCCTTTTTAACTTCAAAAAATCTTCTAAAAATACCCTAGCAAAAATTCGGCCGATCATAGCCCTAGGGTTTTCTAGAACTGATTTTTAATCCCTCAATTTAATTAAACGCGCTCACGATAAATTAATTAAAACCCGTAATTAATTTAAATACCGTTAATTAAATAAATAAGTGATGTTTTTATTAAACGTATAATTATAAATAACAAAACATAATAAAAGTGTGTTCCTCGCATTGAGTGTGTACCCCCGATAGGCTCACGTATTTCTGATGGCTAAACGATCGCATGTCCCGACCGCTCCCACTTGTGAGAGTTTAAGACATAGTACGTCCATAATAAAGTATCTAACAACACTTTATTATAACCGGAAATGAGTGAGGTATAGTTTCAAGAAGAATATCTCAAAAGTATAAATGGTATACGATTATGTGACTTGCTAATAATCATCCCTTTGTTACAAGTACCGTTAAACCATGGATATGGATCCTAACTCATTTCATATAGCTTAACTTTTAATTTCTCGTTATAGAAGTTAATTCAGACATACCAAATGTAAACAAGTATCATCTTGACTTACTATTTGGGTGCGGCCACACTATTATCTGATTGATTCTAGAGAGGGCCCAGTTGTACTAATCTGCACTATATCAAGTGGAGGAACAAATTCTATATTTACTACAAGTGTCTGTGGATCGCTGCTTCACAACACTTCCAACTATACCCTTTATAACTACCGCTTGCGTGATAGCGTTTAACTTATAATCAAGAAGTGATATTCACACATGCACAAACTTGTTTGCATCTCAAGTCTAAGGAAGACTTAATTACCATTTTCGAAATCTTACTCATGACAAGGGTCCAAAAGTAAAGATTTGAAAGTTCGGGGTGTCCAATATGCATCCCTTATGAATAACACATGAGTTTGGTGGGAACCGTCCATATATTCAAAGAACATAACCGACACTCACATTTGTCTTAATGTAGACATTATTCCCATATTGCTAACCGACAATGGACATATTTAGAATAATGAAATATTCGAGGATTAAACATACAAATATAGGACAACAGTAATTATATGAATGAAAGAAAAATATCGAGTATCTTTATTCATCAGAAAATAATAACTATCTTACAATCCCAATTATCCAAATACTAAAATAGATATGCATGAAACTAATTTAGCAAGTTGAATTCCAATGTTTCCAAAATTCTCAACTTTCATTACAAGAATGCTAAATAGTCATCTAAGTAAACTTACCGAATGCTTCTTTCAAATTTCACAAATTGTAAAAGATTTGAAAAACAAGATGAGTGTCTCATCCTACAGGATCATACTATTGCAAGTGTCATAGTATGAGGATATTGTCATACCTTGTATAAGGTATTTAAAATCAACGATATACTAACAGTCATCTTTAAAGTTTCTTAAAATGTAAAGTATTCTTATTCCTTAATGTGTAACAATGCTCATTGTGAGCACATCTAGTTTAGCAGATTTATCATCAACAAGAAAATCGCACTTTACTAGAATTGATTATCATCTAGCATCAGTGTACACATACAACACTATGCTTTATAATTCGTAAACATTTGTTTTAACAACAATCTAAATAGTCTCAATTATATATTGTTTTTGTCATCTTACTTTGCTCTTGTACAAAAGTGACAACAAGTCATATACATAATATAATATATACATAATGAATCCTTAGTTAAAAAACATAAGGTTTCCATTCATGTAATAAATTATGTCAAGTGAAATATATCAATCAAGACTCGCTTCAATGATGTATTGCATTGTGTTGGACTTAATTACCGCATATGCTTATTTCAATAAACATTTATTCCAAAGTCATTAGTTTATTCCATAAATTCTCAAATGAAGTTTCATTTCAATCTTAGGATTATCCAGCTTAGATGGAATAATATCTTCAATATGTTATACAACATATGAATTTTAAGGAAAAACATAGTGCTCCCACTTAATGTCAAGTGTACTTAAACTTATCTAAATTTAATTTAGATCATATTGTAGTTAAATTCTAGATTCATCTCCTAGATGCATGATATAATCCATACTTGGATTATTTTTCTTGTATACTCAATAAAGATTTTATAGAATTGTAAACCCTTTGATTTCACACCGTCCTTGCTAAGGTAAATCATAAAGGAAAAACTATAAAGCTTAATTGTCATATTTCATATACATAGAAACATATATGATAATCAATTATCTTTATGTAATCAATATGTGTATGGAAGAATGATTTAATCATAGTCAATTACTTGAGTATAATTAAAAGTTTCCTATTATTATCCATGCATTAATTATGTATACCATTTTGTCCTTGTAAATATTTCTTCAAAAGAAACTCCTTCCATCCTCATAGGTTTATAATTAGGCGAAATATCAATCAAGTTTAAAATGATTGATTTTCCTTTTAAGGACTGCATCTTATCACTCATAGTTCTAAGACATTTATCATATTCAAGATATGATAACTAATCTTAGCAATTAGTGGATTACAAAAATCTCCTAACTATATTCCTCAGCATTAATATTAAAATATCAATCAAGTGATGAGATATCCTTTCGGATTATGAATGAGAGTAACATTTACTTTGACTTGACATTTTCATGCTTAACCAAAATATGACATCAACAAGTGGATTTTGAAGGTTATGTATTTTTGCTCTTGAATATCTTCAAGATTTGTTATAACTCCCACTTAATTTTGTAAGTAAAGATCATTCTCTAAATTCTAAGTTTTTAAGCACCAATAAATTGTTCTTAATAGAGAGAATACAAAAACACATTTTAAATTCTTATCTCAAGTTTGTTAATAGTATGCTTCATAAGTTATTAACAAATTAAATAACTTAAATCAAGACATATTGGGATTTCTCCCAAAAACCCTAATTAGGGTTTGTAGTATAAACCCTAATTCTTGCATAATAACCTTAGGAAAGGTTTGTGTTACGTCAAGCTAGGAGGAACACCAAGACTACAACCGTCAAGCAAGGAAGTGTAGAAAACAGAAAAACCTAAAAGGTTTTAGGATTCGATTGGTTTAGTGGATCAACCAAAAACCCCCAATAGTTTAGGGTTTTCAGTTGTGGGTTGTCTTGAGTACCTTATAGGTTTGAACTATATTGAGTGTATCAATGACACATGCAATTTTCTAACCTTGATATATCATTGAGGTAGAATAATTAAAGCTATCATAAATCAGACTATATGAATATAGTTCATTTCAACTCTTTAGACATACCATATTATTTTGGTATTCTATGAGTATTTGAATTGTGAGACTACATCAATATTCCATAGATAACTTAATTCTCTTTGGATTAAATACTTTGTTAATTGGATCGTGTACCAAATCACAATATCAGTATTTTAAAATCCAAGTGCATGCTATAATGTATATTTATTGAACAATGCGAGAACATGTGTTTACTAGAAGACAAAGTAGTTCAAGAATTTTAAGTTCATGTATTTACAAGAAATCAGACCATATCAAGTATACATTACAAGTCTTTGAATAATTCAAAGATCTTATGTTTATGTGTTAACAAGAAAACATAACTATTTTACTACATACTTTATGTTATAAGTCGGTGAGTAATTCAAGGACTTTATAATTATGTGTTATCAAGAAAACATAATTATACTAATTAAAGTAATCATGAACGTAAACTCTTGAGTTCAATAGTAATTTCAAGTTGATTTTATACTTCAAAATTATGATTATTATATCTTAACCATAATAATTTTTACTAAACATGTAGTAAAAATGTTGAAGTAGCTTTTCACTATATCATGACATTGAATGTAGTACGGAAACAAACATCTTGTATGTTCAAGTCCTAGTAGAATTATTAGCTTCCTTACCTTTTGGGCAAGTGAAACTAATTATATGTTGTTCACACTTTGAAATTCCTCCCACTTGTGTAAGGCACAACATCATTATGAAGACAAGCAATACAACATGTGGTTGATTGTGTAAACAATATGATAAGGTCATTGATATTATAAGTAGATTTAGAACCATAACTTTAAATAAAGAATTGTGGATTATTATTATATAGATAACGTTTAAGAAGGCGATATGAAAAGGAAACGTGTTATCATATAAAATAAAATGTAATTTTCCTTTAAGCAATGGTCGTTCATATTTGGAAGTGATAAATTATTTCAAAGCAAGTTCAAAATAATAAGGGTGACTAAACAAGAAAATAAATCTTGTAGCTCCCACTGAAATTGACAAGATTACATGGATATTATTTCAGTAATAAACTACAATGCTCCCACTAGATTTGTCAATATAAGAGATGTTACATCACCAGTAGAAAGCAAATAGCAATTTTACTGACTTTCTTATCTCTGAAAAATGCCTACAAGTATACATGTACTTAGGTATTTCAGAAAAGTATATGAAATTCTACTTGTGTAGAAGAGGGACTAGCCGTTCATGCTTTCATTTAACTTGACTATTTAGCATGCAATTCCTTTTTTATCGTCTATATAGCCACAAGGGTATTTAGCACTTTAAGGAATAACAAGAGTCCATAAAAGATACATAGCGAAGTGCTAGTAAAATCATTACTCTTTGCGGTTTAAACTCATACATCGTGACAAGTGCAAGATGTCATTTATTTTTGTAGCTATAAACAAAAGTACTCGAGATACATAAAATATGTTATCTTTCAATGATTTCAGAACCAGACTAAGATAATGAAATATTAAAAGTGAGTTTAAATACAATCGATAATTATTCGATTATGATCCTATTTTATTCTTGTCAACTAGTTAGAAGAGATAGGAGTAAGTCTCGCTTTTCTTACCAGGAAAAGAGACTATGTTTGTTTTCCATAAGAAAACAACTTTAGTTTACGAATTATGTCGCAATAACACAATTAATCGGAACATAGAAAGTTCAATTTAGTATTTTTGATAATTAAATTTTTAATAGAATTAACGACCCAATTAATTACTAATAAGACTAAGATCCTTACTTGCACTCCCACTCAATATTAAAGGTCTGGCCATATAATAATAAGTAGGGCAAGAGGTACACGTCGAGCGTTAATTCTATTACAAGTGCAACTCTTAGACTTATGAAACGATTCATGAATTTTATTGTTGTAGAGTGTTTGGATGGGACGTTCTCACAACTCTTTCGAGTACCAATGAACATCTTAAACAAACTTGTTCTACATGTAATAAAATTATGAGTATCTTTCATCTCATCTTATGCCTCGGGTTTCGAATCTGACCTGGAACTCGACTTAAGTCGTACCAATTTCAAGCATGCAATAATTGGCATAGATCTGACCTATGACAAAAATCGCTTTGGGTGTATAATTCGCCCTAGGTCTGACTAGATGACGAAAAACACTACAAGTGCTGTTAAATTGGATGGCATAGACTTAAAAATTTAAATAGGTATCACATAAGTTTTAGAAAACAAATGTCAAAAAGTGTAAAAGATGCATGCAATCATCTTTTAGCACAAGTTAAGAAAACCTTTTACTAACTTTTAGTTTAGGTGTATTTACCGCGGGAAAAGATTAAAAAAGGATCAAACCCTATATCCTACTCTTCATGCGCCCAAAGGCACAAGTGCTTGGGGTAATTATCATATAAATGTTTAAACATCTATATGACACAGGAAAAGATTAAAGATCGTTCAAACCCTATATAGCTTGACTGGAGCACGTAGTGCAATAGCAAGTCCATCACTAATAAAGCACAAAACAAGTTGTTTTTAAGTATTATAAACCAATTAATTTTGCAAATCACGTCGTTGAGAATATGGTTTATGAGCTATCATTACGGTATGTAAGCCCAACTCGAGTGACAATATGATTTTGCAAAACAATTAGATTATAATAAAAACAAGTTTCATATATCTTATGTCAATAATAAGATTTGTTCAAAAGACAAATTTTTAACAAATAACACAAAGCCGATTCGCAAAGAAAATATGGTGTATTAATATGACATACTTTTTAAAGCTAGTTATGATATAAGTAGAGATCCGTTTTTATGATTTCTAGAATCTTGAATTATTACGTTTTGCAGTTTATAATCGAAAACAAATAAGCACATAAAACATATTAGAAGGGGTAGAAGCAGAAGACAGACTCTATATGAAAGCAATAACATATAAGATCCAAGTCTCTAATGAGTCGTCCCCAAATTGAGGACCAAAAACCCTCATCAAGTTTTCGAGCGAGGTACTTGATGACGTGCAAAAATCACAAAGTGAGATGCAAAGGTCTTTGACGGATAATAATAACAGTCGTAATTATTAACCGTTTCAATTTATCCTACCCAATTTTAACCATTATCTAGATCAAGATTAAAACTTTATGGCAAGAATGCATGTTATTGCCATATAAAATAAATAAAGAGAGTTTTCAAGCGGATCTAGCGTGTTCATTCTATGTGTAACCCACGAATGCCATACGATTTGACTCGTGATGCCACTGGTGGGATTTTGAATACTAGTTAAAACATTAACTACGAGTACGCAGCAGAATGGATCTAGTATAATATACATGATTAAGCACATAATAAAAACAATTTAAAACCAACCTTAAATTAATTGAATAAATCAATTAATGCGTCTTTATCTTGATCATGAACTTTAACGGTTAAATTTCCGTCTCTATCGTTTGCTCACGCGACACGTCAAACGAACACACCACGGTGCTAGTGGTAACTTCACGATTATCACAACAAACAAACTAATGTTTAGTGATGTTAAAACCGACACGATCGTATCCTACAAGAGATATAATAACCCGTCGCCAATCAACAAGGTGATAATACTAGTGCATGATGATATATATATCTATCATACAAAGTATATAAATAGGTTACATACATTACGTGTGAATCTGGTAACATACATCACAATTGTATACAATTCATGCGTATTATATTATGTAGATCACATGCATGCGTAGGTTAATATAGGGTATTGATTTTGTGTCGAGAGAATGGGACGGATGGTAGTATTATATGACGAAAATAATGAGGTGGTATGGGGTGTTTATATAGCCTCTCCGCCTCTTTAGTTTTCTTGGTCCCTATTCCAAGTTAAGGCCCAAGGAATATTTAGTTTCCTTTTTAACTTAACCAAAAATATCTTCTAGAAATCCCCTAGCAAAAATTCGGCCGATCATAGCCCTAGGGTTTTCTAGAATTGATTTTTAATCTCTCAATTTAATTAAACGCGCTAACGATATATTAATTAAAACTTGTAATTAACTTAACTACCGTTAATTAAATAATAAGTGAAGGTTTTATTAAACATATAATTATAAATAACAAAACGTATAATAAAATTGTGTTCTCCGCATTGAGTGTGTGCCCCGATAGGCTCACGCATTTCCGGTGGCTAAACGATCGCATCCCGACATTCATGAATGTGATGCTCACATTTTTTTAACATATTTGTTCTTTATAAGATGCTTAAAAATCATGAACGTTTAACTTCGATGATAGAAAACAGATAATTTCATTGGTACAAACTGCTTATCAAGGTGAATCATTATGTGCCTTCCGAATGGGTACACAAATGGTTAATTAAGATGAATGTTAAACAAACGAAGAGAAGTGAAGACTACAACATGAAAACATGTTGTAATAAGTGTGGAAAGTCGATCATTTTGTTACAATGATACATTTTCTTTTGCAATTAAGTTGTTTAGAGAGCACTCCCAAAATTTACAACATAGCGAAATACCACTTCGGTTTTTATAAAAATCGTCACATTAAACGTTAATTTAATAGTCCAATTCTTACAATTTCCCGACATGCCTCGTTGATTAGATCGTTTCTCCTAAACCACAAATAATATAGATGAGTTATTTTTACCAAAATCATTCTTAACTTATATATTTTACTTATTATAAGTCCAATTGCCCCTAATGTATATTTATCATATTTCTTATTGAGATTGAAATAAACTTAAGTCACGTGAATATGTAGTGAGCCACTAATGGGATTTGATGGGCTTAATAGTTATAATGAGATAATACACGATAAATTGTTATAAAAGTCTTATGAAAAGTTTTACAAACTTATGCAATTTCCAATCTTACTAAAGTGAACTATTTACATATATATATGACTTATGTAAAGTCTCGAGCCTAAGACGCGTCTCGTCATTTTAGGTCTCGTTTGGTCATATGTCGACCGTTTGGCATCTCGTTCTCGATCAATGAGAGATTGATATCTCGTGAAGTCATGTATCGACTATTGGATGTGTGTTCCTTGATAAACGTGTGATAGCTATATCAGGTGAATTCATAGCCTCGCTTTTACTGCTTTATATGTGTTTATAAACCCGTGAGGGGGAATACATGCTCTTGGTATAAAAATATACGTTGTTTATATGTATGGTTTTGAGAAAATACATGTTTATGAATGAACATGCGAGGTTTGACTATATGCTTTGAACGAATACAAGTTGTTGTAAATGAATGTAAGAAGTGCGATTGAATTCTTTTGAAAGATGAACACAAACATTGATTGTATTGATTGTGAACCGCTATTTGCTAAGTGATGTATTGCCAAAATTTGGAAAGTCCCTAAAACTCATGAACCGTTAACTACCTGTAATGGGTAGGCGTTGGTACAGACGGATAGATCCATCGGGGATGGCCCCCACCTGGGCAGGTCGCACCTGTGGGTTAGAGGCTCAGCCAGGTGTGTTGTATTAGAAGTAAGGGGGTATTAGGCAAGATACCTGACTAGGGCATTATTTATACTTAAGGCTTTGGTGTCATGGCTTATTAGAATAGCATGGACTTTGGATATTGTATGTGTTACAATATTGACGATGGATGAGATTCTTGTGTTCAAAAGCTTTATGGTTTATTTAAAAACCCATTATTGTTTATTTAAAAACCTATGAATTCACTCAACCGTTGTGATGACATTTTAGCATGTATTTACAGGTGTGTAGGTTTAAGAGCAGCTCGAGCATGGAGCCGCTCGAGATAAAGTAAAGGAAAAACAAACAATTTCCATTCGATACATTTGACAAATCTTTATCTTTTCATAAGGTTTATATAAATGGTTGGGACCTCTTTTTATTGAAACTCTGATTTAATAAAATTGTTGAATGGTTTATTTAATAAAACGTCTCTTTTGAGGTCCTTTTCTATTACTGTGTTTGATGAACTATGAAGTAGCATCCAAAGTTGAGTATCACAACATTCACTAAAAAAGTCGAGCTCTTCCCGGCGAATTTTCGCCCTTTTCCCCAGCGACTTGTCGCCAGGGAAACTCATCCCTGGAGACTTGTCGTCAGGGATCAGCCGTAAGGGAATGTATCCCCGGTGACAAATAGAGTTTTTCCCAGCGACAACGTGGACCCCACTGCTTTTTGATCAATGACTTGTTACTTGTAAGGGAAGGTATCCCCAGCGACATATGTCGCCAGGGAAAATGGGAGCGATTAATCACACTTAACTAAAATGTTACTTGATCTTCACTTTTCCCCGGCAACATATGTCGCCAGGGAAACTTCCTCTTACGTTGACAAGTCAAACTGACCACGTTGGGACCTATTTAGTTGACCAAAGAAAGTTTATTGACTTTTTAAAAAGTCAAATGCGCCACTAGTTTCCCCGCCGACATATCGCCGGGGAAACTTCGATATTTTTGTTTAATACAGCCTGCACAACAGGCTATTTTAAGATTTATCCAGAAAAAATCTACCAAAACCTGGGAATACAATCTGCTATAAAACATCTACAAAGCTAGTACCAAAACACAATAACATGTAACCTCTCGATTGGTTAACTCAATACAAATACATACATCACAACTTGAGTACAAATACATTGGTTCCTAGATACAATTATTAAACTTTCAATTCGAGGTTTACAATTATTAAACTTGCATTCTAAGGTATGAAAAACAAGAAATACTAACCATTAGTGTCAATATTCTCATTACCACTACCACCACTCCTGCCCGCTCCACTCCCCTTGCCGCCCGTGCCACTCCTGCTAGCATCACGCGATAGGTGTTGTGCGAACGTATCGACGAACCTATAGTCACTTCTTAAATAATTCCACATTTGCTCCGTTCACGGGTCGATGGCGGGTGGGGGAGTATATAGGATATTTCGGTGCCTTCGCGGCAGCATCGGACAGACACCTGGCATGTGACCGCACTGCTTACCACCTCTGAATCTACGGTTGATCTCGTCGTCCATATATTTGTCTGTAGCCTTTAAAGCAAGCATCTCCTCGTAATGAAGTGACAAAAACAGACGATAGTTAATATATTATTTATTAGTCGGGTTGCTACATTATTTCTCGACAGGGAATAGTCGGAAACCAAGGTATATCAAAAAAAATATAATAAATAAATTAATTTAAAAAATAAAAAAATACTTAGGTACATAGCGCGGTCCTCGTCGTGAATAAACTCTCTATTGTTGTCGGTGTGCATCAAGAAGAAGTGATCAATGACAGACGGGGGCTCATGATCACCTACAGCTTGCGTTTGTACATACATAGACACGCATATAGAATGAAACAAATTCAAAACAAAAAATATATATAATCAAAGACATATATGTATGTAAATTAACTATATAACTTCTTACCAATTTGTCTCGAAGGCGGGCTAGTGATCGGGATCCCTGCCGACTCGAGGTTTTCATCTTAGCCTGATTTTGCGAATTTGTTTGAGATCTTTTTTCGTTGTTCGGATCATTCCAGAACTTTGTGTGCTTTTCCCATTCTTCAGCATTAATCTCCTCAGGACGCGCCCTCCAGAACTTGTCCAAGTCAACCCTACCAGTTTCGGGGTCTCGGCGCCAATGATTTGTCTTGAAAGTAGATTTGTTTGTGTTGTATGACTTCTAAATCAAATAAGTGATGCCGGTCTTTATGTTTTCCCATTGTGCATCTGACTTGTGTGGTGTTAAATCAAACTTAGCCTGCATCCATATACAACAAATAAAAACACACAGAGTTAGAGTTATCGATATAATTTATACATTATTGTGTTTATTTATTTAATGGCATATATATTTATTTAAATTTTTATAATAAAAACAGCTTATTTTGATAAGCTTATCAGAATAAGTTGTTTTCAAACAGCTTTCTTGATAAGCTTATTAGAACAAGCTGTTTTCAAAAAGCTTATCCTGATAAGCTTATCAGGATAAGCTGTTTTCAAACAGCTTGTTCTGATAAGCTTATCAGAATAAGCTAGTTGAAAACAGCTTATTCCGGTAAGCTTATTCGAATAAGCTATTTTCAACCAGCTTATCCTGATAAGCTTATCAGAATAAGCTGTTTTCAAACATCTTATTATGATAAGCTTATCAGGATAAGCTGTTTGAAAACAGCTTTTCCGAAAAAGCTTATTAGCTTATTCTCATGAAATATATATTTATTTTAAATTTTTTTGTTTATTTATATGATATAAATAAATAAGATATAATTTGTATATTTATTTAAATTTGTTATTTATTTATACGATATAAATAAATAAACAAATTTAGATAAATATATAAGCCATTAAATAAATCAACACAATAATGTAATAAACATAAAAATGATAATTGACCTCTATTTCAACCCAAATGTTCGCCTCGGGCTCTTTAGGGACGTCTTTCCAACTTGGGTAGCAATGGCACGAGCCTCTTGAGAGACTCTGCGATGAAGTTAGAAATTGTTGACCATGGTCGCCGAGAGGCGGGAATGTAATTCCCCACGTCTCAAAGGATATCGGGACAAGGCCACTCATCTCAACGGCTTTCTTCAACTCGATATTTCTGTTAATAGACCGAGTTTTTAAACTATCGGCCGCTCTGCCGCCCAAATTTTCTTTCCTTTTGCCTTTACCTGCAAAAAACAAAGGAGTGACAAAATCATAAAAATTCAAGGCAAGCAACATATATGCACCAAATTTATGATTGTGTTACACTAGTCCAATATTCTTACCTTTGTTTCTAAATAAAGCGAGGCAACCGATGCGGATGTTTGGCGTAGGAGGATCATCCTCACCGCCACCGTCACCACCGTATGATCGTGCAACATCTGCTGACGACATATGTACAAGTACAATTAGCATAACATATACAAATTCAGAATAAGCTGTTTTCAAACAGCATATCCTGAACAACTTATCCGAATAAGCTGTTTTCAAACAGCTTATCCTCATAAGCTTATCAGAATAAGCAGTTTTCAAACAACTTATTCTGATAAGTTGTTCATGATAAGCTGTTTGAGAACAACTTATTCTGAATAAGTTGTTCATGATAAGCTGTTTGAAAACAGCGTATTCTGAATAAGCTGTTTTCAAACAGCTTATCCGGAACAACTTATCCGAATAAGTTGTTTGCAAATAGCTTATCCTGATAATCTTATCCGAATAAGTTGTTTTCAAACAGTTTATCCTGATAACCTCATCAGAATAAGCTGTTTTGAAACAACTTATCCTGATAAGCTTATCAGGATAAGTTGTTTGAAAACAGCTTTATTCGGATAAGCTTATCAGCTTATTCTCATAAAATAGGCAGCATAAAGAGTGTTTGGATGTGCGTTTTACACTATTAAGGAGTGTTTAGATTTACGTTTAACAAAATTTAACAAGTTTATAGATTCCCGACGACATGTCGCCGGGGAATCTAAAAATAACTTAAAAAAACAAATGTATCATAAATTACAATTAAAAATAAAAAAATATACCGTTAAAGAGTGTTCGGGGCTCGGCTGTGTTCGGGTCGCTGTCGGGTCTCGACTGCGGTCGGGGTTCGGCTGCGGTGACGGGATATATAAAAACAAAACCAATTATCATATCATTTATATAAACAAAATCAATTACAATATCAATTATTATAACAATTATAAAAAATCTAAAAATAATACCTTTATTGAAGAGTGGTGGTGGTGCATGCGGTGGTGGTGCGTGTAGTGATGGCGCATGCGGTGGTGGCGATGACGAATGAAGATGGAGTGGAGTGGTGGTGATTGAAGATTGAAGATGGTGGTGAATGAAGATTGAAGATGGAGTGGTGGTGATTGGAATGGATTTGTGGTGATGATTGTGGTGGTTCTGCCGTCGTTTTTTATAAGTTTTATGTGTGTTTGTGGATAGCAGATCTGGTCAAAAGGGGGTCTCTTTTTGACGAAACTTTCCCCGGCGACATGTCGCTGGGGATTCTTTGGGTTTTGTCGTCTAGCAGATCTGGTCCAAAGGGGGTCTCTTTTTTACGACACTTTCCCTGGCGACATGTCGTCAGAGATTCTTTGGGTTTTGTCGTCTAGCAAAAAGTGCGCGTTACTTAAAAATTTTGGGAGGGATGTGAAAAATATTCCCCAGCGACATGTCGCCGGGGATACGTCCTGTTAAATATTAAGTTTAACCATTATTTATATAATATAAATATTATTATTTATAAAATATTATTATTATTATTTATCAAATATAATTATTAGTATCAAATAATGATTATTATAAAATAATTATTTGTATTTATAAATATAATTATATTATAAAATAGTTTCTTTTTATTTATAAATATAATTATTTTTATTTATAAAATAATTATTGGGGCGTTATAAAATAGTTATTATTATTATTTAAATATAATTATTATTATTTAAATAATAATAATAATAATTATTATTATTTATAAAATAATTACTATTATTATTTATAAAATAATAATAATATCATCTCGGTTAGTGTAACCATAACCTATCGACTCATCCATTGAACATCTAACGTGTAACCACAACCTACCGACTCATCCATTGAACATATAACGTGTAACCATAACCTATCGACTCATCTATTGAACATATAATGTGTAAGGAAAACATACCGACTCAACCATTGAACATGTAACGTGTAACCGTAACCTACCGACTCATCCATTGAACATATAACGTCTAACCATAACCTACCGACTAATCCATAACACATATAACATGTAACCATAATCTATCGACTCATCTGTTGAACATATAACGTGTAAGGAAAACATATCGACTTAACCATTGAACATGTAACGTGTAACCATAACCTACCAACTCATCCATTAAACATATAACGTGTAACCCATAACCTACCGACTCATCCATTGAACATGTAACGTGTAACCATAACCTATCGAATCATGTATTGAACATTTAACGTGTAACCATAACTGATATGAGCTTAAACTCATATCCTTTTATCAACAAATAACCCTAAAACATGAAGCAAAATACCAATTTATCTTGCAAAAACAGTGTTATGTGGTATGTTTGTGTTTGTGTACACTTGTGTAGGTAAAAGGATAAATTTTCAAGCAAACAAAGAAAAATCAAGCTCAAATGAATGAAAAAGACAAAGAAGGATCAAAAGTGACAAGACTTTGAAGTACAAGGACCTATCTTGACAAACTGTCAAAGTTGAAGGACTAAAGTGCAAATATTGTAAAAAGTCAAGATCAAAGTCAAAATTGGTCAACTATCAAGTCAACAAAGTCAAAGGGTCAATTCTGCTCAAAGATGAAGTTTGGAGGACTTAAAGTGTCAAAGAAATAAAGTTACAAGCCTTTAATGCAATCTGCCAAAGTATAAGGGTTGAAACTGCCAATATTGGAAAGTTACACAAGTTCAATCCATGTGTACAAGTTTTGAGCCAATAAGAAGAGAGAATGAGAGGCACACGGATTGCCAACTCATAAGTAATTAATTCCCACTCAGCCGCCACATTAAATGAAAAAATCTCAACAGTGTGATCCGTGTGACACTTATTCAACCATTCACAGGACGACACGTGGCATCTTCAAGAAGGAAAAATTTTCCCAGGATCGTTTGTGAGCTAGAGACGATTTCATAAAGAAGTATAAACATCAATGTTGCTCAATTTTGAGAGACGAATTCAATGGTTATCATCAATTAACATTTCATCCACTCAATCAAGAAAGCCCAAATCATTGTTCATACCTGGAAATCACTTAAGCAGAATTAGTCCACGTGGAGAGCTGGGATTGGTCCTGACACGTCACCAACCCCAACAATCATCTTTCTCAAGTCTATAAATAGATGGATAGGACCTCATTTGTAACAAGTAGCTTAATTTTGTAAAAACACACACTTCTCAATTTCCTTTCATTTTTCCTTCCTCTTTACCCTAACTACTCAAGAGTCTGACAAACTCTTGAGTTAGTTAGTTAGTTAGTAGCTTTCTAACAGCTTTGTAACAACTTTCATGGAATAAAATTCAAATTTCTCATTTCCCGCCAATTCTGTTCTTCATTCTACTGTTCATTACTTGCTGCTATTGGATACTTGTGTTGCTGCATTGTGTTTGTTATGATCATTGATTGATCATAATTGACCTTGAAGAAGTTTGGGAGCATTTTGTTGTGATTCCAGTTCAGAAACTAGTTCCATTGAAGTTTTCAAGCATTTTGATGATTACTGTTGATTGATAGCTGTTTTTGATGATTGATAAGATGAACTAGTGATAAGGTGGTGGTTATCACTAGGGTAAGAGAGTTCAGCACTCCTCTTCTTTCCAATGGTTTACTTCAAAAGGTTTTAGAGCTCTTATTTTTGTTCCACTGAAATTGTCAATTGCATGCTACATTTCCTAGATTAAATCCTGTTGTTTGCCTGATAAAATTTGTTTAGTGTGGATTTGATTAGACTCTAGACTTGTTTGTAGCTTAAGAGTTGCTTTACTGCTTATTGATTTGGATTTTGTCTTGTTTGATTAGCTGATTTCAGTAACTTTTTAGCCTTGCTGTTTTACTTGAGTTCTAGTAGTGGTAATTGATTGCATTTAGCTTTTACACATCTCTTTTTGATCAATAAACTTGGTTTGTTAAAGGTTTTCTTTCAGCTTTAATTGGTGCTTAAATAGTCTTCATAAATTTTCATATAAATCAGATAAAGGAGTGTTTGGCAATAGTTAATTAAGAGTTTTCAAGAATTGAGTCTTGGCATGTTAAAGTTCATTTACAGTTAATAGGTGGTTATAAAGTAGTTTTGTACCATTTTCAAGTCAACTCTTAGTTCAAAAAGGCAATTGGCAAGAAAAAGTACTGGGTCAGTATTCAGTCATTTTAACTCAGAAAAGTTATCATTTTCATTTGGCTAGTATTCACTCATTACTTGATGAAATTGAACCAAACCTATTCTCAATTGTTGATCAATATATGAAGTTTGATAGTCTAAAAGGATTTTGTACAGTTTCCATTAAGCTAGGAGAAATAAGAAAAATTCAGATAAGCTGAGTTGAGGCAAGTTTCTGTAAATTGAAACTGAGATTTTGTATCTCTTGATCCCTTTCATAAACCTGGCCATTTTTCTTCACAAATCACTTTAGAATATGATGTTACTTGATTTTTGAGAATTTCAACTTTTTGACAAAAAAGTTGGTCAACGCTTGGTCAACGATAAGCTCTTTTCAGCTTAATCCATTTTTCTAGCTTATTTCTGGATGAAAATTGTTCTAGTTTGATTTCCCGTTCATCTTTTGAGGAGCTTAATCAGTTTCAACAAGAAAATCAAGTTGTGATTGTCTAGATTTTGTTGTAGCTTATTGTGAGCTTATTGATAAGTTCTCATTTGCTTATTTTACAACTTTAGCTTAAATCCTTGTTCACACGTAGCTTATTTTGGATTTTAAGAGTTTTGCAACTTGTTTCATTGAATTTGGTTCAGTAATAAGCTCAAACGAGCTTATTCTCATTCTTAACCCGATTTTGGCTTAATGAGTTCTTGAAATTGCACTTAGGTCCTTGATGTTTTAAACAGTTTATAAACTTTGCTAAACTTCATTGTTTTTAGGGTTTGCAGCTTTTAAGTCCTTGTAGTTTTGAGATTTGTTATTTTCAGTTAGCAAGTTTGTTAAGTTGTTACATTTTAGTTAGTTTGTTATAGAATTTACATATTTGATCCTTTTAGTTAACTGAGTTACACTTTTAGTCCCTAGACTTGTTAGAATTTACATTTCAAGCATTTATCTTTCTTAGAATTTACATTTTCAGTCCTTTAAGTTTCATATTTTACCTTTTGAATATTACTTGAATAAAAACTTGGTATTTGCAAGATGTTTTACATATAAGTAGGTAATATTTTTCCGTTTTGCAAGACTTTGTTGAATTAGCAAATAGAATATCCAAACAAGTTTAACAACCAAAAACAGTTAAAAACCCGATATTGGTTGGACTTTCCATTAGCAAGAACTGAGAAAAAACGAACTGCATTATACTCAATTTCAAAAACCTACCGACTCATCCATTGAACATGTAACCTGTAACCATAACCTACCGACTCATCCATTGAACATGTAATGTGTAACCATAACCTACCGACTCATCCAGTGAACATGTAACGTGTGACCATAACCTACTGAATCATCCATTGAACATGTAACGTGAAACAATAACCTATCGACTCATCCATTAAACATGTAACGTGTAACCATAACCTACCAACTCATCCATTAAACATGTAACGTGTAACCATAACCTATCGACTCATTCATTGAACATGTAACGTATAACCATACCTACCTACTCATCTATTGAACATGTAACATGTAACCATAACCTACCGACTCATCCATTGAACATGTAACATGTAACCATAACCTACCGACTCATCCGTTGAACATGTAACGTGTAACCATAACCTACCGACTCATCTTTTGAACATCTAACGTATAACCATAACCTATCGGCTCATCCATTGAACATATAATGTGTAACCAATACATACTGACTCATGTATTGAACATATAACGTGTAACCATAACCTATCGACTCATTAATTGAACATGTAACGTGTAACCATAACCTACCGACTCATCCATTGAACATATAACGTGTAACCATAACCTACTGACTCATCCATTAAACATCTAACGTGTAACCATAACCTATCGGCTCATCCATTGAACATATAACGTGTAACCAATACATACCGACTCGTGTATTGAACATATAACGTGTAACCATAACCTATCGAATCATTAATTTAAAATGTAACGTGTAACCATAACCTACCGACTAATCCGTTGATATAACGTGTAACCATACCGACTCATCCATTAAACATGCTACATGTAATGTATAACCATAACGTGTAAACATATAACGTGTAACCAATACATACGGACTCATCAATTGAACATCTAACGTGTAACCAATACATACCAACTTATCCATTGACCTTATAACGTGTAACCATAACCTACGGACTCATCCATTGAACATATAACGTGTAACCATAACCTACGAACTCATCCATTGAACATATAACGTGTAACCAATACGTACGGACTCATCCATTGAACATATAACGTGTAACCATAACCTACCGACTCATCCATTGAACATATAACGTGTAACCATAACCTACTGACTCATCCATTGAACATATAACGTGTAACCATAACCTATGGACTCATCCATTGAGCATATAACGTGTAACCAATACGTACGGACTCATCCATTGAACATATAACGTGTAACCATAACCTACCGACTCATCCATTGAATATATAACGTGTAACCATAACCTACGGACTCATCCATTGAGCATATAACGTGTAACCAATACGTACGGACTCATCCATTGAACATATAACGTGTAACCATAACCTACCGACTCATCCATTGAACATATAACGTGTAACCATAACCTACCGACTCATCCATTGAACATATAATGTGTAACCAATACATACGGACTTATCCATTGAATATATAACGTGTAACCATAACCTACCGACTCATCCAATGTACATGTAACGTGTAACCAATACATACGGACTCATCCATTGAACATATAACATGTAACCATAACCACACACACGTTGGCGGGGAAAAAATAGTGGGAAAATGTTGACGGGAATAAGTTGGTGGGAAAAAATTAGCGGGAAAAAATTGGCGGGAAAGGACACTATGTTATATTTATAACCACACACACTCCTAGCTTATCACCATAACTACTAGCATATCACACACACACTTATCATCACAAACACATTGTTATTATGAAAATGTTGGAGCATGAAGGTTTTCTATGTACGTGTGGACGTGGAGACGTAGTTCTTCGAGAATCGTGGCAAAAAGATTCACTTGGTAAAGAATACTATGCTTGTCCACGTTCACATGTGAAACCTAAAGTTTCATATGGATGCAATTTTTTTTTATGAAAAGATGATAGAGTCAGACTACTAGTCAATTCTCTTGGAGCTTCAACGAGCTTTTCTCCTCCAAGCTCTTATTCGATACCTTAACCGACTCCAATTTCTTCTCCAATCTCTTCAACGTGTGCAAACTGTGTTCACTTGAATGGAAAGATAATAGTACTTGAGAAAACAGTAGATATGTACCATCATGGCGATAGGCACACAGTGGATTCAGCTGCACTACTTCACGACCTTTACAATGACATGGGGAACATTAGTTGAACTAGTTTGTGATGTGTTTTTTTCGTTGTGATATCCATGTTTAATTAAGCGAGTGTTTAATTGTCCGTGTCGAATAAAATTATGTTTAGGCGTGTCTGTCAGTAAGTCTCCCATGTGTTTACACACGCGTATATGTAATATTTTCAGTAAATAAATATTTGTTTTACAAAAGTCTCATTTTCTATTAAATAAACGTCGCAAAAATAAAATAACAACGGACCGATAGTTATATAGTTACATTTTATATTAAATAAGTAAAAAAGAAATAATAACTATATAGTTTTTTCTTAAATGATAATTATATCTTAAATAAGTAAAAAATAAATAGTTATTATATAATTTTATCATAATAAGGAAAAAACAATTAACAAATTTTGACAGAAGGTTTCCCCGGCGACATGTCGCCGGGGAAACTTTGGCGGGAAAAAGCCCCGCCAACCATTTTGCTAAATAATTCGAGAGTGTCGTTTAGCGCCTGTATCTCCGGCAACATGTCGCCGGGGAAAAGTTGGTGGTTTGGCGGGTAAAAACCCGCCATATTTTCGGTTAATAATTACTCTTTTTTTCGTTTAGCAAGGTTATCCCTGGCGACACCTCGCCAGGGAAACTTTCTCAGGTTATTAACCAGAATGATTAATGTTAATTATCCTTGGACAAGTTATCCCTGGCGACATGTCGTCGGGGATAATCTGGAGAGAAAATATCCCGCTTTTTCTTTTGGCAAACTATTTTGGTCAAAGCTGGACGACGTTTCCCTGGCGACATGTCGCCAGGGATAAGATGGTCAAGCTTTGACCAAAAAGTCTTCATGACTTTTTGCCACGTCTAGCAAAGTCGCCAGGGATTAGGGGTTTTCCCCGACGACATTTGGTCGCCGGGGAAACACCGGTCACCTGATCTTACGATTCTTGTAGTGAGATGTGGTTTAGTAAAAATTAGAGGTATAAATGAGCCAAGCTTTTATCAATCAACTCGAGCTCGAGATTAAGCTCGACTCGATAGAGCCAAGTTATTATCAAGCCCAAGCCTGAGCTTAAGACCAATAACGTAGATCAAAACATATAATGAGCCGAGCTCGAGCTTTTAATACCTCGGCTCAAGCGTTTATCGAGCTTTTCGAGCATTTGTATAAATATATTTTTATATAAGTAAACAAGCGTTGATTTGAACATTAGCTTTATTATAAATAATAATTCTATACAAAATTAAATAATTTATTGACATTCGTTATCATAGTTTACTACAAACATATAATTTGTGGTGGTTTGTAAGTGTTAGTAATGTATTCGTTTCATATATATAATTTCGAGCTTTTCAAACTTTGCTCTAATTCTAACTATGTCAAGCTCAAAATTTAACGGTTAAAGCTCAATGAGCTATCGAGCCGAGCTTGAGCCTACCTTCTATGTTTGGAACCTTTGGAACCGAACTCGAGCGTTGTTAAGCTCGGGCTCAACCCGACTTTTTTTTAAAGGAGGCTCAACCCGACTCATTACACCCTAGTAAAGATCATTTTTGTTTGATTTCATAATCATGCTTAATAGTTATGCTTAAATAAATATTAGTACGCATTCACCTAGCTTTTGTTTGAAAGTTGAATACACGATCAGTTCATCTTTATCTTTTTAGGTTTATATTTACTTTGGGTCTTTAGTGATCCATTTTTATTTATTCAAAAGCCCACTGAACGAAAATAAAGTATAAATACCCGAAAGACAGACATAAACCAGACCACTATCATTTACACGTACACACGAAACCCTAAACCTAATCATAACCAACCATTATTCATTATCACAGCCGGAGTTCACAGACATGGCGAAGTTTCTAAACTCAAGCCCAGTTCAGCCTAGTTCTCGTAATATCTCTCTTCGTTATTTTGTTTATACTTTGTTTTCGGATATTATATACAGTTGTTTTCGCCTCCCACCGCTATAAGTTAACCCTAAAAACTTTTTGTAATCTCGAATGTCAGGCGGGGGCTCTTTTTGGCTAGCATGCAACGCGTGCAACACAGAATTCAGTAACGAAAACGATCAAAGGAATCATTACAAGTCTGATTGGCACCGTTACAACCTCAATTGCCAGGTATTAAAACGTTTCTTTCTTACAATGTTAGTTTCTTTTCTTTTTGTTGCCCTAATAAATGTTAATTTGTATATCGTTCTAGTAGTATAAAGTATAAAGTAGGTTGTTTGTGATGACAAATTGCTGTTATTTTCATAACGTATGTTATGGGTGGCAAGGCAGCTCTTTTTTTACCTATAAGATGGTGGTAGTTTGGGTGTTATAGGTATAGTCAGATCCAGTTTTTTTTTTCACCAAAAGCCATGAGGAAAAAGAGAAAATTTACGATAATATAACTAAACAAAGCATATGTCACAAAATTTTGGGATTAGGGTTAGGTCATTCTAGAAAAATCTGTATTTTTGGCAAAAATATAGACTATAGGGCAAAAACTCTTGGTCGTGAACCCCGGAACCCCCTTGCTTATAACGTGAGTTTGGGTTTTTAGCCTATAACGTGGGGGTAATGCCCCACACCTCGTGCTCTAAAACAAATATCTTGCTGTTAAAACAATTTTTTTTCCTTTAAAAGGATGCTTGGCTATGCTTATTTGAAGTAAAGTATTTATTAGATTTTTGAAGGCGAGACATGGTCTTTTTGAAAAGCACATCGGAAATAGTTGTTTTTTGTATAATAAGCTATAAGTTCTAGAGGAGTTTGCGGAAAAAAAGTCAAAGGGAAATCTACCATTATTGTACTCAGGTGTTTTTTCTTTTTTCTATAAGCTACCCGGTATAGAATATGTGGAAAAAGAAAATGTGCAAGGGAAATCTACCATTATTGTACTCAGTTATCTTTTTATCTTACGATTTATATCA